>CM060424.1:43102220-44302220 GCA_030545235.1 Helianthus tuberosus | reverse complement strand
TCCTGATTCGACGCAACTTCTCCTGTTTTCAGATAAAAATACGGGTCGAACAATCAATTTAGTCGAGAGTTTGCGGTCTTCACACCTAATCTCGACCTAATCGCTTGTTCATTTTCGAAAATTAAAGTGCAGTAATAGTGTAGGCGAGAGTAGCAAGGAATAGCAAGTAAGCTCGTACATAATCCCTACAGGATATGCACAGATCGGCCTGTTGGTTCCTAACTATAGACTAGGTCGTTTCTAAGACATCGGCCCGGACTAGGTCGAGTCTTGCCTAATTCCCTATAGTTATGGTTCTGATACCAATCTGTCACACCCCAACCGATGGCGGAATCATCAGGGCGTGGCACTGAGCGAAACAGATTATCCAGAAGTTTCCATAACAACTATAATTACCGATTATTTAAAGCATCATGTCCCATACCATGACATAAAAGATAACATAATTATTACAGACAAGATCTAGTCAAATTGTTCTGTTCCGACAACTCAGATTTCAAATACAGGAAATTGTTTATTTGTTTCTAGACTTTTCCTAGCCTCGATTTCACAGCAAGCCAAGTATATAAACATCCTAAGCACCTGTCACATATGTTAAAGTAAAAGTCAATACACATAGTATAAAGGTGAGCATACAAGTTTAATAGATATAATGGAGCTCAAAATTGTTACGCGTACCAGCACGTACACAGTGTAAAATGAGGCATGTTAGTTATCGACATGAAACCTATCGATACCAATGACTGCGGGTTGACTGCCCAAGGCAGTTCGTAATACACACTCACCACTGTGAGCCATGTAACAAATTGTCTTTAACAACCCCTGAATGAACAGGTGCTGAGTCCAAAATATAGTACTATCGTTGCTAAGGCAGGTAGACAACATTCCATGTGTAAACATAACAAACAAGCATCCATTAAGTCACGTATAACATGCGGTAACGGTTAGCGTTTAAATTATTGCGTAGTGTGTTCGATGTGCTTTAGAATAAGTAACGTATGTAACACCCAAAAGTGCGTAAAGAAAAAAGGGATCGAGTATACTCACAGCGATTGATGGAATGAAGGGAGCGCTAGAGAGTAAGGTTAGCCTAATCAGAACGATAACATAAACGATAAGCGTCGCGTAAAACGATACAAAGTGTCAGTGGATCGAACAACAATCCGATTGGGTGATAATCCGATCGGGTGACCATGCGAGTGGATTGTTACCTCGTTTGGGATGGATGTGTTTGTGTATGATGGCTTGTCTTTTGAAGTTTTCGTTGTAGCATTTTGAAAATAGAGAAGTATCCCTACCCTTCAGGTCGGTCGATCGAACGGCTGTTCGATCGAACAGCAATCCGATTGGCAAGGCTTCCCAGGTTGAGAACAAATTCACAGCAGGATGGTCACTCGATCGGATGGCTATCCGATCGAGTGGTAATCCGTACGTACTGAACATGTTGAAAATTGTTTAAGTGTTGAAGTTAGAACATCACATGGTCGAGTGACAATCCGATCGGGTGGCAACTCGATCGAATGGCAATCCGTTCAACGTTCCATACTTCAATTATTGAAATAAAAGTTAAGTGTGGGACCCAAGGTGTAATCCGATCGGGTGGCAGTCCGGTCGGGTGGCAATTCGATCGGACGGCAATCCGATCGGATAGCAGTCCGTCCCAGATGACCTGGTCGTCTACTTCCTTGGTTGTTTTGATAGTTTGTCTTTTTATCGAGATGATCTGATAACGTGCTCAACAACTGAAACCTCGTCAACACTTAGTAACCCGATCGGACAGGAATCATCCAAATCCGACCAGTTAACTGTTCGAGACGGTGTTCTATGTTTAACCCGGAATCGGTAATCTCGTGGAGTGAACGGCGCGACGAGTTTTGCGATTTCAATTTGCGTACTGAGCGTTGCGATGCGATTGAGTTTCCTATTCAAATTACTTTTAATCCAAACTACTATATCAACATACAATCATCCTTAATTGTCTTGCGTTTAGCGTTTGCGATTCGATTGCGATTGAGTTTCGATTGCGTTTCGATTAATCACCACACATAAGCATAATTAAACATGCACAAGTAACACATAAAGCACACACACACATAGAACAATATCCAGAACGCGTAATTCGAGTTGCGGGTGCGATTGCGATAAGCGATAAAACATGCGATAAATATCGAATAAACCTCGATTATTAATAAGTACTCCACATAGTACAACTAACGTAAAGCATAACAGACTATCTACTAGTCAAAGAAGTCAAAACAGGATTTGAGCGAGGAGTGACAGATCGTAATCAGCAATCTTGTCTCCCTTTGACTTCAATCTTGACTTTGACTTTGACTTTCGAAACACGGGGTGTTACATTGGCTATTAACCAATGCATTCCTAATATGACATCAAATCCTGCCAGATTCATTGGATAAAGGTTTGCAATAACTTTTTGATTTAAAAATTTTATTCTTGCTCCCTGCAAGATTTCAGAAATCTTAATGGTTTCTCCATTTGCTGTCTCTACTAGACATTCTTGGGGGAGTTTAGTTAACGGTTGATTGAGAAGTATGCAAAATGAAGTATTAATAAAACTTTGGTTCACACCAGAGTCAAATAATACTTTAGCAAAAACATCATTAACTAAAAACGTATCGGCGATCACATCCGGGATCATTTTTGCTTCTTCTGTAGTCAGAACAAATGCTCTAGCATTTTTAGTAGTCTTGTTGTTCGGGGTTGGAGCTAGTTTCGGACAGTTCGGCTTGATGTGACCTTTTTCTCTACAGTTGAAGCACATTCCATTATTAGGTTTCTTCCTGCAATCTTCTTCCTTGTGTCCTGGTATCTTGCAGAAACTGCAGTAAGTGGAGCATCTTCCTGAATGCTTTTTCTTACAAGCCTTGCAGTAAGGTGCAGAGGTAGAACCTACATTTTTCCTACGGTTGGAATTTCCATAACGAAATTCTTGGGTAAGCCTTTGAGCTAGGTTTCTCCTCTGGTCCTCTTCTCGTCTACGCACTAATTCATCAGTCAAGGTGTTTGCTAATTCTACAGCTTCTTCTATAGCTTGAGGTCTAGCGGCCTTGACTACATGCCTAATTTCGCTGATTAATCCCCAGATGTAGCGGGAGATTAATACTGGTTCAGGTGATGCAAGGGTTGGCACTATTCTAGCATATTCAAAGAATAAGGTAGTGTACCCCTTACTATCCACTCTAGTCATTCTAAGGTTTAAGAACTTATTTGCTATCTGTTTTTTTCATTGGGATGGCAGAATTTTCTTTCCACCATGTTTTTAAATTTTTCCCATTCCATATTGTAAATCCTGTCACTTCCCATAGACTGGAGGATAGTGTTCCACCATTCTAAAGCTGAGTTTTTAAACAGATTGGAGGCAAACATTATATTATCTTCTTCTGCGCACTTGCTTATTTTTAAGATTGCCTCAGTCTTTTCCATCCAGCGTAGAGCTACAATGGCCCCTTCATTGCCCGAGAATTCTATTGGTTTACAGGACCATAATTCTTTGTAAGAACAACCATAAGACATGGTTCTTCTTCTTTTGGGAATGGGCACTTGAAGTATGGGTCCATTGTGCACGCTGTGACTAGGTTCTATATGGGTTCGTTTACTTCCATTACCACTTTTATCATTATTTTCCGCATCCCTAACATTTTGGATAATAGCTGGCATGGCATCTCTAATTCCTTGGGTTACAAGGTGTCGACTTTCACTATTATTTATTTGATTTTCATTATTCTGGTTTTCCGGATTTGCTGCGTCGGCCATCTGGATTTTAAACAATTACCAAATATTAATATTGCATAAAATATCCAATGCAACAATTACATAACAAACATGTTGATCCAAAATCGTCGAGCATTGCGACTTACTCTATTTTATAGTATGCATCTGTATTTATCACAAGTACAACTGGAAATAAAAATACAATACTAGTATGCATCACTAACCACGAGGTGGTCTATACTACAATATAATTTTTTTTTCAAACATACATGCATATTATATATATATTTATTATTATATTATTATTAGTGATAGGGGTTCATCCAAAATTCCATATTACGCTCGTCGTATTTCTAGACGAGTCGTTCCCCTATTTGTCTCATCCTTTCGCTCTCTTCTAAAATCTCCTCACTAAAGGTTCGGAGTTCTTGCACATTTTCAGTGCCCATGGGTGGTGCAGGTGCTGGTATGGGATCTGGGTACTGTGGCATTGGTTCTTCCTGAGGATATGGATTCTCTAGAATTTCCTGAATGTATTCATCATTATCATAATAGGGATCTAGAGGGTCCAGACCTGGGTAAGCAGCTAGGTTTGGCATGGTCTCCTCTGGTATTAGGTAGCGTTGCTGGTAGTCCTTATGGTCGTCCAACCACGGGTCGCAGTCTGGGTCTAAGGGATTGGGTGCTGGTACTCTAGGTATCTCAGTTGGGTCAAAAGCTGGTGCTGGGATTTGGTTTTCCGAGTTGACTTAAATCTCCATTGGTTGTGTGGGAAACAAGGGTAATGGTCGGGGTGCTATGAGTTGCTCTAAGTTAGGGTCTGCAGTTGTAGTTGCTAGAATATGAAAATTTGCTAGACTCCTATTGAGCATATCTTGGGTGTGAGCATCTGTTTCTCTCTAAGCGGCTGCTAAAACTCGCTGTTGTTGTAACTTTTTCATCCTCTTCCTACGTTCATGCGCACCTCTGCTGAACCATCCTCTCTTCTTAGGAGGGAATGGCTCTTCAGATCGAGCCTTGAACACGAATATCCCCTCTTCATTGTCAGCCGAATACCCTGAGAGGGTAGGCTGTGAAGAGGTGCCTTCATTTCTAGGTGAGCTGGACAACTGACGGTAGGCGTCCGAAGTCCTTGGTCACTCATATTGTAAACTAACAAATAGTCAAATAACACACAACAATAAAATACAGATATGCACATATTTTCGTAATTAATTTCCTAACATTTTGAATAATACCTTGGTGTCAGCAGAACCTTCTGTCGCAACCCCCGTTCCCTAACATCCCGGGAACGGGCGGCCGCGGCCAGTTTCGGTGGTATCGGTGTTTATCATTTTGGCAGCGGAAATTACATCAGGACCGTAGTTAGGAAATATTTTATCAGAGTAAAATACCACGCTTTTATAATATTAAACACATGGGAAATTCCCAAGTTTCAAATACACACATTTTCATAGGGATAAACCCTATTTTATTTAAATAAAACATCTCTTTATTTTAGGTAACTTTATAACCACTTTTTCCAAGCCTTCAGTGTTGTCCAGCTGGCTTCTATTTGGCTTTCACATTTTGTTACCAGAAACGCGTTTAAAAACATTTTGTCAGTGGGAAATAGTGGTGAGTGAATCCCAGTTTAATCAAGACAGGTAAAAACCGTTTTACAGTATTGAGGGCGGTCGCGCAATTACATTTGTTTCCATCTACTTTAATTACCACCCACGGTACTGTCAACCCGACTTGCGGTCATGTTACTACTCACAATTTAGTAACAGATTTTGTATACAAAACCCCAACATACCGACGATAATTGTAGAATACAAATACTCAATCACTGTTAAATATAATGTAAAACATTTGAGGTTCTGTAAAAACAGTTTGCAAAAAGGAGAATACTAACAATGATGTCTTAGGGTTTTCCTTAAGGATTTCCTGGTGATTATCTATTAATTACACAAATGCACACGCGTTAGTATAATAACCCAATATTTACATTAGTAATACCCTCCCCGAGACGGTATTCCAATGACTACGTCGGGCAGAACCACGACAGCGGTTACGGAACCCTGGATCTATCGGGCAGCGTATCTACTACGTAACCGGGGGTTATGATACTTACAACGAGGCAGGACTTCGCTAATTAGGGGGTATTATGCCCGAAAATTATAATTGCTATATAGAATTTCGAGAGAGAAAGAGAGATTGAACGGCTTGGACTGAAGGCTGATAGTCTCCATTTATAGGCCTGATTTCAGACTTCCTCGCGTCCCGCGTAAGCCGAAGGATAATCCTTCGCGCCCCGTGAGGCCAGCTTGGGTAGGCCCTAGCTGTGCTGATTCGGCCACAAGGCTTGACACGAGGCTGCCACGTGGCGGCCTGGGGGCTCGCCCTGACTATGAGTTGTCGCGGCCCAAGTAGATCACCACTAATTCGTTCGCGGCCCGCGAGCGAGGACTGGATCTTGTTTTTATTTTATTTTTAATTATATATGGTATTTAGGGCCCGGTTTTCGCATACGGGGTATGTTTTAAGACATATAGGGACATTTTAAATATATTAGGGGTGTCGGAAATATTTTGGAGGGTTGTTATATCGAGACTATCCATAATTCAATGGAACAGCTGGCTAAGAAACGTATATAGATATTTATGATATTAAAGTCTTCTAATGATAATATTCCAATTAACACATGATGGGTTGAGTCTAATTCTATATGTTTACTTACTAGAAATCAACAAATAATTAATATGAGAGTTAGTGGCAAAATTTTATTATAAGAACCATAATAAATTGTTTTATAATTGGGCTTTATAATACCTTATATATTATGTAGATTATTCAGAATTTAGTATCAATACGAAAGCTACTTTATGACAGTTATGAGGTTTGCATGGTCAAGACAAAGTCACTCTTACCTTAAGCTCTCATATTATTTGTCATCACAATCTGGAATGAAACCTATAAGACAGAACTAGATGATACTACACTTTTTCACAACCTTTTATTATCATGAAAATTTGACAAAAGAAAAATGAGACATAAAAACTTCATCCACTGAGATCAAAACTCATGAGAAATCATGACCAGGTTAATAAAGGGTGAAATATTATCAATTCAAATTCTTAGTAATTTACGAGCATGTGGTAAAAGCCTTAATGTTTAAATGGTTATGGGAATAAACTAAGTTCCATCATAAGTTATATTTCATTGGAACTTTTCCCAAAAGGAATATTCAGACATAATTCATTTATCATAGCATTTACTTATATCTGATATGTCTTATGCGGATCAAGGTGTTAAAGAAATTAATTCATATATACTATGATTCCTTCTAAATATGTCCCCGCGTTTCTTATAACCTCTGGACATTGAGGGAGTCAAGTCTAACATATGTGATAAGTTCCCATGGCATGTACATCATTGAAACTTATCTTGTAGCATTCCTATAGATATAAAAGGTTGGTGGGAGCACTAAGTGTCTTAATCTTTACTTGTGAGAGTTGCAAGAGGTAGGGGAGTGAAAACTTGTTGTTACCTCAATTTGTACCTCTTGTACAAGTGTACAAGACACTGCTCCTTCACAACTTTTCTCTTTAATAATATACTGCTACACTAACAAAAGTTTCATTATTGCTTAAACGAGGGCTCACTACAATTTCATTACCAAAACTGTAATCCTCAAACAGAGAAACTACAACAAGTGACATCATTAACTTGTTTCTCTACTAGAATTTGTTGGTCTTTTAATGTTAACCACAAGCATGCTAAATTGTTAAAGATTTCTAAGATCAGTGGGAGCAGTAAAAGTTCTTATCAGGACTTGCCGGAAATGCAAGAGGCAGGGGGAAGAGACCTATTAAATTTTACTCTGATTACACCTCTTACACACCATACTGCACCAACTCTTACACACTTAGAATTCTGAAAGTGATAACAACTTAAGCAAGAGTTAATCCATAAAACTGAAACTCTTAATAAAACCTAATAATCAACTAAGGAGGTCATCTAGGTTTAAAAGCCTACTAACTTTGATGATTATGTATCCTTCCTGACTGAATTTGAAATGGATATTAGAAAGTTTATTGATCCTACCTCTTCTAATTAAGCCATTAGCATCAATCAATTTTCTAAATGGAAAAAAAATTGTTATTAGCAACCTTGATTTTATGTGTCAAAATAATGTTTGGGATTTGGTTGAATTACCTAAATCCAAATGAAAACGTTGAGACACTAAAAGAAAGATTGATTGTTGATGGTTATGCTCAGAAGAGAATTATTTATCAAAGAATCATCTTACCTTTCTTACAAAATGTTTCTTTGAGGATCATTGTTATTCTAGTGGCTTATAATCATTTAGAACTACATTATATAAACATTAAAATAACTTTCCCTAAACATAGACTTACATGTTCAAAACAACCTGAAAGTTCTAAACTGAAAGGTCAAGAACACTTAGTTTGTAAGTCGATGAAATCCATATATGGATTGAAGCAAACATAAAAAATGTGATGAAATCTTAATGCAATTCTTTTCATCAAGAATTAAGTGGATTTATGTGTACTTACCTCAAGATGAATGTGAGCAACTAATGTAAACTTGTCCTTATATAGATGATACTCTTTTGATAAGTATATGTTACATAACTTAAATAATTTCTCACACATATTTTGATAAAAATTAATCTCTAAGATACCACTTACGTGAGAGATATCAAAATATATACTAAGATAGACCGAACGGGACATTAGTTTTTGTTCCATGAGCTTTATTCTAAAGCAGGTTCTTACACATGTAACAAACAATATTGCTCTCCTTTAGAGGATAAAATGATAAATGAGATTACTTGCTTATGTTTCATGAATTAGAAGCCTTACGAAGGTTCAAGTCTATACTCGTTTAGATATTGCCCACATTGATGAACACTAGACCACTCTAAATTATTGTGAGGCATCTTACAATATTTTTAAGAAACGAGAAAGACTATAAGAAGAGATTGATTATCCTTACCTTGATTATGTAATATTCAAAAGAAACTAAATGTCATTATGGGGTAATCCTTATGTCTGCAGACAAATCTATCTCATGAAGGAGTCATAAGAAATCGATAACAACCTAAATTATAATGACACAATATGTTGTTAATTAACAACGCAATTGTCACTAAATGTTGTTGAAATTTTATCAGTTGACTCATAAACTTATTAACTCCATATAAATACTACATTGAAGACTTATTGTGAAAAGTCAGCTACCTTGCTTCCTCGAACAGAAACAATTCGAGAGGTGTTGCATTAAAACTTTGATACTAAATCATTGTTCGTTTATGAACAAGAAGAGGAAACTAAATATTTGTATCGAATACATTTACTTTCATGATATGCTTGCAGATCCGATAACTAAGGTCTAAACCCAAAGTCTTTTTAAGAGCTCATAATAAAGGCGGGTTTTACTAAAGGCCATAGATAATAGCATATCATACAGATGAACGATTAGTTATTATTTTTCCTCAATTATACAATTTGTTTGTCTATAAATACGTATGTGCACCTAATGAAGTATAGACAAGAATTATATACATTAATTTTTAAAGGGTTTACCTCAGTCATTTTGGTCTTAAATTTAAGTGTGTTTTGATTTGGGGTTGTAACATGATTAATGGGGGTCTTGAGTTGACAATAACTCAATGACAATATTTTTCTGTTACAGTTTCAATTTGAAACATTAATTAATGTTTTAACTTGGCCAAACTTATCTATGCTTATCACAAATGATCACTCGGCCAATGGGAGAATGTTAGAAATAACTCGTTAATGTGGCCTTACGGATCATTTGAGTAACGTTACCAATATGACATAACTAGTCCCCAACAATTACTTGATGGTACTAAATTGTCAAAATTGATTAGTTCAAGGGGCAACTATGATTTCCCTTTAGGTACCATTAATAGAGAATATCTAGAGTTTTTATAACAGATCACTATTCATGACTGATGTGTGTAAAATGCAACATATAAATTACATCAAATGAGGCATAAAACTAACCATTTTTAGTACTAATGTTGGAAAAAATGTGCTTTTGTCTTCCTTTTGTATTTTCAGGATAAAATGAGCGTAAATGAACAAAAGAAGCAAATATGCAGCAAAATCTTGCATAATTACAAGAAAAGGAATAAACGTGGCATGCCCGACCCCTCGACAACATCTTCCCAAGCAAAAAAAGAGATTAGAAGGCTGAACACGCCCCGTGCCCAGCGGACACGGGGGCGTGCTCAGGTGTCTACAAAAAAGACAAAGTTGTAGAAGCTTCTATTTCCCAACACGGGGGCGTGCCCAGCTCAACACGGTCGTGGTCAATGCTAAGATTCGCAGAACCCAAGCAAATCTTGATAGTACTTATTTTCATGTTAAAACCTTTTTCTAAAATTTTGATTTGATATTTTCTATCTGTTTTATTTTATTTTTATTTTCAGCATTTTTAGTTTTTATTTTCATGTTAAAACCTTTTTCTAAAATTTTGATTTGATTAGACGTTGTGGATAAACCGGTACTAAAAGCTCTTGTGTCCTTGGACGACCTCGGTATCTTACCAACGCTATACTACGCTCACGATGGGTGCACTTGCCCATATGTGTGTTAGTAGAATATCGTGTTTTATAAATTTAAAACTTGACTAAAGTGTTAAAAAAGGGCTAAAAATATCAATAAAAACATATCGCACCTAACACAAATCAAGTTTTTGGCGCCGCTGCCAGGGACACAAGGATTTTAAGAAAGCTTAAAATCGACGGCCTAATCAGTTTTTCAAAGCCTTTTTAAAACGCGCGCACATTTTCTGCATTTTCGTTAATTTTTGCATTTACAGTAGACTGAACACGAGGCCGTGTTCACTAAACACAGGGCCGTGCAGCACATTTTTTAAAAAAACTCCCAGATACAGAGTCTGAACACGGGGTCGTGCTCGCTGAACACGCCCCCGTGCTGCACAAAACCAGTTACTTTTATTAAAACACCCAGATACAGAAACTGAACACGAGCCGTGCTCACTGAACACGGGGCCGTGTCCAGCCTCTGTTTCCGTTTTTATTCTTGTTTTCTGGTCCCAAAACTCTGTTGTGGTCTGCTGAGTGATTCTTATGGATCAATACTCAGGAGATTACAACTACCACTATGAGGAGGATGATTATAGGGAAGACTATTGCACCATCTGTGGTAACCCTCACTCGGTACAATATTGTGACCTTTTTCAACCATCCCCTTCATACAACTACTATGAGGAGCCCAGGTACGAGCCATCCACTTCATATACATCCTATGAAGACCCAAGGTATGAACCTTATCACAACCCCTGTCCCCTAACAACTCGGGAACAGGCGGCCGCGGCTAGTTTCGTGGTATCCAGGTGTTTATCATTTTGGCAGCGGAATTACATCAGGATCGTAGTTAGGAAATATTTTATTAGAGTAAATACCACGCTTTTAATATATTAAACACACGGGAAAATCCCAAGTTTCAAGTACACACATTTTTATAGGGTTAAACTCTATATATTTTAAATAAAACATCTCTTTATTTTAGGTAACTTTATAGCCACTTTTCCAAGCCTTCAGTGCTGTCCAGCTGGCATCTATTTGGCTTTCACATTTTGTTACCTGAAACGCGCTTAAAAACATTTTGTCAGTGGGAAATACTGGTGAGTGAATCCCAATTTAATCAAGTTAAGTAAAACCATTGTACAGTATTGAGGGCGGTCACGCAATTACATTTGTTCCCATCTACTTTAATTACCACCCACGGTACTGTCAACCCGACTTGTGGTCATGTTACTCCTCGCAAGGTAGTAACAAATTTTGTATACAAAACCCCAACATACCGACGATAATTGTAGAATACAAATACTCAATTGCTGTTTAATGTAATGTTAATTATATAAGGTTTTGTAAAAACAATTTGCAAAAAGGAGATTACTCACATTGCTGTCTTGAGGTTTTCCTTAAGGATTTCTTGGTGATTATCTATTAAATACACACATGCACACGCGTTAGTTATCATTAGTAATACTCTCCCCGAGACGGCATTCCAACGACTACGTCGGGCAGAACGACGACAGCCGTTACGGAACCCTGGATCAATCGGGCAGCGTATCTAATACGTAACCGGGGTTATGATACTTACAACGGGGCAGAACTTCGTTATTTAGGGGGTATTATACCCGAGTATAGCTTATACTATGTGAGAATTCGAGAGAAAGAAAGATTTGTGAGCAACTGGAACTGAGGGCCGATTGCATCTATTTATAGTTGTGATCGTCGACCTTGTCGCGCCCCGCGTAGGTAGTAGCCAAGGGCAACGCGGCCCGCGAGATCAGCTAGGGTAGGCCCTAGCTTGGCTGATTCAACTCGTAGCCTCCACACGCGTCATAACACGGGGCGCCCTAGGGTGCGGCCAGATCTCCCATCTGTTGCGGCCCGCGTAAGTATCCTAAGGGATCTTCGCGCCCCGCGACAGCCCATTAAAATTTGTTTTTATTTAATTTTTAATAAAATAAAGGTATTCGGGGCCCGTTTTCGCATACGGGGTGTATTTTAGGACGTATTGGGACATTCTAATAATTTTAGGGGTGTCGAAAATTATTTTGGAGGGTTGTTATATCCTCCCTACCTTGTTTTAGAGCTCGTCCTCGAGATCTACTGGAATAGATGTGGATATTTCCTTTGCATTTCTGATTCAAGCTCCCATATGTATTCTGGTCCTCTTTTAGAGTCCTATTTTACTTTGACCAGAACTAGCCTCTTGTGCTTGAGGTTCTTAACTTTCCTGTCTTCAATCTGTAGAGGCCTTTCTACAAATTTTAATTGCTCATTTACCTCTATATCCTTAAGAGCTACCATTAGTGATTCATCGGCTAAGCATTTCTTAAGATTAGATACATGAAATACATCATGTATTCCGGCCATTTCCTCCGACAGTTGTAGCTGATAGGCTACAGGTCCTATTCTTCTAATGATCTCAAAAGGTCCGACATACATGGGGCTTAGCTTTCCCCTTTTGATGAATCTTACCACTCCTTTCCAAGGAGAGACTTTCAATAACACTTTGTCTCCTATTTGAAATTCCAATGACTTTCGTTTGTTATCAGCATAACTCTTTTGTCGATCTCGTGCTGCTTTCAATCGTTCCTTAACTTGGATGATCTTGTCAGTTGTTTCTTGCACCATCTCTGGTCCAGATAGTTGCTTTTCTCCAATTTCTGCCCAGCAGACTAGCGTTCGGCACTTTCGTCCATAAAGTGCTTCGAATGGTGCAACATTGATACTTGTGTGATAACTGTTATTATAAGAAAATTCTATCAATGGTAAGTGATCGTCCAAATTACCTCTGAAATCAATTACACAAGCTCTAAGCATGTCCTCCATTGTCTGAATTGTCCTTTCGCTTTGCCCGTCCATTTGAGGATGATAAGTTGTGCTTAGATTTAACTTGGTTCCCATTGCTTTTTGGAAACTTGTCCAAAAATGAGAGGTAAAACGGCTAAGTTTTCAAAATGTGAGTTTTGGCTTCGTGAAGTCCAATTTCTTGGACATGTAGTAAGTGAGCGTGGTATCCAGGTGGATCCCGCTAAGATCGAAGCAATTATGAATTGGCAAGCGCCCAAAACACCTACTGAGATTCGCAGCTTCTTGGGTCTAGCAGGATACTATAGACGTTTCATTGAAAACTTTTCAAGGATTGCCGCACCTCTAACATCGTTAACTCACAAGAATGTCAAGTTTGACTGGGGTCCCAAGCAGCAAGAATCCTTTGATATTCTTAACCAGAAATTAAGCAATGCACCTGTGTTGACATTGCCAGAAGGGATTGAAGAATTTGTGGTTTATTGCGACGCATCGCACACCGGTAGGGGTTGTGTGCTTATGTAGAAGGGCAAGGTTACTGCATATGCTTCACGTCAATTAAAGGTGCAAGAGAAGAACTACACCACCCATGATTTGGAATTGGGTGTCGTTGTATTTGCACTGAAGCTTTGGAGGCATTATCTTTATGGGACAAAGTGTGTGATCTATTCTGATCATAAGAGCCTTCAGCATCTGTTTAGTCAGAAAGACCTTAACATGAGGCAGCATCGATGGATGGAAACACTAAATGACTATGATTGTGAAATCCGATATCATCCAGGCAAAGCGAATGTAGTCGCTGATGCTTTGAGTAGAAAGGAAAGGGTTAAGCCTATTAGAATCAATGCTAAAAGCATTGAACTAAAGAACAGCTTGAATGAAAGGTTGTTAGCCGCTCAAAAGGAAGCCGTATTAGAAGCTAACTATCCGAATGAGAAGTTAGGAGTGACTGCCGATCAATTGTCATATGGCAAGGATGGAATCCTAAGATTGAATGGTCAAATATGGGTTCCAATTCATGGAGGACTTCGAGATGTGATTCTTCAAGAAGCTTATAGCTCCAAATATTCAGTTCATCCTGGCAGTGATAAGATGTACCAGGATTTAAAGGCAAATTATTGGTGGATAGGTTTGAAGAAATCTATAGCCACTTATGTGGCTAAATGTCTGACATGCGCTCAAATTAAAGCAGAACATCAAAAGTCGTCAGGTTTGCTACAACAGCCTGAACTTCCCACATGGAAATGGGAAATGGTAACCATGGATTTTATCACTAAGTTACTAAAGACAAAGCACAGAAATGATACTATTTGGGTTATAGTCGATAGATTGACCAAGTCAGCCCACTTCTTGCCTATTAAAGAAACTCACAGCTCCGACAAGCTAGCTCAGCTGTACGTGGATGAGATTGTATCTCTTCACGGAGTGCTAGTGTCTATTATCTCTGATAGGAATACAAGATACACATCTCATTTTTGGAAAAGCTTTCAGCAATCTTTAGGCACTCGATTAAATTTCAGCACTGCTTATCATCCTCAGACGGATGGCCAAAGCGAACGTACAATTTAAACGCTTGAAGATATGCTACGAGCTTGTGTTATTGATTTAGGAGGAAGTTGGGATGACCATCTTCCTTTAATTGAATTTTCGTACACTAATAGTTATCATTCGAGCATTCAGGCAGCACCTTTTGAAGCATTGTGTGGAAGGAAGTGTAGAACGCCAGTTTGTTGGGCGAAAGTTGGAGAAACCCAACTGTCAGGACCTGATATAGTCCTGGAGACGACGGACAAGATTGCTCATATCCGTGATCATCTCAAAGCTGCCAGGGATAGGCAGAAAAGCTACGCGGATAAAAGGCGTAAACCTCTGAAATTCGAGGTAGGTGATAAAGTGCTACTCAAGGTGTCACCCTGGAAATGGGTGATGCGATTTCGCAAAAAGGGAAAGCTAAGCCCAAGATATATAGGACCATTCGAGATCGTTGAATGTGTCAGAACTGTGGCCTACAAATTAAATCTGCCAGAAGAGCTTAGTGGAATACATAATGTATTCCACATTTGCAACTTAAAGAAATGTCTGGCTGATGAGTCACTAGCAATGTCGTATAAGGACGTGCAGATTGATGAAAGTTTGAAGTTTGTTGAAAGACCTTTGTTAATTGAGGATCGACAGGTCAAGAAGCTTCGAAGAAAACATGTACCGATTGTGAAGGTAAAATGGGATGCCCGTAGAGGCCCAGAATACACGTGGGAGGTTGAGTCCACAATGAAATAGAAATACCCTCATTTATTTCAATAAATCTCGAGGTCGAGATTTCTTTTAAGGGGGTGAGGATGTAACACCTCGCATATTCATGTCCAATATAATAAAGACACGTGTCATGAAGGTTAAATGTGCAAGGAATTGATCTGGAGGGACTAAAATTATCAAACAATGTAATTATGTAAGTAAAAGGATCCAAAGTGTCAACATGTCAATCTTGTGCCTCTGTTTAACCTCACACGATGTCCATATTCTTTAATAAATAAATTGCCGGACATAGAAAGTCGTTTGTGCTTAAATTAAGGATTTTACGAAACATAGGGGTTAAAAGTGTCAACATGTTAAATGTTACCTCTGAGTGACCTTTTAACGACCCCAAAAGCATTGTAAAAATTGTATATTTTGCTCTCAAGAATATTGGATAGTAATCTCTTGGAGTTTCGAAGAAAACAAGACTTTTCGGGTGGCCTGGCAACTAACCGGGAACTTAACGGAGTTAATTTATGACTCAAGACCTTTAAAAGTTAACTATGGGGGTCATAAGTGCAATAAAAGAAAGTTAAATAAACTTAAAATGGACCAGGGACTGAAATTGCAAAGTTTGGAAACTGTTTACTTCATTTACCCACCGTCGCGGGCCGCGTAGGCCGACTCCAACTCTTACGCGGGCCGCTTAAGAGTTCCAACGACAGAAACTTTTGACAGCTGCATGTTGCAGCCTGTCCACCGCCTTCGCATGAGTTCTGAGCAATACCTGGGGCTTGCAAATGGTTTTTACTGCCCTAGGGACACTTGAGAACATCTGGTAACAACATAGGGACAAATGCAATGATCTTATAACATCTAATTTCCTATATAAAGGACTTGGTTTCACTTGTTCATGCACACCTTGAATCTTTCACTTCAAAACTCACTCTCTAAAGCCTCCTGGAGCTAAAGGAAGCTTTCTCTAGTTCAAACTTCGTGCTAAGGACTCTTGTAAGTATAACCCTCTGAGATTATACTATATGGTTCCTTTGAAATCTGAATCATTTGCATGTTTCCGTTAAATGCTTTAAAGTTGACCATTATGCCCTTTTGATATAAAAACAAGATTTTTGAAAATGTGAAAGGACAAAAACCTTTATTATTGATTTATAAGCATGTCTAAAAAATTTGACAACAGTTCATGGTCTAAAATAGAAGTTATGTGCGATATCGTAAAATGAAAGCTTTTTATTAATTAAATGGCATTTTTAGTATAAATCATATTTAAACCCAAATTTTGGCACCAAACTTTCTACCCACTGATATAATATAATATTTAGGGATTTTTTGAAACTTTTGTCAAATTTTATACTGATTATATTATAGAGTTCTAGTGTAAATTCGGTATTGACAAAATTGCCCTTTTCTTTGATAAAATGAGTTTTACATAACATTTTGATACCAAACATTTTCCTACTGATTCCATATATTAAATAAAATATTTTAAACAGTTGAGACTGATCAAAATCTCAGATTTCTTTACATAACCCAAAAATCGTCAAATACCGACTTTTACGCTTATTAAACGCATAGTATGGGTTAAAACTATATTTAACACCTAAGACTTATTACCTACTGATATTATAAGCAAATTTTTATACTTTAACAGTAAGTAAAAGTTTTGAACTCAGATTTCTAAATTTGGCCCTTATAGCATATGTGAAATGACCAAAATGCCCCTACTGTGCATAGTTTGGCCATAAATGATAAATTTCACATATATGTAACTTATTAAAATAAATATTTTTACTGATTATTTTAGACCAGAACCTCAGATTGCTATTTAACCTCTTTTATAAACTTTAAAATGACCAAAATACCCTTACGGGGCTTAATTTGGTTTTAAATCCATTTTGGGCATAATGGAAGGTATCCTACTTATATCATAACATATTTTAAGCATATTAACTTATGGAACCTGTACATGACTCATTCGGTTACCCGTTATGCATATTCGTGTTCGGTACGGTTTATGTAGGTAGTTTCAATAAATTAAGCAAAACGGGTCAAACCTTATCATTTTTACTTCAAAATCCAGAATGTGTTTAGTTTACCCATTTTATACAAGTCTTCATACTTGTCGGGTCTAAATCACATTCTCTTCCAGTTTTCGCTTAATCTTGCATTTTGGACCGTAAACCTTTGATTAAAACTAACCGGTCTAAGTTAAGACTTAAAAAAGACCAGTTAGGAATCTAATAGGTTATTAAAACCTTTGTTCTAGATTTAGGAGCCTGGTAAAAGCTACTTGTGCTTGCTGATTGATATACGGCTGAGAATAAAATTATATTTTAAGCTCAGGTAAATACTTTTAACTTATTTTCCGTTATACGGGCTTGGGATACGGTATTATCATAATACCGCTTGGTCGGGTATTGAATGTTTAATCTATTAGTGTTTAAACCATTGAAATAACCCGTTTTAATCTGTCTTGTTAGATGCAATGCCTTTGGGGGGTTAATGACCATGCCCTGGAGATCCTCGGCTCATTCATTAGAAATGGCCACGGCTTAAGCACGGGGTGTAGGCATACACCTGACAGTTGCGTATGTATAAATTGTATCTCACTCTCTTGTGGGCCTATACTTGTGGTGTGTCTATTAATCTAATCTGGCTCTTCTAACCGGGTCCTGAATGGACGACAAGCATATAAATCTGTATACAAGATTATTTTAAATAATTGTCCCAAGTTATAAAAGAATATTTGTGCCTTGTGCATTTAAATCAATTTTCTTAAATGTTTTCAAAAAGAGTCAGTTAATTGTATTTACCAGTGTAAACTGACGTATTTTTCAAAAAGGTTAAGTGCAGGTACTAAGCTTAATGGGCTGGAACTCCTGAGTATTGAATAAAGAGTCTGGCAAGCTTTTGATACTTAAAATCTGTTGAACAATATTTCTTTATGTTTTAGATCTGCCTGTGGATCCACTCATAATCCGTGTGTAATATTTTATTATACTTTCGAATCGGTTTGTATAAATTACTTTTAGACTTCTACTGTGCATTAAACTGTGATTAACTAACTATGATGATATCAACTACGTCACAATACTCCCCACCGGACCCACCGGTAATACATGGAAATATCGGGGTGTGACAGGTTGGTATCAGAGCCAACATTAAGTGAATTAAACACTAGCCTTTTGCGTTTGATCTCAGTGACACAGTTTGCACATTCCTCGACTTCCGAGTATAGTCGAATGACTTAGGACTAATCCTAATCTTATTGTTTTCTTTTGTTGGTTTCTTTTGTTTGTTTTGGCAGGAACAAAGACAGTGCCACCACGTTTTAGAGGTAGAGGTGGAAGAGGCAAGGCACCAATAACTGCTAGGAATGACCACGAGGCCGGGCCATCACACCGGTGTACTCCTTCAGCAACTTTTAGCTCTAGTCCCCAGGAGGATTGGAGAACTTACTTGGAGCCAGCGAGACACTCAGTTTCCCTCAGTTCCTCCCTGTCTTATCATCACTCATTTGGACCTCATCAAGACGAGGAGCACAGCGATTCACACCATTCCTTTATACCGATGCAGCGGTTGAGTTCACATCGGGCATTCCAGGACCTGGCCCCATACTTCCAGAGCCGGTTTAATCTAATGAACCAGATTCAAGAACCAGAGGGTCCAAACCCTTTGGGGCCAGCTGACCACTATCCTGAAATGCAGGATATGGAAATGGATGAAGATCCAGATCCTGAGATGCTACCAACTGGGACGCCGACGCATCCCATCGAGATATCCAGCGGATCATCATTTCATGGTTCGCCTTACAGGGGCCCAGACATTTTTGCTGAAAGATGGGCCACATACCACTAGGAGTTCACTCCCCCTTTCAACCCACCTCAACAACAGCAGTAGGATCCCTCTGAGGATTCGCGTTTCCAGGCGGTTACTCCACCGCCACCACCGCCGCTAGAACAGCAACTGCCTCCAGATCCACCGAGGAGAAGAAGATCAGGTGCACGGACCCGTGCGAGGGGGTTTCCACTTCAGCACCCCCCAACACTCCAGCGGCAGCCACTACCCGCCGCTATATGAAGAGCCGCAAATGGGTGGGCCTTCAAACCCAGCTTCTGAAGTTGACTCTGCTCCAGTCGCACCACCACCGACCATGGGTTATGATAACCCAATCCCTTCCTACCCTGGTGCAGCAGCATATAACCCATTTGCGCATCAGGCTTATTCAGGTTACAATTACTACAATGCCCCTGCCATCGACCTGTACCTCGAGGCGGCCAACTACAATGCTCTCCACCCTGAAGGGCCCTACGCAGCTTCGTACCAAACCGGGTACCCAACTTATGGGTATCAATACCCGCCACCTCCTCAACCGCATCAGCAGCAGCCGCCGCAGCCGCCTCAGATCCAACCACCGCAGCAGCAGGAAATCCTTCAATTGTTGCACGAGGTGGAGCAACAAGTACAGGAGGAGCGTAGGAGCCGCCGGGGTCTGCTTAAGGGTTTGACAAACCTGATAAAGGGGAAGAAGAAGAGGGATTATTGAAAATTCCTTATTTATTTGATTTGTAATTTTTATTTTCAATTAAGTCTCTATGTGGACATTTTATTTATGTACTTGGTCCCTGCGTGGACTTATCTTTCTATTTCTGTCCCTGCGAGGACAATATTATTTATTTAAAAGTCCCGTTTAGGGCAATTATGTACTTCTTTAATTATGAGATGTTTTAATTTAAATTTCATTTGTCATTATATGTATGAAAATAATATAAATCAAAATATCACTTCCATCTTAAATTTGATCTGCCAACAAAATATTAAAGAGATTCTTGAAGGTATAACCTAGCCCATATGTCATTTTAGACATGGCCCTGATTGTAAAACCTTTTTAAGAATCAAATCCTTGTTAACATCTGAAAAACATGTTAGCACTCCTGGCAAATGTGATTCGATAAAATCACACTAATCATCCTTGTATTGGATTTTTCCAATTCCTTATTCTCACCAAATTTAGAATATCCATTAGCGATAAAGTGCCTGCGGGCCATATTCATTGTCTAATAAGATAAAAGACAGTTGTAGTCTATGACTCCCTGTCAAGAAAAGGTAAAGAACTATGTTCAAACCTTAATGCCTTGATCTTATAAGATCATGGCTTAAAAATTTTAAAACTGTCCTTGTGACTAGGCCTTTTGTGCCACTCTAATATCTTTAATGATTTATAACTGGGGATAAATTATAATGAAAACCCTAAACAAAAATGACTAACAAATTAATCAATATGGTTTATATTTACCATGGTTAATGAATCGTCAAAAATGACAATTCCATAATAAGACTTTTGAATAAATCATTGTCATCATTTTTTTATCTAGCAATCAAGCTACATGGCTGAATCAGGAGAGGTTAACAGTCTCCCCAGGAAGAGAAACGATACCACCAGAGTTAATGTAGCTGGTGCAGACCTACAAGCGTTAATAGATAATGCTGTTACTCGAGCCCTTGACAGACAGTTTAAAGAATCAAGCGGTACTCGCACCAGGACTCAGTTTGTACCTCATACGAAGCCACCTTCCAAGACTCATACATCTCACAAAGATGATTCTCATCACTCATCAAACCAAAGGAGTGTCCCGTCTAAGAAAATTGTGCTCAATCAAGAGCCACGTGTTAAGACCTGTTCTTATAAATATTTCGTCTCCTACAAGCCCAGGGTCTTCACAGGGGAGAAAGGAGCCATTGATTGTATGACTTGGCTTGATGAGATGGATGCTGTGGTTGATATTAGTGGTTGTGCAGAACAGGACATTGTGAAGTTTGTTTCACAATCTTTTAAAGGTGAAGCTTTAGCTTGGTGGAGGTCCTCAATCCAAGCTACAGGAAAGATCCCATTGTATAATCTGACTTGGGATCAATTTGTTGCATTGATCAAGGAAAACTTCTGTCCACGGCATGAGGTGGAGAAAATTGAGACCGACTTCTTGACTCTGGTCATGAAGAACTTGGATTGTCAGGCATATCTTACGAGCTTCAACACCATGTCTCGATTGGTTCCTTATTTGGTCACACCGGAATCGAAGCGCATAGCTCGTTTTATTGCGGGTTTAGCTCCAGAAATCAAGGGAAATGTGAAAGCATCCAAACCTACCACATTCAGGTCAGTGGCAGATCTGTCTCTATCTCTCACACTAGATGCCATCAGAAACAAATCTGCCAAAGTTTCTGATAAAGGTAAACGAAAGCGGGAGGATGAGAGTTCTCATCGCTCCGACAAGAAAAGGAAAGGGAACTCAGATCACAAGAAAAGTTCGGGGTTCAAAAAGGATAACCAACAAACAGGTGAGAAACCCAAACGTAAGACCTGCCAGAAACATCATTTTGGGAAGTGCAGGTTTGAATCGAAATCGCAGTCGCAGTCAAAGCCTACTGGATGTGGGATCTGCAAGTCCAAAGAGCATAAGACTTTGGAATGCAAGAAGTTAAAGGATGCAACCTATTATGGTTGCAACGAAAAGGGGCACATTAAGACTAGCTGCCCGAAAAATCCAAGGAAGCCTGAGGAGGCTAAAAAGACCAATGCGCGGGTCTTTCGGATGAATGGACAGGAGGCCATTCAGAACGACAACGTGATAACAGGTACCTTTCTTATCAATGTTTATGCTAGAGTGTTGTTTGATTCGGGTGCAGACAAGTCTTTTGTAGACAATAAATTTTGTAAATTGTTAAATCTGCCTGTTAAGACTCTAAGCATAAAGTATGAAGTAGAATTGGCCGATGGTACTATAGAGACTGCTTCAACCATTCTAGATGGATGTTTTATATCCATTAGGAATCACTCTTTTCCGCTTTCTTTGCTTCCATTGAAATTAGCAGGATTTGACATAGTGATAGGCATGGATTGGTTATCTCATAACCAAGCCCAAATTATATGTGATAAGAAGCAAGTGGTTATTAAGACTCCTTATGGTGAGCCATTAACAATTCAAGGAGATACTCAGTACGGGTTACCTAAGCAAGTGTCCATGCTTAAGGCGTCAAAGTGTTTGAAGAAAGGTTGTGTCATTTATATGGCACAGGTAACCATTGATGAACCAAAGCTCAAGATTGAAGACATCCCTGTTATTTCTGATTATCTAGACGTCTTTCCTGAGAACTACCTGGTTTGCCTCCAGATAGGCAAGTGGAGTTCAGAATCGATATCATTCCTGGAGCAGCACCAATTGCAAGAGCACCTTATCAGTTGGCACCAACTGAGATGAAAGAATTGAGAACACAGTTGGATGATTTGTTGGAGAAGGGTTTTATTCGACCTAGCTCATCCCCTTGGGGAGCGCCAATTCTATTTGTGAAGAAAAAGGATGGCTCGATGCGTCTATGCATTGATTATCGCGAGTTAAACAAGGTTACAATCAAGAACAGGTATCCGCTACCCAGGATCGATGATCTATTCGATCAGCTTCAAGGGGCAAGTTATTTGTCAAAGATCGATCTAAGGTCAGGTTATCACCAATCGAAGGTCAGAGACAAAGATGTGAACAAGACCGAATTCAAAACGCGCTATGGCCACTATGAGTTCTTAGTGATGCCTTTTGGGCTCACTAATGCACCCGCAACATTCATGGATCTCATGAATCGCGTTTTCAAGCCGTATTTAGACAAGTTTGTCATTGTCTTCATCGATGTCATACTCATTTATTCAAGGAATCAAGCCGATCATGAAAGACATCTCCGGTGTATCCTTAAACTTCTGCAGCAAGAGAAGCTCTACGCCAAGTTTTCAAAATGTGCGTTTTGGCTTCGTGAAGTCCAATTTCTTGGACATGTAGTAAGTGAGTGTGGTATCCAGGTGGATCCCGCTAAGATCGAAGCAATTATGAATTGGCAAGCGCCCAAAACACCTACTGAGATTCGCAGCTTCTTGGGTCTAGCAGGATACTATAGACGTTTCATTGAAAACTTTTCAAGGATTGCCGCACCTCTAACATTGTTAACTCGCAAGACTGTCAAGTTTGACTGGGGTCCCAAGCAGCAAGAATCCTTTGATATTCTTAAGCAGAAATTAAGCAATGCACCTGTGTTGACATTGCCAGAAGGGATTGAAGAATTTGTGGTTTATTGTGAAGCATCGCACACCGGCAGGGGTTGTGTGCTTATGCAGAAGGGCAAGGTTATTGCATATGCTTCACGTCAATTAAAGGTGCATGAGAAGAACTACACCACCCATGATTTGGAATTGGGTGCCGTTGTATTTGCACTGAACCTTTGGAGGCATTATCTTTATGGGACAAAGTGCGTGATCTATTCTGATCATAAGAGCCTTCAGCATCTGTTTAATCAGAAAGACCTTAACATGAGGCAGTGTCGATGGATGGAAAAACTAAACGACTATGATTGTGAAATCCGATATCATCCAGGCAAAGCGAATGTAGTCGCTGATGCTTTGAGTAGAAAGGAAAGGGTTAAGCCTATTAGAATCAATGCTAAAAGCATTGAACTAAAGAACAGCTTGAATGAAAGGTTGTTAGCCACTCAAAAGGAAGCCGTATTAGAAGCTAACTATCCGAATGAGAAGTTAGGAGTAACTGTCGATCAATTGTCATATGGCAAGGATGGAATCCTAAGATTGAATGGTCGAATATGGGTTCCAATTCATGGAGGACTTCGAGATGTGATTCTTCAGGAAGCTCATAGCTCCAAATATTCAGTTCATCCTGGCAGTGATAAGATGTACCAGGATTTAAAGGCCTATTATTGGTGGATAGGTTTGAAGAAATCTATAGCCACTTATGTGGTAAATGTCTGACATGCGCTCAAGTTAAAAACAGAACATCAAAAGCCATCATGTTTGCTACAACAGCCTGAACTTCCCACATGGAAATGGGAAATGGTAACCATGGATTTTATCACTAAGTTACCAAAGACAAAGCACGGAAATGATACTATTTGGGTTATAGTCGATAGATTGACCAAATCAGCCCACTTCTTGCCTATTAAAGAAACTCACAGCTCCGACAAGCTAGCTCAGCTGTACGTGGATGAGATTGTATCTCTTCACGGAGTGCCAGTGTCTATTATCTCTGATAGGGATACAAGATACACATCTCATTTTTGGAAAAGCTTTCAGCAATCTTTAGGCACTAGATTAAATTTCAGCACTGCTTATCATCCTCTGACGGATGGCCAAAGCGAGCGTACAATTCAAACGCTTGAAGATATGCTACGAGCTTGTGTTATTGATTTAGGAGGAAGTTGGGATGACCATCTTCCTTTAATTGAATTTTTGTACAATAATAGTTATAATTCGAGCATTCAGGCAGCACCTTTTGAAGCATTGAACGGAAGGAAGTGTAGAACGCCGTTTGTTGGGTGGAAGTTGGAGAAACCCAACTGTCAGGACCTGATATAGTCCTGGAGACGACGAACAACATTGTTCAGATCCGTGATCGTCTCAAAGCTGCCAGGGATAGGCAGAAAAGCTACGCGGATAAAAGGCGTAAACCTCTGAAATTCGAGGTAGGTGATAAAGTGCTACTCAAGGTGTCACACTGGAAAGGGGTGATGCGATTTGGCAAAAAGGGCAAACTAAGCCCAAGATATATATATGACCATTCGAGATCGTTGAATGTGTCAGAACTGTGGCCTACAAGTTAAATTTGCCAGAAGAGCTTAGTGGAATACATAATGTATTCCACATCAGCAACTTAAAGAAATGTCTGGCTGATGAGTCACTTGAAATGTCGCAAAAGGACGTGCAGATTGACGAAATTTTGAAGTTCGTTGAAAGACCTTTGTCAATCGAGGATCGACAGGTCAAGAAGCTTCGAAGAAAACATGTACCGATTGTGAAGGTAAAATGGGATGCCCGTAGAGGCCCAGAATACACGTGGGAGGTTGAGTCCACAATGAAATAGAAATGCCCTCATTTATTTCTGTAAATCTCGAGGTCGAGATTTCTTTTAAGGGGGTGAGGATGTAACACCTCGCAAAATCATGTCCAATATAATAAAGACACGTGTCATGAAGGTTAAATGTGCAAGGAATTGATCTGGAGGAACTAAAATTATCAAACAATGTAACTATGTAAGTAAAAGGATCCAAAGTGTCAACATGTCAATCTTGTGCCTCTGTTTAACCTCACACAATGTCCGTATTCTTTAATGAATAAATTGTCGGACATAGAAAGTCGTTTGTGCTTAAATTAAGGATTTTACGAAACATAGGGGTTAAAAGTATCAACATGTTAAATGTTACCTCTGAGTGACCTTTTAACGACCCCAAAAGCATTGTAAAAATTGTATATTTTGCTCTCAAGAATATTGGATAGTAATCTCTTGGAGTTTCGAAGAAAACAAGACTTTTCGGGTGGCATAGCAACTAACCGGGAGCTTAACGGAGTTAATTTATGACTCAAGACCCTTAAAAGTTAACTATGGGGGTCATAAGTGCAATAAAAGAAAGTTAAATAAACTTAAAATGGACCAGGGGTTGAAATTGCAAAGTTTGGAAACTGTTTACCGGATTTACCCACCGTCGCGGGCCGCGTAGGCCGACTCCAACTCTTACGCTGGCGGCGTAAGAGTGCCAGCGACAGAAACTTTGGACAGCTGCATGTTGCAGCCTGTCCACCGCATTTGCATGAGTTCTGAGCAATACCTGGGGCTTGTAAATGGTTTTTACTTCCCTAGGGACACTTGGGAACATCTGGTAACAACATAGGGACAAATGCAATGATCTTATAACATCTAATTTCCTATATAAAGGACTTGGTTTCACTTGTTCATGCACACCTTGAATCTTTCACTTCAAAACTCACTCTCTAAAGCCTCCTGGAGATATAGGAAGCTCTCTCTAGTTCAAACTTCGTGATAAGGACTCTTGTAAGTGTACTTAGCCTCTGTAGTTAAGTTTTCATTAGTGTAATGACCGAAAGTCAAAGTTAGCGTAATTAAGCTTTGACTTACTGATTAATCACAAACGGTCCAGCCATTATTCAAATTGAAAGTGGTTGTGTGTTGGTAATTATGTGGGTATTAAACCCTTAAAAGGGTACCTTCAAATTATCACGTTATCTCAGTTAATTGTCGAGTCAAACTTATTAACAAAGAGTCAAACGGGTCAGTTTTTTTGCAAAATAATTCATAAATGATAATGCTGAAGTTATGGAACATGTTTTAACACTTAAATAACTTGGTAAATAATATATGAACATGTCTAGGCATGTTCAACCCAACAATTCTGAGTTTAGGCTCGGTTTGTAACCGAAAGTCACAAAAGTAGACTTTTGCTTTGACTTTCAGTTCTGACCCGATTTAGCTTAGTGTAGATATGCCTTAGGGTTCCTTTAGGACCATATTACATGTTATTATAACCCTCTGAGATTATACTATATGATTCCTTTGAAATCTGAATCATTTGCATGTTTCCGTTAAATGCTTAAAAGTTGACCATTATGCCCTTTTGATATAAAAACGAGATTTTTGAAAATGTGAGAGGAAAAAAACCTTTATTACCGATTTATAATCATGTCTTAAAAATTTGACATCAGTTCATGGTCTAAAATAGAAGTTATGCGCGATATCGTAAAATGAAAGTTTTTTATTAATTAAATGACATTTTTAGTATAAATCATATTTAAACCCATATTTTGGCACCAAACTTTCTACCCACTGATATAATATAATATTTAGGGATTTTTGAAAATTTTTGTCAAATTTTATACTGATTATATTATAGAGTTCTAGTGTAAATTCGGTATTGACAAAATTGTCCTTTTCTTTGACAAAATGAGTTTTACATAACATTTTGATACCAAACCTTTTCCTATTGATTCCATATATTAAATAAAATATTTTAAACAGTTGAGACTGATTAAAATCTCAGATTTCTTTAAATAACCCGAAAATCGTCAAATACCGACTTTTACGCTTATTAAACGCATAGTATGGGTTAAAACTATATTTAACACCTAAGACTTATTACCTACTGATATTATAAGCAAATTTTTATACTTTAACAGTAAGTAAAAGTTTTGAACTCAGATTTCTAAATTTGACCCTTATAGCATATGTGAAATGACCAAAATGCCCCTACGGTGCATAGTTTGGCCATAAATGATAAATTTCACATATATGTGATATCTTACTGATGTAACTTATTAAAATAAATATTTTTACTGATTATTTTAGACCAGAACCTCAGATTGCTATTTAACCTCTTTTATAAACTTTAAAATGACCAAAATACCCTTACGGGGCTTAATTTGGTTTTAAATCCGTTTTAGGCTTAATTGAAGGTATCCTACTGATATCATAACATATTTTAAGCATATTAACTTATGGAACCTGACATGACTCATTTGGTTACCCGTTATGCATATTCGCGTTCGGTACGGTTTATGTAGCTAGTTTGCATAAATTAACCGAAACGGGTCAAACCTTATCATTTTTACTTCAAAATCCAGAATGTGTTTAGTTTACCCATTTTATACAAGTCTTCATACTTGTCGGGTCTAAATCACATTCTATTCCGGTCTTCGCTTAATCTTGCGTTTTGAACCGTAAACCTTTCATTAAAACTAACCAGTCTAAGTTAAGACTTAAATAAGACCCGTTTGGAATCTAATAGGTTATTAAAACCTTCATTCCAGATTTAGGAGCCCAGTAAAAGCTACTTGTGCTTGCTAATTGATATACGGCTGAGAATAAAATTATATTTTAAGCTCAGGTAAATACTTTTAACTTATTTTCCGTTATACGGGCTTGGGATATGGTATTATAATAATACCGCTTGGTCGGGTATTGAATGTTTAATCGATTAGTGTTTAAACCATTGAAATAACCCGTTTTAATCTGTCTTGTTTGATGTAATGCCTTTGGGGGGTTAATGACCATGTCCTGGATATTCTCGGCTCATTCATTAGAAATGGCCACGGCTTAAGCACGGGGTGTAGGCATACACCTGACAGTTGCGTATGTATAAACGGTATCTCACTCTCTTGTGGGCCTATACTTGTGGTGTGTCTATTAATCTAATCCGGCTCTTCTAACCGGGTCCTGAATGGACGAAAAACATATAAATTTGTATACAAGTTAATTTAAAATAATTATCCCAAGTTATAAAAGAATATTTGTGCCTTGTGCATTTAAATCAATTTTCTTAAATGTTTTCAAAAAGAGTCAGTTAATTGTATTTACCAGTGCAAACTGACGTATTTTTCAAAAATGTTAAGTGCAGGTACTAAGCGTAATGGGCTAGAACTCCTAAGTATTGAATAAAGAGTCTTGCAAGCTTTTGATACTTAAAATCTGTTGAACAATATTTCTTTCTGTTTTAGATCCGCATGTGGATCCACTCATAATCCGTGTGTAATATTTGATTATACTTTCGAATCAGTTTGTATAAATTACTTTTAGACTTCTGCTGTGCATTAAACTGTGATTAACTGACTATGATGATATCAACTACGTCACGATACTTCCCACCGGGCCCACCAGTAATACATGGAAATATCGGGGTGTGACAAGCTGGGGCATTGGTTAAACCAAATGGCATGATAGTAAATTCATAATGGCCATACCTTGTTCTAAATGTGGTCTTAGGAATGTCCTCTTCTTGTACCTTTCATTGATGATATCCTGATCGTAAATCGATTTTAGAGAAAAATCGAGCTCCTTGCAATTTATCGAATAGATCATCGATCCTTGGTAATGGATACCGATTCTTAATCGTGACTTTATTCAGTTCACGGTAGTCAATGCACATACGCATTGATCCATCTTTCTTTTTAACGAATAAGATCGGCGCTCCCCATGGCGATGAACTTGGCTGTATGATTCCCATCTCCAATAATTCATCTAACTGTTTCTTCAGTTCCTGCATTTCGGCGGGTGCCAAACGGTAAGGAGCTATGGCAATTGGTGCTGTTCCTGGCAGTAGGTGGATTCTGAATTCAACTTCCCTGACTGGCGATAGCCCTGGTAACTCTTCTGGAAATACATCTAAAAACTAGGATACTACTGGAATATCCTTTAATTCTTTTCCTTTAGTGTTAGTGATTATGGAAATCAAATACACTAAAGATCATTTTCTTATATAACTTGTTGTTTTCATCACAGAGATGAATTTTGTGGATTTAGACGGCTTATCTCCTTTAATTGTGATCTTTTCACCTTTTGGTGAATTTACTTGAATTGACTTTTGATCACATAGAATACTGGCTTTATTGGCTATTAACCAATCCATTCCTAATACAACATCAAATCCTGCAAGATTCATTGGGTAAAGGTTTGCAACAAAGTTTTGATTTAAAACTTCTATTCTTGCTCCCTGCAAGATTTCAGAAATCTTAATGGTTTCTCCATTTGCTGTCTCTACTAGACATTCTTGTGGGAGTTTAGTTAATGGTTGATTGAGAAGTTTGCAAAATGAAGTATTAATAAAACTTTGTTTCGCTCCAGAGTCAAATAATACTTTAGCAAAAATATCATTAACTAAAAACGTATCGGCGATCACATCCGGGATCATCTTTGCTTCTTCTGCAGTCAGAACAAATGCCCTAGCATTTTTAGTATTCTTGGTGTTCATGGCTGGAGCTAGTTTCGGACAGTTTGGCTTGATGTGACCTTTTTCTCCACAGTTGAAGCACATTCCATTATTAGGTTTCTTCCTGCAATCTTCTTCCTTGTGTCCTGGTATCTTACAGAAATTGTAGTAAGTGGAGCATTTTCCTGAATGCTTCTTCTTGCAAGCTTTGCAGTACGGTGTAGAGGTAGAAACTGCATTTTTCCCAAGGTTGGAATTTCCATAACGAAATTCTTGGGTAAGCCTTTGAGCTAGTTCTACAGCTTCTTCTATGGTTTGAGGTCTAGCTGCCTTGACTACGTGCCTTATCTCACTGATTAATCCCCAGATATAGCGGGGGATTAATACTGGTTCGGGTGATGCAAGGGTTGGCACTATTCTAGCATATTCAAAGAATAATGTAGTGTACCCCTTACTATCTACTCTTGTCATCCTAAGGTTTATGAACTTATTTGTTGTCTGTTCTTTTTCTGGGAGGACAGAATTTCCTTTCCACCATGTTTTTAAATTCTTCCCATTCCATATTGTAAACCCTATCACTTCCCCTAGACTAGAGGATAGTGTCCCACCATTCTAAGGCTGAGTTCTTAAACAAATTGGAAGCAAACATTATTTTATCCTCTTCTGCACACTTGCTTATTTTTAAGACAGCCTCAGTCTTTTCTATCCAGCGTAGAGCAGCAACGGCCCCTTCATTGCCCGAGAATTCCATTGGTTTACAAGACCAAAATTATTTATAAGAACAACCATAAGACATGGTTCTTCTTCTTTTGGGAATGGGCGCTTGAAGTATGGGTCCATTGTTTACGCTGTATTCAGGTTCAGTGGGTCGTTTACTATCACGTTTACTTTTATTATCTGCTTCCTTAACCGTTTTGATAATATATGGCATTGCATCTATTATCCCTTGTGCCACTATGTGTTGAATGGCACTGTTATCCACTTGGTTTCCATTATTATTGTTGTTCGGGTTATCGTTATCCGGGTTATTGTTACTATGGTTATCATTATTCTGGTTTTCCTGGTTCACTTCGTTGTCCATCTGAATTTTAAACATTTGCCAATTATTAATATCACAAAATAATATTTAATGCAAACAATCACACAACACACATATTGGTCAAAAGCATCGAGCATTGCGACTTACTCTTTCTTATATATTATGTATCTAATAGAAACTGGAACTGGAATCTAAAATTACAATACTAATATGCATCACTAACCACAAGGTGGTCTATACTACGATAGATATATTATTATTATATATATAATATTATATTTATTTTTTTCATACACACATATTATATATATAAATATATATATATATATATAGGGTAATGCTAGACAAAAAAACCCTAAATATGTTAGGAAACTCTGGAAACTCAAAGCTCCCGACTTTTTTTTTTGAAAAAAATAACACATGTAATATACATGTTTTTAAGAGTTTTGGGCAAAAAAAAAACAAAAAAGCGCCGAGTACTTTTTTTTTAAAAATAAACAAGTTCCAAAAACTTCGTTGACTAACATGTGTTAGACAAAAAATGCTGAAAGTTGCTGAAATTTGTTTTTTTTTTTTTTAAAAAACCCTTCGGCGCTTTTTTGATTTTTTTTGGCCCAAAACTCTTAAAAACATGTATATTACATGTGTTATTTTTTTTCAAAAAAAAAGGTCGGGAGCTTTGAGTTTCCCGGGTTTCTTAAATATTTAGGGTTTTCTATATAGCTCAACCCTATATATATATATATATATATATATTATTTTATCATTACTATCACCATTACTGATATGGGTTCATCCAGAACTCCATATTACGCTCGTCGTACTTCCAGACGAGTCGTTCTCCAACTTGCCTCATCCTCTCGCTACTTTCTCAAATCTCTTCTCCGAAAGTTTGGAGTTCTTGCACATTCTCTGCACTCATTGGGGGTGCAGGTGGTGGTACTGGATCTGGGTACTGTGGCATGGGTTCTTCCTGAGGATATGGATTCGCTAGGATTTCCCTAATGTATTCATCATTATCATAATAGGGATCTAGAGGGTCCAGACCTGGGTAAGCTGCTAGGTTTGGCATGGGTTCGTCTGATATGTGGTAGCGTTGCTGATAATCCCTATGATCATCGAACCACGGGTCGTAGTCTGGGTCTAAGGGATTAGGTGCTGGTATCCTAGGTATCTCTTCTGGGTAAAAATCATGCATTTGGATTAGGTTTTCTGGGTTGTTTTCAATCTCCATTGGCTGTGTAGGAAACAAGGGTAATGGTTGAGGGGCTATGAGTTGCTCCAGGTTTGGGTCGGCAGCTGTGGTTGCTAAAATATGGAAGTTTGCTAGACTCCTATTGAGCATGTCTTGGGTGTGGGCATCTGTTTCTCTCTTAGTGGCTGATAACACTCGCTAGTGTTGTAACTTTTTCATTCTCTTCCAACGCTCATGTGCTCCCCTACTGAACCATCCTCTCTTTTTAGGAGGGAATGGCTCTTCAGACTGAGCCTTAAACACGAATATCCCATCTTCATTGTCAGCTGGATACCCTGAGAGGGCAGGCTGTGAAGAGGTGCTTTCGCTCTTAGGTGAGCCAGACAACTGACGATAAGCGTCGGAGGGTCCTTGATCGCTCATACTGTAAACTAACAAATAGTCAAATAACCCCCAACAATAAAATACAGATGTGCACGTATTTCCGTAATTAATTTCCTAACAATTTGAATAATATCTTGGTGTCAGCAGAACACTTTTGTGGCTGAATCAGTGGCTTAACTCTGATATCACCTTCTGTCGCAACCCCTGTCCCCTAACAACCCAGGAACAGGCGATCGCGGCCAGTTTCGGTGGTATCTAGGTGTTTATCATTTTGGCAGCGGAATTACATCAGGATCGCAGTTAGGAAATATTTTATCAGAGTAAAATACCACGCTTTTAATATACTAAACACATGGGAAAATCCCAAGTTTCAATTACACACGTTTTTATAGGGTTAAACCCTATATTATTTTAAATAAAACATCTCTTTATTTTAGGTAACTTTATAGCCACTTTTCCAAGCCTTCAGTGCTGTCCAGCTGGCTTCTATTTGGCTTTCATATTTTGTTACCTGAATCGCGTTTAAAAACATTTTCTCAGTGGGAAATACTGGTGAGTGAATCCCAGTTTAATCAAGTTAAGTAAAACCATTGTACAATATTGAGGGCGGTCGCGCAATTACATTTGTTCCCATCTACTTTAATTACCACCCATGGTACTGTCAACGCGACTTGTGGTCATGTTACTCCTTGCAAGGTAGTAAAAAAATTTGTATACAAAACTCCAACATACCGACGATAATTGTAGAATATAAATACTCAATTGCTGTTTAATGTAATCTTAATTATATGAGGTTTTACAAAAACAGTTTGCAAAAAGGAGATTACTCACATTGCTGTCTTAGGGTTTTCCTTAAGGATTTCCTGGTGATTATCTATTAAATACACAAATGCCCATGCGTTAGTATAATAACCCAATATTTACATTAGTAATACTCTCCCCGAGACGACATTCCAACGACTACGTCGGGCAGAACCACGACAGCCGTTACGGAACCCTGGATCAATCGGGCAGCGTATCTAATATGTAACCGGGGTTATGATACTTACAACGGGGCAGAACTTCGTTATTTAGGGGGGTATTATACCCGAGTATAGCTTATACTATGTGAGAATTGGAGAGAAAGAAAGATTTGTGAGCGACTGGAACTGAGGGCCGATTGCATCTATTTATAGTTGTGATCGTCGACCTTGTCGCGCCCCGCGTAGGTAGTAGCCAAGGGATACGCGGCCCGCGAGATCAGCTAGGGTAGGCCCTAGCTTGGCTGATTCAACTCGTAGCCTCCATACGCGTCATGACACGTGGCGCCCTAGGGTGCGGCATGATCTCGCATCTGTCGCGGCCTGCGTAAGTATCCTAAGGGATCTTCGCGCCCCGTGACAGCCCATTAAAATTTGTTTTAATTTAATTTTTAATAAAATAAATGTATTCGGGGCCCGTTTTCGCATACGGGGTGTATTTTAGGACGTATTGGGACATTCTAATTATTTTAGGGGTGTCGAAAATTATTTTGGAGGGTTGTTATAAACCTTCTCCCTCATACTCATATTTTGATAAACCAAGGTATGAGCCTTAATACTCATACTTTGAGGAACCAAGATACGAGCCTTCACCTTCATATGCTTACTATGAGGAACCATGGCGTGAACAACCCACCTCATATAAGTATTATGAAGAACCAAGTTACGACCCTTATCCATCATATACTTACAATGAGGAACAATGGTGTGAACCATCTACCTCATATGAGTACTATGAGGAACCAAGGATCGAACTTTCGAATTCAAGCTTTGATGATAACTATTCAACTCACTTTGACGAACCACCAACTATTTCACCCATAGCCGAAAAGATAATAGAACACCTTAAAACTATGGAGCGCTGTAAAAAAGAAGCCCGCGCAAGGGAATAATTAACTCGTAATAATGAAGAGATGGTTGGAAAGGTAAAAATGGAAGAATAAGTAGGTGAAAACCCGACAAATGAGTTAAACAACGAGAAAGGTGAGTCCGACAATATTAAAATTCAAGAAGTGTCTAATTTTAAAGAAATTAATCTCTTGTCACCTTCTTTCGAAAATTATTGTTTAGTACCCACTCATGCAAAGTTTTTAAAAGAATTAAACACTAACACTAAAATTTACGAAACGGTAAGCATTAAGTTAACAAATGATCAAACTATGCTAATAAAAGAAGATCCATTTGGAATTAACATTACACCGGTTCCATGTTTTTTTCAAAATTCCTTTATTAGTAATATTACAATTGATAAAGATCTTTGTGTTAATATAATGCCAATTACATTTTCGAAAAATTAAGTATTGGTGATTTTTCTCCACTTCAAGTACCCAATTTTTTATCTAATCGGAAAACAATAAAATCAATAGGGATAGTTGAGGATGTGTTGGTCCAGTCCAATAAATTGGCAATCCCAACCGACTTCGTCATCCTTGATGACGCTCCGCTAGTGTTGGAACGACCTTTTGTAAAAACCCACGAAGCTTTGAAAAATCAAAAGCAAAACAACTTACACATTCAATTAGGGGCCTTCAAAAAATGTGTCGATCTTGAGCGATCAATGAAATATCCAATTGGCAATGACGACCCCCTAATTGAAGATGAGCCAGAACCACCTGATAAGGCGGGTCTAGCCAAGGACCCTTATAAACGTGGCGCACCACGGAGGCATTCCGCGGAACTATCCTTAGTTTTAGTTTAGATTAACTTTTATGTTTTCTAGTTCAACTTTACTTTTTAGGAATAAAACACACTCGAAAAGGTGGAGGTTACCAAGAGAACTTTAAAACCACACCCCATGCACAAAAACAGAGCCTTTCGACGATTTTCCTTCATTACAGTGAGTTCAGCACGAGGCCGTGCCCAGCCCAACACGCCCCCATGCCCGAGGTTCTGCAGAAAATGCCCAGTTCAGGTAACTAGACACGGGGCCATGCTCACTGAACACGCCCCCGTGCCCAGCCTTCTGTTTAAATTTGATACTGTCAGTCTGACCACGGGGCCGTGCTCAGCCCACCACACCCCGTGTTCAGCTACCCAGTAACATAAAATCTTGTTTTTAACCCACTTTTACACATTTTAATCAACCGAAAAACTTATTTTTGGGACATATTGAGGACAACGCGTAATTTAAGTGTGGGGGAGATGCTAAAACCTTGAATTTTGCAAGTCCTAATAACAAGCCTTACACAAAACTCTATTGGAACCGCTAATCACCCCAAATTTTTTCAAAAATTTTCTTTTTTTTACTTGTCTTGGTTTAATTCGGGAATAACAAGTTCTAAAAAGGTTATATTTTTACAAATTTACAACCGATGGCGTCGTGATAAAAAGAACTAACATAAGATAATTATGAAAAGGCATGACAAATCTAATTAAAAGTTGATTATATATACTTGATCAATTTATAAACCCATTCCCACAACAAGTGAATTTTGAGCCTTTATTGAGCATACAAATACACATCTTTAAACTAAATGCTCATCTTTCGTTTCTTGTGTGAATAGCCGCTTGGTTTCTTACGACTCTAGAACTTGCCATGATGATACATTCCCGGTCCTTACCAACTTAAACCCAAGTAAGTAAATGATGGAGGCATTAGGACTAACCATTTTTCTTTTCAACACCATTATTATTCTTTTTTTTACCACCTACCCAAAATCCCCCTAGACCCCTTTGAGCCTAAACCTTTTCATTTCTAAACCCACAAAACAAACACCCTTTACCCACCAAAAACCCTTTTTATTTTAAACCCTTTATTTTAGTAAAAAGCTCGGTTTTCATGTGACAATCCTTATAAAAAAAATAGATATATATGAAGTATAGCAATAAACAAACAAGTTCCCTAAAAGAAACTTTGTTTGAAAATGCTTCGTTTGAATAACCACTAACCCAAAACCAACTACCTTTAACCCAAGCCTAACCCTTCCCCAAGTCCTCTTGATATTTACAAAGGTTTATAGTTAAAAAGGAGGAGGATTGATTGCTTGGCAAGCATATGGTAGAAGTAAGTTCCTTGCCGGTCTCGAGTGTTTCACAAAAATACATCTTCGGCCGAGTGTTGAGTGATCTCCCGTGAGGTATGTGAACTTGTATATAAATGGAATTTTAAAGAGGCATGTTATGCCCAAATAAGTAATTTCTCTTATGAAACGTTCTAAATAAATCATAACGAATAGGATTGTAAATAAAATAAAAATAAAGCCTAATAAAGATCTTGGATTCCCGACACTCAAGACAAGCCCAAAACTTTTCTTCTACCCATTCCGTTTGGGAGTGTAAGCCACATTATAAAGAGTTTTACTTGAGTACAAGCAAAGATTCAAGTGTGGGGGTATTTGATGTGTGTAAAATGAAACATATAAATTACATCAAATGAGGCATAAAACTAACCCTTTTTAGTACTAATGTTGGAAAAGGTGTGCTTTTGTCTTCCTTTTGTATTTTCAAGATAAAATGAGCGTAAATGAACAAAAGAAGCAAATATGCAGCAAAATCTAACATAATTACAAGAAAATGAATAAACGTGGCATGCCCGACCCCTCGACAACATCTTCCCAAGCAAAAACAAGAGATCAGAAGGTTGAACACGCCCCGTGCCCAGCGGACACGGGGGCGTGCTCAGGTATCTGCAGAAAATACAAAGTTGTAGAAGCTTCTATTTCCCAACACGGGAGCGTGCCCAGCTCAACACGGCCGTGCTCAACGGTAAGATTCGCAGAATCCAAGCAAATCTTGATAGTACAGATACGCTTCTGCACACGGGGCCGTGCCCAGCGGACACGGGGGCGTGTGGAGCTAATACAGACAAACTGCAATTAATGAAGAAAGAGAAAGTGGATAGACACGGGGCCGTGCCCACAGGACACGGGGCCGTGTCCGGGATTCAGTGCAGGCTATAAATAGGGGTGCTTGGTTCACTTCAAAGGCATCCCTTGGCAAACCACCTCTCTCCCAATTCACCCACACTCCACCACCATCACAACACTCACATCCACCACCATCATCCATCATAGAGTGTGTGTAGTAGTCTCGGGATCCAAGATTGATAGTAAGAGTTCTTGACAATCAAAGGCCATGTTTGCCTAAGTCTCTTACATCACTTGGTGAAGACAAGCATTTGGTGTAATACTTTTGTTTTTTAATCTTTTCGCACTTTTTAATTGGTTTTGTATTAATGACTTTAATAACTAGTTTCTTATGTTGAAGGTGAAACTTCCTTATCGTTTGTCCGTGGTGTCTTGGCGTTATTTTACTATCTATATAAAATAAAAGATTTACACCATTCATATCTCTACGGTCTATATAGAGATATGTTGGCTACCTGGTCGGGGGTTAAGGGAATGGTTTGGTAAGGTTCTTGCCTTGTTCAGTGTATAGATCCTGCAAGGACCTGGGTCAAGCTTACTAGGACCTCCTTCAATACCCACTGGTATTGGATGGCTGGGGTGCGAATGGCTTGATCCCCTCATATGTAAACTACTATTAATACATTAACCCGGCTACTTGGGATTGTGTCCCTGCTGACTCAAACCACTTAGCCGAGGGTAACGTCACCTTCAAAAGAGGGGCCTACCACATTACGCATTAATAACTTAATTAATTATCTTTTAATATTCCAACCCTTTAGGATTGTATCCTTGCTGACTCAAACTACTAGGTTGAGGGTAACGTCACCTTCAAAAGAGGGGCCTACTACTATAACTAAGATAATCTCTTAAAAAGTGCAAAAGTGCGGAAAACATCAAAGGTTACACTAAAGGCGAGTCAGATCCAAGTGATTCATTTTGTCTATCTCTTTTATTTTATTTTTTTCAGCATTTTTAGTTTTTATTTTCATGTAAAAACTTTTTTCTAAAATTTTGATTTGATTAGACGTTGAGGATAAACCGGTACTAAAAGCTCTTGTGTCCTTGGACGACCTCGTTATCTTACCAACGCTATACTACGCTCATGATGGGTGCACTTGCCCATATGTGTGTTTAGTGTTAGTAGAATATCGTGTTTTATAAATTTAAAACTTGACTAAAGTGTTAAAAAAGGGCTAAAATTTCAATAAAAACATATCACACCTAACACACATCAATGACCTTTATTCATTGATCTTTATATATTGATGATAAGTGATCAAAAACTCATGAAGAACACCAATACAAAAAATTCTCTCTAGTGTGATCAATCAACACAAGGTACCATAACGGGAATCATGGCTTCATCTTTATCCTCAAAGATAATCATCCCTACAAGTAAGTATCTCTAACTTGGTATCTATATTTAGGTTATGACTGAATAAACATGATTAAGTTCTATAATTTTGACCCATGTTTATAGATATAATCAACATCCCTCCCCCATGCCCATGAAGAAACCCACGCCCATGTCTCAACGCTACCATCTCCACGCCATTTGGGGCGGTGTGTCGTCGTTGAGGAAGCCCCATGACACCCTTACCCACGCCCACACTATGTATTCTTAATGACTTTTTTTTGCCGAATTGTCGGTGCCCTTTCTAAATCGGTGGGATGGAAAGGAAAAGGAAGACCAATTCCTCGATCTATTGTTTTTTTTTTCTGAATAAAAAGGTGAATAGATTTTCCCATTTTGATAGATACATGTTTAAAACAAGACTATGTTATAGTAAATATATTGTTTTCGAAAACACTTTCAGGGTGAATAGATTTTTCCCATTTTGATAGATACATTTTTAAAACAAGACAATGTTCTATTGTTTTCGGAAACACTTTCAGAAAAAGAATGAGAAAAGAACTCTCCAACATAAGTATGATCAGTTAGTATGTATGGAAAGTGGATGATAGAATTCATCATTATAAACCCCTTGCAATTTTCCCTCAAAGAATGTAATTTGGATGCCACTCTATGGGTACTTAGTTTTTCTTTTTCCATAGAAAGAAGTCAACTCAAATATAACTAAAATACAAGAAGACATGTGGGAGGTGACAAACAAAAGTTGAAGACACAAATGAATATAAATATTGATAACAGGGGTAGCCCAAGACCAAAATAATTGACTTCAATACTTGAATGCCCAAAAGGTAAAACGGTTCAAAGGTTAAAAGACTGGAGAAATGGAATAAAGTAATACGGAACAGTAAGTGGTCACGTCACCGGATTACTTCACCAACCCGCCAGCCGCAAAAGCAATGCAGGTCCACAGAGCACACTCTATTATCCAGGGGTCAAAAGGTTTCAACCCCCGAAAGGGCAAGCCCCTCACTGCAAGCAAGGTCACTAGTCAAATGCATTCCTCATTGGGAGGTGTCTCCTCCTATTTATTTGACACTTCAATTACTGAGTTGGGATATTCCTGGCCAGTCTGATTCCTAAAATCTCTGGTCATTCACTTCGAGTACTTGCTTCATGCGAGTCACTCCCTTTCACATCCAACACACGCATTCTATTTGCTCCATCACCCGAATCTGAATACGATTCAGAAGAGGATCTTTAGAAAATAACAAAGATAAACTAGTGAACCTCCTTCCACGTCTTGCAAACGTGGGGGGACCCCACGACCTGCGTTAGGCAAAGTTGAACCCTTCAACCCTTTTGCATAACCAGCCCAGCTACTACCTTTGGTCTATTATTTGTTGCATCAACAAGTTGGCGCCCACCTGGGGCTACGCCGCTATTTCTCCTCAAAAAGACCTAGTAGTGTAGCTCTTTTCTCTTGAAACCGCCATTTCTGAAAGTGGATCCCCGGGTGAAGTAAATCAGATTCCAAACACCTCAACCCCGGGTAGTAGCCAAGCTCATGTGGCTATACTAACTTCTTTCTAAACTCCGGGGAGCACTCCCGAGTTTCTCACCTTCAACACTCCAACTCCGTCCAGATCCGGGGTCCCTTCCCCAAATGTTGGTGTCTCTGTTACCCCGGCACGTGTTGAACTTACCCCTGAGGGAGTTGCCAACAATTTCCTTGAGTTGAGGTCTCTCCTCAACCAATATGTGAGTAGAGAAAGAGACAAAGGAGTGAGGATTCGTCTAGACTATGACGAACCAGAACCAACGTTGTCTCCCGGACCTCCTATCCCTCCTTTCACAACAAGGAATGAGGCCAGTCCCAGTAACCCTCCAAACCCTAATCCATATCTATCCACAATGGCAAATCCTACAGTACATCCCATCTTCTCTTCCCAAACAATTGCAAGTGGTACTCCTTTGGGGCATGAGCTAACCCTTGACCAACTCCTGCAGTCCCCAGTAACAAGTCTGCCAGCTTCTAGAACAACTTCATGGGAACAAGCCATATCCGTACTTCCCTTGGCACGAAGTGCTGTTATGAGTACCCCCTTGGAGTAAGCTGCTCAGTTGCACTCGGAATCCTTCAAGGCTTCAACCTCATGCCCCCGACGATGGCCCAAATGATGGCCAACTTCCCGTGGCAGCACTTTATTAATCAGGTGCTAGCCACTCAGGGAAACAGCAGCAATGGCAATAACACGGGTGTAAGAGCTGAAGAAGATCTGGCCAAACCTTACAAGCCGAGTAACCTCTCGTGTTTTTCACAACAAATAGCCGATTATGATTTCCAAACAAAGATCAAGATGTCGTCCCATATCAGAACATATGATGGGACTGAAGATCCTGAGGATCATCTTCAGATCTTCACTGGTGCAGCAAGGATTGAGAAGTGGTCAAATGCTGAATGTTGTCTAATGTTCATGCAAACTCTTGTCGGGTCAGCCAGGATCTGGTTCAATGATTTACCCGCTCGAAGCATTCGAAGCTTCGACGACCTCAGCAAGGGTTTTTTGGCCAACTTCTCCCAACAAAGGCGATATATCAAAGATGCAACCGTGATCTTTCAGATAAAACAACGTGACAATGAAAGTCTTCGAGAGTTCATTGAACGATACAAGAAGGAAGGTCTCACCTATGTAGGGGCGGACGAGAAAATAAGAGTGGTTGGTTTTATGAATGCCATCACATCCAAGTACCTCACAAGGGATTTCAACAAATCCTTGCCCAAGACCTTAGAAGAAGCTCTCGAAAGGGCTGAAGCCCACATCCGGGGAGAGGAGGCAGTAGACATTAAGGAGCAAAGGAAAAGAGGTTCCAGCTGGCGAAGCAGTAGTCCAGCTAGAAAAAGGGGAAATTTCAACTCTTATGACAGACGACCAAAGGGCTCAGACCATTGAAGGCCTGAAGGCCGGAACCCTCCCAGCAGGGAAAAGGGCATAAGTTTCACACCCCTCACAAAGACTCCTCAAGAAATCCTCGAAACGGAAGAAGTCAAGCATAACTTTCGGCCTCCTAGGCCTCTCCCCAAAAGCAGAAAAAATGAGAGCTCCACACAGTATTGTGAGTTTCATGAGGAAAAGGGTCACCACACCAATGATTGCTTCCAGCTCAAGAAAAGAATTGAAGAAGCTGTTAAGTCCGGAGAACTCGCTCATTTGGTAAAAGGGGTTCGGGACAAAATGGCTGAAGGAAAGGGCAAGGAAGTCAATATGGTGGACTTCGATGGAAGGGTTCCTCACAAAAGACAGCGGTTGGAAGCTTGGGAGCTTCAGTGTGTTTGCTTCCCCCCAACAGAAAAAGACCCTCTTTCAAGCCCTCTTGTGGTCGAGGCTATTGTGGGAACGCTACAGACAACTAAAACTTACATAGACACTGGTGCTATCACTGAAATCATGTTCGAGAAGTTCTTTAACCGTCTGAGCAATGAAGAGCGTTCAAGGCTTCAACCCTCCGGAACATCCATAAAAGGTATTGCCGATATACCCCTTAAGCCTTTAGGGCAACTGACACTTAATGTTCGTTTCAGCTAGGGTCAGAAGGAAAGAATCCAACCACTCACCTTTGTGGTTATCAACATTCCCTCAAATTATGACGTGATCATCGGTAGGCCAGGACAATGTGCATTCTACATGGCTGTGTCTGTTGGCCATGGCACTGTCAAGTTCACCACCGAGAGGGGAATAGCAACCCTTCAACCTTCCTAGGAAGCCTACATAGTTGAAGGTGAGAGCTCCAAAAGTGAAGAGGACAGGCAAGGGCTTGCTATAAATCCTAAGTACCCCGAGCAGAAGATAAGAGTCAATCCTAGCATTTCTCAAGAAACCCTGTCATACCTTGAAAAGCTGTTGAAACATTATAGTGATGTCTTCGCTTGGTGTCCCGAAGACATGACAGGCATCCCTCGGAACATTGCTGAGCATGAGTTAAGAATACCACCAGATGTCAAGCCCGTGGTCCAGAAGAAAAGAAGTCTAGCACCTGAGAGAAGCATGGCTGCTTGCCAAGAAGTTGAAAAGCTTGTGTTAGCCGGCATTCTTCGAGAAGTCAAGTACCAATCATGGGTTGCAAACCCGGTTATGGTCAAGAAACCTGACAACTCTTGGAGGATGTGCATAGATTTCAAGGGTCTTAACAAGGCTTGTCCTAAGGATTGTTATCCAGTACCGGAAATTGATCTCAAGGTTGACTCCCTCACCGGTTACCCTTTCAAGTGCTTTCTTGATGCTTACAAAGGGTATCATCAAATACTCATGAAAGAAGAAGATGAAGAAAAGACAGCGTTCCACACTAATAAAGGAATCTTTTGTTACCAAAAAATGCCTGTTGGCCTCAAAAACACTGGAGCAACCTACCAACGTCTAGTGGACAAAGCCTTTGCAAGCCAAATCGGTAAAAACATGGAGGCATATGTCGATGACTTGGTGATCAAAAGCAAGACAGAGTATCAAATGCTCGACGACATTCAAGAAACTTTCAAGAACCTCAGAAAGGTTAACATGAAGCTCAACCATGAAAAATGTTCATTCGGGTTTGAGGAAGGAAAGTTCTTGGGTCATATTGTTGGGAAACAAAGCATCAAGGCTAACCCAAACAAGGTGAAAGCTGTTCTTGAGACTAAACCGCCAAAAACTAAGAAGGAGGTTGAAAGCTTAAACGGGAAGCTTGCAGCCTTGAAGCGTTTTACCTCGAAGTTGGCTGAAAGATCTCTGCCCTTCTACAAAACGCTCAAGAATTGCTCTGATAAGAAGGACTTCAAATGGACTGATGAGGCTGAAGAAGCCTTCAACCAGATGAAACAACAACTTGCTTCCTTACCTGACATTGCAGCTCCAAAAACGGGGGAAGTAATCTCGGTGTACCCTTCAGTCGCTGAGGAAGCCATAAGCGTCGTCCTCACCATTGAGCGAGAAAAAGCACAGGTACCCGTTTATTTCTTCAGCAAAACTTTAAAGCTAGCTGAAACCAAATATCCTCCCCTTGAAAAACTTGCACTAGCCCTAGTTCAAACAGCTAGAAGGCTTCGAAGGTATTTCCAAGCACACCCTATACAAGTGGTCACCGACCAACCTATTAGGAGTGTGCTTGAAAAACCAGAAAACTCGGGGCGACTAGCCAAATGGGCAGTGGAACTAGGTGAGCATAACATCACCTACGTCCCGCGGAAAGCTATCAAAGCCCAAGTATTGGCTGATTTCATTGTAGAGGTCCCAAACCAAGTAATCACTGAAGTGAACACCGCCACCACTGAACCCTCCAACCCTGAAGCCTGGAAGCTTTTTACCGATGGGGCTTCAAGCGTTGAAGGGTCAGGGGCTGGACTAATTTTGATCAACCCAGAAGGGTTGGAATTCACATATGCTCTCCGTTTCGATTTTCAGACCACCAATAACGAGGCTGAATATGAGGCACTGATCGCCGGTTTAAGGCTGGCCAAAGAGATGAAGGTCCAGAAGCTTGAAGTGTTCACAGATTCGTTGCTGGTCTCGAGCCAAGTAAATGATAGCTACATTGCTAAAGAGCCCAACATGAAAAAATACAAAGAAAAATCCAAGGAGCTGATGAGTACCTTCCAAGCATGCAACATCAAACAGATTCCCAGATCTCAAAACAAAAGGGCTGACGCCCTAAGTAAGCTTGCATCTCTCACTTTTGCCCACCTTACCAAGAAGGTGTTTGTAGAAGTGTTGAAGGCTCCATCAATCGATGAATTGGAAGTTCAAGACATAGTCACCGAGGAAGATCCAAACTGGATGACTCCCATCAAAAAGTTCCTTAAAAATGGTGAACTACCCAATGATCAAGTAGAAGCTGAAAGGGTTAAAATCAAGGCAAGGCAGTACGTACTACAAGGAGAAACCCTTTACAAAAAGGGTTACCTTACCCCCTTGCTAAGATGTGTTGGTCCTGAGCAAAGTAAGTATTTGGTCAAAGAGATTCACGAAGGCATATGCGGAGCTCATTTTGGAGCTAGGTCGGTGGTTGCAAAACTCATGAACCTTGGGTATTTCTGGCCCTCAATGCATCGTGATACCACTGAACAATTGAGGAAATGTGATGCTTGCCAGATTCATGCACCAATCCCAAAAAGTCCCAAGCATGACCTTGTCCCAATAACCTCGGCATGGCCATTCCATAAATGGGGAATGGACATTGTTGGTCAATTTCCCCCAAGCAAATGAGGAGTAAATTTTTTGCTGGTGGCAATAGATTATTTCACCAAGTGGCCCGAGGTTAAACCGCTTGCAAAGATCACGGGAAAACAGGTCATCGATTTTGTCTGGGAGAACATTATTTGCCGTTATGGATTGCCGGGAGTGATTGTCACTGACAATGGAATGGAATTTGCTGAGAAGCCTTTCAGCGCTTGGTGCAAAGAATACAGAATCAACCAGGTTTTCAGCTCAGTAACTTACCCGCAATCAAACGGTCAGGTTGAAAGAACAAATCAGAGCATAGTGGAAGGTATCAAGACAAGATTGGGAAGATATGAAAGCAAAGAAACTGGCTGGAGGAGAGACACCTAATATTCCTTCTTCATGGCAGCAATTGAAGCTTTCATTTTTTCCTTCTTCTTGGAAGCCTCCTCATATTCCTGCATCCCTTTAGCAAAATGAGAGACACCTTCAGCCAAAAAGGCAGAAAGGTTGCTGGAACTGAGCATCATCCTAGAAATAAGATGATCAGCCTCCATCTCAGATATGGCACTTCGAACACCGGGAGGAGAAAAATGAGCCAAAGCTTCAGCACAAACAGCTGGATCCTAAAAATTATCACCAACCTTAACCCCCCAGTTAGGCACATAGATGTCCTGACCCTCTGAACCCTCGAAAATCTCAACGCTTTTGGCTGACGAACCTTGAATAACAGGAGTGGTACCTTTCTTAACCAATTTCTTCTTCTTGCTTGAAACAATTAACTCCTTTTCCTTACCCTTGCCAACATCCATAGCTTGATCCCCTGACGCCTCAATATCATCACTAACATCGATAGGCTCCGAACCAGAAGGCTGATCAACACCCTTCAGATGGCGTTGGGAACGACGGGTAGAACCTTTGAAAGCAGTAACTTTGGTAAAGCCTTTAACATTCGGAACATTCACGTAACCAGAACCCTCAAACCTGTAATCAGAACCCTTAACAACCGCATTCTCGCCAGGGGTAGCAGCAACATCACCAAAGGAAACGTCAGAGGTATCATCGCTTTTGATAAAATCAAGAGCAGACATAACTGCAACACACACGTAAAAACACATAAGCAAACAAAGAATAAGGAACAAAAGAGCAAGAAAAGGATAAATGCATACCCTTCCCATCTCTAATAAGCACCGGATCCCGGTTGGCCTTTTCCCACAATTTACTTATACCCAACAACACCAACAAATGCTCAGGGAAGGGACGAAGCCTCGAAGGGCACTCCCTGAGATTTTCTAAAAAACGAGTGTTTAATTCAGAATCAGAAGGCTCCGGTTCATTCAGAACGGCATCCGGGTGTCTCCATACAAGTTTGAAAGGAACAATCTCCTCCGACACCCAGAAAAACCGATCCTTCCAGACCCCAAGTGTAGAAACCATAGACGAAATTAAACAAGTATCAACTTGAGTGGTTGTAACACCCCGAAAACGGCTTTGGTAATCAAACCACGTTAATAGTAAAGACGGGTAAAATACCGTTAGTGGTAAAATTTACCCGGTAAATATTAGGATTTAAATAATTAATCCTAATAATAAATAAAAAGTGAATAAAAGCTTTTAAGAAATAGAAGCTTAGAAGGCCCGAGTTAACGAGACCTAAAATAAACTTAGTCATAAATATTCCTGAACCCGCTAAGTTAACTAGGAATATTAAACCTAGTTAATAAGTGGGAATATTATTGGAAATAATCAGGTTGTGATCTAATTAATAACTAACCAAACACGAGGGACCAAAGCCGGGTAACTTGAAATGGGAATTATAAACTTAAAAATAAAACACAAAAACACACACACAAGAGTGTGTGCGTGCGTGAGAATGGCCAGGAGAAGCTCTTAGAGAGCTCAAACCCTAATCAACACAATTTCATCAAATTGAAGGGGTAAATCAAGTCCAAATCAAAATCCGAGTATGAATTAGTGATCTCCATTGAAAAAGGAGTCACGAGGTATGTAAATTTCTTGGAAAATCTCTAGTTGAAATTCTGAGCAAACCTAGAGAATTCGAATCTAAGCTTGCATGTATGTTGTTTGGATGAAATTAGGGATGAAACTATGTCTAGTAGTAAACCCTAGCCATGTAATTGTTGAATTGATGTTCATTGTTGTGAATTCATAATCATACACTCATGTGTCAAGTGGGTTTTGATTATGTAGAAAAGATGATAATATAGTTGTGTTAGAAATCATCATAAGTGATAGTAGATGCAAGATACTTGAACAAATTGCAAGTTTGTGTATTTGATCATACATGATAATGGTTGAATCTTGATGTTAATCTTGGTAAAAATGACTAATTATGAACTAGTTAGCAAATGTGTAGAATCATGCCCATTAGGTGTTTGTTACAATGCCTAAATGAGAACTAAGTGTTGATAATGCGCCTAATTGAGTCTTGTGAACTTGATAGTGCAATCATATGTGTTAATTGGTGATTTGGCTTTTAAATAGTCAAACCGACCATTAATAAGATCGAATGGTATTTGTGATAGAAAATATGTAAGATGGAATAGTCATAATTAATGATGACTAATATAACTGTCTTACGAATTATGATGATAGTTTGACGCTTGACAAGCTAGGTGGAGGCTTGGAAAGGAAGCGGGTCAAACGAAGCAAGAATGGCGGAAAAAAGCATAATTCGGATGCAAGGTAAGTATAGCTTACACTAGTCTTAAATTGTGGAATATTTTCTCATCATATAATTTACGAATGAGATATCTAAACAATTGAAATATGATGTTCCGTCGTGTAGTCAAACGGAACAAGATAATCAAAGATGAAAGAAACCGTAATAATGGTTAAAAAGAAGTAAATCGATAATTCGATCATATTATGTCGAAAGTAATAAACGGTTTATAAGTTAAAATGACCGTACGATGTTAAACGGAACGAGTCATGTAGAGGAGATGATAATAAATATCATCTCGCAAAGATAAACGGTCAATTCGGCCAAACGGGTCAAAAGGTGTAGACAACACCTTTTGACTATATAGACTAATGATTCTTTTGTCGAGTCATATGCTTACAGGAATAGATATCCAATGGATATTCGCATCGTTCTTAATTAGCGAATATAAAGCAAGGTATTAAAATCGGGTCTATTTGTTGATCCGAGCCAGGTACGCTTATTTATGATGTATGTAAAAGTGCTAATTTGGTCGAATAATTGGTGATAGCCCTTCAATGTAAAAGAAGGACCAAAATCGACCAAAACGCCCTTGTAGGCTAAATTGAACAAACAACTCTTAGAGGTTGTTTGGAAAGGAGTCTTATGATTAAACAAAAGTTTAGAACGAGTACGTATAGTGAAAGATGAAATTCTTGGGTCAAAAGACTCCATATGAGTCTTTGCCGTAAAATGATATTTCAAGAGGTATAAATTCGGAACACATAGATATCTACTTTAAATCCAACACGCATTTAGTTGTGATGGAAGAGTACTAGATAGGAGATATAGATTACAACGCTAGATTAGATTGAAAGCGAAATTGAGCTTAAAAGTGCTTAAAATATCCTTAACGGGTCAAAATAAGCATACTAGTGAAAACGGGTTTAATTTGTGCAATAAACCTATGATTAGAACCTAATATGGTATATCACAATTATTTGATGAGGTGTATGAAATATAGGAATCAAATAAATACGTTTGTTTGATAAAATGCATAACCGGGTCAAAATTTGGTAAAAGACTAATAAGCCGAAGACTTAAAAGTCTTGAATTTTATCAAGCCGGATGTCGGATTTTAACTCCATATGATGGAGAATCAAATTACAAACATGCAGGAAGAAACGGTAGGTCAAACGGATAAGCGGTTTGAAAGATACGAAAGATTTCGTATCAAATTACGGCAAATTGAAAAGGTGGGATGCAGGTGCCACCGTAAATTACGGTGCCACCGTAATTTACGGTGGACCTGAAATGATTTACGGTGAAACACTCCTGATTTACGGTGGAAACAGATCAAAACAAGGACTACCGTAAATTACGGTGTCCACCGTAATTTACGGTGGACCCTGTACAAAAATGTATATTTTGAGCAGTTTTGTTTTCCGGACTCGTTTAGATGCGTTTTAAATACCGTATGACTAAAGCATTTCATGTTTATGAAATGTAGGTACTTTCTGGGATGCCGGAAGACGATCAAGCTCAGCGAAGAACCGAACACGATAAAGATACACGCTTCCGCACATAGCAACGTTGTAGATTTCAAACAACGAATTTGATCACGTTATGTAGAATAACTTATGATTTGTAAAAGTTTTAATAAACCCGTATTTTTATAGCATGTGTAGTCTTAACTACACATCTAATTGTTGGTAATTACATACAAAATCGTTAATCAGAAACTAGGGTGTTACAGTTGTCTCAAAGGTGAACCAATCACCATTCTTAGCAAGCCGGAAGAAGCGACGGAATGATAACAGAGACGGGTCATACCTGGAGGCCCGACACAAGATTTCAAAATGTAAAACCCTAGCCATACCAAGGGGATGAATCTGACCAAAAGACACTCGATAATATTCCAAAATATTCAAAACAAAGTTTGAAAACGGGTAACGAAGATTGGAGAATTCAAAATGACGACAATATAAGGCAATCATACCAGAGGGACATTCATTGATAGATTTATCACAAGCCGGTGCAACCGGTTTATACCTCATCCCTATACCCCATTCCAAACAAAACAAATCGACTTCCTCTTGGGTCAGTCGAGAAAAAGACTTCGCCATATCCTTACGAGCACCCATGATATGAACAATTAAAAAGAAAATAAGCAAAACGGAACTGACCTGATTTGAAAAGGGGGGGATACTTGAGAGAAAAAGGGGAGCAAATACTGTTCTTCAAAATAAAAATGTGTAAATAAAAGAGATGAGGGATAATTATCAATGGGCAGAATTAAAAACCGCCGCCTGACAAACTGCCATAGGTCTTGTCAACTGTCTTGTCAAATTCCGAAATTCAAAAACCTCAACCGTTTTCAACCTTCCAACCTCCGAACCCTCGAAGCCTTTGGGCAGAAAAACACACGTATAAAAGTCAGAAGTCTTTGAGCTGATTCCCCAAAAACCTCTGACTTGGGGGGCTGATGAAGGGGGTAGCCCAAGACCAAAATAATTGACTTCAATACTTGAATGACCAAAAGGTAAAACGGTTCAAAGGTTAAAAACCTGGGGAAATGGAATAAAGTAATACGGAACAGTAAGTGGTCACATCGCCGGATTACTTCACCAACCCGCCAGCCGCAAAAGCAATGCAGGACCACAGAGCACACTCTATTATCCAAGGGTCAAAAGGCTTCAACCCCCGAAAGGGCAAGCCCCTCACTGCAAGCAAGGTCACTAGTCAAATGCATTCCTCTTTGGGATGTGTCTCCTCCTATATATTTGACACTTCATTTACTGAGTTGGGACATTCCTAGCCAGCCTGATTCCTGAAATCTCTGGTCATTCACTTCGAGTACTTGCTTCATGCGAGTCACTCCCTTTCACATCCAACACACACATTCTATTTGCTCCCTCACCCGAATCTGAATACGATTCAAAAGAGGAACTTTAGCAAATAACAAAGATAAACTAGTGAACCTCCTTCCACGTCTTGCAAACGTGAGGGGACCCCACGACCTGCGTTAAGCAAAATTGAACCCTTCAACCCTTTTGCCTAACCAACCCAGTTACTACCTTTGGTCTATTATTTGCTGCATCAACAAATACAAAAAGAACTAAATTAAGAAAGCTTTACCGTAGCTTCCCCAAACCCCAACAAACTCCCCACCCAACCAAAAAAAGACTTTTGGAACAAAGATCAATATGAATACAAGAGATAGAGACTCCGCATTATCTTAGCGACCTTTCCCTTCTCATAGTCTACCCAAATCAAATAAATATTTATGCACACTAATATAATTCAACTTATTAATCAAATCAAGCCTATGATTCATAATGGTCTATAGCAATTCTACCAATTCAATTTACATAATACACAATCCACCCTTGATGTAATATATCTTTCTACTTAACCAAACTAAGTCCTTATTTTGGTGAGGATCAATCCCAATTCGAGATATCAAATACTTGAATTGTGAATTTCAATAATACAAATGTCCTCAAACAAGCGATGATCATGCGTTTTTTTATTCAACCTTGTGCAAACTAGTTCTTATGTACTTAGGAATCCATCCTCTGATTCAAACTTATCTTGCAAGTTACCAACACCTTAGCATGCAACTTTTACTTAGGGTCTAGAACCAGTATGTTATATAATCGTATAAACTTATTCAATCCATTAATCACATATAGGACCTTAAAATTGAAAAATTTAGCGAATACTTTACTTCAGAAAACTATATGTATTCACGTTGGCTAATTGAGTTCCCATTTAATCAATTATTACCTATAAACTCTTGAACACCTACAGGTAGTTCATATTTCAATAAGTACACTAATTTTGACGATAAATAATTTATTATAATTCAATAGATTTATGACCAATTCAACATCTACATGGCCTTTTTAACTCTATTTAATAAAAAAAAATTAAACAAAAAGTTATTGGCAGCAGGTTCGTGATGTTTAAGCACCTAAGAGGGATTTGAGCTATAATGACTTGATTTCAACATAATCTAACCCATTTGTATTAAACATCCAAAATGAGTTTGTTGATGATGTTAACATTTAAGTTAGAAACATTTGTGGAAGTACAAATGGTTATTTAAAATCACTAGTTGGTTTCTCATCGGTGTGTTGCAGCGGGAATCCAACGTGTGAGAAACGTGTGGCGACAACGATAGTTCATAGACCGTATGGTACGTTCAATGAAGTTTAGATATAGCAAAGTAAATTAGTAGTGGGTAATTACCCACACTCTGCGACGAGTTGAAAACGTAGATAAAAGTAAACAACGCGCAAGAATTGGTAAAAAAGAATAAAATTTACAATTTTATTAGTTTTAAAAAAGGTGAAAAGCTTAGTGTTGGCTTTTAATAACTTTATTAAAGTTCAAGGGTTGTATGGTAATTTTATAAAAGTTAAGAGATTAGTTTAAAAATGAAAAAATAACTTAAAGAAAGTATAGGAGGTTAAACGTAAAACTTCAAAGTATAGGGGATAGCAAAGCAGATTAACAAAAAAAATAACTTAGATAAAGTGTAAGGTAATAAACGTAAAATTTTAAACGTAGGGGTGAACATAAACCCGAATTAACCGAAACCGAATAACCGAACCCAAAAAACCGAACGAAAGCAATAACCGATGATTCGGTTATTGTTTTTTGAATAACTGAAAATAACTGAACCGAACCGATTAGCCAAACATACATACATACATACATATATATATATATATATATATATATATATATATATATATAGGGTAGGGTTCATGCGAGAACCATCTTTATTGCGAGAACCAATGCGAATACAACAAAATAAACCCACTACACCACCAAAAACCTAAAAAAAAATACCCCCCCCCCCCCCCAACCAAAAAAACAACCTAACCCGGTGTAACATGAAAATTTGTGTGTTACATTTTTTTGAACATATATATTATGTAACATGAAATTTGTAACTTTTAAAAAAAACTACTCGGTGTTTTTTTTTTTTTTCTCTTTTAAAAATGTTCAAATATATGTATATTACATTTCCTATTTTTATAGAAATGTTTCTTGAGTTTACATGGGTTTTTTACAAAGTTTTCTTGAGTTTACACAACTCAAGTGAGTTTTCTCTATAGTTTTCCCCATATATATATATAGATAAAGGTTCCTGTAAAAAAGACCAAAAGTGTGAGAAGGGTATGAAAGAATCTACACCATTAGATCTTTGATCTAATGGTTGAGATTAATAGGGACCAAATTGTAAAATTTGTTTTATTTTTTTGGACTGAATTGAAAATTATAGGGGTAATAAAGTCTTTATATCCATTCAAAATAGGAAACTGTAAATCAAAATCCCTACAATTTCGATCTTTCTTTCTACATCGCACGACCAGATGATCTCTCTCTCTCAACAATTTCGATCTCTCTCTCTACCTCGCAGTGGAGCGGCGGTTCCAGCAGCACCAGTTCATCATTCCGGCGGTGCAGTGGTTAGTGCAAGGTCGTTCCGGCGGTGGTTTGGGTGTCCGAAGGTGCAGGGGTTCTGGCAAGGTGGTTTCTGCTGGTTTGGTACGAGCGACTAAAAGACATCCAGCAAGGTGGTATCGGGTGGTTGGCCACCTCTACACGACAGCGGCGGCGAAGCGGCAGTGGTGGTGCCGGAAGTGGAGAAGATGATACAGAGATGTAATGATTATTGAATGGTGTTATATATGTGTTGAATGATGTTATATACTTTATTGAATGGTGTTATATATGTGCTGAATGGTGTTATATACTTTATTGTATGGTGTTATATACTTTATTGAATGGTGTTATATATGTGCTGAATGGTGTTATATACTTACTGAATGGTGTGATATACTTACTGAATGGCATTATATACTTACTGAATTGTGTTATATACTTGCTGAATGATGTTATATACTTACTGAATGGTGTTATATACTTGCTGAATGGTGTTTATAGAGATCTTTTAAAAAAATCCAGTTCCTATAATTAAGGTGGCGGTTATGGGAAGTTTTTAATTAATTGAATTAATGATAAAATTATTTGTTTACCCTTTTGAATTAATTTAGATTTATGACACATGTCATCTCCACAATATTTCTCACCTTTCTCACACTTTTAACCTTTTTTACAATAACCTTACCCTATATATATAGGGTAGGGATCCTGTACATTAATCAAGAAGTGTGAGAAGTGTATTATAACACTATATATAACACTATATAACACCATATAAACACCGTATAACAATATGTAACACTATATAACACTATGTAACACTATATGACACTATATAACAATATATAACACTATAGATCTATCATAGACATGCTATCAGACAAACTATAGTGTTATATTTGTTATATAGTGTTACATAGTGTTATATGGTGTTATATGGTGTTACATATTGTTATACGGTATTTATATGATGTTATATAGTGTTATAAATAGTGTTATAATACACTTCTCACACTTCTGGATTAATGTACAGGATCCTCAATCTATATATATACCAAACTCTCTTAATGTAATATTATTTATAAGTTCACGGTCCACTAGATTGTTTTAACATTTTAGTCCAATTGAGGGTCCATTAGTGTTTGTTTTATTAAGTACATTGGGCCCATTACCAATATGCATGTGTATCTATATAATTTTGCAAGTTTTATATTCATGAGTTTATTTTTTATATATTTATTGTTTTGAACGGCAAATTTCTTTTATTCCATGTCCTCTATAGGACTTGAACCCAAGACCTCCCTCTCCCAAGGTGTTTAAAGGCTTTGCCTTTGCCAATGGACCACCACCCCATTGGTAATTCATGATTATTTTACAAATTTTATAGACATTGGATAATTAACCAAAACCGATCCATAACCATTGGTTAACCGAACAAGGTTAACCGACCATCGGTTATGGTTATTATTAATACTTTTCAATTAACCAAACCCTCGGTGAACTGAATTCATGGTTAATCGACTTTACGCACCCCTATTTTAAAGTATAACAGTTTATGGGGAAAAATTTGTGGACAAATTATAATATAGAAAAGTTTAGTAATTCAATTAAGTAAACCTAAAACTACAGGCTGAAGTTCATCAAATTGTCATTTTAGGAGATAAAATCGTCATTGTGTCAAATTCTGCTTTGCTATTAAATCTTGAACGAGTTTTCAAAACCCGCACGTTGTGGCGGGAACATTAATGTCACACCCCAACCAATGACGGAAACATAGGGGCGCGGCACTGAGCGAAACAGATTGTCCAAGAGAAATCCATAACAACTAATATTACCGAATATTTAACGTTAAGTCCAATACCAAAACATATCCAGCAAAGTAATTATTACAGACATATTATCTCAAAAACAAATAAACTGTTCTGATGACTCAGATTTAAATTGTTCGTTTCGAGACTCTTCCTACTTGATTCCACATAGCAAGCAAGCATCCTAAGCACCTGTCGCATACATTAAAATAGAGTCAATACACATAGTGTAAAGGTGAGCATATAAGTTTGATATAGCATAATAGAGTTTGAAATAGTTTACGCATAACCAGCATTTAACATGTAGCAAAGTGAAAGCTAGTAGGTTATCGACAGAGAAATATGCACAGACGTGACTGTGAGTTGTAGAATGCGCAACACATATCCCCACTGGGACAAGTGAAATAAAGCCCTTAACAACCCATGTCCATGACAGGTGCTGGGTCCAAACTATAGTACTATCATTGCTAAGGTGTCAGGCAACAATCGTTGTGTTAACATAACATACAAGCATTCATCGAATAACACGTAACATGCAATAGCGGTTAGCGTATAAATAGTGTTTGCGTTGTGTGTCGATTGTGATTTGAACAAGTAACGTATGTAACACCGAAAAGTGCGTAAGGCAAAAAGGGATTGAGTATACTCACATATTGTGTTTAACAAGTAAACACTCTCTTGGATTGAAAGGAGCGCTCAGAGATTAGCCTGAACAGTTAACGATAGCATAAGCGAAGAACGGCGCGTAAAACGGTGCAAAGTGACCAAGTGTCGAACGGTCGTTCGATCGGATAGCGATCCGATTGGCAGGACACTTTGTGAGAACAAGTTCACAGCAGGTTTGTCACTCGATCGGATAGCAATCCGATCGGGTGGCAATCCATTAGTTACTGATGATCTTTGAAATTATGAAAATGATTAAGTGTCGAAGTTCCAAAAGTCAAATGATCGGATGGTCGTTCGATCGGATGGTTATCCGATCGGGTGGCAATCCGTTCGACGTTCAGATCTTTGAAAAGTTAAATAAAAAGTTTAAGTGTGGAACCAAGTGCAATCTAATCGGATTGCGGGTCGATCGGATGACAATCCGATTGGACGGCAATCCGTCCCCCGATTTGATCTTCTTGCAACTTGAAAAGTTGTTAAGTTTTGAAGGTTTTGGGGTTTGATCGAGACGGTATGACAACGTGCTAGATAACAGAAACCCCATCTTGACTCAAGTGATCTGATCGAACAGGAACCACCCTGGTCCGATCAGTTAACTGTTCAAGACAGTTGTTCATGTTTAGCCCGAAATCAGTTGTCTCTTGGATAGGATTTAGATCTTGGACCAACACATCACTAAGAAAGAGTAGAAGGTCAGAACGAGCTTCGACTCTATCGGTTTTGAGTGCATTTAGTGTAAAATAGTTGAAAGAAAGTTAGAAAACCATCTTTAAATCCTTTTAACCATGAATATGTGTAGATCTATGCGAAAACATTGCTTAATCATGTGGAAATCCTTCAGATCTGAGTTGTTCTTGGTGGAATGAGGCCAAAACTTGAAGTTCATAAGAACTCCATGATGGCATCACCCTAGAACACCTCAAATCCACTGATTTCATGGTTAAAAGTTAAGATTTAAAGGTGAAAAGGATGAAGGAGTGCGTGTAGATCATAGAAGTACAAGATTTAGGTTGAAAACTTACAAGAATCGCGAGAAATCGAGAGAAAGAAGGCTTGAGTGCGGCAGGTCGAGTGGAGGAGCTGTCACATCACAAATGATGTGACAGGAGGGTATTTATAGGGTTTCCAAAAGAGGAAAGTGCACAAGGGTCGGATTGGCCACCGATCGGATGGCAATCCGATCGGATGGCCACTCGATCGGTTGGCCATTCGATCCAAGTGTCTGGCGTGTTGAGTTTTGCCATTTCGATTCACGTGTTGAGCGTTGCGATGCGTTTCAAGGGAGCGATACGATAGAATTACCCATTAGTTACACAATTAACCTAACTACTATATCTAACATACAATCACTATAAATAACTTGTGTTTAGCGTCTACGATTCGATTGCGATAGAGTTACGATTGCGTTTTGATTAATCACCACAACATAAACATAAATAAACATGCACAAGTAACACATAAATAGCACACACACGTAAAACAATATCCAGAACGCATGATTCGAGTTGCGAATGCGATTGCGATGCGATAAGCGATAAAACATTCGATTAATCCTCGATTATTAATAGATACTCCACATAATACAACTAAAGTATGTAAAATAAAAGATTCGATTACCGGTCAAAGAAGTCAAAACAGTAGTTAAGCAAGGAGTGACAGATCGCAATTAGCAATCTTTTCTTCCTTTGACTTCAATCTTGACTTTGACTTTGACTTTCGTAACACGGGGTGTTACAGCCTCCCCTACTTAAGGGAATTTCGTCCCGAAATTAGGCTTTGGCCGTAACAAACAACTGCGGGTACATCGCCTTCATATCGCTTTCGAGTTCCCAAGTGAACTTTGCGCCGCGTTTGCCTTCCCAGCGAACCTTCACGAAGGGAATACGTGAGCGTCTGAGCTGATTGGTTTCTCGGTCCATGATCTCGACAGGCTTCTCCACGAAGTGTAATGTTTCGTCCACTTGCAGATCCTTAAGCGGAACTTGTAAATCATGCTCAGCCAGACACTTTCTGAGGTTCGAAACGTGGAAAGTCGGGTGGACGTTGCTAAGTTCCTCCGGTAGTTCGAGTCTGTAGGCCACTTTTCCGATTCTTTCCAGAATCTTAAAGGGTCCCACATATCGAGGCGCGAGCTTGCCTTTCTTGTCGAATCTGATCACATCCTTCTAAGGTGATACCTTTAGGAGTACGTGATCGCCAACGTCAAATTCAAGGGTTATTTGCAAGTCTCTGATCTCGTGCCATACAATCGGCGTAACTTTTCTGACGACTCCGAGCTTTCAGCAGGTTGTCTCGAATTTGGAGGATTTTGTCAGTCGTTTCATGCAATAGCTCAGGACCGGTTATTTGCAAGTCTCTGATCTCGTGCCATACAATAGGCGATCGACATTTTCTTCTGTATAATGCCTCAAATGGTGCCATTTGAATGCTAGAATGATAACTGTTATTGTACGAGAATTCGACTAAAGGTAAGTATGCGTCCCAATTACCACCGAAATCTATAACACACGAGCGAAGCATGTCTTCAAGGGTACGAATCGTTCTTTCAGTCTGACCGTCGGTTTGGGGATGGAAAGCGGTACTTAGATTAAGCGTAGTACCGAGAGCAGATTGAAACGTTTCCCAAAGACGCAAGGTAAACCGACCATCGCGGTCAGAGATGATGTCGCGAGGCATCCCATGTCGACAAATGATCTCATAGGTGTAGATTCGGGCTAATTTTTCTACCTTATAGTCTTCTCGTATTGGCAGAAAATTAGCGGAGTTAGTCAAGCGGTCAACGACAACCCAGATGCTCTCATGACTTGATGGCATGCGCGGAAGTTTCGTTATGAAGTCCATAGCTATACTCTCCCACTTCCACATGGGTATCTCGGGTTGGACGAGTAAGCCAGAGGGTCTTTGATGCTCGGCCTTGACTTTCGAGCAAGTCAGGCACTTCGAAACATAAAGATCGATATTTTTCTTCATGCCCGGCCACCAGTACTTGTAGCGAAGGTCCTGGTACATTTTATCGGCACCGGGATGAATAGAATATCGGGACTTGTGGGCTTCGTCCATCAGAATCTGGCGTAAATTGGTCCGCTTAGGGATCCAGATTCGGTCCAGATAATGGAATATCCCATTCGACTTATTCACTAGCTGGGCTCCATCGTTGAGAATCCTTTCTTTCTTCAAGGTGCGTTCGGTAAAACAAGCATGTTGGGCTTCGCGGATGAGAGTTTCGAGATGATGCTGGGCTTGGATATTACGAGCGCTATGCAAATAGCTTCGTCGGCTTAGGGCGTCGGCAACGACATTTGCTTTACCAGGATGATAACGGATCTCACGGTCGTAATCGTTGAGAAGTTCTACCCATCGGCGTTGACGCATATTCAGTTGTTTTTTGGCTGAAGATGTGTTGCAGGCTCTTATGATCTGTGAAGATCGTACACTTGGTACCATAAAAGGTAGTGTCGCCAAATCTTCAACACAAAAACAACTGCGCCTAGCTCGAGGTCGTGGGTTGTATAGTTCTTCTCGTGGATCTTGAGCTGACGAGATGCGTAAGCGATAACCTTGTCCCGTTGCATGAGAACACAACCAAGAACAAGGTTCGAGGCATCACAATAGACAACGAAGTCATCTTTTCCGTCGGATAGAGCAAGAACGGGAGCATTGTAGAGCATATGCTTGAGGGTTTGAAAGGCAATCTCTTGCTTAAATAGGCGATAATAGCCCGCTAGTCCGAGAAAAGAACGGACTTCGGATGTGACAACTGTCAAAAATCCAGGTATCCGTATAATTAATTAATCTTGATTAAATGCTTAATGACTGTGCTGAATTACAATTAACTGCTTTCTGATTATTGCTTTATACACACATGTGCATCACATATTGCAAATGACATATCATTGATTGCATGAGAACTTTATTGACTCAAATGATGCGCGAAACACAGTTAGCACAGTTAACAGACAAACCGGGAAAATGCTGACGGAGTTCAGTACATAGTCAGACAGTGTTTTGCGACCCAGTATGAGTCAGAAATTAAGTACTACACTAGTATAGAGTGTTGGGAAGTAAGGATCACAAAACTGCTTTTCTAGGTGATAGTTTAAGTGTCGAAAAGTGCCTAAAACTCACCCAAAGTGCTGAATTTAGCAAAATTCAGTATAAATCAGCATTTAAACACGTTAATATTATGCAGAAACATGGTTAAATGGTCCTGAATGCTTTCCTAAGTGTCGGGAATTAAAAGTGTCACAAAAAGATACATAAAGCACACTAAACTGCAAGGTTTAGCACTTTAACGAATCAGTATCTAACCGAAGGACACTACCCGAAACACCAAATTTACACTAGAAGCATTGTTTTAATGTTTCCAAGCTAGTTATGATCCCCGAACATCATAACACCTCCTAAAAATATGTAATAACTGAAACACGTAACGAACACTTGAACTTGAACTAAATTGCAACTAAAGGGTTAAAGCCTACTCTACCCCCCCCCCCCACTTATGGACGGCCATACTTGGCCCCATACCTTCAAGATTTGATTTCCTTATTATATTGGATCTTGTTTTTGCTTTTTTGAGCACATTACACATGAGTTAAATGGAAAGGATGGATATAAGTATGACATAAGAGGTCTTGAACTCATAATTCTCACACACTTCACACACTTGATCTCTCTCCCTCCCTCTCTTGCTCTCCCTCTCGGCCAAACACTAGCCACACCACCACCACCACCACCATTATCATCCAACTTTCTTCATCCATTCCAAGATCATACAAAGGTGCTAGGAGGTATACAAGGAAGCTTGGTGGCTTTAGAGCTTGAAGGACCTTCTCTATTTGCTTTTATCCTCTTGATTTCTACTCTTGATTCATCCCTAGCCTTGAGCTAGTGGTAAGATCCTTGTACACTCCATATTACTTCTATTTTGAGTGGTTAAAGTAGTATCATAATCAAGAACATTAAGAACACTAAAGAACATAAGCATGGAACTTGAACATAAGCTTGAATTATGAAGTAATCTTGATGAAACTAAGTTGTTTATGAGATGTATGCTTGTTGATCTTGGATTGTTTGTAGAAATGATGTTGATCATCATAACATCTTGCTAGATCATGATTAGAAACATAGTTTAGCAAGATGAGAAAGTGAGAATGTGGTAGGATGAAAGATCATCCACACTTAAATCATGAACTTGAGAAGAATACTTTGGTTTCTTGAAAAATAATAATCAAAGTGAGTTAATAATCATATAGATCTAAAATTTATGAATGGTTTTCCAAAAGAACCAAGTTAAAAATATGAGTTTTGGTAGATCTTGGTTCTTACATAAACAAACGCTATTTTTGGTAGTTAAACAAGTGTAGAAACACTTGTGTAACAAGAAAAATTCATAAAGAAACATTTTTGTAAAACATGATTACAAGTTGTAAACATCTAAGTCTTTCAAGAATGATGTTTTTATATAAACAACCACACTTTGAAGGATAACTAAACTCACTACCAAGTTACTACAACTTTTCATAAACTTTCAAGTTCATGAAGTAGTGGAATAAGCATGATTTTGGCAAAATTGGTAAGTGTAAGCTGTTTAGTGTTGATTGTGAATTGATTGTGGTGATTTTACAAAAGAAAATGATATGTTTGAAAGCATGGAAACCTCTATTTTTAGGGGAAACTAGGGCAAAATTTTCTAAAAATATAAACACTTAAAAAATATTTTCAAACGAATATTTATAAGTGTATTTTAACCATGAGTTTTCCATATAAACTTTGCCATAATTTTTTGTTACAAAAATACAAATATTGGAGGTTGGTTTTTACAAATAAAAGTGGCTAAAAGTATATTTAGAATATATATATATACATTGAAGACACACATGTGTGATTATTTGTATACTTAGTGTATTAGTTATATTATTTTAGGGCATGTAATAATATAACACATCAAAATACCAAGGATTACAATCCAAAATATTACCAAAATCTCAAGGAATAAATATACAAGTTACACACAAAATATTGGCGAAACCGAACAAGAAATGTAACTTACAAAATATTCCGGAACTTAATTCGCAAGTATATTTTGGTAAATAATATTTTGGACACAAGGAAATGAAAATATGAGTTTTGCAATTATTACAAAGATATATCATATTTTTTACAAAGAGAAAATATATTGTTTTTGGGAAGTAAAAATATATTTTCTTGGAATTTCTAGAAGATATATAATATTTGGGAAAGATATATATTTTCTTGAGTACACTTGAAATACATTATTTTTGGATAAAAATAAGTTTATATATATTTTCTAAGCTAGACTTGAAAATATATTATTTTGGAACTACAAATATTTTTGCCAAAAGAAAAATCACAAATAATTTTTCTAAGTAATATTTCTTAAAAATATATATTTTGGATATATATATATTGGTGGACTTTTATTAGAAATAATATTCCGGAAAGTACAAAACAAATTTAAGTATATGAATACTTAATGAATATAATAAAATACGTATTCTCACATGTATAAATACACACCGGAATACGACACCAATACATGGAAAAATATACAAATACAAGAATGCGAATACACATGTATAAGATACCCCCATCCTTGGGAAGGAAATACAAGAATCAATACTTGGGAAGTATTAAGTAATATATATTATTCAACAATTATTCCAAAATTTAATAAATATAATTTAAGTTGAAATATTAATTATTTTGACAAAAAATATATAACTTGGAATAATATCAGAAGCGTAAAAGAAACGTAACTCAGAAACGTTAACACTAAGTCAAGGCACGGACCGTTCGTCTAATAGACATTAGTACGTTGTAGGTTGTCGTGTTCACCGGAGAAGTACGAGTTACGATTGTTGAAGACGCAAGACTGTGAGTTCATGTCCCCCTTTTCTTTTAGCTGTTTTCAGTTTTATAACTTCGGGGGTGAAATACATGTTACAACTGTTTACAAACATTATATACATGGTATGGTTAGCTAAGGAAGGGTACTACTTGATCATGTGAGTGGTGGGTACAACACTTAAGGCCATTAATCCTCGTTGTAGGACCGAGGGGCATGAGTGATAGATCTATTTGGGTCTAGTGAGCCCACACCCATGTGGACCAGGGTGGCCCATGTGGTGACTATGTCTTATTCCTAGAGACAACTCTGCTAGGTTTGAGTTTTCCTGCATCACTTCACACATATCAATGGCCTTGCAAACCATTGGTGATCTGTTTTTCCTTGTTGCTTTCATACCAGGACTTACATACATACAGACATACATTCAAAGGTTTACTCATACACACAAACAAACACATGAACTCGCTCAACTTTTGTTGATGTTTTCAAAATACATGTATTTCAGGGAATTAGTAAGTGGATCTGGCGGGCGTTGGAAGTTTCATGCTGCGTTGTGGATAAAGATGTCATCCATGGTTTTGAGGTTTGGGTTGGGTGTCTTATTCCTGGTCGAGACACGTCTTCCAAACCTTGGTTCTATTTAATGTCTTAGATGAGTCCTTAGCGAACTCTTAAAACAATTCGTATGGTTTGTAAAACTTGTGTTTGAAGTCTACGTTTTAAGACAATGTCGTTATGTTTAAACATATTTAATGGATGACAAATTTATGGTTTTATCATATAGTGGTTGTTATGATTGAATGCAATGGTATTAAGAAAGTCACACCATAATCACGCTTCCGCAAAAGTCAGGGTGTGACAGCTTGGTATCAGAGCTTCGATTGTAGCGAACTAGGATTCTTTCTCGAGTCTAGACTACAATCATTAGGGCTCTCACGAAAATGTTTTCACAACATACTTTCATTGCATACACGAAACGCCCAGATCCAGGATAACAAACATTTTTACAAACAAAAGACACGAAACACATTTCAAAATTTATGTTTATGGTTTAGTCTAAGAGACTGGGAGGTTCAGTCTGAGAGACTGGGTGGTTCAGTCTAAGAGACTGGGAGGTTCAGTCTGAGAGACTGGGTGGTACAGTCTGAGAGACTGGGTGGTACAGTCTGAGAGACTGGGTGGTTCAGTTTGAGAAACTGGGAGGTTTAGTATGAGAAACTGGGAGGTTTAGTATGAGAGACTAGGTAGTTCAGTCTGAGAGACTGGGTGGGATAGTCTGGGAAGACTAGGATGGATACATGAATACCTTGTTATTAATTACATGCTTATTGATGATTGTTGATATATGTGCATATGTTGTGATTTTTTTGTTACAGACACTATGTCTTCATCTAAGAGTGGACTATCTGATACTGTCGACCCTATGGCTATTGTTTCGGACGATGAGATTGTCCCAGAGCCAGAGATTTTTACCTCCGACACTGAGAGTGACCCAGAGATGATGTCAGATGACGATGACGATTTCCAGCCTTTTGCATTACCCGAGTTTGGCGACGATGTACCGCATGCTGATGGTTTACCCGACGAGGATCCCTTTCTTGTTCCTATTCCTGACCAGGATCATATCATCCTCGGACATCCCGATGGTGAGCATGTCGTGGTTCCGATCCTCGCACATTTGCCTCTTGCGGCCTTTCCTCTCGAGGATTTGCCTTTTGATGATGTATCTGATGATGATGTCGATCTTTTCATTGACGGTCCCCCTGATGATGCCCAGGGTGATGGAGTTGTAGCTGAGGATGCCATTGTTGTTACACTCGTTGAGGTTCCTGTTATTGAGGTTTCCTCTGATGATTCTGTTCCAGATTCTTTCGAGTCTGTGTCATCCACCACTTTGCATGCATTGGGATTGCAGCGTTACCCCACTGATTCTGATACTGACACGGCCCTGTCTGTCGCACCTGCTCCTCCACATGACTTTGATCTTGACCTTGAGCTAGACATAGCCCCTGACGATCAGCCTGTTGATGCACCCGCTGATCCTGAGCCGATGCCAGCACCCGAGCCTTTACCTGATCATGGTCCTGTACCATTTGGCATACCTGATGTTGCCCCGCTCATACCAGTCCCGATTCCTGCACCCGCTGACCCTGCTGCTTTTGCCGTTCAGATCGACCCCCGATACGCGTTCACCAGCAATGGGTGGATAGACGATGATAATGATGTACCCCTTTTTGTTGAGCCAGTCACTCCCCCACCTGCACCTACACATGCACCTGTTGATGTCGCCCCTTTTCACCCGATTGTGTCCGATGTTCACCGCACCGACCTACCCATCACTTTCTTGCAGGACATACCCGCACCTCGTCCAGGGGAAGGCCTGTCTAGCCAGCAGCCTAGCCATGTTCCACACGTGTCAGCAGCTTTTCCTTACATGCCTCAGTATACACCTACTGCTCATTTTACATCTGCACCGCCAGGCGAGCCACTCATATGGTTTCCGCCGAACACTATGCCAGTTTCTGATCCATACCATCCCTCCCACTTTATTGGTTACATGAGGAATGAGTTACTTTTGTCATTGCAGCTTCAGCAGGAGATCCTGTGTCCTAGAGTTATGGAGCTTGAGAGGATTCCACGTCCACCATCTTGTTCATGTCCGCCACCTTTTGCGACTCCACCTGCTCCTCTTTTGCCTTATCCAGATTTTGATGTTCGATTTCTCACTATGGAGCAGCAGATCAGTTATCTGTTGCGACACATTTATGATCTTGAGGAGGAGCTCGCGCATGTGCGCAACTTGCTTCCTGTTCCTCCACCTCCTCCACCACCATCAGCATAGCCGGTTTTTGGTTTTATGTAGGTAGCTTGCTTTTGATGAGAGTATCGCTATTGAGCATAGCCTGCACAGCCTTTTGGAGACCACTTTTTGAGTATATGACTGTTGTAGGTTGATAAACATTTTGGACAAGGGTGGTGTGACCCTGAAGTCCCTTTTGATGTGATACGATACATTTGTAGAACATGTAACTGTATTTGTAGTCGATAATTTATGAAAGCTCAATCGCAATGTTCTCATTATATACACTGTTGAATTATACAATGTTAACATGAATGTGATGTTATATGCTTGCTTGCGTTGATAAATGCTATTACATACGCGTACTACATACTTAACATACTTATATACATAAGACCTGACCTATACAATCTTCTTTATAGAAGATGCCTCCTCGTAGGAACAACCAGTTGCCCACAACAGGGGCGGAACTACAACAACGGATTTCACAAGCAATCGCACAACACGAGGCCTTGCGCTCTGAACACAGCGGAGGTACCTCAGGAAATAACCCACCTCATGGTAATGTTTAAGTCACTAAAGACACATTACGTTACGTTTGGATATTCCATGTGCATTTGCTAATGCTTTCTGTGAATGATGTTGCTTGTACAGGCTGTACCTATAAGCAGTTCCTTGACTGCAAGCCTCTGAATTTCGACGGCACTGGAGGCGCTGTAGCTTTCGTTAGATGGGTTGAGAAAACCGATTTTGTGCTGAGAATGAGCAAATGTGCACCGGAGCACCAGGTCACCTACATTTCTGGACTTTTCCTAGACGGAGCTCTATCATGGTGGAACCTCCAAGTTCAGACTTTGGGAGAGGAAGCTGCATATGCTATGACTTGGGGCGAGATGAAAGAACTTATGCGCAAGAAGTACTGTTCAAGGGCCGAGATTCAGAAATTGGAAACTGTGTTCTGGAATCTAAAGATGGATGGTCCAAAGATTGTTGAATATGTACAGAGATTCCACGACTTATCTTGCGTTGTTCCCTACATGGTTGATCCGGAGTTCAAGCGAATCAAGCATTTTATTTGGGCTTGGCACCCCAAATCATGAGCATGGTGATGATGTCAAAGCCTTCAACGATCACTGAGGCTATTGATTTGAGCGTGGCATTGATGGAAGAAGCGATTAGGCTGAGCAAGTTTTCAATCTCTGATGGAAAGAAGAAGGAGACTCATGTTGAGTCGTCTAGAGAGAACAAGCGGAAATTCTCCAACTTCAAGAAGGGTACTCGTGCGAGTAATGCCAACAAGCGTAAGGACGCTAACCCGCCAGTTGAAGCACAAGTTGCTGCTACTGGTGCTGCCACTAGGGTTGAGATCAAAGGAAAAGGATACTTGGGAACCTTGCCCAAATGTAATACATGTCAGTATCATCATGCCGGCCAGTGTAGAGTTAGGAAGTGCGAAACTTGTGGAAAGAATGGTCATTCGAAGGAGACGTGTTGGGTTGGTACTGGTCGTGGGAATGGTGGCCAGATAGGAAATGGCAATGGAAACCGTGGTGGAAACGGCGATGGTAATAGAAACAACCAGGGAGGAAATGGAAATCGTGGTGGTTTTGGAAACCAAGCTGGTAGTGGAAACCGTGGAGCAAACAACAATCAAGGCGGTATTGGAAACAGACAAGGTTGCTTTAGCTGTGGTGATGTTGGGCATTTCAAGAGAGATTGCCCAAAGAACAACCAAGCTCAGGGGAGAGTCTTTAACATTGGAGCTAGGGAAGCTCGCCAAGATCCTAACGTAGTTACGGGTACGTTCCCTATCAACCAACACTTTGCATCTGTACTGTTTGATACTGGTGCCGATTATAGCTTTGTATCCCTAGAATTTAAGAAAATGCTTGGGTTAGTAGCTAGTAAGCTAGATATTCCATATTCAATAGAACTAGCTAATGGAAAGCTAGTAGAAGCGAATGAAGTGATTAGAGGTTGTGTAATAGAGCTCGGAGAGCGTGAGTTTACGCTTGATCGTCTGCCAGTTGAGTTGGGAGGCTTTGATGTGGTAGTTGGAATGGATTGGTTATCAAGTAACCGAGCTGAGATCGTATGCCACGAGAAGATCATTCGCATCCCGATGGCGAATGGAGAGACGATTGTAGTGCATGGAGAGAAGCATGATACGCCTCTAAGGATTATCAGTTGTTTGAAGGCCCAAAAATGTTTACAGAAAGGATGTGTTACCTTCTTGGCACACGTTGTGGACAAGGAAGCCAATGAGCCGAAGGTGGAAGATATCCCGGTTGTAAGGGAATATCCTGAAGTCTTTCCCGAAGATTTTCCAGGATTGTTTCCCCAACGACAAGTCAAATTCCATATTGACTTGGTTCCAGGCGCCGCGCCTGTAGCCAAGGCACCTTATCGACTTGCGCCTTCCGAGATGCAAGTGTTGTCGATGCAACTTCAAGAGCTTTTGGATAAGGGATTTATCAGACCAAGCTTCTCACCTTGGGGAGCTCCAGTACTATTTGTCAAGAAGAAGGACAGTAGTTTTCGCATGTGTATCGACTACAGTGAGCTAAACAAGTTAACCATCAAGAATCGGTATCCTTTGCCGAGAATTGATGATCTCTTCGATCAACTTCAAGGTTCAAGTTACTACTCCAAGGTCGATCTTCGATCAGGTTATCACCAGCTGTGAATTCAAGAGGAGAGTATTCCGAAGACTGCCTTTAGAACTCGTTATGGACATTACGAGTTTCTAGTAATGCCGTTTGGGTTGACAAACGCGCCAGCAGTGTTTATGGATTTGATGAATAGAGTTTGCAAGCCATATCTCGTTAAATTCGTGATTGTATTTATCGAAGATATTTTGATTTATTCAAGGATGAAGGAAGAGCATGAGCAACACCTTAGAGCTATCTTAGAGCTGCTCAAGAAAGAGAAACTATACGCAAAGTTCTCAAAGTGCGAGTACTGGTTGCGCGAGGTTCAGTTCCTTGGTCACGTGGTAAACGAAGATGGAATTCATGTGGATCCCACCAAGATCAAGGCGATCAAGAATTGGGAAACTCCGAAGACGCCAACCGAGATCCGTCAGTTTCCAGGTTTAGCTGGGTATTATGGCAGATTCATTGAGGATTTTTCTAAAATCGCTCAACCGCTAACCTCCCTTACTCAAAAGGATAAGAAGTACGAATGGGGAGATAAGTAAGAAGAAGCTTTTCAGCGGCTCAAGAACAAGCTTTGCGATGCACCTATCTTATCCCTACCCGAAGGCACCGAAGACTTCGTGGTGTACTGTGACGCCTCACGTCAGGGATTAGGTTGCGTGCTGATGCAGCGATAGAAGGTTATGGCTTATGCTTCGCGCCAGTTAAAGATCCACGAGAAGAACTACACCACGCATGATTTGGAATTAGGTGCAGTGGTGTTTGCATTAAAGATTTGGCGACATTATCTGTATGGCACCCGGTGCACGATCTTTACCAATCACAAGAGCTTACAGCACATATTTGATCAGAAGGAGCTTAATATGAGACAGCGCTGATGGGTGGAGCTATTAAACGATTATGATTGCGAAATAAAGTATCACCCAGGAAAGGCGAATGTGGTGGCAGACGCCTTGAGTCGAAAAGAGAGGATTAAGCCCATAAGGGTTAGGGCTTTGGAAATGATTATACAAACAGACCTCTCATTGCGCATTCGTGCTGTGCAGAGAGAAGCTCTTAAGAAGGAGAATCTTGAGGATGAATATCTCCGTGGGATGGAGAAACAGTTGGTACCCAAGGGGAAGGAACATTGTGTTTTATGGGAAGAATTTGGGTTCCCCTCTTTGGTGGTCTTAGAGAAGTAATTTTCGATGAAGCTCATAAGTCAAGGTACTCGATCCACCCAGGATCGGATAAGATGTACCAAGATTTGAAAGATTTTTTACTGGTGGCCGAAACTAAAAGGTGATGTTGCAACTTATGTTGGAAAGTGCTTAACCTGTGCTAAGGTAAAAGCCGAATATTAGAAACCTTCAGGTCTTCTGCAGCAACCCGAGATACCCATGTGGAAATGGGAGCAAATCTCAATGGATTTTAAAACCAAGTTGCCAAAGACACCCAGAGGTCATGATACGATTTGGGTAATCGTAGACGGCTTGACGAAATCTGCGCACTTTTTGCCAATCAGGGAAAAGGATAACACTGGTAAGCTAGCTGAGCTGTACCTAAGGGAGATAATTGCACGACATGGAGTGCCTATCTCGATTATATCTTACAGAGATGGAAGATTTGTGTCAAGGATTTGGCAATCTTTCCAGGAAGTGTTTGGTTCTCAGTTGAATTTGAGCACGGCATTTCACCCACAGACAGATGGTCAAAGCGAGAGAACGATTCAAACACTTGAAGATATGTTACGAGCCTGCGTTATGGAATTAGGTGGCAGTTGGGACACTCACCTACCTTTGGGTGATTTCTCCTATAACAACAGCTACCATACAAGCATTCAAGCTGCACCGTTTGAAGCTCTATACGGACGCAAGTGTCGATCGCCGTTATGCTGGGCAGATGCGGGCGATAGACAGCTAGTTGATCCCGAATTGGTTCAAGAAATGACAGATAAGATCATACAGATCCGAGAACGCATTAAGGCGGCTCGAGACCGACAAAAGAGCTATGCGGACCAAAGAAGGAAACCGTTGGAGTTTGAAGTGGGAGATATGGTTCTATTGAAAGTTTCACCTTGGAAAGGTGTGGCACGCTTTGGGAAGCGTGGAAAGTTAAACCCACGATATATTGGACCATTCAAAATCCTGGAAAGGATTGGTCTTATGGCCTACAAGTTGGACCTACCTGCGGAACTTAATGGTGTTCATGATACCTTCCATGTATCCAACCTAAAGAAGAGTCCAACACAGGGTACGGTGGTTATTCCTGCTGACGAAGTTCACATTGACGACACACTCCATTTTACAGAAGAACCCGTCGAGGTCACGGATTGGAAAGTGAACAAAACTCGAATGAGTAGTGTTAAGCTTGTTAAGGTTCGATGGAACGCACGTCACGGCCCAGAGTTTACTTGGGAGCGTGAGGACGGCATGAAAGCTAAATACCCGCACTTATTCCCTAACACCCCTGCAGCTAGTAGTAAAGCTTAAAATTTCGGGACGAAATTTTCTTAACAGGGGGAGAATGTGACAACTGTCAAAAATCCAGGTATCCGTACAATTAATTAATCTTGATTAAGTGCTTAATGACTGTGCTGAATTATAATTAACTGCTTTCTGATTATTGCTTTATACACACATGTGCATCACATATTGCAAATGACATATCATTGATTGCATGAGAACTTTATTGACTCAAATGATGCGCGAAACACAGTTAGCACAGTTAACAGACAAACCGGGAAAATGCTGACGAGGTTCAGTACATAGACAGACAGTGTTTTGAGACACAGTATGATTCAGAAATTAAGTACTACACTAGTATAGAGTGTAGGGAAGTAAGGATCACAAAACTGCATTTCTAGGTGTAGTTTAAGTGCCGGAAAGTGCCTAAAACTCACCCAAAGTGCTGAATTTAGCAAAATTCAGCATTTAAACACATTAATATTATGCAGAAACATGGTTAAATGGTCCTGAATGCTTTCCTAAGTGTTGGGAATTAAAAGTGTCACAAAAAGATACATAAAGCACATTAAACTGCAAGATTTAGCACTTTAACGAATCAGTATCTAACCGAACAACCGGACACTACCCGAAACACCAAATTTACACTAGAAGCATTGTTTTAATGTTTCCAAGCTAGTTATGATCCCCGAACATCATAACACCTCCAAAAAATATCTAATAACTGAAACACGTAACGAACAATTGAACTTGAACTAAATTGCAACTAAAGGGTTAAAGCCTACTCTACCCTCCCCCCCCCCCCCCCCACCTATGGACGGCCATACTTGGCCCCATACCTTCAAGATTTGATTTCCTTATTATATTGGATCTTGTTTTTGCTTTTTTGAGCACATTACACATGAGTTAAATGGAAAGGATGGATATAAGTATGACATAAGAGGTCTTGAACTCATAATTCTCACACACTTCACACACTTGATCTCTCTCCCTCTCTTGCTCTTGCTCTCCCTCTCGGCCGAACACTAGCCACACCACCACCATCATTATCCAACTTTCTTCATCCATTCCAAGATCATACAAAGGTGCTAGGAGGTATACAAGGAAGCTTGGTGGCTTTAGAGCTTGAAGGACCTTCTCTATTTGCCTTTATCCTCTTGATTTCTACTCTTGATTCATCCCTATCCTTGAGCTAGTGGTAAGATCCTTGTACACTCCATATTACTTCTATTTTAAGTGGTTAGAGTAGTATCATAATCAAGAACATTAAGAACACTAAAGAACATAAGCATGGAACTTGAACATAAGCTTGAATTATAAAGTAATCTTGATGAAACTAAGTTGTTTATGAGATGTATGCTTGTTGATCTTGGATTGTTTGTAGAAATGATGTTGATCATCATAACATCTTGCTAGATCATGATTAGAAACATTGTTTAGCAAGATGAGAAAGTGAGAATGTGGTGGGATGAAAGATCATCCACACTTAAATCATGAACTTGAGAAGAATACTTTGGTTTCTTGAAAAATAATAATCAAAGTGAGTTAATAATCATATAGATCTAAAATTTATGAATGGTTTTCCAAAAGAACCAAGTTTAAAATATGAGTTTTGGTAGATCTTGGTTCTTACATAAACAAACGCTATTTTTGGTAGTTAAACAAGTGTAGAAACACTTGTGTAACAAGAAAAATTCATAAAGAAACATTTTTGTAAAACATGATTACAAGTTGTAAACACCTAAGTCTTTCAAGAATGATGTTTTTATATAAACAACCACACTTTGAAGGATAACTAAACACACTACCAAGTTACTACAACTTTTCATAAACTTTCAAGTTCATGAAGTAGTGGAATAAGCATGATTTTGGCAAAATTGGTAAGTGTAAGTTGTTTAGTGTTGATTGTGGTGATTTTACAAAAGAAAATGATATGCTTGAAAGCATGGAAACCTCCATTTTTTGGGGAAACTATGGCAAAATTTTCTAAAAATATAAACACTTAGAAAAATATTTTCAAACAAATATTTATAAGTGTATTTTAACCATGAGTTTTTCATATAAACTTTGCCATAATTTTTTGTTACAAAAATACAAATATTGGAGGTTGGTTTTTACAAATAAAAGTGGCTAAAAGTATATTTAGAATATATATATATACATTGAAGACACACATGTGTGATTATTTGTATACTTGGTCTATTAGTTATATTATTTTAGGGCATGTAATAATATAACACATCAAAATACCAAGGATTACAATCCAAAATATTACCAAAATCTCAAGGAATAAATATACAAGTTACACACAAAATATTGGCGAAACCGAACAAGAAATGTAACTTACAAAATATTCCGGAACTTAATTCGCAAGTATATTTTGGTAAATAATATTTTGGACACAAGGAAATGAAAATATGATTTTTGCAATTATTACAAAGATATATCATATTTTTTACAAAGAGAAAATATATTGTTTTTGGGAAGTAAAAATATATTTTCTTGGAATTTCTAGAAGATATATAATTTTTGGGAAAGATATATATTTTCTTGAGTACACTTGAAATACATTATTTTTTGATAAAAATAAGTTTATATATATTTTCTAAGGTAGACTTGAAAATATATTATTTTGGAACTACAAATATTTTTGCCAAAAGAAAAATCACAAATAATTTTTCTAAGTAATATTTCTTAAAAATATATATTTTGGAAATATATATATATTGGTGGACTTTTATTAGAAATAATATTCCGGAAAGTATAAAATAAATTTAAGTATATGAATACTTAATTAATACAATAAAATACGTATTCTCACACGTATAAATACACACCGGAATACGACACCAATACATGGCAAAATATACAAATACAAGAATGCGAATACACATGCATAAGATACCCCCATCCTTGGGAAGGAAATACAAGAATCAATACTTGGGAAGTATTAAGTAATATATATTATTCAACAATTATTCCAAAATTTAATAAATATAATTTAAGTTGAAATATTAATTATTTTGACAAAAATTATATAACTTGGAATAATATCAAAAGCGTAAAAGAAACGTAACTCAGAAACGTTAACACTGAGTCAAGGCACGGCCCGTTCATCTAATAGACATTAGTACGTTGTAGGTAGTCGTGTTCACCTATGAAGTACGAGTTACGATTGTTGAAGATGCAAGACTGTGAGTCCATGTCCCCCTTTTCTTTTAACTGTTTTCAGTTTTATAACTTCGGGGGTGAAATACATGTTACAACTGTTTACAAACATTATATACATGGTATGGTTAGCTAAGGAAGGGTACTACTTGATCATGTGAGTGGTGGGTACAACACTTAAGGCCATTAATCCTCGTTGTAGGACCGGAGGACATGAGTGATAGATCTATTTGGGTGTAGCGAGCCCACACCCATGCGGACCAGGGTGGCCCATGTGGTGACTATGTCTTATTCCCGGAGACAAATCTGCTAGGTTTGAGTTTTCCTGCATCACTTCACACATATCAATGGCCTTGCAAACCATTGGTGATTTGTTTTTCCTTGTTGCTTTCATACCAGGACTTGCATACATACAGACATACATTCAAAGGTTTACTCATACACACAAACAAACACATGAACTCGCTCAACTTTTGTTGATGTTTTCAAAATACATGTATTTCAGGGAATTAGTAAGTGGATCTGGCGGGCGTTGGAAGTTTCATGCTGCGTTGTGGATAAAGATGTCATCCATGGTTTTGAGGTTTAGGTTGGGTGTCTTATTCCTGGACGAGACACGTCTTCCAAACCTTGGTTCTATTTATTGTCTTAGATGAGTCCTTAGCGAACTCTTAAAACAATTCGTATGGTTTGTAAAACTTGTGTTTGAAGTCTACGTTTTAAGACAATGTCGTTATGTTTAAACATATTTAATGGATGACAAATTTATGGTTTTATCATATAGTGGTTGTTATGATTAAATGCAATGGTATTAAGAAAGTCACACCATAATCACGCTTCCGCAAAAGTCAGGGTGTGACATCGGACGGGTTCTTAGGTGGAACCCAACTCTTAACAGCTTCGATCTTCGCGGGGTCGACGTGAATACCTTGACTATTGACAATATGACCGAGGAATTGAACCTCCTCTAGCCAAAATTCACACTTGGAGAACTCGGCATAGAGTCAATTCCCTTGGAGTAGTTCGAGAACCAAACATAGATGTTGCGCGTGTTCGGTTTTCGACTTGGAATAGATCAGGATATCGTGGATGAATACGATGACGAAGCGGTCGAGAAATGGTTTACACACGTGATTCATCAGATCCATGAAAACCGCAGGTGCATTGGTTAAACCAAAAGGCATAACAACGAACTCATAGTGGCCGTATCGAGTGCGAAAAGCGGTTTTAGGTATATCCTCCTCTTGAATGCATAACTGGTGATAGCCTGAGCGTAGATTGATCTTCGAGAAACACGTAGCACCTTGTAACTGATCAAACAAATCATCGATTCGAGGCAGGGGATAACGATTCTTGATTGTCAGCTTATTCAACTCCCTATAGTCGATGCACATCCGGAATGTCCCATCCTTCTTTTTGACGATAAGGATTGGTGCACCCCAAGGAGAGGGGCTAGGGCGAATGAAGTCTTTGTCAAGTAATTCCTGGAGCTGACTCGAGAGTTCGCGCATTTCGGACGGAGCGAGTCGATAAGGAGCTCTGGCAACAGGATTTGCTCCAGGAATGAGATCAATACGAAAGTCGATATCTCGACTCGGAGGTAATCCCAGAAGTTCATCAGGAAAGACAAGAGGAAAATCACGAACTACAAGCACCTTGTCTATTTCCTTCGCTTTCTTTTCCTTCTTCGCTACTATGATGTTAGCCAAGAAGGCTCTGTATTCCTTGCGGAGATACTTGCTGGCTTGGGTACAAGACATAAGTTTGAGACCTTTCGAAGGAGTTTCGCAATACACACAAAGTTGATCACCATTAGCGAGCGAGAAACGAATCATCTTATCAAAGCAAACAACTTCAGCATGATTCTCACGAAGAAAATCCATGCCTACTATGACGTCAAAACTACCAAGCTGCATCGGAATGAGGTCGATAGGAAAGATGTTATTGTTGAGTTCGAGAGTACAATCACAAAGAACAGAATTGACGGCGACGGTTCTTCCGGTGGCAACTTCAACATCGAACGTCGAGGGGAGATGGGCGCGCTTACGATTAAGGAGCTTTTCGAATTCAAACGATACAAAACAGTTATCAGCTCCAGTATCAAACAAACACGAAGCATAAATACCATTCACAAGAAACGTACCATTGACCACGTTGTTATCGGCTTGAGCTTGGCAGACATTGATGTTGAAAGTACGTCCGCGGGCTGCTGCCTGCTACTATTGCTGGGGCTGCTGCTGTTGTGGCTCTTGCTTCACCACTCGATTCAGGCAGATGTTTGTGAAGTGGTTGGGATCACCACACGCAAAGCAAGCTCTAGCATGGATCGCAGGTGCAGGAGCCGCTTGTTGGCCTTGAGGAGCAGGAAGTAGAGCTTGTTAAGCAGGAGCTGGACCTTGAGCTGGAGCTGGAGCTTGACGTGGACCAGTACGGCAGTTGGCAGTGAAGTAGCCATACATGTTGCAATGCACACAGTATCTGCAAGCGATTCCCACTGGATGGTGATAGGTACAAGTAGGGCAAGCCGAGTGAGGACCAGTATACGCACGGTTAGCAGGCAGTGCGTTGGTGATCGGTGCCACTACTTGGCGGTGTTGAGGCTGCGGTGGGGCGGGTACTGCTTGGAGTGGAGCGGCAGCGGTGACAGCGCAATTTTTGCTACTGTTGTTGTTGTTCTTCTTCTTGCGACGAGAGGACTTTGAAGATTGCGGAGCAGCGGCGGTTTCAGCGGTTGGAATGGCGGTAGCTTGATGAAGGTTCTTGGAGGCTTTATCCCAGTAACCAGACTTGACTCGCTTGTTGTTGATCTCAGCAGCGAGTAGGGAAGTTAAAAGCAGACTTAGGTGAATCAGTCCTGGATTCTTCTGAAGATTTGCTAGCATTTTCATTCAGCTCACTAACAATCTGGGGGATAACTTTCGCCATTTGCTTAGCGACGAGGGCGGCGTTGCGTTTGTCATCATGATTGCGGCGAGCGGAACGTGAGTGAAATGATCCAAATGACGACATTGTCTGCAATAGACAGCGCCATAGGATTCAAAATGCTAAATAATCGAATATCACCTCACATGTACTACTACTAAAGCTCAGGAACACGAATAATGTAACACATAGACACATAATAAAAGCAGCACGTAAGCACGTAGGGCACAGAAGCACGAAAGCACGTAAGGCACAGAAGCACATAAGGCAGTCAAAACACAGAAACCATACTATATTTTGCACATATTCTCCTACATCTGTCTCACTGATTCGTCTATCATTGATAGTTTGCGCGTTCGAGAATGGCGATCGCGATTAGCGAGTACACAGCGAGTAGCGTAACACAAGCGGGTAACATAGCATGTGATTATCCACAAGTAGCAATTTGTTAGCGATTTGAGATAGATGTGCAGTGCGAATTGTGTATGTCGATCAATGCGAACAGCGAAAAGCGTAAAGATTACCAAAATTGAAACATATAAACAGGTAAAACCACATAAAATGACAAATATCAGAGTCAGCAGTTGCGGGCTCAGAATCGAAACACATAAAATTAGCGAGTGCGAGATTGAAATCGAGGATAGATTGTCTAAGGCTTTCGTTGAAACATGTCTACCAAGCCAAGATGATTCAACTGTTCACAAGGACTTTTAGGTACACACTTTGGCCTTCCGGACTGTACTATCGCCTTGATTTTGGGCGAACGGCACGCATCCTTCCAGCTACAGTGTGACTTCAAGTCGTTGGGGTCCGTCGAGACTTTGGTGAGAGTTTTGTAGAACCAAAATAAAGAACGGAACAAGTCGTCAAGGTTCGGGTTTCACCCCTGACTTAACAACTTTATTCCTGTTTGTGTGATAAAATCACGAGATAGAGAGAGAGTTGCATTGAAGTGCGGATTTCACTCCTGATTCAACACAAATTCTCTTGTTTATAGATAAAAAATACGGGTCGAACAAGCGATTTAGTCGAGAGTTTGCGGTTTTCACACCTAATCACCCGTTCATTTTCAAAAATAGTGTACAATGATAGTGTAGTGAGTGCGAGCGAGAATAGCAAGTATGCTCGTACAAAACCCCTACAGGGCATGCACAAGTCGGTCTGTTGGTACTTAGACTATAGACTAGGTCATTTCTAGGACATCGACCCGGACTAGGTCGAGTCTTGCCTAATTCCCTATAGTTATGGCTCTGATACCAATCTGTCACACCCCAACCGATGACGGAAACATCGGGGCGCGACACTGAGCGAAACATATTGTCTAAGAGAAATCCATAACAACTAATATTACCGAATATTTAACGTTAAGTCCCATACCAAAACATATCTAACAAAGTAATTATTACAGACATATTATCTCAAAAACAAATAAACTGTTCCGACGACTCAGATTTAAATTGTTCGTTTCTAGACTCTTCCTACTTGATTCCACATAGCAAGCAAGCATCCTAAGCACCTGTCACATACGTTAAAATAGAATCAATACACATAGTGTAAAGGTGAGCATACAAGTTTGATATAGCATAATAGAGTTTGGAATAGTTTATGCATAACAAGCATGTAACATGTAGCAAAGTGAAAGCTAGTAGGTTATCGACAGAGAAATATGCACAGACATGACTGCGAGTTGTAGAATGCGCAACACATATCCCCACTGGGACACGTGAAGTAAAGCCCTTAACAACCCCTGTCCATAACAGGTGCTGAGTCCAAACTATAGTACTATCGTTGCTAAGGTGTCAGGCAACAATCGTTGTGTTAACATAACATACAAGCATTCGTCGAATAACACGTAACATGCAATAGCGATCAACGTATAAATAGTGTTTGCGTTGTGTGTCGATTGTGATTTGAATAAGTAACGTATGTAACACCCAAAAGTGCGTAAGGCAAAAAGGGATCGAGTATACTCACAGATTGTGTTTAACAAGTAAACACTCTCTTGGATTGAAAGGAGCGCTGAGAGATTAGCCTGAACAGTTAACGATAGCATAAGCGAAGAACGGCGCGTAAAACGGTGCAAAGTGACCAAGTGTCGAACGGTAATCCAATCAGATGGCAATCTGATCAGATAGTCATTCGATCGGATGTCGATCCGTTCGGATGGTTATCCGATCGGATGGCCATTCGATTGGATTGACATTCGTTTGGTAAGGATGTGTTTGTGTATGATGGCTTTGAAGTTTTCGTTGTAGCATTTTGAAAACAGAGAAGTATCTCTACCTTTCAGGTCGTCGATCGAACGGCCGTTCGATCGGATAGCGATCCGATTGGCAGGACACTTAGTGAGAACAAGTTCACAGCAGGTTTGTCACTCGATCGGATAGCAATCCGATCGGGTGGCAATCCGTTAGTTACTGATGATCTTTGAAATTACGAAAATGATTAAGTGTTGAAGTTCTAAAAGTCAAATGATCGGATGGTCGTTCGATCGGATGGCTATCCGATCGGGTGGCAATCCATTCAACGTTCAGATCTTTGAAAAGTTAAATAAAAAGTTTAAGTATGGAACCAAGTGCAATCTAATCGGATTGCGGGTCGATCGGATGACAATCCGTTCAGATGGCGATCCGATTGGACGGCAATCCGTCCTGCGATCTGATCTTCTTGCAACTTGAAAAGTTGTTAAGTTTTGAAGGTTTTGGGGTTTGATCGAGACGATATGACAATGTGCTAGACAACAGAAACCCCATCTTGACCCAAGTGATCCGATCGAACAGGAACCACCCTGGTCCGATCAGTTAACTGTTCAAGACGGTTGTTCATGTTTAGCCCGAAATCAGTTCTCTCTTGGATAGGATTCAGATCTTGGACCAACACATCATTAAGAAAGAGTAGAAGGTCAGAACGAGCTCCGACTCTATCGGTTTTGAGTGCATTCAGTGTAAAAGAGTTGAAAGAAAGTTAGAAAACTTTCTTTCAATCCTTTTAACCATGAATATGTGTAGATCTATGCGAAAACATTGCTTAATCATGTGGAAGTCCTTCAGATCTGAGTTGTTCTTGGTGGAATGAGGCCAAAACTTGAAGTTCATAAGAACTCCATGATGATATCACCCTAGAACACCTCAAATCCACTGATTTCACGGTTAAAAGTTAAGATTTAAAGGTGAAAAGGATGAAGGAGTGCGTGTAGATCATAGAAGCATAAGATTTAGGTTGAAAACTTACAAGAATTGCGAGAAATCGAGAGAAAGAAGGCTTGAGTGCGGCTGGTCGAGTGGAGGAGCTGTCACGTCATAAATGATGTGACAGGAGGGTATTTATAGGGTTTCCAAAAGAGGAAAGTGCACAAGGGTCGGATTGGCCACCGATCGGATGGCCACTCGATCGGTTGGCCATTCGATCCAAGTGTCCGGCGTGTTGAGTTTTGCCGTTTCGATTCGCGTGTTGAGCGTTGCAATGCGTTTCGAGCGAGCGATGCGATAGAATTACCCATTAGTTACACAATTAACCTAACTACTATATCTAACATACAATCACTATAAATAACTTGTGTTTAGCGTCTGCGATAAAGGTGCGATTGCGTTTCGATTAATCACCACAACATAAACATAAATAAACATGCACAAGTAACACATAAATAGCACACACACGTAAAACAATATCCAGAACGCATGATTCGAGTTGCGAATGCGATTGCGATGCGATAAGCGATAAAGCGATAAAACATTCGATTAATCCTCGATTATTAATAGATACTCCACATAATACAACTAAAGTATTTAAAATAAAAGATTCGATTACCAGTTAAAGAAGTCAAAACAGTAGTTAAGCAAGGAGTGACAGATCGATATTAGCAATCTTTTCTTCCTTTGACTTCAATCTTGACTTTGACTTTCGTAACACGGGGTGTTACAATTAAACCAAACAAAAAAGACGTTAAAGTGTTTAACCATGCATAGGTTTGCTACGGAACGAACACTCACTGCAACAACCGAAAGAAAAAACCCAAATGCCCAAAATAATTACATATATCGATAAATGTAAAAATGAATACCGTTGTCGACACAGATTATAGGAGAATTCAAATAACATATTCATATATTAAAAAAGGTTTTTTTGTATTCATATATTCAAAAGTTTGTTTACGTGTAGTAAAATAAATGTTGAAAAATTGAATATATATATATATGAAAATAAAAATATTCAAAGATATGAAAACTGGAATCTCATTAGGATTAATTCAAAAGTCACTCACAACACAAAACCATTATCACAACATAAAAATAAATACATAACTAAAATAATTTTTTGCAAAAGAATACCTCACATGACATCAGACGACGTTTACCCCACAATTTTAATACTTAAATAATAAATATTAAAGAGTGAATTTTGTGTACAACTGGAAAATGGTTTTCAAAAACCATTTACAGGAAAGAAACACACATACCCATCTTTTTTCTGCCATAATCACCACCACCACAAAGTTGCCACTACCACCACCACTAACCACCATCCACCACCACCACAGCACCGCCACACAACCACCACAACACCGTCCTGCGCATTCAACCCTGTAACCACGTATATCATTTCATCTCTCTCTCTCTCTTTCTCTCTCTTTCTCTCTCTCTCTCTCTCTCTCTATCTAAACCCTAAACTCTTCATCATCCAAGACCAACACAACCATCGGCTCGGACTCACATATAACACCGTAGAACCCTAGATACGTGAGAGCCTGCGGTGTTGGTGGTCCCAGGCAGATGTAACCGAGCGTCACTACCTTCGATCAGTGCCAGTCACCACCGCAACCTACATCTAACCGCCACCGCTACCGCACCACCACGTTAATGCCACCGCCCTGTTTATCTCTACAAACATTCTCTCTACAAAGCACGGACCACCTTAATACCTCCACCCTTTAGCCACCGCTACCCCTTGTTGCCAGTGGTGGTGTAACATTTGTGATGGTGGTTGTGAGATCTTCAAAGAGAAAGAAAAAGTGGCGGTTGATGTAGTGGTTTCAAGAAGGAGAGACATATGTTGGGTGAAGTGGTGTGGTGACCAATGAAAAGAAAGAATGGTGGAGTGCAGACCAATGAAAAGAAAGAAAAAATTGAACAGTATTTTTAGAGGAGCAACAAAAGTTGTAAAATTATAGAGGGGAAAATTTCTATCCAAGTCAATTCTGATAGTTATTTTAATTCTTTTCGAACAATAACATAGCTTCTTATAAAGTTACACGATTGGTAAAAGTTCCCCAAGAACGAATGTGTAAACAAGTTTATTAATTAACTTCATAGGTTAGGATCAAATGCAAAGTCTTTTAAAAATAACAAGTCGTAAGAAGGGTATCAAACGGGCTCTAATAGACCTCATTCAAGAGACATTGGAACCGTCTCATCGAACTATACAATATAAGATTTTAGGTTTTCGGTTTTGGATGCTTAACTTGATGATTTTAGAATTTTTGTTTAGATCATTGAATCTTTTTATTTATAATTTTGTTTTTTTCTATATTTGCGTCATTGTCTCTTTTTCGCAACTCATTGTGTTTTTTTGTTGACATTGTATCATATTTTTCGGTATTGTGTTATATTTTGCTTGATATTGTGTTATTTTTGTGATCTATTGTGTATTTGTACACTTTTTATTTTTAAGAGACTTTGTAGGATAATTTTACCTTAACTTCACCCTAGGTTAACAAGATTTTCTTGGCTTGTTTGCCTTGACTAGTAATTTTCTATTTCAACTTTTTTGTTCTCAGTTTTATTTAGAGAACCAATCGAAGAGTAGAAAAGTTAAGTATCCTTTGTGTTTAGGAGGATAATGTGTTAGGTCGTACTTTTGGGACTACTCACGTCATCCACATGCGTTACGTTGTTCGCTCGATTAGCCACATCTATAGTCAACTAGAACAAGTATTCTATGGACAAGCTTAGGATTACAAGAGAAATGTATTTATAGATATTGATTAGAATAAATCTAAACTTTTTCCCGAAGGTTGTGACTCTAGGTTTGAATTTCATATAGGTCAAGCTTATTAACCTCCCGATTAATCATCCTATAAAACAATAAAACACAAAATCCATTATCCTTAAATAAAAGTTTTATAGCATCTCGTTAAGCCTTAAACCTTTGTTTTATAAATCTTTGTTCACTATACATAAATTTCTCAAATATATATATTAGTAAATCCTAAAATAAAAGTTTCATAGCATCTCGTTAAGCCTTAAACCTTTGTTTTATAAATCTTTGTTCACTATATATAAATTTCTCAAATATATATTAGTAAAGTGAATATTAAATCAATTTTATAAAGTTACTATTAACCAACAAATGATTCTCATGAAGTATGAAGAGCTTGATAGACAAGAATAAGGCTGTCCAAACTGCTCGACGATCGAGGATCGCTCGACGATCGCTCGAGAAATGCCCGAAAAATGCTCGTTCGATTCCTGCTCAGTTTGTAAATGAGCCGCTCAGCTCGGTTCGATTTGAAAACGAGCCTAGCATGAGCAAAGGTCCGCTCGCTCCGTTTCGCTTGAATTATTTTTATTAAATAATTAATATATATTATAGATTTTAAAGATTTATATATATATATATATATATATATAGTTATAGGGTGGGGTTCTAGAGTGAACACTAGTGTATTTGCGAACTGAGTGAACAAATCTTGTCCATTGATCTACACACGTGTATGGCCAGGATCTTATCATCAAATCGTAAAATACACTAGTGTATTTCAACATCAAATCCTGGCCATTGATCTACACACGTGTATGGTCAGGATTAGTTCACTCAGTTCGCAAGCTACACTAGTGTTCACTCTTGAACCTAATCCTATAGTTATATAGATAAGTAGCCCAAGAAAAATTAAAAGCCCAAGAAATATACTAGCCCAACTCAATACCAAATCCTAACCTTAATTTCTAAAAATTCAAATGGGCACCTAATCTCCTGCTACATACCTTGCTGCTGCTCAAGTTAAACTCATAGTATCATGATTTTAGTTATGTATTGCTTTTGTTAGTAAGGTGTTGGACATGTTTTAATTAAGTTAGGATTTGTTTTTAATAGTCTTGAGTTAAGTTTTTTTTTTTTTTTTTGTGTGTGTTGCTACACATGTTTTAATTTCGGTGCTGAGAAAAACCCAGCGAAAACGATTCGCTCGATTCAAATTCAATCCGAGCACGAGCATCACGTTTGTGCTCGGTTTTGCAAATTCGATCCGATCGGATCGGATCGGATCGGTTGTAATTCAATCTGAGCACGAACAAACCCTCGCTCGGATCGGCTCGGGTAAACACCCCTAGACAAGAACCGTTCGCATTCATCTTTTCTTTTTCATAATAAACCGCACTCTATTATTTAATTTATTGATAATCATATTTATAAATCGTTCATGGTTATTAAATAACAATTATTTGGGTTGAAGATATCAATTAAAAGTGGTCCAGTAGCAATTATGTGGTCTACCGATATAAAATAAGGAAAAAAATGTTTGCGGGTATATATATGGCATTAAAAAAGATGATTTATTGTGTTGGTCAAAATATTGATGTTTCTACTAGACCAATCTCAAAATATATATTTATTATTTAGTTTGATCACGTTTACGCATACGTTAGTACTAAAAATCGTATTTGAATTATAAATAATATTTTTTATCCCACAAAAGTCTTCCTACATCACATGGGATGGGTTCAAAATTTATTTATCAACCTACAAAAGATAACAATGTGGACCACATTGAGATTTCATTTTGATCCATTATGCTAATTACTAAAATACATATAAACACAATATTCTCATGCTTATCAAATTTTGTAGACATAATATTTGACCGTAGACTATCTGCATTGACGATCTATTATCAAATTTTATAGACATAATATTTGATCATACACCATCTGCATTGACGATCTATAGAACCGTTTCGTGGAGTATGTGGCACTCGCCCTTACTTGGGATGGAGGGGTTTGCTCGTAGGCAATGTTCCATTCTCAATGGCCGAAACCACTCGAGATCGTGGGCCCAAATAGTTAAAATAAAAACTTTTTAAATATTTTTGTATTAATCTTCTTCAATGCATTAATATCTCATACATTATGTGCATTAACGAATTGTATTTTACATGTATTTTAATTTTAAAATTTTTAAATGCGGTAATTGGCTAAAATAACAAAAAAAAAATTGCAATGGTTTAATTTTGAAAAAAAAAAAAAGAATTTCTATATTTTACACCAGTTTAATTATTTTATACAATACTTTAATTTAAATAATTTACTTTACTAACAAGGTATTAGTTTATTATGATAAGTTATTTACACTTTTATAAATAATTTCATTGGGTATAAAAAGGCAAAATGAAAAATAAGTTACAAAGTGGTGATGATATTGCAATGTAAGGATTTGTAAGGATGTATGTAGTGAGAGGAAATAAGTGTTTTTAAAGCACTTGTAGAAATATTATGTGACTGCTAAATGGGGGTGTTTTGTGAGGGTTTTTTAGCGCTTATGTATCAAGATAGTCCTACGATTTTATTATCTTGTTTAGTAACAATCTGTTGATATGTGCTTTTGATAGATGGTTTGCTTTTGATAGATGGTTGAACATCAATTAGTTTAAGAAAACTATCAAGAACAACATAGCAAAATGTTTTGAAACTTTTATTATGGATGTTCTTCCATAATTAGTGATGAGAAGAAAAAGTATTGCTCCTATTAGTCTCTAAAGTAGCGGTGAATCTATTATCTATTATCTATCTATACTTTCTATAAAAGGAGAAATCCAAGTGACATAAGAAAAGCTGATGTGTCAGCTTGAGAGCATGTCCAACAAGGCTTTTCTTATGTCATTATTACATCATAAAGCCTAATATATAAATCAGTTTAAATACATTTAATGCTCTATCAAACCACTGCCTTGTGTATTTTCAAATTTTAAAGGTCTGGCCCACATTCTAAAGGGTAAACCACTACCTATCTACGAGAAAGTAGCAGTTGGTTCCTTTGGTAAATGTATACTTAGCAGCAGCAGTTGTTGTTATCTTCCGTAATACTTTTAGATCAGCAGATGTTTAACGCTAATTACCGGGAAATTCAAATTCAAATATGCATGGGAATAAGTAATTAGCAATTAATGCATGTCACTCAGATTCAAACTCCTGTCAATCATCCTTCTTATATAAGGCTTTTCTTCTCATTTCCCTCTTCATATTTCATCACGCTTTCATTTTCTCTAATTTTGAAATTTAATCACAATCCGAATTCCGAATTAGAAGCATGTCAATATCAGTTGACAGTAATAATATTAGTTTTGTTAACGATTTGAATCCTGGGAAGGATATGTGGAACATGAAGGCGAGAATTATTCGAAAATGGAATCAGGGTTACAAGATGGAGATCATCTTCATTGATGAGAAGGTAATTTGTATCTCTGCTTTTCTTTTTTATTTTAGAAAATGTAGTGTTGTATGCTAAGAAGATAATTTCTTTAAATGTTCTTCAGGGTGCTAAGATTCAAGCAGGTATTAAGAGTCATATGATACCTATTTTTGATGGACAGCTGCAAGAAGATGTTGTTGTGATTCTGTCGAAATTTGGTGTTGGTGAGAATAAAGATTTATATAAAGTAGTAGTGCAGCCTTATAAAATCAACTTTTATAGATGCAAAACAGTTACTCGTGTGAGAGGTTGGCAAGGTGTTGAGTATGGTTTCAATTTCAGAGCTTATGAAGATATTCTTCAAGGAGAGGCGTTAAACGCTTTGAGTGTTGGTAGTGTATTTTTTTGTAATCATGTCTTGCTTGTATAATATTAGATAGTTTTACTTATATTCTTGTATAATATGATCATATAGATGTTGCTGGATCTGTGATTTCTTATGGAGATCTTGAAATCTTTGATCGACCTCCAAAGGAGACTAAGAAGATGAATTTCGAGATTGAAGATTTGGAGTAAGTTGTTGTTTATATGTTCAGTCATGTACTGATCATTAAATGTATTTAATGATGTTAATAAATAAGATGAAGAATGTTTGTATTTAATGTGTGATCATGGTAATGGTAATAAATGAGATTTATAGTGTTTGTATGTAATGCTGAATAATGGTAATAAATGAGGTCTACAGTTTATTCTTAGTGAATATGGAGTTAATTTATGGCTCATTTGCTACTATAATAAATGTTATAGCTTTCCTGGTTGATTTTCTGTTTTTATTCATTCAATGTTGTTTTGATATGAATATTCTTTTCATGTAGTGGTAAGGTTTTGCGGTGTACTGTGTGGAATGATTATGCTCTGCAGATTAAGGACTTCATTTCTAAAGTCCCGCCTCATGAGCATGTGATGGCTGTTATACAGCATGGAAAGTGTAAGGAATGGAAAGGTATTTTTGTTACTTTCTGCAAATCATAACTATACTGTTTATTTCTGGCAATATAAAGACAGGTATACATTAAATATCTATATACTTTTCCATGTAGGTGAATATACTGTTCAAAGTGATAAGTTTGCAACACGAATTTTTCTGAATCAAGAAATTGATGAAGTTGATGAGCTAAGGAGGAGGTAATTCTTAATGTAATTTCTGTTGTATATAGATGTTCAAGTCACATACTTGGTTTCATGTCATTTGTATACTAATTCTAATCATTTGTGGTATTCAAAAGGCATATATTGAAGTTTGGACAAGGGAGTAGTTCTACTTCTCAAACGATACTATCGTCTCAGAGTATTTTTCCATTACATAAAGAATTTGTAACTGAAGGTGTGAAGAAACATGTTGATGAGATTAGCGAGATAGAAGAGGTTACACTTCTTTGTATATAGTTTGGTTATTTGTTTGGTTTGTCACCTGCGTGTTTTTACAGGAAGTGTGTTGTGTTTTTACAGGAAATGTCTTGTGTTGAGGTTGCGACAATTAAGATTGTGCAAGAAGAGTATGGTTGGTTTTATGCTGCCTGTCGTAAGTGTTTCAAGAAGGTGATGGGTAAAAGTGAATATTTGCAGAATGTTGAGAATGTTTCAGATGATATTCTTCGATTGCCTGCGACTTCTTTGGTTTGTATCAGATGTCATACTGAATGTACATCGATCACCACAAAGTAAGAAATGATTATTATTTAGTGTTATATTTATATAAGTTACATTCTAAGACTCATATTTGAATATAGTTTTGCAGTTTACTTAGTTAGTTGTGTATATTTCAGGTTCAAGGTGCAAGTGCGGGTGCAGGATGAGAGTGGTAGTGTTTCTTTTGTTATGTTAGATAGAGATGTTCAGAAGCTTCTTGGATTAGCGGCGAGTGACATAAGAGAGAGGCAGGTTAAGGCCAATGATACTGGATTCCCTCATGAGATATTTCGATTGGTTGATAAGAAGGCTGCTTTTAAGATTGATGTTTCAGAGTTCAATCTTAAAAATGACTATCGTGTTTATACTGTGCAAAAAACAACTGATGATCCAGTAGTAATTGCTGAGTTGGTTGGTTGAGATGGTAATGGTGATGAAAATACTGATGAGGTAGCATATAAAATTACTCTTTCAATCTATTTACTTTTCTTTTGAGTTTTAAACACTGGATTGTGTACTTTTTTATATGATATCATATATTATGATCCTTTAGGTTACTCAAGAGGTAGCTGACGTTAAAGATGTTAACCTTTCAGACTCTTCTCAGGTGTCTGCTGAACGAACTTCAAGGGTGAGTATTTATTTTTAAAGTATGTTTAGTACGTTTAAAAAGAGTTCATTATTTTATTAAATGAGATCAATAGTTGTTTTGTGATTTGTTGGAATGATGATGTCTCTGTTACGGCCGACTCTTCAGTCGTTGAAGTTGAAAAGGATTCTGGATCAAGTCCCAATGGAAAGCGGATGGCTCAAGATGCTGATGTTGCCAACGTTGGTGAGCTATCCACTAATGTGAGAAGAACCCGGAAGAAGCTGACTAAGGTTAACAATTAGATGCTTATGAAAAAACAATTCTTATGAGAGATAAGTAGAAACCACTTATTTTTGAAGAATCCTTGTGGTTTTTATTTATGTCTGTTAACTGTTGTTTTAACAAACTGTGGTTAGGAGTTTGGTTTGTAAGGGCTACGATGATGAAAATGATATGTAATGTCTATGGTTTGAATATTAAGTAAGGTTAACTTTTTGTTTGTTATATAATATAATATTGTTATTATACATTATATACATTTTTGGTGATATTGATGGACCGAATAAGTAGTATGGTTGTATATTATTGTTAGATTGATGACTGAAAATTTAATCAATTAGTTAGTCGGAAAACTGTTGGGGTCTGAGATACATTAACATTTGTAAGAGGCTAAGCATTGTTATAGTGTGCAAACATATGTTAACCCCTAAGCACTGTTAAAAGATTTGTTAAAGGCTAAGCACTGTTATATCGTGCTTCAACAGACCTTATGAGATATTGATCATCATCTGTTAAAGATCTTATTTTATAGATCTTCTGTTGAATTGTGTAATATCTGTTGGTGAACAGCAGGACTTAGGTTCATCATACAATTTACTTCATCAGCAGAGGTTCTCTTTAGCAGACCTTTGCTTCAGCAGTCTTTGTCTTAACAGACCTTTTGGTACATCAGCAGAGTTTGTTTGGCTATTCATGGACTGGATAAGTAGTAAGGTTGTATATTATTGTTAGATTGATGAATTGAAGAATGAAAATTTAATGAATTGGTTAGTCGAAAAACTGTTGGGGTCTGAGATACATTAACATCTGTTAGAAGCTAAACACTGTTATAGCGTGCAAACATCTGTTAACCCCTAAGTACTGTTAAAGATCTGTTAAAGGCTAAGCACTGTTATAGCGTGCTTCAACAGACCTTATGAGCTGTTGATCATCATCTGTTAAAGATCTTATATTACAGATCTTCTGTTGAATTGTGTAATATCTGTTGGTGAACAGCAGGACTTAGGTTCATCATACATTTTACTTCATCAGCAGAGCTTCTCTTTATTAGATCTTTGCTTCAGCAGTCTTTGTCTTAACAGACCTTTTGGTTCATCAGCAGAGTTTGTTTGGCTATTGATGTACTGGATAAGTAGTAAGGTTGTATATTATTGTTAGATTGATGAATGAAAATTTCATCAATTGGTTAGTCGAAAAACTGTTGGGGTCTGAGATACATTAACATCTGTTAGAGGTTAAGCACTATTATAGCGTGCTAACATCTGTTAACCCCTAAGCACTGTTAAAGATCTGTTAAAGGCTTAGCACTGTTATAACGTGCTTCAACAAACCTTATGAACTGTTGATCATCATCTGTTAAAGATCTTATATTATAGATATTCTTTTGAATTGTGTAATATCTGTTGGTGAACAGCAGGACTTAGGTTCATGATACATTTTACTTCATCAGCAGAGGTTCTCTTTAGCAGACCTTTGCTTCAGCAGTCTTTGTCTTAACAGACCTTTTGGTTTATCAGCAGAGTTTGTTTGGCTATTGATGTACTGGATAAGTAGTATGGTTGTATATTATTGTTAGAGTGATGAATGAAAATTTAATCAATTGGTTAGTCGGAAAACTATTGGGGTTTGAGATACATTAACATCTGTTAGAGGCTAAGCACTGTTATAGCGTGCTAACATCTGTTAACCCCTAAGCGCTGTTAAAGATCTGTTAAAGGCTAAGCACTGTTATAGCGTGCTTCAACAGACCTTATGAGCTGTTGATCATCATCTGTTAAAGATCTTATATTATAGATCTTCTGTTGAATTGTGTAATATCTGGTCATGTACAGCAGAACTTAGGTTCATCATACATTTTGCTTCATCAGCAGAGGTAAAACCACAAAGTTTTGAAAGTATATACTAAGACTACATAACTTCATTCTTAAGTTAGTTTCCAAACAAGAAATTTGTCCATCAAACATGTCAACTAAAACATAAATTATACAAGGCTGAAAAGGTGTTCAAAGATCATGTCAACAAACTTCAAAGTGTACTTTTTCTCCTCTTAAACTTTTTTCTTCGACTATCTCAAACCTCAGCTTTTTCCCGACGGATATTCTCGTTTGATCCATGATACACTGCCAGACTGTATGCATCACTAGATGGTTGTTGTCGTCAGGTCTTCTAGGATCTCTCCTAACAACCAACTATACCAAAAACTTCACATGACCAAATGACAGCACAGCTCTACGGTAATCATTTAGCTAGTGTTCTCGAACAAAGTTCCTTGGTATTGCCTGTAAAGGAAAATTCTTTCTTTAGTTATTAATTCAAAACAGCATATACTTTAAGTAATAACAGATAGATCCAAGATTATAAGTAAAATCAACCATATTAAAAGTAGATATGTAAATACCAAGTTGTGTGTCTCTAAAACATGGTATTCAAACTGTTTTTTATAATGTGGACGCATTTTGTGGTGTTGGTGATTGGTACGGCTGCAGTGATGTTTTGTCTCCCCGTGAAGTGCAATCCCATCTTTGTTAAAAACCTTCACAGTGAAGTTAAAGTCGTCTTCAGGAGTACTTCCCATCCATTGAAACAGCAGTTAGCAGCTTTCCTCAATGTCATTTTCGAAGCAAAAAGTTGTCCATCCTGTTCCCATAAAACCAGCAGCTAATCCCTTTTTGTTTTCAGGAGAGAAAACATAATGCACATCAACTTTACTACTCTGCTTTGGTCCATGTACTTTGGCAACCAAGTTATCAATTTTTAATCTCCTTTGTGACAACAGCTTTAGCAAATCGTGTGGTAAATGCTATAATTTCATGTATTTTAGAAATGTCATATTAGATTTTATATAGGATACAAAATATAAATTAGAAGTTTTCTAACAGTCCAAAAGATACACTGGTAATATATAAAAATAAGTAGCAGTTTTTAACCTGCTTGCAGTATGTTTCTTCTTTAGCCTGTATCAAGCATCCATGAACATAATCTCTGTTCGAGCCATCTTTTCTAATCTCCAATCCCTCATTGTTCAAAACATTTAACTCAAATTTTGCTTCCTTCAATTTTTTTAAATACAGCTTGTCTATTTTGTGATTTCTATAAGTTTCAACAAATCGGGTCCATTCTGGCCCGTTTATCCTCTTATTTTTATGACTGATGCTCTGTACTGCAATTTTATACTTAAAACCCGTATAATCAACCAACTTTATCACTTCACACTTTCTTAGTAATTGGTTAGCCATTATCTTCGGAAGTACCTATGCATATAAAATACACAACATTTAATATATCTTTAATTTTATAAACACAATTTTTAGCATACAATTGTGATTTGAGCTAATTTGTTCTAAGAATATAGCTTACCAATCTCTCATTTAGGTCTGCCAATTGAGAGACGTTGATAATTATCATAAACTCCATCTGAAAGTAAAAAATACAATAACAGTTAAATACTAAAATATAAAATCAATTGTATCTGAAAAGCATTCTATTTAAGGTATAAAAAAATATCCAACACTCTGTAGGACCAAACTTATATGTTGTGTATTTCAATATGGTCCCTACACCAACAATATGAATCTAACGCTGTGTACTTAAATGGAATGAATCAAAATGTAACTAAATAGGTTGATATAAATCTTATTATAAAATAAAGAAAATAAGTTCATATAAGTTTATCTATTTTAACATCAGTAGGTTATGATTTTGATGTTTATATAATTTGAAATGAGGAAACTGAAAGGAACATGTTAAAGCATACCTATAAAATACACAAGAGAACAAAAAAAATACCTGATCTAAAACTTCAAACTTCTGATCGTCAAGTCTGAGGAAGAAGAAACTGTAGAGTTTTTTCGTCGGAGAAGAAGAGGTGAGATTGTATTGGGATTGTTGAAAATAAGATATTTATCTATTAACTTGTACATTGTTTATTTATTTAACTTATAATAATCTTTAATATCAGGATTTAAAAACTATTTTTAATTATATAAATATAAATATATTAAATTAATAGATAAGTTTTTCGTATTTACCAATTTAAATTTATATTCAAACAGTGGTTATTGCTGTCTAAAAATTGCGATGTTTTAATGTAAAAGGGGGTAAAGTATAAATTTTATAAAATTTAATTTCAACCAACCAGTGTAAATGTAACATCTGTATTAACTCCATTTAATATACTTTTTAACTCCATTATTGAATATAAGCTCTAGAAAAGATATTCAGAAGTTTTCTCAAATAACTTTCTTATCAAAATCGGTAAGGTTCTATTGCATATTATAGATTACATGCTATAAAATCAAGTATTGTTTTTTTGAATTTATTGTTTGTATTATATATGTTAGATTAATCATTATTTGATGTTATGAGTATGTGTTTGTCACTGACGGCGTTTCATATTCTCTCTTAAAGCAAATAATAGTTGCTGTAATCCGGTGTATTTTTATTGATTAAGTACTGCATTAACTTAAATGAAGTTACTGATAGCATTCTCTGTCACAATTTGTGCATGCATCTTCATGATGTTGTCTTCTACATTACGATTGATAAATCAACTATATAATTTTTGGTTAATGCTCATTTGCTTAATTGTTGTGAGAGATGATGATTTTCGTTTTGTGCTTTGTTTTTATAATACCTTAAGTGTGTGAATATACCACTTGATTTTTGTAATAACTTGTAAGTTTAAATTGTTTATTTGCAGATATGAATCTATCCAATCAAACACCTTCCTTTTTACAATTCCTTAATGAAGATGATATTATATTTTTGGTATGTTTTTTTAACTTTCTTGCTACTATTAGGATTCTATGTTAATTTTTGATGTAAGATGTTTGTTAAATACTGTTGCAGAATATACCACTTGATTTTCAGACTCTGTTGTGGGGTAAGGAGGTCCCGTATGGGCAAATCGTAGAGTTACCTGATGGTGACAAATCATGGTTAGTACGAGTAAAGAAGAGAGATGATCATTGTATATTTACAGATGGATGGACAAAGTTTGTTAGAGATTGTTGTTTAAAAATGAAAGATGTTGTATTGGTGAAAGCTATTGGACGTTTGTCGTTCGTTGTCTCATGTTTTAAAGAAAAAGTGTACGAGAACTCTTACATTTCAGCAAATATTAGCCCTGAAGTTGGCATGACTGTAACTAACGATATATTATTTCGTTACATACTCTAAATATTTTATGCTATCTCAACAGCTTGCTAACATCTATTTTCCATTTTAACGTCTGTTTCCTTATAATCTTAACATCTGTTGACTAACCTTTTTGACTTCTGTTGACTAAGTCTTTTAACCTCGGTTGACTAACATCTGATATTTAAGATCTGTCCACGTTGCAACCTCTGCTGGACATAATGGATGACAGTTGTTACGAAACCTCTGTTGGATAGCAACAGAGGTATGTAATAGTTAATAGCCAAACAGTGGTTAGGTTGTGTGTAAATACTGTAACTACTGTTGACTAACCCTGTTGAGTAATTCTCATTTTAACTTTTGTTGACTAATTCGTTGTAACTTATGTTGCTCATTAGTTCATATCAAATTTGCAAGTATGCGCTAAATATTCCTTTGCTTATTCTATAGCTAATTGCTGACAAATTTTGGAAACAATTCTATGGTAAAAATTACGAGTATGGGATGGCAACTATCTATGTTGGCGAAAGGTTTTGGAATGTGATGATGAAAGGATGGACTGATGGATGCGGATTTACTGATGGATGGTCAAAGTTGATTGAAGAAGTTCCCATACCAGTTGAATCTTCGTTGGTTTTCACCATGATTGCATCTAAAACATTTGAGCTTTTCGTTTTTCATTCCGAGACTGGAACTGAGGTTTCTTTCAAGAAGGCTGATGTAGTTGTTTTGGATGATTCAGTTTATGGAGATGATGGATTTGATTTATTGGCTGCGGTATAAAATTTTGATGATATAATACATTGTTTGATAACATGACGGTGATAAGTGACTTTTATTATATTATGCTAATAACTTTTGAAATCTCATTTTGTAGGCTAAACACAAACAACTTCTGGATTCCGGGGAAGTTGCTTTGGATGATGAGGATGCTGGAGCTTCGGTTGGTAATCCTAAGCAGCTTACGAGTTTTGAGGATATTTTTAATGTATACATACACATGTAATATTTTTATATTATTATGATTTAAAATATGGTTTCTTATATATGATTCTTCTTATAAATATAGTTTGCTGATGATGGGCTATTTGATTCAAAGATTGCGTGTCTGGTTGATGAGTCAGATGTTAAAAATGATGTAAATTTATAATTTTCTACGCATATATTTTATTGTATTATAAGTATAAGAAGGTTTTTTTAAATTTTGTTGTAGCCTGAAGATCATTCTGTAAAAATAGCTGATGATGTTAATGATGGTCAACTACAGTCTAAAGATTTTCCTGTTCGTGACATTTCTGCTTCTTCAAGTGTTATATCTAATGTAAGTGTTTATTAGTTTTATACTGTCTATTTTATTATTGTCTCAATATATTGATATTCTTCTGTATGTTTGAGTCTTAAACTTCAAAGCTGAGTTGAGAAGATAGTTTGTTTTGATAAAGAAAGTTATAAAATTTCAAGAATTTAGAGTTGTTATATTCTAAATTAATTTACTTAGGTGGAAAAGATGCGCAAACTTCATGGCAAGATAGTTGTAGAGGATAATAAAGTTGTTGATAGACCATGTAAAGTTCGAAAGGTTCATTTAGAATCATCCACTTCAGAATCAGTCTTACGCTTCACCACACATGCTGAAGAGAGACTTGTAAGCTTTTGCAGTCGTTGCTTTGTTTCGTTATTTCAATAACTTCAGTTATATATCAATATTTTATAAAATTCACGGTTCAATTTTCTGTTTTTTAGCAACTGCCATCAGATGTATCTTCTGCGTTGGATCTGCATACTGATAATCCTAAGCCTATCAAGATCCAGAATCTTAAATGTGAAGTCCAAGAACTGTTTACAACATCTCAAAAAACCAATACTGGATTCAACTATGCTGTTGTTGGATGGTCTTCTTATCTGAGATCTTGCAATATTGCTTTTGGTGATGAACTTTCGTTAGAGTTTCACAAGTCTACTCAATTGCTGAAGTTAAAAAAAGTTGTGCATATCGTGACAAAGATAAAGTCCTCTTAGTTTCATGTCATGATTGTTTGTGGTTGTACATTTGGTTCGTTGCTGGTACTAATTTTGCTTCTTAGACATGTTCTATATGTAGTTATGTCAATAAACAAGTTTCATTGTCAATGGGTGGGTGCTACTTTTTTTTGTGGACAGTACAATGGAAATACTCATATGTATCTTATATATTAACTGATGATGCATGTCTACAGTTGTCTTTTTGCTATAATAAATGTCTTTTAGCTATAATAGATAACACGTTTTGGTACAATATCTACACATATGTATATGTTTTATCAATATATGTTTACTAACTTTTGTAGTTTCTGTTGACTGACCTTTTTAACATGGGTTGACTAACATCTGATAGTTACTATCTATCCATCTGGCAAGCTCTGTTGGAGATAATGGATGACAGTTCTTATTAAAGTCTGTTGGAAAGCAACAGAAGTTTTTAAAAGTTAGTAGATAACAGTAATTTGCTATCAACATAATGGAATTGCTGTTGAATAAATCTATTGACCATTAGTGTATATCAATTTTATAAGTCTGTAGTAATTATTTTTTTACTCTCTGTCAATATAGGCTATGCATGGTTTTCTAAGAAACGACCCGTGTTTGCACACGGGTCTTACCGCTAGTTATATATAATAAACGAAAATAATTTGGGACACATGTCGTTTGATTAGGGCATCTAGGTTGTGTTTTTTGGCGGGAAAAGGATGGCTTATTATTTTGGGTTATGCGGGATCCGAGATACCCATTTTATGACCCGATTATAAAGACCTTCAAAACACGCTTCTTTTCTATTCCCTACCACACAAACCCTAAAAACCTACCGTCATCTCTTTGATCTTCCAATCATTTTACACAACCCGTATATCATCTTTTGATTCTTTTCCTTTACACTATCGCAACTCAAACCCTAACTTCCATCTTCCTCCCCTGAGCCTTAATACAAACCCTAACTTATAGCTGCTGCTTTTTGTTTTGGCAAGACCTTTTTTTGTGGTGAAAATTTTCATTCTGCCCCTTTTGTTACTGTTTTCTTCATTCCTATTTCCTACACAAGAGACTAACGAGAGATATAGAGAGAGAGAAAAAAAGGGAGCCAACCCACCACCCATTATTACACAATCTTTTGAAGCTTTCAAACCCTAATGGAGCCAACAAACAGATCCAGCGGCGGCGAAGTACATCGTACGGTAGCATCTCCATTGCGCTTCAACCGACCCTTCCTCCTCTCACCGGTCGTCATCTTTCTCATGGATATCCAGGTTAGTAGTTCAGTTAAACTTTGTTTTTTATACAAGATCAATACAAAATTGTTATGTATGTTTGTTGTGTGGATTGAAGCAGCTACAATATCGATCACTTCTTTACCGATAATATTTCTTAATTGTGTAATCCGTTTTATTATTTGTTTCAGTACTGGTGTTGATTGGAGTTTTACGAAAATTGTTTCATGACATTTGTTTGTTTTCGCATTGGAATTAAGCAATTTACTTTAAAATTGTCTCCATGGTTGCTGAAATGAAACACAGAGCATTTTGTTTGTCATGCCAAGGCTAAAGTATCAAGGCTCTACAATGCAGGGATGTGTTTTTATATTACTTTCACTTTTTTAAGAAAGAATAAATTCCTTAAAACATAAATATAAACTATATTTCTAACATTAAGTTATGCGGCAGCTTATGGTGTGGCCATGTTGAATACAATTGGTTATATATGCACGCGAAACAACTAAGGTGGTCGATTTGTCATTCAAATGCATGAATTAGGATTGCGTTGTTTATCAAACCAAGATTGAACAAGTTGTGAAGCTTTATGTTAAAGTTAAACTAAAACAAAATACAATGTTATCAATATAATTTTTTTAGTATCTTTTTTTACAAGGGACTTTTTCTAGAGGTTAAATATAGTGATTTTTTTTGCTACACATTATCATTTCAATGGATATCTTGATAGTCCCCATTTATCATGAGTTGCTTTTAAATTTTTTTATCTTCTATTTTTAATTTAAATGAGAAAAAAAAAACAATGCTTGCCTTTAACCAAGTACGCAAGTATCATAAAGATAATCAATTAAATTTTATACGCGACAGTTAGCTAATTCTATAATCAATTAAATTTTATACGTGGCAGTTAACTAATTCTACTAGGAAAATAATATTTTAATGATCTTTATAGAATATTAACAAGTGTATTATGTTTTATAAGATATGCATTTGTATTAGACTATACGGTGTGGGTGTGAGGCGTTGGGCCAACGCCGGCAGACCACCTCTTCCCATGGCGTGGTGACAATGACATGGGAAATCTCATGGGCGTGGAGAAGATGGTGGAGATGATGTGGCTTAACCTGATTTGTTGGTTTGTTTTTTGTTTTTTTTTTTCAACATAAATTAAATAAATAAGTTTATGCCACATGTAGTTCCACGCCACCATTTCACGTCCCCTCTCACCCCGCACTTTTTGAGGCTTTAAGGGAAAATCATACTCTACTAACGTGGCTGTCACGTGACGCTTCATGCCCCTCCCATACTGGTAATCTTATAATAAAATTTGATACTCGATCTTTCTAGTCAGACATCTTGCAGGCTTGCACCCTCGATCATGTGCATAGTTTTATATAAACCATGAGCATGATTTAGCCCGACCAACAACATAATTCAATCCACAAATATACAAGTTAAAAACACATTAAAACCTATATAAATTACAAACTTTTTGTGCATAAGGACTTGTAAGTTGTGCTTTGGGTGTTTTCCAAAAATAAAACTTGATTTTTTAGTTTTAACCCAAAGGTTTGTACCTTTTCCAATTTTAACCCTACATAATTTGTTTTTTTAACTTTAACCCAAAACTTTTTATTATTTGCAATTTAACTTCACAACTTTTGCACTTACACTTTTCATCTTTCACAAATTTTCGTTTTACGTATAGTTCTAAATTTTTCGAGTTAATACGACGCAACATGCATGTGTGGTTCAACGTTTTTACCTCTATTTTTCCATGTTTGACAGGTTCGTCGCAATACGCATATTATAGGTCAAGTCAGTGTTGGTTGTCGATGACGGTTGTGTGACATTAGTACTATTTGACACCGTTTTACGCCCCGCAGCAACGCGGGGTGTGCTTTGGGGATTTTTCAAAGAAAAAATTGTTATGCATATGGTTGTCGTAAAGTTGGCTTTGGGGGTTTTCCAAAAAAAAATTGATTTTTTTTACTTTTCACCCAAAAGTATTTCATAAATTACTTTTAACCCAAAACTATTTGTTTTTTACTTTTAACCCAAAACTTTTTATCTTTTACAATCTATCCTCATAACTTTTTTACTTTCAACTTTGGTCCTTTATAGTTTTCATTTTCCGCAAATTTTGCGCTCTATGCTTGGTTCTAAATTTTGTGACTTAACACATCACAGCGTGCGTCTTTGGCTTAACGTTTTTACGTTTCGTTCTAAATTTTGCGAGTTAACACGACGCAACGTGCGTGTGTGGGTGAACGTTTTTACATCGTCTATTTTTAACCCGTTTGACAGGTTTAACATAACGTGTGGGTCGTAGATCGACTTAGTTATAAATAAAGAATCCCCGCCGCATTACGGCGGTTCGTAATCCTAGTTTGAAATAAAATATGAAAGGTCATGAAACCTCACTTGGACATCTCCATCAAGCATGGTTGCTTAAAACCATTGAGAATCATTTGTTTTAAACACAATAAGGATTGAGGTCTTTATCTTTCAACTTCGATCATCTTCTCTAACCAATAACAAATCATAGCATGTGTGCTTAACTTTTCACTAAACTTTTGTAGTCTTCCTTGAACAGGCGGAATGAAGTTCCCAGAACTCCCCTAAACCTATTTTAAACAACTAAATTACATTAAATTAAATGAATAAATTTAAATCATATATTTTGAATTAATAAACAAACAAATAAATAATCTCTATCTCTACTATATAATAAAAGAAACCTATGAGGGGACACGTGTCATTCATTGGAGCAGTCTATTTTTTTCCGACTCTCTTTCCTACTTAATCATTATTATTAAATATTAAAAATATTCATTATATAAATATAAAATATGAATTAATGATAAGAAGAACAACAAATTAAAACGTAATAACATTTTATCCTTCTGCTATTAAATAATAAATCATAATCAATTGAAACAGAAAAATAAGATTAGCTTTAAGATGTTGGATATACTTAAGTCAAATATTATACCTTGAAAATTAAATAAACAATGCACGATGACTTTTTTAACTATCCATATGGAGTGTCTAAGTAATCATACCCTTTAATTTTTATTGTGAAAACAATGTATAATTTATTAACTTTCTATAGAAGTAATAAATTAATTTTACATAAAATTATCTTCAAAATTTTTAAATAAATTCATCTTATTATCAATATTCGAGATACATCAAAATGGTTAATTTATCTATAACGTTCTATAAATTAGTTTGTTTTGTATCCAGATACATCAAAATGGTTAATGTACATATAACGTTCTATAAATTAGTCTATATGTTTCTCACCGTAATTAATATTTACATATATGATTCTTGCATATTTTTGTGTGTTCTTTTAGCTAAGAAACATCTAAATGATCATATATTTATTTACTTATGCGTATTAAATTAGATTAGACTATACTATACAGGATAAAGGATTATATAGTTATTATACCAATAAGCTACAATATGTATATTATTAGATGGTATATAATATATCCACATAATAAATACGAATGGATCATTTTGTCATATAGTAGAATCAATATATATATTGTTTAGTATAACGGAATATTTATTAATATCAATTTCAATGATTATTAATATACAATTATTTTATTTTATTTTCTCTTATTTCTTATTAATTTAATATTTATTTTCTCAACTTTTTTTTTTTGCTTTTTCTACTTATCAATAAGTATTTAATATCACATTTATTCAATTACGTGCAACACTCAAGTTTCTAACCTATTAATAAATAAAAAACAAAGTAAAATGTTATAACTTATGTAATACACAAGTTTCTAACCTACTAATAAATAAATAAACAAAGTAAAATCTAATAAAATTATATAGTACATCAAAGTTTATTTTTCAAAAACATATATTGACGACTATGTGTGTTAACCGATTACATTATATGTATTCAAGCCGTGTAATACACGCGTTTATTAAATATGTGCTATGCACGGGTTTTTAAAGATGTAATTTTTTTATTACTTAGTATATAAAATTAATATTTATTCAACTCGTGTAATACACGAGTTTCTAAACTAGTCAAAATATAAAATGGCTCTTTCATTCAAATCAAGAAACTTTTAGTAAATAAAACCTTTATCAACTAAATAAAAACTACAGCTCCATTTAGAATTATTTCGTATTTCATATTTTTTTAAGTATATCGATCAAAGCAAATGTCACAATCGCTTATCAGACCATTTTTCTTTTAAAATATTTTTATTTTCATTAAAAATAATATTGAAATGTTTACCTAAAAATAAACAAGATTGTGCATTTAGTCCTTTTTTAATAACAAGTACAAATTATTTGAGAAATCAGATTTAGTGTTAAACAAATAAATAAATTAAAAAATTAACAAACAAATAAACAAAATAGTAAATTAAGTGTAATACACAAAACAAAGGAATATATTAATAAATAGTCAAAATAATAAACAAATAGTGAAACGCCCCAAATCCGGCGGTCTCGTATATTGAATTTACTCTTAGGCAAATAATTCGAAATGAAAACTTTTAACTAAATTGCAACGGAAACATCTAAGTCTTTACAATCCAACGAAAAACAATCTAAAACATTGTCTTATTAAAGTAACAATAATTAAAAAGATGTCAGTTTTTAACGGGGAACCTTGCCTCAAGCCAGCCACTTCTTTGAACAACCTGGACATACTAAAAGTTAGCTACGTTGAGTCATTTCTAGTTTAATCTGGTAACTATAAACTTAACAATTAACAGCCAATGCACACATTCGTAAATAAGCACATACAATCATACCACAAAACTGACATGTAACATGACTACAACTTTTGTACTGTAACCATATCATGCACACTATACCCTACGTAATTGATTAACCATTGTCAACCGACAAACGCATTCCTACTGTCATATGACCTCGTAGGTAACCAACTGTCAGCACTGTGCAATATGCATACCATGAACCTTTACATTTCCCACTCTAACTCACTGTCATTTAAAAATGCATCTTGACATTATGAAAACCATTTTTCAGTCTATCACATTTAAGAAAATAACATTATCATTGTACTTTGAAAATATCGTGAGTATGTACACCGCCCCAAAACAATACTGTAAGATGGATCTAGAAACTCACATGTTCGCAATCGATAATTGTGTGCTACCATACCTATAATATTGCAATCGTCACTTAATCTGCACGAGAATTTAACACATAAAACCCTATCACATTCTAACACTATCACATGAGTGTCACCAACAATGTCGCGTGATATGATCATGGCCACATTGTCACGATGACCTCAGGTGGCCTTTAGGCAGTGTTTCCAGCTAGTGTCTTTGGTGACAAGGCTGATCAACACATTGTTGCCTAACTCTCGTTAGGGCTTGATACTAACATTGTCGCCAACCTCCTCCCTGGCGGCACTAAAAGTTAGGAAACGGGAGTGTCTACAACTGGTGAAACCGTCACCCAAGACACGTGTCACCAATCATTGGCGAACCTCGGGATCGACACCATCATCTTCACTACTTTCCTGTCAGTGCCGTTGAATTCATTAGTCTCTCCGAATTCATCACCATTGTTGCTAAATTCATCACCTTCATCCAAGTAGATCCTTCTTTAACCCAAAATCATAACTTTTTGTAAGCCCAAAACGTTCATTTTACTTCCATGAAACATAGTCCACGATTCACTACCTTAATAACACGTAAAAAAATCAACCATTTTTTTGTAAAAACAAAAATTTCACCTTAAAACCCTAAAAACTCACAAAACATCAAATCTGAAATGATTCTTATTTAGATTCTCAACCAAAACGATGCTATGATAATCTATGAATGATGAGAAACATATTTCTTGTCTTAAACTGTAACGCCCTAAAATCCAGTGTTATAATTAACATGGCATTTACTAGATTTATGGTGTGAAATAACTTAAGTAGATTGTTTAACCTAGTTGCCATAAATGGTTAAATAGAAAGAAAGAAGGAAAGTACAAGGGCCAATTGTGACATCTTTGAAATTGATGAAAATGGTCCACAAAAGGGGATTTATAGTCAAAATTATGCATTCTTTAGTGTGTGTGTGTGTGTGTGTGTGTGTATGCATCGATGTCTAGAGAGAGAAAGGAAGAACTCTCTGGTTCATCTTATCAAGTTCAAGCCAAATCAAGATCAAATTTGATGTTGAAATCAATGCATGAATGAAGAATCCTTATCATCTAATTCAAATAATCATGTGGTAAGTTGTAGAATCTAGTTTGGTCATTTGTATAAAGTGATTTATGATCAATCCACAAATTAGTATGAAATTAAGCATGCAAATGCGTTACAATCACCATATGGAACAAGAATTAATGCAAGATTTTGAGTAATTTGATGTTTTGGGGTGAAATCAACTTGTAGCAGTAAGGATGATGATATGTGTCACACCCCCAAAATACAACCTAGGGAATGTCCCTGTTAGGCGTGTGACGTACCAACAACGAGCCACCAATTACATTGAACCCATACAAGTTTCCAAATAAAATCCTCAATTATTAATTAAAAATATCATCAACAAGTTTAAATGAAAACCAACATGTTCAGCGGAAGCAAATAGTAAACCAAAGTTAAATTGTTCAAAACCAATGTAAGCTATCCATAATTCGATCACATGAATCCATCCAGTACGACCCATGACCACTCCTGCTACTCCAGACAGCAAGTTCCCAAATCCAAGATACCCAACGACCTGCGAGCATGCAACAAGTGTATCAGACAACGCTGGTGAGTTCATAGTTTTACGAAAACATTGGTTACCAAGTGTTTAGTTAATCCATTGAATTTAATTCCGAAAGTAATGTTGATAATATCTCGATACTGAACAAGACGGCTCCTGATGTATGTTTTGCTCGTTCCCCAGTGCTCCTATCAAAGCACTGGGCCCGACTGGGTCATTAGTTCACACCCGCCCTCTCTCAGGAACGGGGTAAGGGTGCCAAACCTAAGTAGCGCTACCAACTAATACCCCGCTACGACCCACCATAGCAAAAGATGGGACTTAAGAGATAGAGAGTGAGAATATTATCCAACATCCCAGTTTTACCCAAAAGATTTATCCCTCCCCGGGATACCCACTGACTGTCCCAAACCACCAGGACGCATGCTCAAAAGTAGTGAACTCACCTTTGGTTTGCTCGGTAAGTTTAAAGTACTTCTAACGTTAATTAATTGTTAAGTCCGTTAAGCGCGACCTAAGGCACAATGTCAAATAAGTGAGTATGCGAGTAGGGTTCTGCAATACCCTAGTGTTTCCAAACAACCCAATGCATTCATTATTATATTCTTGACAATAATGCACATCCACATCATAATAGGTAAACCACCCCTTTAAACCCTATTTACAATAATACACATTCACATTCATAATATTATCTTACTTCATGCAAATTATATTAATTCGGAAGATGACATTAAATTAATTTATAAGTTCAACCTTCTGTTTAGTATAAGTTTTCGATCTCCTATCCTTGCAAATTTGTAACTTATAAACATGTCTTAACTTGTAAATCCAATTCTTTAAAACCACAAACTGGCTAGTCAGGAATAATTTCTTGCATGGGACAAAGCATTCTAAAGCAACAAATCATGTATGCACACAACTTATCATAATCATGTAAATTTACTCTGTTATGATTCACCCAATACTTAAACATAGGTTCATAGTTTCTTTCTAAAATAGTTATATGCACATTAACAGACAACTATGGACCCTTAAACAAATGGTTCGGCTAGCATGCAACATGTACTCCAATCATTGGTTTAACCTTACTTGCATTATGATTTAAATAACATCCTAGAGCACATGATAATTTGCTTTATAATAATCATGTAATCATTACATATAAACATGCAAAGTCTAACTATATTCCACGTTTCATATTAATCCACTCTATGCTTAATTCAGATCAAATAGCATGCCATATTTCTAGAATTCAGTAATCAGTTTGCTAGACTATCAATAATAAATCCTATCAAAATCATAATTCCTTTAATTCACATAAACATAAGAATATAATCATGTGATCGATACTCTAGACTGACATCCTATCCAATCAATCATCATGCACTTCCACATGTCACAAAGCATTCACTAATCATAATCAAATAAACTCTACATAATCGTGTTTTGAACAATCTCCATTCATGTGGGGGATTGTTGGGAAAATTTATGAATGGATATTTAGTTAATTTATAATTTAGTGATATTATAATTACTAATTAAACTCCTTCATATGGTGAAACTCTTGAGAAGAGTTTTATATCACTTTATTAGCTTTTATTAGAGTTTTTATGGCTCTAATTAAATCATTAATTAAGTGAAACTTTTATTAGAGTTTTATGTCTCTAATAAAATCACCACTTAAGAGAAACTCTTGACAACACACAACTCTTGTAAAAGATGGTAGGCTATGTGACTCATTGGAATGATAAGAAAACTACAAGAGAAGGATAATATGTATGAAGAATTCTTGGAGAAGTGGTGAAGACTTGAACATCCATATGTTGGGAATTATAGAGAGATGAGTTTTCTCTACTTGATTCCATCACCTTCATATCATTAGTTTTCCACAAGTTCAAACACTATAATTCTATTCGATGTAACCTCGGGCCCGTGGCCATTTCCGGCAGTACAGACTGCTTCGGCTGTTGTACCCTGGGAGACAGACGCGTCGTCTTTAGTAGAGGCGCGAAATCTGTTTTAAGGGAAGCGTGTTGAACACGTGCCTCAGCCATAATCGTCAACATTTGTTTGTTCTTTTTGTAGTAAATTATTGTACAAGAAGACGTGGTTCAAGACCTCGTTGAAGCCTACACAACGGACTGAAAACACAACGAACCATACAAGTAGACGCAGTTAAAGATCAAGTTGAAGACTTTATCTTTTGAATTTATTGGTTTGAATCGATTGTTTTATTAAATATGTGGTAGTTCATATTTATTTTCGTTTGAATTTATACATGGTTCATGTACTACAATTTCTCAAATGTTTAAGGAGAGTATCTTTAATTTTTTTATTATTTTTATTAACAAAATTGTGACCCATTTCCTACACTTATCACTTTCAATAATCATCAAATGCAACAAACCACCAAGTGCAAAGGTGAAAAATCAAAGCAACATGTGATATAGGTTCAAAGACTACAACGTTCAACAAGGAAAGATCATTTACAAAGATCAAAGCGTGAGACATCAAGAAAATTGATTGGAGATTAGAGAGATAATTAATTAAAGCTTAATTACAAAATAACAAATTAGTTTTTCTCTAATCTTAAGTAGTAAAGTCCCAATTGAATGAAACAAGTTGGTAATCAATTGGAAGGACTTTGAATTTTCAAAATGGAAGAGTCTAGTTAGTTTCTTTTCATTGATGTAATGTAATCATGGTGGGAGACAAAGAATTGTCATAAATGGAAAGAAAGCAACCAATACTTTATCAAACCACCACCATGCTTTGAAACAAAAACATATACCTTGTAAGATGTCAAATGGTTGCTTTGGAAGGTAATAAACCAGAGGCATGGGTGTTGGAAAGGCGTTGAGGGTAGATTATAATCGTTACACAACGTTCAAAATTCCAAACAAGCCAAAAGACAAAAATTGGGCATTCCATGGTCGATACATCGACCATGGGACTGACCACAATTTGGTTAGATTGTTTTTTCTTGTTTGTTGTGCCCTGCTTATAAATACAAGTCTCCTCAAACCTTTTTTTGTTACCCCTTTTACTCATAACACTTTCAAATACACATCTAACTAATATCTCTCTAGTTACCTTGATATTTACACATCCAATCAAAATAAGATTGATGATTGAAGATTAAAAATCAAGAACAAAAATAAGAAGTTGTGCTTCAACTTAAATATTTGATTCTTGTATATGAAGTTATCACTAGCGTGTTGAGTGATACATTTGTAAGGGGTCTCATCTGGTTGGTGATTATTGTAAAACACTATTACTAGATAGCGTTGAGAGGGTGCTCACTACCGGAATATAGTGATTTGTAAGAAACGTAAAGCAAGTTACTCTATCTGGCTAGTGAAGAAGATGATCACTAACTTGTATTAGGGAAGAAACGTAAAGACATACTATAGTGGTAGTGGGTTAAAGAAGGTGATCACTACCTTGATTTAGTAATGAGTTTGTACCGATGATCTCTTCCGTTTAAGAAAAGATTTTAGCGGAGAAAGTCTCGATTGGAGAATCGGGGAGAGGACGTACGTAGATTAGTTTACATCCCCTTTTGAACCTCTACAAATCGGTTGTCTTTCTTACCCTTAACTCGTTCCATTCATTATCTATTATTATTGTTGGGTTTCAAACAAGATTAAACCATTCAAAATTAGTGGCTAATCAAAGAAAAAATTATAAAAACCTATTCACCCCCTCTAGTTTTCTACAAATTATCTTCGTGAATGTAGACCTGACTCGATTATTCGTTCACTGTGAGTTAAGGGTGAAGTAAGGCAACTAATATAAGTTGATTATTTTGTAACATAACTTGTATGAGTTTGGGTGTTGAGAATTTTTTTTAACAATTGAGCTAAGTTATGCCCACTCTTGAAAACTTGACATGTTTTAATTAGAGGATGGGTGGAGCCAATAAACGAGCTAGGTGGGGGGTTTCGATTCATTTGTGCGCTCTTGGCCTTCTGGCACATTCATATTAGATGGGGAGAAAGAGCCAACGTGATTTAGTTGAGGTAGATGAAACTATCGCTTTTGTTCACCCTTACGGACAAGTGGCACACACTTTTATTGAAGGGAAAGGAGCTAGCATTACTGAGCTGAGGTAGGTGGAGCTAGCATGATTGTTTGATTACTCTCATGGACACATGACGCAATGCTATTGGAGTTGAGGACATTGACAACAAAGTTGTGCCGAATAGGTGAGATAGCCGACGTATTCGTTTATTCGTAAGCATGTGACACAATATTATTGGATGATAAGAGTGAAGCCGACTTATTTGTTTCGTTCGTGTCCAATCAAACCGAATTGATGATTGGTTCCTGTAGTTAATGTTTTGAAAATGTTAAATAGTAAAGTTTTTATTCAACAATATCTATTATTATGAGTCTTTATAGAACATTTTAAGAAATTATTTATGCAATTATTACCCGATAAAGTGAATGCGAAGGCCACATGTTTCTCTTTAACTACCGGCATCGTTGGTTCTACAAAACACCCTTTTTGGGTGGTTAGCATTAATTTTTAAATTGATATCTTTTAACTGGCATCTTTCTTTTACAATAATTCCTAAAATCCATCATCATCATCGTCATACCCAGTAAATCTTATCAATAGCAAAACTAAGATAAGGGTTGAGGAGGGTAAGAAATAGACAGCATTACCTCTACTTCGTAGGAATAGAGAGCTACTTCCAGTGAGACCCCCGATAGTAGTTTTGCATCAAGCCTTGGACATAAGATAAATAACACTTAACAATCGGGACAAAGGCTGATTAGTGCATGTACCCCCTTGTCTTAGGCTATTTAACGCCACCACATGATGCATGATTAACCATCCGCCGTTTTTAACGTTACTTTCATGAAATTAGTAAAATAAAGTTAAAATTAATGCAATTTCACATAAAATACATTATATGTGCACACCACAAGCGGGGCGTTAATAATTTCTAAAACCTGAAAACATATACACCATAATAGAGAAATTTATATAGTATACAAATAAATATAATACGTTCCGTGTGCTCACATATACAGATTACATAATCAAATAATAAACAACTTAAATACTGGTTAAAAAAGCGTATGAAGTAACTAAAATTTGATATTCTATTCATATAGGCTGGCCAGTTCTAAAGGTTCACACTTAAGGTCTATGTTAAAGTGTTGATTAATTGTTAATCAGTAGAGTGAAAAAATTACTTGTAGAAGTGAAAAAATTCATTATATAGGTGGGATGTACTTCGCTAATAAGTGGAAAATTTACTTTTAAAAGTCAATTGGTGATGACTTTTGTAATCGTTTTATACTGACACCTAATTAGGCTAATTGGATCATAATCACCAATCTAGGAGGGTCATTCACTTTTGGGATATTAAAATAAATTACGATCCATAGGAACACGATGGTGACACCCTCAAAGTCATTCTTATCTAGATGATGTCCGGTTGTGGCTAACAAATCCATGGTATGATAATTTATGATTCTATTATCATCATTTATTCCCATAGGTGTTTTTTTTTTAACGGCAAATTTCTTTTATTCCATATCATTTACGGGACTTGAACTCTCTTCCAAGGTGTTTAAAGGCTCTGTCTTTGCCAATGGACCACCACCCCGTTGGTCCATAGGTGTTTAGTTAAAAGGGCTATTTTAGCATTCTTTCGGTTTTGTGAAGCTCGGCTCACTTTTGATCATGTATATTGCGATAGTCTGGCCGGTATTTTGGTTAGCCGGCAGTTATTTGGTGTTTGGAGTGATCATATAGAGGAGTGATGTCTTGGATTGATATTTTCTTAGGACCAGACTATTGATATTTACACACTTAGGGTTTTATTACGCTGCGTATAGATCTATACACAGCGTATAGGTTGCATGAAATTCAGAGTCTGACCCAGCAATCATAGGCATAGACAACTAGGGTTTATATACGCTAAGTATAGCTCTATCCGTAGCGTATATAACCTATCAGAATTTTGTTTGGTTATTTTGGTATATTTGTGTTATAAATTCTCACCCGGTTCCAACGTTAAATCACTAAAAATATATAACCGTTAATGTTATACCATTAATATTATATACCGTTAAATTTTTTTGAAAAACGTATATACAATTCGAATATATTATATTGTTATCATTTAAATTAAATTATTATACCAAGTCTACTGCGGTTCGAATACTATAAACGTTTAAATATTCTACTATTAATTATCTTTAAATACTCGTGTACGGTTCGAATATATTATACCGTTTGAATACTATACCATTTCAATTGAAATACTATACTAAGTATGGGTGCGGTTCGAATACTATAACGTTAAAATATTATACCGTTTAAATTAAAATACTATACCAAGTATGGGTGCGGTTCGAATACTACAACGTTAAAATACTAAACCGTTAAATATTTTGAAATATCCGGGTACGGTTCGAATATATTATACCGTTTCAATACTATATCGTTTAAATTAAAATATTATACCAAGTCTCGGTGCGGTTTGAATATTATAACGTTTAAGATTTTTATATCGTTAATTATATTAAATTACTCAGGTACGGTTCAAATATATTCTACCGTGTTTCCATACTATACCGTTTAAATTAAAATATTATACCAGTTCTAATTTTTTATAACGTTAATTATTTTAAAATACCCGGGTATGGTTCGAATATATTATATCGTTTCTATACTATATCTTTTAAATTAAAATACTATATTGTTTGCATACGACTGAATATGATATATACAGCATAAGTTTGATATATACAACATAAGTTTGTACATACATAACAAAAAATATAATATAACTAAATACATAATAAAAGATAAAATACTATGGCAGTGGATCCTGCTGATGCTAGGCTGGAGCCGGAATGAAGTGTCGTGGAGGTAGCCCCTCACGCTGTCGACGTTCCTGCGCCTCCTCAGTTAACCACTACATCACATTTGTCAGCCTGTCAACGTCATGACGTAGCTGCTGATGCACCGCGTATCTTGGGGTAGGACCAGGACAAACAAGTCGGGGGAACTGAGGCGCCCCGGGCGGTCCGCGCGGCTGTCGTAGGTCCGGAATGTACATATCCGGCTCATGCTCTACCACCTCTTTCGGCACAGCTGGGGGATATACTAGGTCGAACTGTGCAGGCAGTTGCTTCGGCACGAAGGGCCGACCGTCTACACCCTTAAAACGCTTCCCGTCAGGTGGGAACTTTTTGATAATCTTCATTACGGATAGCGTGTTCATCCCCAACCTCTTCGGCTGTATCGTCGGGCGTAAACGCAGGTGACTCTCCGAGTGATAGCCAAACGAAATGGCTATCACAATGACGTAGACGTCGTCGTATAATAATCCGCGCTCCTGTCGATGATATGTGATAGTATTGCGCTAATGTGCGAGAGCGCACGGCCTCTTGTACAAGAAGCAATAAAGGAAAAAAAGGTCACTGCTCGTACACCACTCCCGTCTCCCGGCTCTTCCAACGAGCGGTGATGGAAGAGGAGATCAGCTTATGAAGATACCTGTACATAGGAGACCAGTTAGTAAATAATAATCAGACTTCGACGATAAAATAAAAATATTATATATTTTGGACTCGTTACGGTTTCGACGCGCGTTACGGTTGTACGCTCGTTACGGACGACGTCGACTAAAAAGTAAAAATATTATATATTTTTGACTCATTACGGTTTCGACGCGCGTTACGAACGTACGCTCGTTGCGGACGACATCGACTAAAAAATAAAAATATTATATATTTTGGACTCGTTAGAGTTTCGACGCTCGTTACAGACGTACGCTCGTTACGGACGACTTCGACTAAAAAATAGTATATATTTTTAACAATTACACAAATATAATATTAACAAAAATATTAATAATTATAATTTTAACCATACTAATTATTAGAATTTTAACAATAATAATAGGATTAAGAATTCTAACAACAATACAAATATAATTAATAATATATTAGAACACTATAAATAAGCAACCTTTTTATGCATGTATGTCTTGTACCCAATGTTTTGGGCGATTTAAAAAAAATGATTTTTTACTTTTTACCCAAAAGTATTTGCTAAATTACTTTTAACCCAAAACTATTTGTTTTTTTACTTTTAACCCAAAACTTTTTATCTTTTACTATCTATCCTCACAACTTTTTTTACTTTCAAGTTTTTTTTTTTTTTTTTTTACTTTTAACCTAAAACTTTTTATCTTTTACTATATATCCTCACAATTTTTTTTTACTTTCAACTATAGTCCTTTATAGTATTCATTTTTCGCAAATTTTTCGCTTTATGCTTCGTTCTAAATTTTGTGGGTTAACACATCGCAACGTGCGTGCGTGGTGTAACGTTTTTACGTCTCGTTCTAAACTTTGCGAGTTAACACGACGCAATGTGCGTGTGTGGTTCAACGTTTTTACATCGTCTATTATTTCCCCATTTGACAAGTTCGACATAACGTGCGGGTCCTGGATCGACTTAGTTATTAATTTCCATGTTTAGCGTTTCGGTCTAATTTATTTACATAAACACACCGCAACTTCAGTGTTGGTGGTCTCTGTGGTAATGTCGCATTAATGCTATTTGTCACAATTTTACGCCCCTGAGAATTTTTCAAAGAAAAAATGGTTATGCGTATGGTTGTTGTAACCTTGGCTTTAGGGGCGTTTTAGAAAAAAAAATGATTTTTTTACTTTTCACTCAATCGTATTTCACAAATTACTTTTAACCCAAAACTATTTGTTTTTTTTTTTACGTTTAACCCAAAACTTTTTATCTTTTGCAATCTATCCTCACAACTTTTTTTACTTTCAACTTTGTTCCTTTATAGTTTTCATTTTCCGCAAATTTTTGGCTTTATGCTTCGTTCTAAATTTTGTGACTCAGCACATCGCAATGTGCGTCTTTAGTTTAACGTTTTTACGTTTCGTTCTAAATTTTGCGAGTTAACACGACGCAACGTGCGTGTGTTGATGAACGTTTTTACATCGTCTATTTTTTCCCGTTTGACATATTCAACATAACGTGCGGGTCCTAAATCGACTTAGTTATAACTAAAGAATCCACGTCGCATTGCGGCGGGTCGTAATTCTAGTTATAATAATAATACAAATATTCATAATAATAATAATATTAATAATATTTTAACAATTATACAAATATAATATTAATAAAATATTAATAATTATAATTTTAACAATAATAATAATTATTATAATTTTAATAATAATAATATTAAGAATTCTAACAACAATACAAATATAATTAATAATTATATTATACCAATAATACAAATTGTAACAATAATAATAATATTAATAATATTTTCACAATAATACAAATTTTAACAATTATACCAATATAATATTAACAAAATATTAATAATTATAATTTTAATAATAATAATTTTAATTATAATTTAACAATATTAATAATATTAAGAATTTAACCACAATACAAATATTAACAATAATAATAATAATAATATTATTAATAATGTTTTAACAATAATACAAATTTTAACAATTATACAAATATAATATTAACAAAAATATTACTAATTATATTTAATATTTAACAACAACAACAATAATAATATTTAATCAATAATAAAAAATTTAACAATTATACAAATATAATATTAACAATAATAATATTAAGAATTCTAACAACAATACAAATACAATTAACAATTATATTATGACAATAATACAAATATTAACAATAAAGATATTATTAATAATATTTTAACAATTATACAAATATTAATGTGATACCCGATTAATTTGAAATGGATTGCCCGGGTTATAGGGTTGATAATCCTCATGAAGTGATGTGTTCGGAGCCTCATCATCGTATCCTCCGTATCTATACGAATTATCTTGTTGCACGTAAGAACTTTCACACCCGTAATCCGGATACGATTGTTGTGTCGAGTAATATGGTTCATCAACAGGGGCATGCTCAGCAACGTGTCCTAGGTATCCATCTGTATTACCTTGTTGCACGTACGGAGATTCACACCCTTATCTGTAATTCGGATACACTTGATGCGCCGGGTAATATGGTTCATGAACAGGTGGAGTCGGAACCTCGTTCATGTCTGGAAACTGTATATTTTGATCAACATGGACGCCAGACACAACCTCCTACTCCTCATTAGCATCATTCACTCCCCACGAGTCGTTAAAATACTGTCTAAAGAAATAATTGCCGTCACAAAATGATGCCATTTTAGTTTCACAGTCTTGCGACAAATAGTAACCGATGAAGTGAATAACTGAGGAAGTGAAGAATGCAATATATTTCTCCTTCCATCCTATGCAGATGGACCTCTAAGTAGTGTTCCAAATTCACAATTATAAGCCTCGTATAGCTCGATACTCGGCGTATACCTTTATTCACGTGCCTGAACAACATCGTATCAATGTCAAATCTGACAGACATACGATGCGTATAGCTCTATACGCAGCGTATAGGTGCCTCGTATACTGGCTTCGTATGGCTCTATACGCAGCCTATATCTGCATGATTTGACATTGTACGAGGATGACTGACTGGTCGTGTACCTACCCTGTACCTATGTTGCGTATAGACCTATACACAGCGTAGGTACATGTAGGGTTTGGTGTGTAAATAGACAACTTGGTGTGCCAATATGCACACCCTTTTCTTAAATTCTAGCTTAGAGGTGTTGAGTTTATGTTTTGGTTTGTGTATTAATGTTATTGATTTCTTGTATTTTCTAACTTGTTAGTTTCTTAATAAATTATAGTTGCTGTTTAAAAACAGATAGTTAAAATAACGATAATAATAATATCGATAACGATAATAATAGATAATGAGTGCATTATTGGTAACAATCAACAAGAAGCAGTGAAGCACGTTTTGAAACTGTGACACAAATATTTTAAGTGTGCCTCTAGAGTCACTTTAAAGAAATGGAGACATCTATCATCACAAGCAACTTTTAACATATAAAATTTGGTAGTATATGTTTAAGAAATACAATATTCATGATACCACACCTGCTTTTTAGTTTTTGAAAAGCTTTTGTTTACGCTTATGTTTTATTATTGAAGTAAAGCCTAACTTTCAGTTCATTAAATGGGGTCCTTCTTTGAGATGTTAGGGAAATCTTTCTGTATCAAATAAAACGATCGTAGACTGACTCCATCGTCAAATAACTTAAATTATGACCGAGGTTGACTTGCTTTTTTTTTGCAGGTTAATTATCTTTTTTTTTGCAGGTCAATTATATATGAGGTACTTTATTTATGGGTGATGATAATTCTATTTTAAAGGATGAAATCTAACAATCGAATCAAATCTTAATATGTTGAGATGCAATTATTACATGCTATAGGTTATCAAGAGAGGTGGATAAAAACCGATTCATATGGTTGAATCGACATCCTGAAGTGATACCGGCACCGGAGGACAAAAATGACAATGATAAGTAATTTAGTATTTAGCAAGTCATATTTTTAACCTCTTAGGGGTTGTTTGTTTACCTCTTAATCAGTGGCGAAGCTTGAGATTTCCGACCGGAGGGGCAGAAGTCATCGGATCTAAAAGTATCTATAAAATCGTTGGGTCGAAAACGTATATACCCAAATTTTCTATACGAAAACTATATACTCTCCAATACTGAGTGAAAAGTTCGGGGGGACGGTCGTCCCATCCCGCCCTACTTAAGTTGCGCCCATGCTTTTAATGAGGCTCTTAATGGTTCAGACTTCTTACTGTTTCAGCACTTAATGGTTCAGATTGTTTGTTTCGCGAGCTGATTTCTGAATGGTTCAGACATTTGCCTCTGAATGGTTAAGAATTATATTGAGTCTGAATGGTTAAGACCTCTAATCTGAATTGGTCAGACATTTGTCTCTGAACGGTTAAGCATTATACTGGCTCTTAATGGTTCAAACATCTTACTGGTTCAGCAATTAATGTTTCAGACTTTTTATTAGTTCAGCATTTAACCATTCAGAAGTTACCAAACAGCCCCTTAGTTAAATTATATATTATACATATTAATAGAAACTGGTGATGAACAGTTCAAGATTTTTTTAATATTATAGTTTTTTAAATTTTTATTATTTTATTACTTTAATTTGTTATTTTATTGTTTCCTTTATCTTATTATTTTAAGTTTTCTCATATAATATTATAGTTTTTTTACGTTTCTATTATTTTATTATTTTAAGTTTTCTCATATAACTTTTAAGATAATGTCTTAGCAACATTGATGCCCTGGCGATCTCAACTGTATAACGTCGGTATCGATATCCTTATTATCAGAACCGTTACTGATATTCGTATTTATGGTTTTTCACCGATGTAAAACACATATCGATATTACTTTGGTCATGTCATGACTATGTTTTTTGGGTTTCGCTTGATATACCGAGTGGTGATACTCTACCGATGTTGTAATGAATCGAACCCATACCGAATGAATACCCGCCGCAACGTGCGGGGGAATTTAACTATATATATTAATTTTCATGGACCATGAATAGTGTTTAAATATTTTAGAGTAAACTGCAATTTTACCCCCTGAGGTTAGGGGTCATTGGCACTCTTACCCCCCTAAGGAAATAATTGCAATTTTACCCCCCACTGTTCACTGTTATGTCGCAACCTTACCCCCTAACCACAGTCAACGGTAGTTTGACCATTATATGTAAGGGTATTTTGGTAATCTTACCCTATATTTATTTTTATTATTATTTTTATTATATATAGAGTAAACTGCAATTATCATCATCTTCAACCATTATCTAAACCTCCATCATCATCGTCTTCAACCATCACCGTCGCCATCTGAACCGCCACAACAACCACTGCCGCCACAACCACCACTGCCGCCACAACCATCACCGTCGCCATCATCACCACCCCCGCCACAAACCTCCATCATCATCATCTTCAACCATCACCGTCGCCATCTGAACCGCCACCATCTGAACCGCCACAACCACCACTGCCGCCACAACCATCACCGTCGCCATCATCACCACCCCCGCCACAACCAGTGGATCTTTGATAACCGCATCGTCACCGGGAGCAGGTGACGAGAACTTTCTCTCTGTTTCTGAATCCTGTAGATTCTTGTTGGGTTTCTGGTTTATCTTTCCAACCGAGAAGAGTCCGTTTGGGTCTCTCCGGTGCCGTTTCATCCTTCTTCACCGCCGGTACCTCTACGTCACTGTGTTTTCGCTTCTTCCCCATTTTGCAAGAGAGTAAACCCTAAACCCTAGAGAGAGAGATTGATTTTGGTAATAAAGGATCAATGGGTTACTAATTTGTGGACTTGTGACTTTTGGGCCGTATTTGAAGACGACAAGTTAACTTTTTTGTTTATTTTTTAAAATCATATACAAGGTTAATTTTGATTTATGTGGATGTTTGTTTGCTGTTGAAGGCGCTGAGAAATTAAATGCAGCACAGTTGGAGTTTGCAAAGGATAGAATAATTATGGGTACAGAACGCAAAACTATGTTCATATCCGATTGTGTTCATAATATGCATCAATTGTTCTTGATGTTCTTGTCAACAGCTAGCTATCGATTTGGTAGATGAATGGGTGGGGATGAGCGAGAAGCGGGGTGGAGAAGGTGGAGGAGAGAGAGGAAGCCATGGTGGTGGTTATTGTTGCTATGTTTCTTCTTATTATTATTGCTCTATTTCTTATTGTTGCTTTGTATTATCCCCAATTTTATGGGAGCTTAGATTTTAATTTATGTTGAATAGATTGTGTGTTGAATGGTTTAAATGGTCAATGGGTGTGCAAATTTAGTGTATGGTTCAAAGTAGGTGTTGTTACGGAGAAGTTGCAGGTGGTGATTATGAATGGTTTGGTTGTATGTATGTGTATGATTGGAGGCTGGGTGGTTGTGGGAGGAAGAAGATGGCAGTGGTGGTTGTGGTTGTGGTGGTGAATGGCGGTGGCAGTGGTGGTTGAGGGTGGTGGCTGGAGGTGGCAGTGGTGGTTGTGGTTGTGAATGGCGGTGGCATTGGTGGCAGGGGGTAATATTACAGAGTAAACAAAACACAAGGGGTAAAATAAAAGGGTATAATAGTCATTTCACCACCAAGTCAACAGATCAGTCAACAAAATTGAGCTTAGGGGGGTAAGGTTGCGACATAACAGCAAACAGTGGGGGGTAAAATTGCAATTATTTCGTTAGGGGGGGTAAGGGTGCCAATGACCCCTAACCTCAGGGGGTAAAATTGCAGTTTACTCAATATTTTATTATTTTTAACATAAATTATTTTTTATTATAATTTAAAAAATACGATGTTTTATAAATTTCGGGTATGCGACTACGACGTGCTAATTTTTATCTACATCTTAATAAAAGTTTTAATTAAAACCGAGTCGTGAATGCTTATTATATAAAGTAACGTCGTATACCATTTTCATTATTTTAATAATATAATATAATGTTTTATAAAATTTTGAATATATCGTTGGAACGTGGTTAGTTTTATCCATGTTTTTTATCAAAATTTTATTTAAATTAGAACGAGTCGGATATTATTGATTTTTTATTCTTTAGCATGACAATCCAAACCAATTCTTTTGAATAACACTGATACCAATATCTGTTTTATTGTTTTTTATCGATATAAAACAAATGTCGATATCCTCTAAGGCATATCTTTATTGGTTGCTATATCGAGTGATGATATCCTACTGATACCGTAACGTAACGAAACGAAACGAAACGAACCAATACCGATCGAATTTCCGACGCAACGCGCAGAAAATCCCACTAGTATTAAATTAAAAGTTAAGTTATATAAGTATGTTGTTATTTAGGTATATTAGAAAGTAAAAGAAATCTTATCTCATCTCAATAACTAATAAATAAAAATAATTTGAGGACACTTGTTATTATTTTAGACCTCCTTAATTTTTGTTTTTTCGTCTCTCTCCTATCAAATACCGATATTAAAAGAATATATTTTTGATATTTAATATAAATTTAGTTATGGATACTAATTATTTAATCATGGATAATTATTTAAATCTTCAAATAACAGTTTTTTAAGTTTTCAAATTAAATAAACCTAGTCTTTTTACTTAAAAGTTTCTATTTAAGTTATTATATATCACCAAGATCAAAATTATGTTTGTTAAAATATTAAAAAAATGAAGAAAAATAATAATTGTGTGTTTTTATGAGTGATTTTTAACTTCTTTCTAATATTTAAGGTGGTTGTATGGTTTGAATGATAAAAATACAATATGTCAAAGAATAAAAAGGATAGGTGATATAAAAAATCCAAGTTTTAGTTTTTAATATTTTTTGTATTTATATATTTTTATATCAACTAGTATACATTATAAACCTACTAATCATGATTGATTGCATATATGAATAATCTTCATTTACTTGATTTTATTATCCTAAGTGATGTTTATACATCGTTGAAATCTGGGGATCCATCTAATAGGTGTGTCCTTGAAACATGGAGAGTTGTAGTGAGGTAGAAGGTCATGCATGGTACACCCTCTCAAACCCTAAAGTTGCAGAATTTGAGGCCTAAAAGTAAAGAATCGAGATTCAGACTAGTTTCCGGCCACTTAAATCTTAAGTTTTAACCCACCAATGACCAATGTTTTTCTTTCCAGGAAAATAGACTAAATTATAATTGTACTCTCCTAGTTTTGTTTAACCAGCTCGACTTAAACTTAATCCTCGTTTTTCCTCCCCTATCGGTCTTGAGTTCCTCTCCACTCCTCTGTGCATTTGATATTCTATTACACGTTATTTGTTTGTAGTTTTATGTAGAGAATTTGATTCTTCTTTTCACATCGAGTAGTATCTCAGCTTCATTTTGAAGTGAAACTAATATATTTGTCCAGTTACCATAATTTACTTTTTTAACAACTAATACATACCCTCACCTACATTACTCCTAAACTACACCTGCTCAAATTTGAACTGAGTTTTCTCTAAAGTGGCTTTGTCTTTACCACTGGGCTTGAACCTAGTGGCTCCTCATAAGTAGATGCCACATATTTATCTTTTAACAAACAGATTTAAATTCTTATATATATTTTTTTTGTCCTGACTCGTTTTCCTTAACCCGTTCTAACCTCATCCATTTGTTTACCTCGCTGACAAAAATTCTTAAATATGTCACTGAATGCGGGTTAAATGTAGGTCTTTAATGAGATGAGTTGGCGGTGAAGAGTCTTGACAAAAAATCAATGGGCTTGACTATCGTGATTGATAGACCAAACCCAAATAGGATATACCTCTATAGAGTCACTATAAAACTATAATAAACGATTCATTTTGTTAATCTCATTTTTTTTTTCTTAGAAGGAAAGTGTTATAAGTGTTATAGGTGGTTGTTAATTTTTTGCTACCAATTATGAGCTAATAATACAAACAAATTAGTTTAGCGGTTTGTTCATGTATATAATCTACGCAGGGGCGGACCTATGTGGACACAAGGGGGAGCGCCCGCTACCGCTTGGCGGGGAAAAATTTGACGTTTTTAATGTAAATTTTGAAAAAATTTGACGTTTTTTCGATTTCGTTACCGCTTTTCTTATAAAACGTTCCTGCTTGGCGTGAATCCTGGATCCGCCACTGAATCTACGCATAGTATAAATTAAATTAAACATATGTATGTATTAAAATAGGACAAATATTATAAAAAGTTAAAAACCAACATACTTTATCTTTTTTCTCGTAAAAGTCTCTTAACAAACTTTTTACGTATAAAAAAAACAACACACTTTCTGTTATTATTTGTAAAAGTCCATTAACAATTTTCACACATAAAAGTCAAGATACTTTCTGATTTTTTTTATCATATACACTACAAGAATAACGATCAACAGTGGCGACGTTAATAGCGGCGACATCCAATATGTCGCCGCTATTGGTCCAATCCACAAACCGGTGTCCCATGTTAAACCCTAGCCATACGATTCTTATCATCATCCAACGGCTAGGGTTTGCCCTGATTAATAGCGGCGACGAATATAACCAATAGCGGCGACATGGTGTCGCCCCTATTGGCCCGACGAATAAAGCAAAGAATCAGCGCCATTTCTTCCCTCCACCTACTTTCCCCCAAATCTTTTCACCTCCCTCTCTCCGGACACATCTATTTTGTTTACTCCTTTCACTATTATAATCATTTTCATCCTTTATACATTTCGTTTACCTGACCCGTTTTTCACTTCATTTATATTTAATTCATTGATCGTTTACATATTTCTGAAGTTTTTTTAACTCATCAACTCATTACACTATTTTGCATACATGTTTAACTCTTTTGACATGTTAACTCATATATCTTTACATGTATTCTATATTTAATCTAGTTAACCCATTGACATGTAACACTTTAATTTTATTTTGCTTCAAATTGTTCAAGAAAGTCGACCAATATTTGAATATATTTAATATCTTTACATGTATTCTATATTTAATATTTGAATTTTATATTACAAGAAAGTCGACCAATAGCGGCGACAAATGTCACCGCTAATAGTCCCAAATGTCGCCGCTAAAGGTAATAGCGGCGACAGATAACCCTTTAGCGGCCAAGCTTTAGCGGCGACATTTGGGACTATTAGCGGCGACATTTGTCCTTTTCCATCACCTTAATTGATCCTTTTCCCTTCTATTATTTAAAAACAAATAATAATAATAATATCCTTTGAATATAACCACACTTAAATCAAAAACAAAACTTCATGTCAAGTAATGATGAACTAGCTTTTACCCATTGACCCACATGATATTTGCTCTATTCTTTTCGAAAATTCATACATAAACCATAATGAGCTTAGAAATACCCGCCTGAAATTGATTTAGAAATTAATTTCAGGTTGTCCCCGTTTAATTTGGGACTGCTTTTTGAATACTTTATCTCATTTAGGATGTGAATGTGTATTACATGATTGTTTGTTTAAGAAGGATTCGGTTATCATTTTCTCTTTGCTCCTCGGGTATATATATTCTTACATATATACTTGGGAGCTAAGAGGAAATGCTGCCGAATTTTTCTTAAACAAACAACCATGTAATACACATTCATATATGAGATAAAGTGTTCAAAAAGTGGGTTTAGCAGCCTACCCTTGTCTTGCAAACCCTAAATTAAATTATCTTTCAGTTGCATAATGCCTATCGATAAAAGCTGGATTGATTCCCCACTTCAATCAGCTCACTACCAGCAAGGACTCAGGTCTTTTATCGCGATGTGTGAAAGAGTGCTCCCCAACCATAATGAAGTTAGATGTCCGTGTTTCAAATGTAAATATTCCGGCTTAACAACCATCACAAAAATGAAACTCCATTTGGGGCGTATGGTTTTTTGGAAAGATTACATAAAGTGGGACTATCACGGTGAAAAATCTCGGTCTGCAGTTGTAGAAGTAGATACTGTTGTGCCACAGGAGGGTATGGAAAACGTTATTGAAGACATTAGGGGGGAGCGTATGGAAGAAGACACAGACCGTAACCTGGAGATGTCGGGTGGAGAATCTAACGGTGTTGATGACGATTTTGAAGACATAATAAAGGATGTTGAATCTGAATTATATCCTGGTTGTACTAAGTTTTCTTCCCTTGACTTCTTAGCAAAGCTTATGAATCTAAAGGAGACGTCCCATTGGACTAATACTTCATTTGATCGTCTACTAAAGTTGTTGCAAGAATCAATGCCAATAGGCAACAAGATTCCCCCTACGCATTATGTAGTTAAGAAGAAATTTAAGAAGATTGGTTTGGATTATGAGATGATAGACGCGTGCGTAAATGATTGTGCTCTCTTCTGGAAAGAACACGAGTCGTTGCAAAATTGTCCCGTTTGTAATGAGAGTCGTTGGGTCGATAAAGACACAAAAGGCACGAAGGTAGCTCGCAAGGTGTTACGATACTTTCCTTTGACGCCTAGACTTCGGCGTTTGTATTGTTCAAGGCACACGGCAAAAGATATGATATGGCATAGTACCGGACGTTCAGAAGATGGGACCATGCGGCATCCAGTTGATGGATCTTCATGGCAAGACTTTGATAGGAAGTACCCAAACTTCGCGATGGAGCCACGAAATGTTCGCTTGGGGCTTGCAGCTGACGGTTTTAATCCGTTTAACGGTAACGGACCCTCGACTCATAGCACATGGCTGGTTATACTCACCACATACAATTTGCCTCCATGGCTATGCATGCGGGAGTCTACATTCATGTTGACCTTGTTGATTCCTGGCCCTAAATCACCTGGGAAAGACATGGATATTTACCTTAGACCGTTAGTGGATGAGCTTAAACATTTGTGGCACTCAGGTGTACGTACTAAAGACGCAACAACAAACGAATTCTTCACAATGAAGGCGGCGTTGTTATGGACCATAAACGACTTTCCAGCCCGTAGTAGTCTATCAGGTTGGAGCGGACAGGGCTACATGGCATGCCCGACTTGCAACGAAGACACTCCTTCAATGCGTGTAACTGGTAAATGTGTGTATGTTGGTCATCGCCGGTTCTTAGATGCCAACCATCCATGGAGAACAAGTCTCGACTTTAACGGGAGACCCGAAACACGAGGCCCTCCGAGACAGTTTAGTCCTGCTGACATAGAAGCTCAACACGGTCGTCTACTTCATCGTCTACCAGGAAAGCATCCATATTTGGAGGTGGGAGGATAACCCGAGCAGATTTCGAGCTGAACTGGACCAAACGAAGCATATTTTTCGAACTTGAGTATTGGTCTTCTTTGCAGCTGAAGCACAACTTAGATGTAATGCATATCGAGAAAAATGTGTGCGACAGCTTGCTTGGTACTCTCTTAATGAATGAGAAGACCAAAGACACACCAAACGCACGAAACGACTTGCAAAAACTAAATATCCGGTCGACACAGTGGTTGAAACAATCGGGTAGCAAGTTCTTAAGTCCCCACCCAAAGTACTCATTCAAGTCCGATGATCGAAAGCTTTTATGTGAATTTATAAAAAATGTTAAACTACCAGATGGGTTTGGATCTAATATCAGCAAGAGGGTGACAGATAATAATTCTAACATTACTGGGTTGAAATCTCATGACTGTCATATTCTCATGCAACGTTTGATACCGATTGGGGTTAGAGGGCTTTTGACAAAAGATACATCTACACCAATGGTAGACCTTTGTATGTTTTTTAAGCAACTTTGTTCCAGAACACTATTGGTTGAAGATATGAGGAAAGCAAAGGATGACATTCTTACCATCCTATGCAAGTTAGAGATGATCTATCCTCCGGCATTTTTTGACATTATGGTTCATTTACTTGTGCATTTACCTGATGAAGCGATTGCGGGAGGTCCAGTAGCTTTCAGATGGATGTATCCATTTGAAAGGTACATGAAAAAGCTAAAAAAGTATGTCAGAAACCCGACAAGGCCAGAAGGTTGTATAGCTGAAGGTTATGTGCTTGAAGAAGCTCTAACATTTTGTTCAATGTATCTTCAAGATGTTCAGACTAAGTTCAATCGCCCAGATAGAAACGAGGATGTCGTTGTTGAAAAATGTAAGTTTTGGGTGTTTGAGTCTAAATGTCGTCCAGCAAGCGCAATGAAGAGCAAATATCTTTCAACCATTGAAAAAAGCAAGATGGAATGGTTTGTTCTCGAAAACTGCGCAGAAGTCAGGGAGTACATGAAGTGAGTGTTCCTATCTTTACTTTTCGCAATATGTTTATGTTAATTACTATTTTCTCTTCCTTACTTGCTTATATTTGTCATTAATGTGTGAGTTCATATCTACACATCCCCAAGATGATCTTAAAACGAAATTTCCGGGGTGGTTTCTTAATAAGGTATAAAACATATATAACACGCATTACTCTACATCGGTTAGGTAATACATATATAACAAGCATTCTTACTCTATATTTGTTAGGTCCATTCGATGAAAACACAAAATTCTCCAGAATTCCACCCAGAGTTGTATGCCCTTTCAATTGGTGCGAAAATAAATGCTGAAACTTACACTGGTTGCATAGTCAACGGTGTTAGGTTTATGACACTTGAACGTGATGCAAAACGCGCAACGCAAAACTCTGGGGTAGAAGTGGCCGGAGAGAACGGTGTGAAATTTTATGGCCAATTAGAAGAAATTATTGAGTTGAATTATACAAATGGTTATTCAACTGTCCTTTTTCGGTGCAAGTGGTTTGATACTCGAAGGGGTGTCATATAGCCCTTTAGCGGCGACATATAGCCCTTTAGCGGCCAAGCTTTAGCGGCGACCCAATAGCGGCGACATGTCGCCGCTATTACCTTTAGCGGCGACATTTGGAACTATTAGCGACGACAATTGTCGCCGCTATTGGTCGACTTTCTTGTAGTGATAACTCCCTTGACAAGTTAAAGTAGAACGCAAAAGATATATTTTAGTTATTATCGGATGAAATATGATAAAATTGTTTGACAAATTACATTATAATAGCAATAAAAGTCACGTGTTTATAACTTTTAAACGATTTAAATTTGTATAGACCGTTTTTATGTTTTATTTTATTTTGAGCTACGTCATCTACGCTCGTATATTTTTATTATATTGTTTTTAAAAGATTATTTATTATTTTTAACTTAAGGTATTAAAACATGGAAAAAAAAAAGACGACCATTTAACTGACTTTGCCTTGCCATTTGTCCAATTTAAAACATTATTTTATCTCAATTATTTTCTTACTAGTATTAATAAGCAAAATGAATCACAAGTTTGTTTAAATTAAACATGTCTAGGGTAAAAAAAATGTTAAGGGTCTTTTATGAGACTAAAAAAGAGTATGTTAATTTTTTTAGGTGTAAAAAATTGTTAAAACACTTTTTTGAGATAATTCAAAAGTAAGCTGGTTTTATTGTATTTACCTTTATAATATATATATATATATATATCGATGAGTTAAAATAAAAACCACTACGAGTTGCGAGAAACGTGAGAACTTTTTGATCCGGCGCGAGTTGGGCCAAATTTTTTTTGCATAAATGTAGATAAAAACATTATAAACACATCTGTAAAAAAATTGTCGAGTCGTTAGTTTTGACTGATTCAAGTTTTTTTAAGCCATGATAAAAAAAATAGTTATCAACTGTAAAATTTTACGTCAGCATGTAAAAAAAACTTGCATTAGTCCAAACTAACGTCTCGACAATTTTTTTTACTTTTTTGGGGAACACTAAAAAAGTGTGGAACCGGTGAACACTCCTAACAATTTATTAACATGTTAAAAATCAAATTTTTAACAAAATTTTAACAGTTTTCTTTATATATAATTTTAGAAGCATTTTTAATAAAAAATCAAATACTAAGAATATTAAAAAAAACAGTTAAAAAGGGCTTAAATTTTTTTTTTTACAAAAATGATTTTTTTTATTTGAATAGTTTCTACCCATTTTTATAAGGAAAAGAGCTGAAAAAATTTGATTTTTAACATGTTAAGTTAATTTTATAAGATATATTTTTTTAAATTGTTGTTTAAACATTTTTTTTATTTTTTTTATTAAAATGTTTCTACATGTATTTATAAGGAAAAGCGCCGAAAAAATTTAAGAAAAAATTGATTTTTAACATGTTAAGTTGAATTTTTTAAAAGTGTTCCCCGGTTCCCACTTTTTTAGTGTTCCTAATGAACTCTCCCATATATATATATAGGAGAAGGATCCATTTGAGATCACCCTTTATTGCGAGAACCAGTGTGAACACAAACAGTAATACCTAAAAAAATCGAAAAAACACCCAAATTTTTTTTTTTACTATTTTTTTTTTTTGGAAAAATCGCAATATTTCGTTAGTAAAAAAAATTTCAAAATTTTTTTTCGAGTAACAGTTATCCATTCACATGTGCATATGTATCATTTCTTTGACAAATTTCGTAATTCATTACAAATATTAGTTAATTGCACTTTCATTTACACTACCACGTGTAATACATTACTTTTTAAGTTAACAATATTAGAAACATGTGCATCTATATGTATCAACATGAAATAAGGTGTTTTGGTAAACTAATTTGAATACACTTTCTTTTTCATCTATCATTCCATCCATAATACACAAACATGCACATGTGCATATGTATCATTTCTTTGACAAATTCCGTAACTCATTACAAATATTAGATAATTGCACTTTCATTTACACTAACATATCTAATACACTACTTTTTACATTACCAATATTAAAAATGCATATGTGCATCTATATGTATCAACATGAAATAAGGTGTTTTGGTACACTACTTTGAATACACTTTCCCTTTCATCTATCATAACATCCATAATACACTACTATTACCTCCTACAATCCATAATACAATATCATTACCTCCTACCATCCATAATACAATACCATTACCAATATTTTCACTTTATTACATGTATATCAACACCATTTATACCATCCAATCATCATATTACATCATAAAGTAACAACTATATCAAAACCATCAACCACTAGATATAACTAACCAAAAAACATGTATATGGGCCTACTTCTCCATTCAAAATCACAAACTTTTTGTACCAAAACATGTTATATCATGGTTATACCTAATGATGCACATGTGCATTTTGAATATTGGTAATGTAAAAAGTAGTGTATTACGGATGGTATTGTAAATTAAAGTGCAATTGTCTATTAATGATAACGTATTACGGAATTTATCGAAGTAATGATACATATGCACATGTGCATGGATAACTTTTACTCGAAAAAAAAGTTTTTTTTTTTTTTTTTTTTGTAACTAAATATAGCGATTTTTGTTAAAAAATATTAAAAAAAAATTTAGTGTTTTTTTTATTTTTTTTAGATTTTATTTTGTGTTCACATTGGTTCTCGCAATAAGGGTGGTTCTCAAATGAACCTTACCCTATATATATATATACATATATATGGGAAGGTTCATTGGGGAACACTAAAAAAGTGGGGAACAGCGGGGAACCGACTCAAACAAACTCCGATTGGACTCATTCCAGCGGCGTTGGAACTGGCTCGTCGAACCCTAACTAGGATCTCTTAACCCTAAACCCTAAATCCTAACTCCTAAACTCTAAACCCTAAAGCTAAAAAATAAGTCTAAAACCTAAGCTAAACCGTAAAATCTAAACTATAAACCCTAAAAGCTAAACCATAAAGGTTAAACCTAAAGCTAAACCCTATAGCTAAACCCTAAGGCTAAACCCTAAGGCTAAATCCTAAAAGCCAAACCCTAATAATTTAGGGGTTATGATTTAGGGTTTAGGGTTAAGAGATCCTAGTTAGGGTTCGACGAGCCGGTTCCAACGCCGCTGGGATGAGTCCAATCGGAGTTCGTTTGAATCGGTTCCCCACTCTTCCCCACTTTTTTAGTGTTCCCCAATGAACCTCACACACTATATATATATATATATAGGATCACGCTAAAATGAGAACCATCTCGAGTTGTAAGAACCGCGAGAACTTTTTGATCCGGGCCTTGGTGGACCAAAATTTTTTTTCAGAAACGTAGATGCATGTATAAAAACAACATTTGTAAAAAAAAAATGTCGTGGGTGTAGTTTTGAGCAACACAAGTTTGTGTTTACAGGACCCGTAAATTTTCCGACCAGATTTATGGGTCCCGTAAACACAAACTTGTGGCGCTCAAAACTACACACACGACATTTTTTTTTTGAATTTTTTTTTTTTTTACAAATGGTGTTTTTATACATACATCTACGTTTTTGAAAAAAAAAATTGGTCCACCGCGCCCCCTACGGTGTAGTTCTCACGGTTCTTACAACTCGAGGTGGTTCTCATTTTAGCATTCCCCTATATATATATATATATAGGATTAGGTTCAAGAGTGAACACTAGTGTAGCTTGCGAACTGGGTGAACTAATCCTAGCCATACACGTGTGTAGATCAATGGCCAGGATTTGATGTTGAAATACACTAGTGTATTTTACGATTTGATGATGAGATATTGGCCATACACGTGTGTAGATCAATGGCCAGAATTTGTTCACTCAGTTCGCAAATACATTAGTGTTCACTTTAGAACCCCATATATTAACAAAAAAGGGGCAACTTTTATTAAACCAAATGGCTCTAGCCAGAAGCTAAACATTCACCTATTCAACCATTACACTTATTCCAGCCTTGTTCCACCGCTTAAAAATACATATGAACACATTAGTTTTATAACTTTTTATGTTTAACAATCTAAACATTTGTATCATATAAGCACTACAAAATACAGAAAATATCAATAACTGATTAAACAAATTTAATGGTTCATGTTTCTTACTTGGTGTTCTTGTAAATATTTAGTGTTGTGAAATGATTGCCCTCTCTCTAATCTCTATATATTATACCTACATGTGTCTCTCTCTCTCTATGCACATACATACGCGTGCAGGAAATTAACAAAGAATAGCTAGTGCTTACGATTTAGATGTTGATATATGATTTTAATTTGGGACGAAGAAAAGTGCTTCTGGTTTAGATGCTGATATTTGATTTGTTAGTATCAAATAATTTATCTTATGCTTGTAAAGTCAAAAACTCTATGCTATAACTAATTATTATATAATGTCAACAATTGGACTCCCCAAAATATTAAATTTGTTTATTTAACCACTGATACAAGGAAGTATGTTCTAGCAACCATACAATATATACTTCAGCTGGTCTTCAACGACAAAGTAGGTATCAATTGCTTAAAAAAAAGATAATCTTGAAATATCGAATATGACCAACGTGGGCATTTATCCATTAAGATAATCTTTTGAAACACTTATAATAAAAACAGTATATTAGATTAATGATTCAAAAACTATTTAAAAATGTTGGATAATCTAACACTTTACAAGTTAATAATAAAAAATTACAACGTGCCTATTATATATTTACCGGGCCGGCTCAGAGAAGGGGCAGGATAGACGGTTACACAGGCCCCCGCACTCTTTGGGGATTGATTTAAGATAAGGGTGAAGGGGGCACCCCCTAATGAGGTGAGGGGAAATTTTTTTTAACCCAATCATACGTTGCCATGTCATTTTTCCTCTATAACTCCTCTCTTGTCCAAAAACGTACGGGGTGCACCCCTCTTAGGGGATTTGTTTTTTTATTAAAAAAAAAAAACAAAAACAAAAAATTGATTGGTTGTTACAAGCTATGGGGCCCACCATCAATTATCTTCTTGTTCGGTGACTAGTCCCCCAACCACATCACCGATTTGGCTACCCGCATGGATGGCGGTGCCTCTACCGCTCGGCAAACTAGTCCCCGAATGGATTCCCCGACGGTGCCCCCTTCACCCTAAAAAAAAGGTTATATAAATATTTTTAAGGTTTTTTTTATATATTATATTATATTATACTATACTACATATACAATTACAAGTTGGGGGAATAGTGCCAGGCAGCTGCCTGGCACCCCCTCCCATTGAACCAACACGTTTATTGTTTTATATTCATTTTAAAATTACGTTTTAGCCCCCAGCTCAAAATAAAATTACGCTTTTTGTCCCCACCTCAAAATTACGATCTTGCCCTCAATTCAAATTCAAAATTACGACTTTGTCTGGCACTCTCCCATTGGACCAACCAGTTTATTATTTTATATTCATTCTAAAATCACGTTGTTGTCCCTCTTTAAAATTACGGTTTTGTCCCCAGCTCAAAATAAAATTACGCTTTTATCCCCAGCTTAAAATTACGATTTTTCCATCCATTCAAAATAAAATTGTGGTTTTGCCCTCAGCTCAGATTTACCTTTTTCGCCCCCAGTTCAAAATAAAATTTTGTTTTTGCCCACAGCTAAATATTACGATTTTGCCCTCTGTTCAAAAATGTGATTTTTCCCCGTTTAAAAAATTGTGATTTCTCCCTCATTTAAAAATTACGTTTTTTTCCCATATCAAACTAAAATTATGTTTTTGCCCCCAATTCAAAATTACGATTTTGCCCTCGGTTCAAAATAAAATTGTGCTTTTGCCTCCAGCTTAAAATTACGCATGTGCCCTTAGTTCAAATTTATATTATGTTGTTACCCCAAGTTTAAAATTACAAATTTACCCCTGTGAAAATTTACAATGTTGCCCCTGGGTCAAATTTACAGTACTGCCATTACTTTAGCTTTTGGCAAATTACGATTTTACCCCAGTCAAAAAATACAACTTTCCCTCAGTTAAAAATTACAATATTGTCATTGTTTTAGTTTTTTTTATTAAAACTATAAAAGTGTTTTGTTTTAATTGGTTTACTCGATTTAATTGTTTTTCGTGTCAATGAGCTAACTAACACTCGCTCATTGATATATATATATATATATATATATATATAGGAGAAGGATCCGTTAGAAACCACCCTTTATTGCGAGAACCGCGAGAACCAATGTGAACACAACAAAAAATACCTAAAAAAACACAATTTTTTTAATATTTTTTAGTAAAAAATCGCTGATTTTCATTAAAAAAAAAAACTTTTTTTTTCTATTAAAAGTAGCGATTTTTAGCAAAAAAATGTTAATTTTTTCTTTGTGTTTTTTTTTTAGATTTTTTAAGGTTTTTTGGGGGTTAAGTTTTTAGCATTTTAGCTTGGGTGCGTAGGTTTTTGGGGGGTGGGGGTGTTTAGGTTTTTTTGGGAGGGTGGGGGGTTAGTTTTTTTTTTAGCGTACCAAAGACTGCATTCCGAACGCGTTATGGGCATTACGAATTCCTTGTAATGCCGTTCGGATTAACGAACGCGCCAGCAGTATTTATGGACCTGATAAACCACGTTTGCAAACCATATCTCGATAAATTCGTGATTATATTTATCGATGATATCCTGATTTACTCGCTAACGAGAGAAGAGCACGAGCAACACCTCAGAACCATTTTGGAACTACTGAAGAAAGATAAACTTTATGCAAAGTTTTCAAAGTGCGAATTCTGGATTCGCGAAGTACAGTTTCTTGGACACGTTGTGGATGAGAAGGGCATTCATGTTGACCCATCCAAGATTGAAGCAATAAAGAATTGGGAAGCCCCCAAAACCCCAACTGAAGTTCGACAATTTTTGGGCTTAGCGGGCTATTACCGACGGTTTATTGAGAATTTCTCCAAAATAGCTCAACCGCTGACAACCCTTACGCAGAAAGACAAGAAGTACGTTTGGGGTGATAAGTAGGAAGAAGCCTTCCAACTGCTCAAAGATAAGCTATGCGATGCACCGATACTATCCTTACCCGAAGGCACTGAAGACTTCGTGGTATACTGCCGCTTCGCGTCAAGGGTTGGGTTGCGTGCTCATTCAACGCCAAAAAGTCATCGCTTACGCTTCAAGACAGTTGAAGGTGCATGAAAGGAATTACACCACGCACGACCTGGAGCTAGGCGCGGTGGTATTCGCCTTGAAGATCTGGCGACACTATTTATATGGTACTCGATGTACAATCTTCACAGATCACAAAAGCCTACAACACATATTTTATCAGAAGGAATTAAATATGCGTCAACGACGTTGGGTCGAGCTGCTGAACGATTATGACTGTGAGATTAAGTACCATCCTGGAAAGGCTAACGTTGTAGTAGACGCGTTGAGTCGAAAGGAATGGGTTAAGACCCTAAGAGTTCGAGCATTGGAAATGACTATTCGGACGATGGGGCATCGATCTTGTTGGGCCATTCCCCGACGCGCCAGGCGCAGTAAAATTCATCATCGTAGCAGTAGACTATTTCACAAAATGGGTTGAAGCTAAGGCGTTAGCTTCAACAACAGCCATGGTAATTCGCAAATTTATATGGGAACATATTATTTGCAGATTCGGATTACCATTGCGCATCATATCCGACAACGGCACCAACTTTGCCTCGGAAGATCTTCAAAAGTGGTTCAAAGAAATGAGGATCAAACACAACTTTGCTTCCGTAGCACACCCACAGGCAAACGGCCAAGTCGAGAGTGTCAACAAACAGATAGTCGATGGCATCAAAGCGCGACTTGGAACAGCGCGCAGAGGATGGGTTGATGAGCTCCCAATCATCTTATGGGCTCATCGCACCATGCCAAAGACTAGCATGGGAGAAACTCCGTTCAGTCTGGTCTATGGTTCAGAAGTGGTAATACCAGCAGAAATTGGTCTTCCATCACCGCGTATGCTAGCTATGGAAAGACAAAACAACGAGCAAGAACGAAGACTGGATTTAGACCTTCTCGAAGAAAGGTGCAAGAACGCCGCCATCACAGAGGCAATGTACAAATCCAAACTCGAAAAATACTACAATGCGCGCGTACGCGTATGTACCTTTGTCCCTGGTGACTTCGTCTTGCGCGACAATGAAGCTTCCAATGCAGAAAAACCAGGCAAATTAGCGCCAAAATGGGAAGGACCGTACGTCATCAATGAAGTCTTAGGCAAGGGGGCTTACACCCTGAAAAGAATTGATGGGACGCTAGTTCCCCGCACCTGGAACGCGCAGCAGCTGCGCAGGTGTTACATATAAGCCAAACCAATCCGCAAAAATAAAAATATACAGGCAATGTATTTCTTTATTATCCTTTGTATTATTGGCTTTGCTCCCTCATTAATACAAACATCATATTTATTCATGTTACTGTTTGTTACAAATTGCATATAATTCTTTGGGTATACGCGAAAACAATATGGTGAACATTGTACGCTTCATGAACAGTCTAAAAAGGGCACAACCTTGCGCATCTTAGACAAACGTTCACACATGAATACAATACCATTCTCATTCGCTCTACCTATTCAAAGCAATTAAATATATGCAACATATTGTAATCCAAACACAGCCTGAAGCTTAAATGCACGACAGTGCATCAAAAAAATATATATATTCATCATCAAAACATAAACAACCATTCACAACAATCACGGCAGTGATCCTTAAAAATCCCCAGCAAAGCCAACATAAACGTCAAAAGAGGGAATACACAGTTTCCCAAACCTAACCTAATCAACAGTAGGGCCTTCGTCGACAACTGGCACCTGATTATCACGACGATTCTTCCAGCGATGATACACAAGTTGGCATCCACCTCTTCGGATCATTGGAAAACGAGACATCAGGTCGTCAACAGATAGCACACCAGCCTTTTCCTCAACAACCTCCGGCCGGCAAGCTACAGAACCCACCACTGTGGGATGAACGGAAGATACTGTTTTCTCGCCTCCGATAGCTATTAAAGGCGGCGAACTAGCAAGAAGTAAGAGACTCTCAGCAGCCTCATACATATTTAGAATATCCAAAAGACGTCGGGTACGGAAAGAACGTTTGGCCTTCATCTTTTTCAGATCAAACAAATGAAAAAGAACCCTCAAATGCATTTATAGAAGAGATAACTCCGGGAAAGGGAAAAGATAATCATCATGATTAACTATCAAGTGTCTTTTCTGAACAGCGCTACAGGATTAAGCGTCACGTCCCATAAATGAAGTCTGACAAACGGCGGTGCATATTCCAACACAAGAGGGAAAAAAGTATTGCAAATAATAAAATGACGACATCGAACGTCAGATCATGATTACAAAAAAGGTCAAATCAACAAAGGGAAAAATCACATTTTCCCTTAAAAGCTTTTATTAAGCAAAGTAAATCATCCCACGGAAGATTCCCTACTTTCGCGCCAAAAAAACATTTCTCTCTTATAAGTCCAGTGCTCCTCTAATTACTTGCATAAGAGCAACACTGTGATAAGGTCCCAAAAACCTTGTGATAAGTACTTGGGACCATACCATAACCTCGTCTTTTAGCCCTTTTACCTTGCGCGACCGCGCACTGGTTTTACAAAAGAAAGGCTAAAGAGGCAGTTAGCAGACAACACTCGCGCGCCAAAAGGAAATCATAAATCCTTGCGCTTTCATAAAGGATGAAAATCCTAAGTCAAGCACTTCCGCTTAATAATATCTAGACTTAGATATTATTTACTTAACTGATACCACACGATAAAGAGTCACACCAGATTACAGCAGTAATCTTCTAGAAAGAATTCAATCGTGCACCACTAGGACGGTTATAACCGTCTGGACACGTGTCATCACCTCAGGCATCCCTGAAATCACAACGATGGCATGTAATTGAGGAGAAACCTCTACTTGATCACTTTCCACGTGGAAAACCCCCAGCCATAGATCTAAACAGCGATCCGTGTGCACTCACGTCCGATCAAGAAGCTTAACGGAAGGAAATGTAACCACTTACGGGGTCAGCATCTTCCGTCAACATTTCACCAACAAGTTTTCCCGCCCAAACTCTCGGTTATAAATATGAGGATAATTCAGGTATGAACTTCAAGTTACACACACTTCTTCAATACCTCTTCTTCTTCGTAAACACATACTTATTCTCACGCCGGAGTCGGGTCAAGGAGAGAACCCCACTTCTCCCCTTGACGAGGCTAACGGCGCTTTGTTTTGCAGAGTTTACCGGAGAAAAAGGACTGTTCCGTTAGATCAAACGAGAGAAAACCCACCTTTTTATGCGGATTCAAACCCCCTAGATAATACGATTCCGGTCTATTATCTAGTGTTTCTTCACTACCAAATAAAGTTAGACTTTCATCATTAGAGGCTAAAACAGGAGCAGATCCCTGAACACTCCGAGTAGGTATAATATCCTGAGGCTGTGAGGAAGCTTGCGTCCTTGGAGGAGGTGGTGGAAGCACCGAACCAATTGTTGCAGAGGTTGTAGCAGACACGGTGGAGGAGCTCATGTTTGATCTTGAGGCCATTGAAAATAATGTGGCAAAAAATTTTGAAAATTAAAAACCAAGTAATGATTTTGCAAAAGCTTCTAGTAAAAATAGCACCACTTGCCCCAAAGTGGGCGCTAAATTGTTTTGGTCAAAAATTACCTAAGCAATTTAGTGATCAAATTAGTTAAGTGAGGTAGTGTGCTAAGAATGTGTATCGAAAATATGCTGAGTTGGTTGTTTGCAAAAAACAGTATTCAGGATATAGCTCAGGATATTGAGCTATATTTACAATCAAACAATGAGCAAAAAGTAAAGGGTGACACGAGATGTACGAGGAAAGCCCTTGATCAATCTAGATCGTCGGCATAAAACCTCGGGAGCTGACAATCGCAGCTGCCTTGTTCTTCTTATTGCTTCAAATGTCAGGATACAGTGCAGGATGTTGATAAGATCGCTACTAAGTGTTACAATGCTTTTTCAGAAAGTGAGAGTCGCGAGAGAGTAGAAGTGATTGAGAGCAGTGAGTGTTGTGTCCTATTTGATCTGATATATCCGTCTATTTATAGCTAAGAAATGAAAACAAAATCTCCTATAAATGGGGGATGCCATCGAATATTCTTTAGTTAACGTTGGAGACCAAGTAAAGCGGCCTCAACGTCTTTCTTCGAACTACTTGGACCGAGTCTTCAGGGGAAAAGGTCATCATGAACGTTGCAAGCTTGGACTCGTACTCCTACACATAATCCGTTAGTTGTGACAACCCTCAAAATTTCAGGTACTGTACAAATTAATTAATCTTAATTACGTGCTTAATGACTGTGCTTGATTACAAATGACAATTTAAACTGCTCTATGATTCTATATCATATATACATGCATCATATTTATACAGTCACACCATTCATTACACACCAACATTAGTGACATACTTGATGCACTCAGCACAGTTAACACACTGAACGGTTGATTCAGAAATAATGCTGACAATGCCAGCACATAGACGGACAATGTTTTTATGGCCAGTATGAGCCAGGGATAGGATACTACACTGGTTTGGAGTGTAGGGAAGTGAGGACCATAAGACTGCGTCATTAGGTGATAGATATAGTGCCGGGAAGTGCCTAAAACACACTTTAAATGCATAATTCTGCATTTATTAATAAAATTCAGCATTGTAATATGCTAGTAAAGTACAAAAATATGACAGAGTAGTCCTGTATACTTTCCTAAGTGCCAGGAATGATGTCGTTACAAAAAGCTGCATAAAAGACACTATTCGGTACAATTTAACGCTTTAACGGAACGATACGTAACCGAACAACCGGACATTACCCGGGACACCAAAACTTTGTCAGAAATATTATTTTATCATTCTTAATTATTTACGGTCACAAAAATCCCCATACACTATAGAAACATGGCATACAACCACTATTCTTGATAATACCCTTAACCTTCTAATTAAATACCTATTAGTTACCAAATTTTTTTTTCATATTACCCCCCCCCCCCCCCAACCGAAAATCCTGCCCATGATTACAAATATATTTTGTTTAGATATGATTTATATTCTCTTGATCCTTGATTGGCCAAAAATTATCTAATGATGACTATAGGGTTAGGGTGCACATGGTTCCAAAGATTCTCATCATTCACCTTAAAATCTACACTCCAACCTCACTCCTTCTCTCCCATTCGGCTCCCCCCTAGCTGATTTCACCATCACCACCACTTAATCACCTTCATATTCATCATACTCAAGCCCCATTCAAGCATTGAAGGTGGTTCATGAAGGTAGCAAGTTGAAGGAACTTCAAGGAAGCTTTGTTCTAATCTTATCATCATCTTCTCCCACCATCATCTTCACTAAGATTCATCCCTAGCTTTAAGCTAGTAGTAAGTCCTTGCTAAACCTTTAATCATCTTGTTTTGTAGTTTAAAGTGTAGTATAATGCTATTTACAAGAACATTGAATGGATTAAAACAATAAATAAACATGCTGATTGAAATTTCCAGCCAACTTCAACAGGCTGTAAATGGGTCATTTTAAATCGAAAAACTGAATTTCTGGAGTCTAAATTATGTAATTTTGAACAACCAAACAAATGGCACTGGAATCGTAATTTTTCGAGGTCGTTTACTATTTTTAAAGAATTGTTTTTAGACAGTAGCTCAAGCTGAAATATTTCTTCTGAAAAAGTGTGTCGTATTCGGAGTCAAAACTTGAAACCTGAGCAGAATCCGCTCATGGGATTTTTACTGTAGATGGTCACTGTTGTTTCCGTCACCATCCAACTGGAATTTCGTCGATCGGACTTACGATTGATTTTTAGGGAATTTTTCCGTAAAACTGCAATCAGAAGGTAACAAATCTGATTGCAGTCGAGTAAAAGAATTTTTATATAAAATTGGTAATGAACTGGTCCCCGAAATTTTTACACAATAAATTTTGGATTACATACGACATTCTGTAAAAATTTAAGAATTTTTGGAAAAGGTTAACTATTTTATAAAAATCCTCGAAAACAGTCCAGTTTTGAGTAATGAAGCTGAAATAAAGTAAGTAATGCTTTGTATGTCTAAATGTCGGTTTGATTATTGAGAACGACCTACGGGATATATATATATAAGAAAATGATATGCTTTTAAGCATGGACACCTCTATTTACAAAGGAGACTATGGCGAAATTTTCCGAAAATCCTAACACTTAGTAAATATTTTCTGGATAAGCGTTTACTAGTATATTATAGACTATGTTTTTCAAGCATAAAACTCGCCATAATTTTTATAACGAAATACAGAGTATCGGACGTTGGTTTTATACAGGAATATGGTCAAATATGTATTCTCTAAAATGGGAGTTAAAAATATAATTCCAATACGAACAGACATATGTAAAATATCCCATCCTTGGGAAGGAAATACGAATACACAAGCATGAGAAGTATTATTACGAAAATATTGAAGACACTTTAAAACATAACTCAAAGGCACTATTCAATACTAAGACAAGGCACGACCCGTTCGTCTAATAGACGTTAGACCATTGTAGGTAGTCGTGTTTGCTGAGGAGATTTGGGTTACGAGTACCGAAGACGCAATATTGTGAGTTCATGTCCCCCCCTTTTCTCTTAACTATTTTCAGTTTTACACCTCGGGGGTGAAATACATGTTACAGACATTTACAGACATTTATTTACATGGTATGGTTAGCTTAAGGAGGGTTTTTATTACGCGAACATGTGAGTGGTGGGCACAACACTTAAGGCCATCAATCCTCGTTGTAGGACCGAGGGACATTAGTGATAGATATATTTGGGTGTAGCGAGCCCCACTCCTGAGTCTGCTGAGTGGACCATGAGATGACTAAGTGCCCGACGCACAAATCCGCTAGGTTTGAGTCTTCCTGCATCACTTCACACATATCTTTGGCTTTGCAACCCAATGGTGGTCTCTTTTTCCTTAATTGCTACATACCAGGGATTTTTATACATACAGACATTTTTACAAAGGTTTATACCTACTCACTTACACATGAACTCGCTCAACGTTATGTTGACTTTTCAAATTACATGTATTTCAGGAAACTAACAGATCTGGCACGGTATGCACATATTTTCAAGCTGCGTTTGATTAAAGGAGTCATCCAGGGTTTAGAAGTTGTAACCTCTTCCTGGACGGGTTATATATACCTAAACCTGGTTTTATTTAAAGTCTTTTGTTGAGTCAATGGGAACTCATTTGAACGTATTATGGTTTGTAACTAATTGGCGTCTATATTTTCAAGACAATGGTATTGTGGTATTTTCTAAACTTTATTAATGAATGAAAATCTTTTGGTTTTATCATATAGCATTGTTATGATTGATTGCTATGGTATTAAGAAGTCACACCAAATAACCCACGCTTCCGCAAAAGTCAGGGTGTGACAGCTTGGTATCAGAGCCTCGATCATAGCGAACTAGGATTCTTTCTCGAGTCTAGACTATGATCATCAGGGCTCTCACGAAAACGTTTTCAAACATTTTTACACTGCATACACAAAACGTCCAGATCCAGGAAACAAACATTTTTACAAACAAAAGGTACAAATACACGTTTCCAAATTTAAATTTATAATTCAGTCTTAGAGACTGAGGGAGGATCAGTCTTAGAGACTGAGGGAGGATCAGTCTTAGAGACTGAGGGAGGATCAGCCTTAGAGGCTGAGGGAGGAATTTAGTCTTAGAGACTGGGAGGATGGTCTAGAGACCAGGGATTTAGTCTTAGAGACTGGGAGGATGGTCTTAGAGACCAGGGAGTTAGTATGAGAGACTAGGGAATCTAGTCTGAGAGACAGGGTAGGATAGTCTGGGGAAGACTAGGATGACTACTTGCTTACATTAATTGTGACTACACGCCTTCATTATTACTACATACATGCTTAATTGCTAATTATTGATAAATGTGCATATGTGGTAGTGGTTTGCATACACTAATTGTTAAAAATGACTATGGATATACATGCTACTCACCGGCACACATATCACTCTATTTAGAAAACGAGTTATCAGACATTGATAACCCTACGACCACCGCCACAGATAATGAGACTACATCTGCGCCAGAGATATTTACGTCAGACACTGAGAGTGATCCTGACATGCTGACTGAGGACGAAGACGACTTCCAACAGTCCGCGCTACCAGATTTTGGTGATACTTTACCCTTGCTGATGGCTCCTCTGACAAGAATCCTTCTGACACTCTTGTTTCGGTCCATGACCACTTCATCACTGGTCATCCCGGTGGTGGGCACACTATGACCCCGATCCTCGACGATGCGACTCCTATGGACTTTCCTACCGAAGGTTGGCTACGCGACGAGCAATTAATGATGACGCGGACATATTTGTTGACGGTCCTTCTGTTGAGGCCTATGGTGATAGAAAGATAGACGAGAACACCGTTACTAACTTCACTTCTTAAGACCCTTGTTAACAAGCTACCCTCTGATTCTAGCATGTATTCAGACTCCTTTGAGTCTGTGATATCTACAACCTTACAAACAACTGGATTACAGCTTTCTACTACTGACCCAGACGACGACGCCGTTATGACCGCTGCACTATCACCTGCTCAAGGCACCACACTGTTACACAACCTACCCCTGATGCTAGCTTCTGCACTTGTGAGGGACAGTTTGATGTTACACCTGCTGAACCCGCACCTTTACTTGACCACGCCCATGTTCTTTTGGTTTACCAGGCATTGCATCCCATATATCTGACCCAGTACCTGCACAGATGATATCCTTATTGGTTGAAACGTATGTTCCTGCACCTTCAACCGCTGATGTTGCCCTTATAAAAGACTGTCGTCCATTGCGCCAACATGCCTATCGCTTTCATTCAAGACATACCAGCACCACGGGAAGGTACTCTAGGCCAGCAACCGCGTAACAATCCAATGGCTACAGCAACATTTTCTACAGGCCGTACCAATTGCTACTTTTCGCTGGTTCCTATGCTACCCTATGCTGATTTTAGACCCTTGTCATCCCTCACATTATGGAGGCCACACATGAGATGAGTTGCTCCTGTAACACCCACTACAGTTTGAGGATATGAGTCGCAGAACGTTGGAGCTTGAGCTGACACCACATTTGGTAACTTCAAATGCCAAACACTACATAACTAAACGCATGATTTAAGTATTTATATCACAAGACAGCATATTGTCTGGAAAAAAAATTATGTAAGACACCAAGTCCCCCACCCTGTTTATTGCCAGCATACTTTGATCCCCCACATTTATCAAGGTTCCTTTTTGCGCTCTCAACCGTTACTATTACACCGTTCCCAGGATGCTGATGCTTATTTCTTTACTATCGAGCGGTAGAACAGATAATTACTTCGACGTGTATGCAAGCCCACGGAGGAAGTCCACGCATGTTAACCAGTTTATTTGTCTTTCCTCCTCCACCTCAGACACTGGTATAGTGATTTCTGGATTATGCGGATTACATTGCTTTCAAGTAAAGACACTAATGATAAGCCGGGTTTGTGGAGACTTTTAAAGACCACTTCAGACTATGTGATTTTGATACACTAATACATTTAATGGACAAGGGTAGAGTGACCCTGTGTCCCTATTGATGTGATACGTTTTGGAGGGCAATACAATTGTGGTCAGGGAATAATGAGGGCCCAATCATTATAAGACATGCGACAATACTTTATGGCCAACGACCAACGAAACTTCGTCGCTATATCTCCGTACGCACGTTATTAATCTATATGTGTGTACAATAATTATAACGCTACGTGCTTGCTTACTATGCTCTCATTAAACATAATTACCAAATTTCTTGGTTATACTATGATTATACTAGTGCTTGATTGGTTGGTATGATAACCTAATATGTGTGTGTACATACGATCTCTAAACAACTATATGCACTCCCCGAACGAATGAGACCTGACCTAACCAATCTTCTTCTCAGAAGATGTCGATACAAGGGAACGTCGATACCAACAACCCTCTGCCGACGACAGCTGAGTCAGAACTGCAAGGGCGCATCTCGCAAGCCATCGCGCAACTCGAGGCCCTTCGCTCCGAACACGGCGGAGGTACCTCAGGAAATAACCCACCCAGCGGCTGCACCTACGAGCAGTTCTTGAACCACAAACCTCGAGAATTCGACGGCACTGGGGGTGCCTTAGCATTTGTGCGTTGGGTGGAAAAGACGAATTCTGTCTTACGATTGAGAAAATGCGCCCCAGAACATCAGGTTACGTACATAGCGGGGCTATTTGTAGATGGGGCTCTGTCATGGTGGAACCTTCAAATTCAAGCAATGGGCGAGGCCGCTGCATATGCTATGACATGGGACGAACTGAAGGAACTAATGCGCAAAAGATATTGCTCTAGGGCGGAAGTCCAGAAGTTGGAAACTGAATTGTGGAACTTGAGAATGGAAGGTCCAAAGATAGCTGAATATGTGCAGAGATTTGGCGAGTTATCACAAGTTGCATCGCGTTTGGTGGAACCAGAATCTAGGAAGATCGAACTTTTCATCAGGGGACTAGCACCGCAGATTCTAAGCCTGGTAACAACATCTAAGCCTTCAACAATTATCGAAGCAATCGACATGAGCGTGGCGCTCACTGAAGAAGCGATTAGACAAGGAAAATTTTCCACTCCGGAAGAGAAAAACGAGGCTCCTGTAGAGTCATCTGGGGATAACAAGAGAAAACTCGTGAATTTCAAGAAGGTTACTCGGGTAAGTAACAAGAAGAAGGCCAAAAAGGGAAAGGATTACAAGGGTATCCTACCTAAGTGCGACAATTGTCTACGTTATCATGTCGGACGATGCAAATATGGAAGATGTGATAACTGTGGCAAGAGGGGGCATCCCAAAGAAACTTGTTGGCAAAATACTGAACATAGTAATGGAGGCCAAGATAGTAGTGAGAATCGCGAAGGGAACAACAACAATGACAATTACCAAGGCAGAATGAGCGATAAGCAGAAACGTGCTCGAGGATGTTTAAACTGTGGAAGCAAAAAGCATTTCAGAAGATATTTCCCTAAAAAGAATCAGGCACAAGGATGAAAGCTCCCCACTGGAGCTAGGGAGATACGCCAGGGATCCAAGCATGGATATCGGTACGTCCCGAATTACTAAATGTTATGCATCTGTATTGCCAAATACTGTTGCAAATTTTACGATTAGCACCTCTAGAGTTCGAGAGTATAATTGGTTTAAGTAGCGAGTAATTAGATATTCCAGTACCATTAGAACTAGCTTAGGGGAAGCTAGTGGAAGCCAACGCAGTAACTAGAGACGGCAAGATAGAACTCGGAAAGCGTAAGTTTCCGCTTGATCTACTGCCAGTGAATTGGGAGACTTCAACAAGGTAGTTGGAGGGATTGGCTGACGAATGATCGATAGGAAATTGATATCCGCGCCGCGGTGGCGAACGAAGAAGCGATATTGACTCATGAAGCAGGATACGCCCCTACAAGTTACAAATTGCTTGAAGGCACGAAGAATATTGCATAAAGGATGTGTTGCATTCTTGGCTCATGTCGGGGACAGGAGGAGCCGAAGAATCAAAGCGTGAAGATATTCCTATGATAAGGAAATATCTTAAGGTCTTCCTCGAAGACTTGCCAAAAATTATTTCCTCAACGATTAGTCAAATTGCGCGTCTATCTGATTCCAGGCACCGCACCTGAAATCGATGCATCGTAGCGACTCGCATTTGCGGAAATGCAAGGATTGACAGTGTAGTTTCAGTAGTAGATAGAGAAGGAAGATAACAGACCAAAACTTCTGTTTTGGATAACCTCAGTTCTGCTCGTCAAAAGAAAGGACGATGACTTTTAAATGACCGGGAGTCGGACGGGCCAGCCAACCAGAGTCGGTGGCTTTTGCTAAGGATTAACGAATTACTTATGTAACTAACTGTGAGGACCCAACTACTATTTCATGACGAATCGATGATCGAGTGTCGTTAGCTGTGAATTCAGGAAGGAAGTATACCGGGGAAGTTGTGGGATAATGACATGTTGTGAACGGACACACGAATGGTGTGTCACACACGACGCACAGACCAATTCTACAACGAATACGAAACCTTGAGAATCTAGAAAACATGTATTTTGGACCATTGGGAACCCAGGACCAAATTCACAAAGGTTGTTACTTAGGAACCACATCTGTTAACTTAAGCAGACACCATTAACCTGACATATATGCCAGTTCCGTTGACCAAACAGAGAGTACTTGAATTTCTTTTACTTCTAGCGAGTAGATGTTTGCATCTCTACTCCTCTTAATGGTAGTTGCACCACAATAATTTTCTCGCTGAGAGCGATCACACCTTTGCTTCGATATCTGGTCATTTCTTCACTTTAGCAGATACTCGTTATTCCTTTCTTGGAAACTTACCTGACATACATGCATCATGCTACGCATGTGATTTCGGTTTGAATGAAAACTTCATTGGAGTTTACATATCATTTTGCTAAGCCTAATTACAAATTCCTGATTCGAGTGACCTACATTATTGTTATTGTTGAACTCTTTTGTTACCAAGCCAACGCACTTTCTTGAAACCGCTTTCTTTCAATTACAGTCATGGGTTATTTTGCTACCCTGCCGAAAATTCCTTTGTTGGTTCATACGTTTATTATCGGGTTACGTTGAAACCAAGTTCAATTGCTTGAACTTATCCAGTTCACAGGATTAATTTGAAACGCTATATGATGTATTGGGAGCATCATATTCAACTGTTTTTGTTGAGATTCTTTCAGTTCAAGTCGTAGTAGATTTGGTTGGTCTACGACTCCACTAAAATGTTTGATTTATTTCGATACCTTGCGGTGATATTTTCACAAAACTGAAGCTTGCGCTAATTTGATTACTCACTTCGTACAAGAAATTCAATTCCCTACTTAGTTGTTAACAATCCATTTTGGATCTTCACGATCAAAGCGGTCTCAACACAATTGTGTGTTAAGGCAACGGTACATATATTCATTTCATAAGCACAATGTACCTCCTAACGATACCTTCATTGTCAATCAAATACCTTGCCAAACTTAATGCTTTTCACCTTCAATCAAAGGCAGTGGCTCTTTGATGTTCCGTATTTAACTAAAAACTTTGTGACGTTGTGTAAATCAAAACTTCAGATTGTCTCGATACACTATCATTTGATTTCAGGCACGGTGAACTTGTTCAGTCACCATTATTATTGACTCTCGTCATTTCGGCACCTTGTGGTGTTACTAGCTTGTGCTAATTATGGTCAACTGTTTCATAAAACTACATATACTCTTGTTTGACTTATCATTTAAACATTTCTGATGCAACTACAAATTTAGACAATGATACACCAGATTCGCTTGTACTTCATTCGGTGTATTTTCGCAACTCGAGAATGTCAACACACAAATCCTTATTATTTACTTATTCGCCAGTTGGCAGGTCATTTTCATCTCCAAGTTGTTGATTTTGAGTTCATATAGCGGGTGCTATGGTTTGTGAAAATTTGCATACTATGACCAGTCATTTGAAAACTCTATTGGATAAGACTCCTCTTTTTGTGGAACACTGCTGCTGGATTACACTAGACTACGTACTGTACCTTTGACATCAAATGCTATAAGCACATACCTTTAACCATAGGATTCGGGTTGTTATATAGACTTGGGCTCACCTGACGCGAGTAGGTTAAATTCAGTTTAATGATTATCAACCTCGGTAATATTCATATACATACACGTGTGACATAACCACAAGGAGTTAAGGGAGTACAAATTTCGAGGACGAAATTTTCTTAACGGGGGGAGAATGTGACAACCCTCAAAATTTCAGGTACTGTACAAATTAATTAATCTTAATTACGTGCTTAATGACTGTGCTTGATTACAAATGACAATTTAAACTGCTCTATGATTCTATATCATATATACATGCATCATATTTATACAGTCACACCATTCATTACACACCAACATTAGTGACATACTTGATGCACTCAGCACAGTTAACACACTGAACGGTTGATTCAGAAATAATGCTGACAATGCCAGCACATAGACGGACAATGTTTTTATGGCCAGTATGAGCCAGGGATAGGATACTACACTGGTTTGGAGTGTAGGGAAGTGAGGACCATAAGACTGCGTCATTAGGTGATAGATATAGTGCCGGGAAGTGCCTAAAACACACTTTAAATGCATAATTCTGCATTTATTAATAAAATTCAGCATTGTAATATGCTAGTAAAGTACAAAAATATGACAGAGTAGTCCTGTATACTTTCCTAAGTGCCAGGAATGATGTCGTTACAAAAAGCTGCATAAAAGACACTATTCGGTACAATTTAACGCTTTAACGGAACGATACGTAACCGAACAACCGGACATTACCCGGGACACCAAAACTTTGTCAGAAATATTATTTTATCATTCTTAATTATTTACGGTCACAAAAATCCCCATACACTATAGAAACATGGCATACAACCACTATTCTTGATAATACCCTTAACCTTCTAATTAAATACCTATTAGTTACCAAATTTTTTTTTCATATTACCCCCCCCCCCCCAACCGAAAATCCTGCCCATGATTACAAATATATTTTGTTTAGATATGATTTATATTCTCTTGATCCTTGATTGGCCAAAAATTATCTAATGATGACTATAGGGTTAGGGTGCACATGGTTCCAAAGATTCTCATCATTCACCTTAAAATCTACACTCCAACCTCACTCCTTCTCTCCCATTCGGCTCCCCCCTAGCTGATTTCACCATCACCACCACTTAATCACCTTCATATTCATCATACTCAAGCCCCATTCAAGCATTGAAGGTGGTTCATGAAGGTAGCAAGTTGAAGGAACTTCAAGGAAGCTTTGTTCTAATCTTGTCATCATCTTCTCCCACCATCATCTTCACTAAGATTCATCCCTAGCTTTAAGCTAGTAGTAAGTCCTTGCTAAACCTTTAATCATCTTGTTTTGTAGTTTAAAGTGTAGTATAATGCTATTTACAAGAACATTGAATGGATTAAAACAATAAATAAACATGCTGATTGAAATTTCCAGCCAACTTCAATAGGCTGTAACTGGGTCATTTTAAATCGAAAAACTGAATTTCTGGAGTCTAAATTATGTAATTTTGAACAACCAAACAAATGGTACTAGAATCGTAATTTTTCGAGGTCGTTTACTATTTTTAAAGAATTGTTTTTAGACAGCAGCTCAAGCTGAAATATTTCTGCTGAAAAAGTGTGTCGTATTCGGAGTCAAAACTTGAAACCTGAGCAGAATCAGCTCATGGGATTTTTACTGTAGATGGTCACTATTGTTTCCGTGGCCCTCCAACTGGAATTTCGTCAATCGGACTTACGATTGATTTTTAGGGAATTTTTCCGTAAAACTGCAATCAGAAGGTAACAAATCTGATTGCAGTCGAGTAAAAGAATTTTTATATAAAATTGGTAATGAATTGGTCTCCGAAATTTTTACACAATAAATTTTGGATTATATATGACATTCTGTAAAAATTTGAGAATTTTTGGAAAAGGTTAACTATTTTATAAAAATCCTCAAAAACAGTCCAGTTTTGAGTAATGAAGCTGAAATAAAGTAAGTAATGCTTTGTATGTCTAAATGTCGGTTTGATTATTGAGAACGACCTACGGGATATATATATAAAAGAAAATGATATGCTTTTAAGCATGGACACCTCTATTTACAAAGGAGACTATGGCGAAATTTTCCGAAAATCCTAACACTTAGTAAATATTTTCTGGACAAGCGTTTACTAGTATATTATAGACTATGTTTTTCAAGCATAAAACTCGTCATAATTTTTATAACAAAATACAGAGTATCGGACGTTGGTTTTATACAAGAATATGGTCAAATATGTATTCTCTAAAATGGGACTTAAAAATATAATTCCAATACGAACAGACATATGTAAAATATCCCATCCTTGGGAAGGAAATACGAATACACAAGCATGAGAAGTATTATAACGAAAATATTGAAGACACTTTAAAACATAACTCAAAGGCACTAATCAATACTAAGACAAGGCACGACCCGTTCGTCTAATAGACGTTAGACCATTGTAGGTAGTCGTGTTTGCTGAGGAGATTTGGGTTACGAGTACCGAAGACGCAATACTGTGAGTTCATGTCCCCCCCTTTTCTCTTAACTATTTTCAGTTTTACACCTCGGGGGTGAAATACATGTTACAGACATTTACAGACATTTATTTACATGGTATGGTTAGCTTAAGGAGGGTTTTTATTACGCGAACATGTGAGTGGTGGGCACAACACTTAAGGCCATCAATCCTCGTTGTAGGACCGAGGGACATTAGTGATAGATCTATTTGGGTGTAGCGAGCCCCACTCCTGAGTCCGCTGAGTGGACCATGAGATGACTAAGTGCCCGACGCACAAATCCGCTAGGTTTGAGTCTTCCTGCATCACTTCACACATATCATTGGCTTTGCAACCCAATGGTGGTCTCTTTTTCCTTAATTGCTACATACCAGGGATTTTTATACATACAGACATTTTTACAAAGGTTTATACCTACTCACTTACACATGAACTCGCTCAACGTTATGTTGACTTTTCAAATTACATGTATTTCAGGAAACTAACGGATCTGGCACGGTATGCACATATTTTCAAGCTGCGTTTGAATAAAGGAGTCATCTAGGGTTTAGAAGTTGTAACCTCTTCCTGGACGGGTTATATATACCTAAACCTAATTTTATTTAAAGTCTTTTGTTGAGTCCATGGGAACTCATTTGAACGTATTATGGTTTGTAACTAATTGGCGTCTATATTTTCAAGACAATGGTATTGTGGTATTTTCTAAACTTTATTAATGAATGAAAATCTTTTGGTTTTATCATATAGCATTGTTATGATTGATTGCTATGGTATTAATAAGTCACACCAAATAACCCACGCTTCCGCAAAAGTCAGGGTGTGACAGCTTGGTATTCCTCAGGATACCATCCAGGATGTTACCAATATCCTGAGTCAGCATCCTGAGAATGAACATTTATCATATATCCAAGATATAATTCAAGATATTATCCAGGATATGGGCTCATAATTTCACCCATAACAGGTACCTGTGTCAAACTAAAAGAAGCAAAAGAATCTGCCAATTTCTTGACTATCTCTAGATACTTGATTAGCCTTTCACCTTTGACAGCATAAGAACCATTATAGTGGTTAGTAATTAACAAAGAATCTATATGTACCTCAAGATACCTGATCCTCATATGCTTGGCAATTTGCAAACTGACTATTAAGGCCTCATACTCAGCCTCATTATTAGTGGTTTGGAACTCACAAGCAATTGATTGGGGTATAATGTCCCCCTGTGGCGATTTTAGTAGTATGCCTAGTTCAGTTCCTTTGACATTTGAAGCTCCATCTGTGAAGAGTGTCAAAGGATCCTTAGTCTCTTCAAGTTGTTGAACTTCCAATTCAGCTTCCCTTTGTAGATCACTACTGAAATCAGCCACAAAGTCAGCTAAGGCTTGGGATTTGATGGCAGTTCTTGGTTCATATTTAATGTCGTATGCACTAAGCTTGATTCCCCATTTTGCCATCCTCCCTGACATTTCAGGTTTCCTGAGTACATTCTTGATAGGAAAGTTAGTCTTAACAATAATAGGATGAGTTTCAAAATAATGTCGTAATTTAGTAGATGCCATGATTAAAGCAAGAATAAGTTTCTCTAAATGAGAATACCTAGACTCAGCATCAAGTAGACTTTTACTTACATAGTATACCGGATGTTGAGAACCTTCATGATCCTTAACAAGGACTGCACTTACTGCCTTAGTAGAAACAACTAAGTATAAGGATAATGTTTCCCCATTTTCTGGTTTCATTAGAGCTGGAGCTGAGGATAAATAATCCTTAAGGGCCTTTAGGGCATTCTCATGCTTTTCATCCATTCAAACTTTTTATTCTTTCTCAGGATATCATAGAACTCTTTGCATTTCTCTGATAACTTTGAGATGAATCCGTTCAAGGCTGCGATTCTTCCTGTTAACCTTTGCACGTCCTTAGTATTGGCAGGAGACTTGATGTTCACAATGGCCTTGATTTGTTCTGGACTTGCCTCTATTCCCCTTTTTTGTCACCATGTAACCTAAGAATTTACCAGCTTTTACTCCAACGTGGCATTTGGAAGAATTCAATTTCATGTTGTATCTATCAAGGATATCAAATGCTTCTTCCAAATCCTTAAGGTGATCCTCAGCTCTTTTGGACTTAAGCACCATGAGATATATAGACTTCCATTGTGTGTTCAATCTGTTCTTTAAACATCATATTTACTAGCCTTTGGTATGTAGCACCTGCATTTCTTAGTCCAAAGGGCATAGCAATATAACAATAGATACCAGTAGGGGTCATAAAAGCTGTATCCTCTTGATCAGATGGTTCCATCTGAATTTGTTGGAATCCAGATGAAGCGTCCATAAAAGTTAACAACTCATGACCCGCTGTAGCATCCACCATCGAGTCAATGTGGGGTAAAGGGAAAGGATCCTTGGGACATGCTTTGTTTAAGTCAGTAAAGTCAACGCATACCCTCCACTTTCCATTCTTTTTCTAAACAACAACCACATTGGCTAACCATCTTGGATACTTTACCTCTCTGATCATACCTGCCTTGAGTAGTTTATCAACCTCTTCTTGGATAATGGCATTTCTTTCAAGTGCAAACTTCCTCCTTTTCTGATGTATTGGCTTGAAGGACCTGTCAATACCAAGTTTATGAGTAATTACATCCTTAGGAATACCTATCATGTCTTCATGTTTCCAAGAAAAGGTAGTTTTTCTTCTTTTCAAGAAGGATATTAAATCCTGTTCAATAATGTCAAGGATCCCGGATCCTATAAAAATCTAGGATTCAGGATCCTCTAGGTTCAGCAGAATATCCTTGACATCTTGTTCTCTTGCTTCTAGGACATCACTTGGAGGGTACTTTAATTGTTATGCCTCCCTAGGCTTTGAGGCTGGCTTCATTGATGATGTGTAGCAATTCTTCGCTTCTTGCTGATCACTTTCAATCTTCACCACACCTCATGGAGTAGGGAGCTTCACACATTGATGATAGGTTGAGGGGACTGCCTTCATATCATATATCCATGGCCTGCCAAGGATAACATTACAGCAAGATAAGCAATCAATGACACAAAATTTTTAACAGAATTTACTCCCTCTATATAAATAGGAAGTTTGATGTCCCCCAATGTATTCTTGGTTTCTCCACTGAATCCCACAAGGACAGAGGATCTTGGGACGATTTCGGATTTAGGAATGTTCATTCTTTCAAGGACATCTAACTGGATAATGTTCACCGAGCTTCCCCCATCAATGAGAATCCTGCTAACAAAATGGTTAGAGATAAATAATGTAATAACTAGACCATCGTGATGAGGATCCTGTATATCCACACGGTCATCCTCATCAAAGGATATGACTTTTTCCTGTGTAAGGATGGATGTTCGAATAGGTCTATCCCCATTCTCCATCTTTGTCTCCTTTGCATGCCTCTTAGCTGCCGAGAATGAAGTGCCACAGATGTCAGATCCACCGGATATGAAATGAATAATTTGAGCGTCGACTGGTGGAGCAGGGGCCTTTTCAGGAACTTTCTCAGGATCCTAGATCCTTGATTTCTTTCTTCCGAATAACTCCATCAAGTATCCTTTGCTCAAGAGGTATCCAGTCTATTTCCTTAGTGCTATGCATTCATCTGTGAGATGACCAAAGTCTTCATGATAAGCACGCCACTTCGATTTATCTTTGGAAGCAGCTGGCTTGTCACTCTTTCTCGGACATCTAGCTTTATCACCTAAATTCTGCATAGCAAGGATTAGTTCACTATTATCAACAACAAAACAATACTCAGAAATAGGAGGATAATCATCATCATCTTCCTCTTGTTCCACAGCATGCACATTTTGGTTATCAGATTTAGTGTATGATTTGGATTTGTTATTCCTGAAATAGGATCCTTGTTTGTCATGCTTTGAGGATCCTGACAGCCTCTCCTAGATCCTTTTGTCATCCTCTAAATGGATGAACCTAAGGGCGCTGTTCCTTACCTCATCAAGGTTCCTATTAGGGATAGATTTTCTAAACCTAAGGATCACGGATCCTCAAATACTGCCAGGATCACGGATCCTCAATTCTGTTTGAATTAAGGATCCTTAGAAGACCTTGCAGGATCAGGATCCAGGATCCTCGTTGTTATCCTTACACTAACGGTTTCTTTCACTATATTTAAGCTTGTTTTGCAGGAGTATACGCATTGGACTTGGTCTTGCCGATATTCTTGGGGAATATGCTCTCAATATTCTGCACGTGCATAACTTAATGACCGTTTTAGAAGTCGTGGTTAGTTTGCACATTTAGCAGATAGTTAGTTATTTAGATTATTTCTATTTTTAAAGGGGATAACAAGCTTGAATTAGAACAAGTTATCAAACACACACACTCGAAACAGCTCTCTACAACTCATTGACGATTTCATACACATTACGCACTAGTGATCCTTGTAACAAGCTTGTTATCATCCCGAGTTGTAACAATCATTTGTTTAATTATAGTTGGTGATCGGTAGTTTCCATCACCCGAGGTTTTTTATGCCGGAGATCATCTCTTAATCAAGGGCTTTTTCCTCGTATAAATCCTTGTGTCACTTGTTCATTTCATTTGAAGTTTGTTCATTGATTCAAGCATCATACCTCACAAAAGAAGATTTGGTTGCATTATCCTAGTCTGATTTTTGACCAAAATAGTTTGGCGCCCACCATGGGGCAATTGGTGCTTCATTTCTGAAAAATTTTGTTCATTGTGTTCATTTCAGTTCATTATCTTCAACCATATGGCTTCTTCAGCAAAGAACACTTCAAGCTCTATGCCGGCAGTCACTTCTTCACAGGGCGTTCCACTTTTGCCTCCACCACCTTTTGGATCCCAGAAGAATGCTGAAAATGCTGCAAAGAGACAAAGCCCCATTTTCCCAAAACCACCAACTTCTGTTGTTTCTTCTAGCCCTTCTAACAGTGATCTTTATTCTTTGATTTTGCAGATGAGGGATTACATGCAGCAGCATGACAAAACTAATGAAAGGATCCTTCGAGAGATTGATGACATCAAGAAATTGAAGAGATCGGCGGAGGATCACTCTCCATTGGTGCCTAGGTCACTGAATTTCGACACTCCAGTCATAGCTAGCCAACACTCTGCTCCAGCTAATGTCCAGCTTCAAGGTGGATCATTGGGAATGCGTTTTGGATCATCAGCGATAACACAAGCTCAAGGATCCTACTTTCAGCCTTTAGGATCATCGTCTCAGTATCAGGGATCCTTCTTCAATTCCAGAGGATATGTGGGAGCCCAGACGGTTCAAGGTTCCTCATCCCAGGGTCAGGGATCCTTTCAGGTTCAAGGATCCTCATCATAGGGTCCGGTACCCTTCCAGATTCAAGGATCCTCCTCTCAGGTTCAGAGATCCTCATCTCAGGTTTACGGATCCACGGAGTATCCTCCAAGACCCCCCAATCACAGCACATCAAGGATCCAACATCTTTCAGGATCAAGGATTCTTGAGGAATGTAGAGGAATGTACAACCCGGAGGTTCAGATGTTCATCTAGGAGACTTCATTCCAATGCAGACCATTGCATCATCTGGTCCCTCGATTGTACCAGAATCCCGTCAATATGGATTCACATCCGGAGTCCCAAACTTGAATCCTTCAGGAGGTAACACTTTGAATAATTCTTATAACACTAACCATGGCTTTGTGCAGGATACAGGTATCAATCAAGTTATGGCTAAGGAATTACAGAAGCTGAAGGATATGATATCCAGCGTTCCAGGAGTGGTTAAGCCCATTCCTGAAATTGCAGATGGAAGCCATAGGATATCTCGTTTTGCACCACCTATTTGTGATGCTGAGATACCCAAAAGGTTTCAAATACCAACCATGAAGCTATATGATGGCTCGACGGATCCAGAAGAACATGTAGCTCAATATAGAGAAAGGATGGAGATCAATCCCATCCCAGAGATGTTGAAAGAAGCATGTTTGTGCAAGGGTTTCAGATCCACATTAACGGGATCAGCCCTTAAATGGCTGCTAAGTCTTCCCCCTTACTCTATTACTTCATTTGCTAATCTAGTTAACCTGTTTAATAGTCAATTCTCATGTAGTAGAAAATTTGAACGTTTAACTAGTGACCTATATAGGGTAACATAAGGTCAAAATGAATCACTTAGAGATTATATCACTAAGTTCAGTAAAGAATCCTTAGATATTCCTAATCTGGATATAGCTACGGTCGTGGAAGCCTTTAAAATGGGTTTGCTTAGGGATTTATTATTCTATGATGATCTTGTCATGACCCCTTGCAGGAATCTTGATGAAGTAAGAACCAGGGCCCTTAGATTCATCCGGCTAGAGGATGATAAAAGGATCCAAGAAAGACTGGCAGGATCCTCGAAGCAGGAGAAATAAGGATCCTACTTCAGGAACAACAAGTCCAAATCTTACAACAAGTCTGACAACCAGAACGTGCATGCAGTAGAACAGGAAGAGGATGATGAGGATTATCCTCCCATTTCTGAATATTGTTTTTCTGTTGATAACAATGAACTAATCCTTGCAATGTAGAACCTAGGTGACAAACAAGATGGCCCAGAAAAAGTGATAAGCCAGCTGCAACAAAAGACAAGTCCAAATGGTGTGCATATCATGAGGATTTCGGGCATCTCACTGAAGAATGTATTGCACTGAGAAAAGAGATTGGTTACTTGTTAAGCAAGGGGCACTTGAAGGAGCTTTTAGGAAGAAAAAAGTCAAGGATCCAGGATCCTGAAAAGGTTCCAGAAAGAGCTCCTGCTCCTCTGGCAGATGCACAAGTTATAAACTTCATATCTGGTGGATCAGACATTTGTGGTACTTCCTTTTCAGCAGCCAAGAGACATGCCAAGGAAACCAAGATGGATAATGGGGATAGACCCATCCGAACCTCTACTGTTACACAGGAAAAAGTTATATCTTTTGATGAGGATGATCGTGTTGATGTCCAGGATCCTCATCATGATGGTCTTGTTATTACCTTATTTAAATCTAACCATTTTGTTCGCAGGATCTTGATAGATGGAGGAAGCTCAGTAAACATCATTCAGCTTGATGTCCTCAAGAAAATGAACATCCCTGAATCGGATATTGTCCCAAGATCCTCAGTTCTTGTGGGATTCAGCGGAGAAACCAAGAATACGTTGGGGGACATTAAACTTCCCATCTACATTGAAGGACTTCATTCTTATCAAAAATTTTGTGTTATAGATTGCTTATCCTGTTGCAATGTTATCCTTAGCAGGCCATGGATACATGACATGAAGGCAGTTGCATCTACATATCATAAAGGTGTGAAGCTTCCTAGTCCTTGGGGGTGATAAAGATTGAGAGTGACCAACAAGAAGCAAAGAATTGCTATACCTCATCAATGAAGCCAGCCTCAAGACCAAGGGAGCAATAGCAACTAAAGTATCTTCCAAGAGACGTCTTGGAGGCAAGAGAACAGGATGTGAAAGATATCCTTATGGATCCTCATGATCCTGAATCCAAAATCTTCATAGGATCAGGGATCCTCAGTAACATTGAACAGAATTTGGTATCCTTCCTTAAGAGGAGAAAAACTACCTTTGCTTGGAAGCATGAAGACATGACAGGTATCTCTAAAGATATAATTACTCATAAACTTGGCATTGACATGTCATTCAAACCCATACATCAGAAGAGGAGGAAGTTTGCACCTGAGAGGAATGCTATTATCCAGGAGGAGGTAGATAAACTACTCCGGGCAGGTATGATAAGAGAGGTCAAATATCCAAGGTGGTTAGCCAATGTGGTTGTTCAAAAGAAAAATGGAAAGTGGAGGGTATGTGTCGATTTTACTGATTTAAACAAGGCATGTCCCAATGATCCTTTCCCATTACCCCACATTGACTCCATGGTGGATGCTACCGCGGGTCATGAGTTGTTGACTTTTATGGATGCTTCATCTGGATTTCAACAAATTCAGATGGAACCACCTGATCAAGAGGATACAGCCTTTATGACCTGTAACACCCCGAAAACGGGTTTGGTAATTAAACCCCGTTAATACTAAAAGACTGGTAAAAGTAACCCGGTAAATATTAGGATTTAAATAAATAATCCTAATATTAAATACAAGTGAATAAAAGCTTTTAAGGAAATAAGTTTATAAGAGGCCCGAGTTAACGGGACTTAAAATAAACTTAATCATAAATTCCCCGAACCCACTAAGTTAACTAGGAACATTTAACCTAGTTAATTAGTGGGAATATTGTTAAAAGTAATTAGGTTGTGACCTAGTTAATAATGAACCAAATAATAGATGGGGGACCAAAGTTGTTAAGTTTGAAACTAATAATAATTAAAACAATAAAAAAATTAAAACCAGTATGTCTGGTTCGATCAAACACAGAGGGGTGACACAGGATTCCTCAAACCCTAAACTCAACAAATCTCACAAATTGAAGGCACAAATCGGTTCCAAAACAAAATCTGAGCATAGATTGGTGATCTCCTCTGAAAAAGGGTCATAAGGTATGTAAATTTTGTAGAAAATTTCCATCTAAATTTCTGGATGAACTTAGAGAATTCGAATTAGATGGTTGCATGTTCGTTATATGATGAAATAGGAACATTGTAGTGTCTAGGAGTAAACCCTAGACAAGCATATGATGAAATTAGGTCTAAATCTTGTGAATTCATGATCACCATTGAAGGTGATAAGTGTGATGATGCTAAATTCGTGTAATGTGATGTTTTTAGGGTTTTTGATGGATAAAAATAGTGCTATAATGTCATGAACATGTTTCGATTGAAAGCTGAATTCAAACAGCTTCTGATCAGAATTTACAGCCGACTTGTATTGGCTGTAACATGGACAAAACGTGACAAAAACGTTTGTTTCTTGAGTCTAAAATGTAATTCCAGGAAATATCTTTAAAACCCCACTGGAATCGTATTTTTTCGACGAAAATTGAGCGTTTTATGAATTTTTCCGTATCAAATGTTCAAGCTGCGTTTTCTGGCAGAATTTGCAGCCCATTACGAATGTCATAACTCAATTTAGGAATTGAGTTATGATATCAAATTCTTACTGTAGAAAGTATTAAGTGATTAAAAGAATCTCCAATTGGAATTTCGTCAATCGGATAAACGAGGAATTTTTAATGAATTTTTCCGTAAGCTGCAGTCAGAAGTGACGAATCTGATTGCAACTTAGTTGATGAATTTTTACGAATTTTTGGTAAAGAGTTAGATCTTGAAATTTTAACACAAGGTCTAACCCTCCGATAGGTACGCCACATAAAAAAATCATAATTTTTGAAGACTTGTAAACAGGTTAAACAGGTCACCAAAAACAGCCTATTTTCAGTGATACGAAACTTGATTGTTGATGTTATAAATTATGCCCACAATGTTCATATGTTGAAATTATGAATCAAACGCGTAATTTCCTAGTTCGACTAATTACGTGTGATGTGGGGTAATACAAATTTTAATTATGAAGTCGATTTAGCTTATATGCACATATCATATAATTAAGGGTAGTTAACTTTTGAAAAGTTAAACTAACCATGGACGGAGTCGAATAGTAGTTTTGACATAGAAAATACGTAAGGTGGAATAGTCGTGGTTATAATGACTAATCTAACCACCTTGTGAATTATGATGATAGTTTGACTCTTGACAAGCTAGATGGAGGCTTGGGAATGAAGCGGGTCAAACGGAGCAAGTACGAAAAGGAAAGCGTAATTTGGAAGCGAGGTAAGTAAAAGCTTACACCCTTTTTAGTATACATCAGTTGTGTGTATTGAAAATGAATAAGGAAAAGTTAGTAATAGAGTTATAATGTTCCGACGCAAATAATATGAGTCGGAACTAGTGTAATTGTGAGAAATCATAAACAATGGCAAAAGGGGTAAATTGGTAAATTAGTCATATGACGATGAACTAATAAGAAATTTTGAAACACTACGTTATGGTGTAAACCGGAATGGGTAAAAGGGCGAGATGGTAACTAGATATCATCTCATAACAGAAAAGGGTCGTTCGGACTAAACGGGTCAAATGACATTGGCAAGATCATTTGACAATATTAATTGATGATCGCTTGTTGAGTTTTGTGATTACAGGAAATATCATACGGTTCGCGTTGGTATTAATTAGAAATTATTAGTGAAAGATATTTAAACGGTTCAATCCTATGACTCGATCCAGGTACGCATATTTAGAATTATTGTTAAAAGCGATATTCTTGGTCAAATATTAGCGAAAGTCCTTCGTCGTAAAATGAAGGACTAAAATTAACCAAAAAGCCCTTGATGGGAAAACCGGGCAAACGACCCTTAGAGGTTGTTTAGGAATTAGTACTAAGATTACGAAAAAAAACTAGATACTTTAATGTAGCAAAATGATGGGTGAAAGTGGTTTAAGGAATCATGAAACGGGTCAAAAGTGTTAAAAAGGGATTTCGAGCCGAGAGCTTGAAATCTGAATTTTTGAACTAGTGGAATGTCAGGTTTTAACTCCATAAGATGGAGAATTAAATTTTGAACGCATAGGAAAAAGAATCGCCTAAAACGGACTAGTAGATAAAAAGATATGGTCGTTTAAAGTTCGATTTTTGTTGAATAATTGAGCTGGGCAGAAAATGCAGGTTCAGAAACGGACCTGCTGGAAATTAGTCTCCCTCGCGACACGCGACAGGGTCCCTCAATTGGGGCGCGACACGCGACAGGTGTCGCGACTCGCGACAGATTAAAGGTTGCCTTCCGCGACACGCGGGAGGCATGATTTTGGAAATTTTATTTTGATTATCATTATTTGATATTGGAACTTATTTATACATGTTTATAAGCTGTCAAAACTAACTTTTAAGTGGGTTTTGATCATAGGTGAGTATAGCAAGCATCTGGAAGACGATCAAGCAATCAAGTGAACCGAACACATGTCAAATGAAGCTTCCGCAATGACTTACGTTGTTTTTGTTTTAAGTGAACTATTTGGAACTATATTTTGTTTACTTTAAACACGTATGAACTTTGACTTGACAAAGTTTTTAGAAAGTCACATTTTTTCATATAAAATGCATAATTAAGGTTATAAACATGTTAAATTGAGACGGATGTTACATGACCCCAACTGGTATCTATTGTTATATTGCTATGCCATTTGGACTAAGGAATGCAGGTGCTACTTATCAAAGGCTAGTCAATATGATGTTTAAGGAACAAATAGGACACACTATAGAAGTCTATATAGATGACATAGTGGTTAAGTCCAAGAAAGATGAGGATCACCTTAGAGACCTGGAGGAAGCATTCGATATCCTTGACAAATTCAATATGAAGTTGAATCCTTCGAAGTGTCACTTTGGTGTTAAAGCAGGCAAATTCCTAGGTACATGGTAACAAAAAGAGGCATTAAAGCAAGTCCAGAGCAAATTAAGGCAATTGTGAATATCAAATCTCCTGCCAATGCTAAGGATGTGCAAAGGTTGACAGGGAGGATCGCAGCCTTGAATAGGTTCATATCAAAGTCATCAGAAAAGTGCAAGGAATTCTATGACATTTTGAGAAAGAACAAGAAATTTGAGTGGACTGAAAAGCATGAAAAAGCTCTCAAAGCCCTTAAGGATTACCTATCCTCAGCTCCTGCCTTGATGAAACCAGAAAAAGGGGATATATTATCCTTATATCTAGCGGTATCCTCTAAAGCAGTAAGTGCAGTCCTTGTTAAGGATCACGAAGGTACACAACATCCTGTTTATTATGTAAGTAGAGTTTTCTTGATGCTGAATCCAGGTATTCACATTTAGAAAAACTTATCCTTGCTTTGATTATGGCATCCACTAAACTAAGACATTATTTTGAAACTCATGTCATTATTGTTAAGACTAACTTTCCAATTAAGAATGTTCTCAGGAAACCTGAAATGTCAGGAAGGATGGCTAAATGGGCAGTGAAGCTCATTGCTTATGATATAAGATATGAACCAAGGACTGCCATCAAATCCCAAGCCTTAGCTGACTTTGTGGCAGATTTTAGTAGTGATTTACAAAGAGAAGCTGAGTTAGAAGTTCAGCAGCTTGAGGAGACTAAGGATCCTTGGATACTCTTCACTGATGGAGCTTCTAATGTCAAAGGAACAGGACATGGAATACAACTAAAATCACCACAGGGGGACATAATACCCCACTCAATAGCTTGTGAGTTTCAAACTACTAATAATGAGGCTGAATATGAAGCCTTGATAGCTGGTTTGCAAATTGCCAAGCACATGAGGATCAGGTATCTTGAGGTACATGTAGATTCATTGTTAATTACCAATCACTTTAATGGATCTTATGCTGTTAAAGGTGAACGACTAATCAAATACCTAGAGATAGTCAAGGAATTGGCACTCTCTTTTGTTTCTTTTAGTTTGACACAGGTACCTAGGGAAGAGAATGTAGAAGCTGATGCATTGGCCAATCTTGGATCATCATTGAAAATTCCAGAGGATATCAAGATCCCTATCATCCATATTTTGGCTCCTGCTATTGAGGATCACATAGCTATGGAGATAGAAGAGGATTCTGCAGTGGTTCCTTGTGATAATGCACAATTTCATTCAGGATCATGGATCCTTCCAATTATGAGATATATACAACATGGAGAGATTCCTACAGGAGAAAACCCCAGGGCTTTCAAAATCAAGGTATCTCAATTTACAATATTGAGTAACATGTTGTATAGACGATCTCTTGCAAGTCCATATCTAAGATGCATTGAGGATCCTGAAGTCCAAGAAGTCCTAAAGGATTTTCATGAAGGAGATTGTGGAAACCACACTGGGGGCAGGGCATTGTTCTCAAGGATCCTTAGGATAGGATACTATTGGCCTACTATGAAGAAGGATGCTGTGGATTATGCCAATAAATGTGATGCTTGTCAGAGACATAGTAATATCCTTCATCAGCCAGCAGAGCTATTGCATCCTATATCCTCTTCTTGGCCATTCATGAGATGGGGAGTGGATATAGTTGGTAAACTTCCCAAAGCACCAGGAGGAAAAGTGTTTATGCTTGCCATGACTGATTACTTCTCCAAGTGGATAGAGGCTGAAGCCTTTGCTCAAGTCAGAGAAAAAGAAGTGATATCCTTTATTAAAAGAAATATTATTACTAGATTTGGTATCCCTTCTGAAATTGTTTGTGACAATGGATCCCAATTTATTGGGAGTAGAACTACTAACTTTTGTGACAGCTGGGGGATTAAGATGATAACATCAACACCAGTCCACCCACAAGCTAATGGTCAAGCAGAATCATCCAACAAGATCATCATCAACAATTTGAAGAAGAAGCTTGGATCCAAGAAAGGAAAGTGGGCAGAAGAACTACCTTATGTACTATGGGCTGATAGGACAACTCCCAAGAATGCTACTGGCCAAACTCCATTTTCTTTAGTATTTGGAGCAGAATCAGTGATCCCTACAGAGATGGTGGTTCCTACTGCAAGAACAAGCATCCGTGATCCTGAAGGAAATGCTGAAAACTTGGTTCAAGACTTGGATACCATAGAAGAACTCAGGGATTTAGCAAGGATAAGAATGGCTAGTTATCAACAAAGGATGGCTGGAGCTTATAACAAGAATGTCAAGATCAGGAAGTTTCAAGTTGGTGATATGGTGTTGAGGAAAGCATTCCAAAACACCACAAATCCTGCTGATGGCAAGTTAGCACCAAAATGGGAAGGCCCCTATCTTATTGAAGCTGAGGCAGGAAAGGGGGCATATCGATTGCTAACAATGGAAGGTGATTTGCTACCAGGAGCTTGGAATGCTATCCACCTGAAGAGATACTTCATGTAATAAGGATCCAGGATCCTTAGCCATTTTCGTGTCCGATGCTCATGAAGGATCTTTAGAGGATAAATGATCCTCATTCTGGTAATGATCTAACCTCAATTTATCCACTTCTTTAATTAACTTATATACGAGGAGAAGGATCCTGGATCCTTTATCCTTCTTTCACTTAGTTCTGAGTTTTGCAGAAGGTAGATATATCCTTAACAAAGGATTGAGTATCCACAGAAGTCTCCAGTTATTTGGGCTTGACCCCAGTTATTTGGGCTAGTCCCCAGTTTTTGGGCCTATCCCCAGTTTCGCCAGTAGTGCACGATGATCCTTGTGCAGTTTAAGGAAATGGGACCAGTACCCGCTTTAGGGGCTGACAATTTCATTGTACTGACTGTATTCAGGATCCTACGTATAATGGTAGACGTACCATACATCCGTTCCTAAGGTTTCTAACATTTTCACGTTAGCTAAGGTTTTGGCATTTTCATGTCACTAAGTTTGTATAGTCGCCAGTGAGGGCGATACTCCAGTTTACACAAGATCCTTTGGGCTTATCCCCAGTTTTTTGGGCTTGTCCCCAGTTTCTTTGGGCTTGTCCCCAGTTTTTTGGGCTTGTCCCCAGTTTCTTTGGGCTTGTCCCCAGTTCTTTGGGCTTGTCCCCAGTTTTTGGGCTTGTCCCCAGTTTATTGGGCTTGTCCCCGGATTGTTGGGCTTGTCCCCAGATGCTAACTCTTCTCTTATGATTGGCTTAGTCCCAAGTTATGTTCCATTTCAGGTTTTTGAAGTTAAACAACTAAGGATCCTTGATCCTAACCTCTTAATAAGGTTTGTCTTTTGGTTATCCTGATTGTAAGTATTGAAGTTTTAGGATCCTAACTTGGATTCTCAGGTATGATCCTTAATCATCTTAATTTTATTCTTTATTTATTTAAGTGACCCTTATTCTTTGACAACAGGATACATGATCCTTAAATTACACTACTATTTTGAATTTATCATTTATAGGATATCTAATCCTTGATCATATCCTAAACTTTTTGACATAACTTTTGTTCTTAACTTGTGAATTCAAACAAAGTGTATCATAACAATTGAAAGATAAAGTATTAACAAAAATAACAAAACATGATAAGCCGAAAGATTAAACTTTTATTTATTTAGCAAAAGGTTAACCCTCTAAAGGTTGTCAAAATTGCCAACCCAAGTTTCTACCAGCAAAACGTGGCCCGTCCACTTGGGTTGGCAAAGGGCGTCCATATTAACGAGGTCTAAGTGCAGGAATAAAAAGACGGCAGGATCACATTGGCTTCATCCCCCAAACAGAGGATCCCTCCACCATTTGTTATCCTACCTATTGTCTGAAGGATCAGTGATCCTTAAACCTAATTACTATTGTTTAAGTACAAACCAACCATTGTTCTAAAAACACCATCAAACAAAAAACAACTACCAAACCATAAAAAAATGGGCTCCGGCCGCGTCTAGATAAATCCATCATCGCCCATTTTTTGCAGCTCACACCTTCGCTGCATCACCATCACCTCCAGCCTCTGCATCACCAGCCTGATCCTTCGCCCCGCTGCCGCTTGCCTCGATTGCGAGGACCTCTTCAGCCTCATCTTCATCGTCCAGCTCAGCTAGCTTGGCCTTCCAGCCTTCTTGGTCCCAGGCAGTTTGGTCGAAGCTAGGATCCTCAGCCTCCTTTGCCATCTGCAATTTGATTTTGAGCATAGCAATGGCGGCAGAAAACTTAGCACCCTCCATCACTTCAGCCTTCTCATGGTCAGCATTGATGTGGGCCATGACCAGCTGCTTTTTCGCCAAGTTAAGCTCCTTCTCGAGGGTAGAGATGGTCTCATCCTTTGCCGGGAAGATCTTCTGAAAGTCCAGCTCCTTCTGCTCAGCCTCTTCAACATACACATCAAAGAGCATCTGGATCTCAGCAAATTTCTGCAAAAAAAGGAAAGATACAATTCAAGATCCGTTATCCTCAAATGGGCAGGATAGAATTAAGGATCAGGGATTCTTACCTCAGAGAAGTATTCTTCAAACTGATGTCGGATGAGGGGTAGGCCTTCAAGATCATCAGCGGTCTTCCTCTTTTTTCCGCCCTTGCCCTTGGAGGTGACAGGCTTAGGAATTGGAACGTTAGGGCTGGTAGCAATTCGTTTCTTGCCAGACCGGGCAGTGACAGCATCAAGATCACTAACGCTGAAGCGAGAAGCTGATTTCGAGGACTTTCCAACACCTACAAACGGCAAACAACAGATAAGTATCCTTAATCTATATCTATTTAATCATACATAAATGTAAATACTTACTTGATATGGTGACTGAACCAGAGGATACTTCTTGTGAATCCTTTGTTTTGGGCTGGAACGTTCTAACAGCTAGATCAAGGCTCCAAAAGGAAGCGATCCTTTCTTCTGTTGCAGGTGACTGAATGAGATGTGAAACTAAGATAGCTGCACAAAAAGACAGAAAAGGATCAGTCATTCTCAACACCAAATAGAATCATCCTATGATCCTTCTATAAGGATCCTATATCCTACCATGGGTGGTCCACTCTTTGGGGAGATCTTTCCCGTCTGGAATAGAATCTCTCTTAACAAAGAAGAAGCGGTTTTTCCAATGGGTATCATTCTTTGTGGTTTTCAGGATTGGATGAGGATCACCAGGCTTATGTTTGAACAAGTAACGGTGTGAACCATGGCTCACAAGATTATACAGCTCAGCCAGTTCCGACATTCCTATCTCTATACCTTCCTGCTCTATGATGTTTTCTAAGGTATGCAGAACCCTCCACATCATCGGCATGGCCTGGATATAGCACATACCCGTGAGTGCAAAGAAAGATTGGGTAAAGGCAGGGAAAGGATAGGAGAATCCTATCAGGAATGGGGTGGCCAGAAAAGCAACCCAAGTGTCGGAGACAGAGTCACTTTTTGCAGAGGAATCAAAGGGTCTGAAAACGGTATCCCCCGGAAAAATAGTGGCGAATCCGGTCAATCTCCGGGTCAGTAAAGCGGCATAGCTCAGTCGAAGGATTCTTAATGATCCCTTGGCTTTTCAAGGAATCATCCTTCTTTGGATCCTTGGCTGGTGAGGATCGAAGAACCATTTTCGCCATGGGTAATGAGAACGAAGAAGATCAAAGTAAGAAAATGTAGAGAGAAGGAGAAGAGAGATACCTGTTCCAATCTTTGAATGAGGATTTAAAGGGGAATATCGCTCGAATTTAAATGCAAATTGATCCTTATCTCTAACCTATATATAATGATGATTCTGCAGATTGTCACTTCGGTGACGCATGATGTGTAACGGCTAGTTCGATTCTAACGGCTATTTTTCCGTTGGCTAGTTCGTTGCAGATAGGATTAGAAAATATGACTCATTTAAGTGATATTTTATTCCTCATATTTTGGGTGCAATTGTTAGGGATAGATTTTCTAAACCTAAGGATCACGGATCCTCAAATACTGCCAGGATCATGGATCCTCAATTCTGTTTTAATTAAGGATCCTCAGAAGACGTTGCAGGATCAGGATCCAGGATCCTCATTGTTATCCTTACACTAACGGTTGCTTTCACTATATTTAAGCTTGTTTTGCGGGAGTATACGCATTGGACTTGGTCTTGCCGATATTCTTGGGGAATATGCTCTCAATATTCTGCACGTGCATAGCTTAATGACCGTTTTAGAAGTCGTGGGTAGCTTGCACATTTAGCGGATAGTTAGTTATTTAGATTTTTTCTATTTTTAAAGGGGATAACAAGCTTGAATTAGAAAAAGTTAGCAAACACACACACTCGAAACATCTCTTTGCAACTCATTGGCGATTTCATACACATTACGCACTAGTGATCCTTGTAACAAGCTTGTTATCATCCCGAGTTGTAACGATCACTTGTTTAATTATAGTTGGTGATCGGTAGTTTCCATCACCCGAGGTTTTTTATGCCGGAGATCATCTCTTGATCAAGGGCTTTTTCCTCGTATAAATCCTTGTGTCACTCGTTCATTTCATTTGAAGTTTACTCATTGATTCAAGCATCATACCTCACAAAAGAAGATTTGGTTGCATTATCCTAGTCTGATTTTTTACCAAAACAGTTCCTGCAAGGTGTCATAACAAGATCATCATAGAATTGTGAATCCTTAAGTAAACCCGTTTTAAAAGCTTCAACAGCTGTAGCAATTCCAAGTTAGGAATTTCTAAGGATTCTCTACTGAATTTAGTTATGTAATCCCTTAATGATTCATTATGACCTTGGGTTACCCTATATAAATCACTAGTTAACCATTCAAACCTCCTACTACATGAAAATTGACTATTGAACAAGTTAACCAGATTAGAAAATGAAGTAATTGAATAAGGAGGGAGACTTAGCAGCCATTTCAGAGCTTATCCAGTCAAACCTCCTATTAAACCGTTCAAACCTCCTACTACATGAAAATTGACTATTGAACAAGTTAACCAGATTAGAAAATGAAGTAATTGAATAAAGAGGGAGACTTAGCAGCCATTTCAGAGCTGATCCAGTCAATGTGGATCTGAAACCCTTGCAAAGGCAGGCTTCTTTTAACCTTTCCGGAATGGGATTGATCTCCATTCTCTCCCTGTACTGTGCTACATGCTCTTCTGGATCGGTGGTACCATCATAGAGCTTCATATTTGGTGTTTGAAACCTCTTTGGTATCTCCGCATTACATATAGGTGGTGCAAAGCGAGACACCTTGTGACTCCCATCCGGAATCTCAGGAATGGGTTTAACCACTCCTGGGACACTGGATATCATATCCTTGAGTTTTTGTAACTCCCTTGCCATAGCTTGGTTGATCCCTGGTTCCTGCACAAAACCATGGTTAGTATTGTAAGATGTATTGAAAGTGTTACCTCCTGACTGATTTGAGGTTGGGATTCCAGATGTGAATCCAAATTGTCGAAGCTCTGATGCAATTGTGGGACCGGATGAGGCAATAGTTTGCATAGGAATGAAGTCTCCCACATGAATCACAGAACTTCTGGGTTGTTGGCTCCCTAAGGATCCTTGATCCTGAAAGATATTGGATCCAGTATACATCGGAGCTGAAGGTCTTGGAGGATACTCCATGGATCCTTGAACTTGCGATGAGGATCCTTGAACCTGCGATGAGGATCCTTGATGCTGAGGGTAGGATCCTTGAACTAACAGCATCCCCATGTATCCTCCCGCACTGGAGAAGGATCCTTGATGCTGGAAAGAGGATCCTTGAGGCTGAAGGGAGGATCCTGAAGGCTGGAAGTAGGATCCTTGAGCCTGGGTCAAAGCCGATGATCCATACTGCATACTTAATGATCCTCCATGATACTGGACACCTGATGTCTTAGAATGTTAAACGGTTGTTGCTGGAGTGGTGAAATCCAATGATCTGGGCACCAATGGAGAGTGATCCTCCACTGACTTCTTCAATTTCTTGATTTCATCAATCTCACGAAGGATCCTGCCATTAGTTTCATCTTGTTGTTGCATGTAATTCTTCATCTACAAAATCAAAGAATAAAGATCATTGTTAGTAGGAGCAGAAGAAACAGCAGTAGTTACTTTTGTGAAAACGGGGGTTGTCTTCTTCGCTGCATTCTCAGCATTCTTCTGGGATCTAGAAGAAATAGGAGGCAAAGGTGGAATGCCCTGTGATGAGGTGATCGTTGACATGGAGCTCGAAGTGTTTTTCCCTTAAGAAGCCATGTGATTGAAGGCAATGAACAGAAATGAATGAAATGAATAAGTTTTTCAAAGATGAAGCACCAATTGCCCCACGGTGGGCGCCAAACTGTTTTGGTCAAAAATCATACAAGGATAATGTAACCAAATCTGATTTTTGTGAGGTTGGATGCTTGGTTAAATGAACAAATGTGTAAACAAGAATTTAATGAAAATGGTGATGAACACAAGGATTTATACGAGGAAAAAACCCTTGATCAATGAATGATCTCCGGCATAAAAAACCTCGGATAGTGAAAACTATCACTATCAACTATATTAAACAATAAAGGTTACAACTTTGGATGATAACAAGCTTGATACAACGATTTCTAGTGTGTTTGTGTGTGTATTCGCCAACTGGTTTCAGAGAATTCGAATGTGTGTAATTGTGTTTCTAATAATAGCTTGTTATCCCCTAAAAAAATAGAAAATATCTAGATAACTAACTATCCGAAATTTGTGCTTGCCATCCACGATCACCACAACGGTCATCATCTTGTGCACGTGCTATGATAAGGAGCATATTCCCCTGGAAACTCGGTTAGAACAAGTCTCCTTCGAAATACACCTGCAAAACAAGCTAAAGGATGATGGAAACAATTGTTAGTTTTAGAATATCAAAGAGGATCCTGGATCCTTAGCCTTCTTGCACCATTTCCTGAGGATCCTTGATCCAGGTTGAACTGAGGATCCGTGATCCATAATCAATAAAATTCTATCCCTAACAAAAACTATCACTATCAACTATATTGAACAAGAAATGTTACAACTTTGGAAGATAACAAGCTCAATACAATGAATTGCTACTGTGAATGTGTGTGTTCGCCAATGAATGTCAGAGAGTTCGAATATTAGTTGTTGTGTTTTTTTTAAATGAGCTTGTTAACCCCTTAAAAGATAAAAAATATCCTAATAACTAACTCTCCGAGAATCATGCAAGCTTTCACACGATCCCCTTAACGGTTATAACTCTCATGCACATGCCAAAAATAGCATATTCCTCCGAGATTCTCGTGTTGACTTAGCTCACATATTACCTGCAAACATAAACTAAGAGCACAAGGAACAACTGTTGAAAACATAAACATTAGTAAGGATCCTTGATCCTCGGACTCCCTGCATTATCCATTAAGGATCCGTGATCCAGGTCCAGACTCAGGATGGATGATCCTTAGCATTAAATCTATGCCCTAACAGTAATGATGCACTGATTTGAGATGAGGTAATCGCCGGCATGGCACTTGAAGTGGATTTTCCGTGAGAGGCCATGGAGTTGATGAAAATGAACAGAAATGAACACAAAAAAGTTTTAGAATTGAGGCACCACTTGCCCCACGGTGGGCGCCAAATTTTTTTGGTCAAAAATCATTTTAAGGATAATGTAACCAAATTTTGATTGTGAGGTAGAGTGCTTATGTGTATTAACAACAATGTAATCAATTTGTAAAGTGAAAACGAAAATGAACACCAATATTTGTACGAGGAAAAAGCTCTTGATCCTTATGAGATGTTCGGCACAAAAATACCTCGGGTGACAGAAACTACCGATCACCAACTATATAGAAAAGTAAGTAGTAATCAATAAAACTTCGCAAGACAATGAGCTCAATACAATAGAAACTAGTGTTTGCAGTTTGAGTGTTGCGAGAGTGAAAGTGTGTGTGTGTGTGTTATGTGTTCGTATGATATGTTGTTGTTGTGTCTAAAATGAGATTCATTATACCCTTATAAAAATGGAAATAACTAGATAACAAACAGTCTGAAAAATGTGCATGCATCCCATGTTCTCCATAACGGCTACACTCGAATACACACGTGCTCATTTGGAGCATATTCCCTGATATTCTAGGATAGACCAAGTCCAATTTGACAAACACCTTCAAATACAAGTTAAAACATAGGAAACAATTATTAGTCAATATAAATAATAATAAGGATCCTTGATCCTCATACTTCTTGCACCATCCATTAAGGATCAGTGATCCAGGCTAGATCTAAGGATATGTGATCCTTAGTATTAAAAATCAATGCCCTAACAACCTACACATCAACTTCCATCTGAGCCCAATTCACCCTTATGACATCATGTCCCACACCATCTAACTCAACTCCCCCCACCCTAAAATAATTAACATATTAAAAAATTTTGTATAAGGCTAGTCCTACATAATTATAATATAGAGTAAATTACTTTTTGAGTCTAGAGTTAAATGCCTGGTTGGTCCCTGTGGTTTGCGAAAATTACAGACTTGGTCCCAATGCTTCACTAATTACAGAGTTGGTCCTAATAGTTGTAATTTTTGCACTCGGGCGGTCCTTATCACTAACCTCTGTTAAATTTCTCAGTTAAGTTGATGTTAAATGACCAAATTGCCCTCAACAATTAAAAAAATGCACAACTTAATATAAACACAGTACAACAATCATAACTTTTTTTGCAGATAAAGGATTTAACAAATTCAACAAAACAGCATCAACAAATTAGAATTATAAGATCACATCCCTCACAATCAAAGATGGTATACCACACGAAGCATCAAATTTCATCTGGTTATGCTCAGCTTAAACCACATGTTTCAGCAATTCTTTAATTGAAGTAAGTAAAACGTGTTTTAACGTAATATCTAAACTTTGTGATCCAATAGCTAGGGTTTACCACAGTTAAATATCTGAACAATGAAACGTAAATTAAGCATTTAATCTGTAGATCAACTCTGCTTAGCAGATAGGTGATTCAACAAATTCACCAAAACAACATCAATAAACTAGAACTAGAAGATCAGATCCACCACAATCAACAACGGAATACAAACAAAGTTCAATTTTCTTCCTTAAATATTCATCCCTATTGCAGGTTTCATAGTTTTGGATGTATTCACCGTCGCACGTGGCGAAGGAGGTGGTGGCGGTGGTCGTTTCGTCGGAGGAAATGATGGTTCTCGATCCTTACGCTTCGTTCTTGTGGATCCATACAGACGATTTCCGTTCATCTTGTAGAATTTGCCGGAAAATGTTGAGTGATTTCACTAATTTGAACTGGTGATGGAGGTTTATGAGTGTTGATATATTCTGATATCTGCAACGTTGGTTGTGAAGGGTAGTGGTTGTGGCTGGTGCAGTGGTTATCGGCGGGTGAAGCAGCAGGGGCGGCGATGGTGTTAGTAGCAGGTGTGGTGGTAGGGTTTTTGTAAGGGTGGGAGAAAGGGGAGGAAGAAGATAGTTTTATTTATTTTAATTGCTCAGGGGTAATCTAGTCATTTCACATACATTTAACTGAGAAATTTAACAGAGATTTGTGATAAGGACCACCCGAGTGCAAAAATTACAAATATTAGGACCAACTCTGTAATTAGTGAACCATTAGGACCAAGTCTTCAATTTTCGCAAACCACAAGGACCAACCAGGCATTTAACTCTTGAGTCTATGTGTTTTAGTGGTTTTAACTATTTAAATTCAAAAACAAAAAGTTTAACTATCTGAATACCAAAATTCTCATTTGTAACATTTTGAGTCCAGTTTACTAACACCATCCATAAAGTCTGTTAACTACAAGGATATTTTAGTCATTTACACATAATGTACAGCTCTTTAATGCATCCTACCATCGTACCGCACCACCACCACCACCACCATCCTCACCGCACCTCCACCACTATCACGATATCACCACCCTCCCCAACGCACCTCCACCACTATACCACGACCACCCTCCCCACTACACCTTCACCACCATCCCCATCCCCACTACTACCCTCCTAACCGCACCTCCACCACCATCCCCACTACCCTCCCTCGACTCAAATCAGAACCAAAACTCCCCAACAACCAAATCCACGACAGTTTTGCTCCTTCAACCTAGATCCGATGGTGGTGGTGGTGGTGTGGTGCGATGCGGTGGTGGAGGTGCAGTGGTGGTGGAGATGCAGTGGTGATGGTGGTGATGTTATGGTGGGAAGGTTTAGTTGAGAGAGAGATAAGGAATATATATATATATATATATAGAGAGAGAGAGAGAGAGAGAGTAATTAGATTGTTGTGTGTGAATAATATATATATATATATATATATATGTGTGTGTGTGTGTGTGTGTAATAATAATGATAATAATAATACTGTTTTGGTCAAAAATCACACAAGGATAATGTAACCAAATCTGATTTTTGTGAGGTTAGATGCTTGGTTAAATGAACAAATGTAAGAACAATAATTGAATGAAAATGGCAATGAACACAAGGACTTATACGAGGAAAAAACCCTTGATCAATGAATGATCTCCGGCATAAAAAACCTCGGATAGTGAAAACTATCACTATCAAGTATATTGAACAAACAAGTTTACAACTTCGGATCTATTGAGCTTCATACAATGAATTCTAGTGTGTGTGTGGGTGTGTATTCGAGAGAAAGAGTAACAGAAATGATGTACGGTAACCAGAGTGCAAGTTGGTTCTAAATTTAGCTCAATACCCCCTCTTAACTTAGCTAAAAATATCCTAAATAACTATCCGAAAAATCAGCCATTCACCCACGATCACCACCAACAGTCTTCAGCTCGTGCACATGTCGAAATAAAGAGCATATTCCCCTGGAATCTCGGTTGGAATAAGTCCTCTTCGAAACATACCTGTAAAACAAGCCAAAAGGTGATGGAAACAATTGTTAGTTTAAGAATACCAGTGAGGATCCTTTATCCTTAGTCTTCCTGCACCACTTCCTGAGGATCCTTGATCCAGGTTAAACTGAGGATCCGTGATCCATAGACACTAAACTTCTATCCCTAACAAATACTAATAAGAGTAAATTAGATTTTTTTAACTATAGGGGTAATTTGGTCATTTGACAACCATTAATAGAATACTTCTAACAGCGTGAAAAATTTATACTCAAAATGTTACAAAGTAAGAATCTCGGTATTGAGGTAAATAAACTTTTTTATTTGATTTTTATTTTAGACTTAAGTAGTTGCATGTAATCAAAAAAACAATTTACTAGTGAGCCAAACTTAACTGAATAGACTTAATTTGGATTATATAAAAATGAGCCTAAGTCTCAGTTTATGTGATTTCTAACTTTCGATTTAGGGTTTCTAGATTATGATTTTCATTTAAAGCTTCGATGAAGGCCATAATTTTGAGTTTTGACTTTTAAGTTTTTAATGATTCACGTCATGCATCACTCATTGAATATTAAATAGAGCATAAAATCGAATTTGGTCTTGCAATGGAGAAAAATTGGAGGCTAGTTTATTCCCGAAGGAGATTGGAAGACCAACGGGGGGCGTGAGACTCCTTGGGGGAGCTGTTAGCCGGGACCCCAGTTTCATTAGTGCTTTGGCTGCGCGGCGAGCTTCCCGGGCAGTGGACCTTATGAGTAGTCTTTCGCAACTCCGAGACCCGCAAAGTGAGCTTCTCTTGCTGCGCTCTTGCATGGGTGTCGCCAAGCTCTTTTTTGGTCTGCGAACTTGTCAACCTGTGTTTGTAAAGGAGGCGGTATCCTTATTCGATAAAGGGCTACGGGGGGCTATAGAGGACATTGTGGTGTGTGGGGGTCCGTTTTTTGGGGATTTTCAGTGGCGGGTTGCTTCTTTGCCCTGTAAGATGGGGGGGCTGGGGCTTCTATCGGCCACGGATGTCTCCATTTACGGTTTTGTTGCCTCACGAGCTCAATCGTGGGGGCTGCAAGATCACATCTTGCGCGAGAGTGGGGTTGTTGGAATGGATGGGGATTATGACATGGCTCTGGGGGAGTTGCATAGACACCTCCCGGATTTGGATATTGGCGGTTTCGCTAACAGGGACACCGCCCCACCGAAGACCCAAAGGACTTTGGCGAGTGCTCTGTTTTGTCGTATCGCTCAGAATATTGGATCAGATTTCTGTACGACCCCCCGTCAGAACGCCGTCCTAGAATGTTTGCGGGGCCCCCACGCCCAAGATTTTCTATCGGTCATCCCCATCGAGGGCTTAGGCCAAAAGATGTCTGCCGTTGAATACCGTGCTATCTTAAAATATCGGCTCATGATTCCTATGTTCCCTGATGATGAGCAATGCCCGATTTGCCAGAAAGCTTGCTTAGACCAATTTGGGGAGCATGCTCTGCACTGTAAAAAACTGCCAGGTTTTAAGTATAGGCACGACTGGGTGCGAGATGTCTTGGGGGACATCCTCAAACGGGCGGGGATCTCGGTGAAGAAAGAAGCCTCCGTTAACTTTTTGACAGATCCGAGGGAAGGAAGATCCACATTGCGCCCCGCGGACGTTTTAGTTTTCGGGTGGGATGCTGGTAAACACGCTTGTGTTGATCTCACCGGGGTTTCCCCCCTTGTAGGCTTTCGGGGTACAGGTTTTGTCCCTGGTCAGGCGATTGCAAGGGCGGCAGCGAAGAAAATGGACAAACATGCAAAAGCCTGCGAGGATAATCAACATTCCTTTATCCCTTTTGCCTTTGATACCTTCGGCTCGCTAGCCCCAGAAGCCATCAGATTTCTTGAACGGGTCCAACGGGTTGTTCACAGCAACATTTCGTCTCCTAGAGATCGGGGTTTCGTTTTTACTAGGTTATGTTTCGCTATTCAAAAGGGGGTAGCGGCGCAGCTTGTTGCCCGCTTACCGGCTATCTTGGTGTAATTGTCCTTAAAGTTTTTATATGAAATGAACTATAGAAAAAATTTTCTTAAAAAAAAAAAAAAAAAAAAAAATTATAGTTTGAGTGTTTGATCATTAAATTTAGATTTTTAGCACAAAGAACCAACGCTGTATAATTCAATTTGGTTGTTTCACGTGTTTGATTAATTATGTGAAACTAGTGTAAGTTGCATTGAAACAAATGTGTGATACCTTATTATAATTTGTGTAAACTACAAAATGTAACCGCGCGTTGTCGTGGATTGGTGTTGGTTTACTGAACACACAAAGAAAAAATGAATATCGGTACCGGTATCGATGTTGTTTGACGGTATCGTTTCGGTTCAGTAAAAGTTTGTGTATTATAAAATTTAAAAAAAATCACACCAAAATTGTCTCACATAACCCAGACAGTAAAGTCGTGAAGTCGTCATATACACAAAAGGATATTGACACGTAATTTTACATTGATCAAAAGACATTAAAATGAATTTCGATACGGTTCCGATAATACTGACACCGGTGCAGATGTTGTTCGGTAACGTTTGGTTCGTCACGTCACGGTAGTGGTACTCGGTATAGCTTATGATGCCAAAAAACGGCTTATTTCGAATACAACTCCATATTCAACAAAATTTATACCGAACCGTTGAGAGAAATTAATGACAACGATGTACTTAATTTTGTTTAAATTTAGCGAACACGAGTTGAAACAAAAATTAAATGGATTAAATATGTATATTACTATCATGTGGTGAATATTACTGGAGTTCTATTTTGTTGTGAAGTGATGTGTATAGAGGGAAATTAATGTACACTCTTTTAAGAGCTAGAAAAATTTATAGTGAAAGTACGTAATAGGTTGTATTAGCCCGGTTACTAGAACATGTTTTATAACAGGTTTTGAAGTCATATTTTTAGAAGATATGATTGTTAAAGGAGTTTACCATCTATCATCTTTCTTCATTTGTTAGTTACAACTTTATCTCTAGGTTAAATATTAAGTTTCGGAAAAACATAATTAAAATTTATTTTAGGTTTCCTAATGGTTCAGACCTCATACTAATGTCTGAATTCAGACATTTGCCTCTCGATGGTTAAGGATTATATTGGCTCTTACTGGTTCAGACCTCTGGATGGTTAATGAGTCTGAATGGTTAAGACCTCTTATCCATCAGACATTTGTTTCTGAACGGTTAAGCATTATATTGGCTCTTAATGGTTCAGGCCTCTTACTGATTCAGCACTTACCATTTAGAAGTTGCCAAATAGCTCCTAAGTTTTTCTACGAAATTGGCTCTCGCTTCTCGACAGGTTCAAAGTCCGAACCATTCATTCAAGTGACTTTATTCTTGGACCCTAACCATTGAACTTTGTGGGCTTATTACATTATTTTGTGGGCCTATTATTTAGTTACTTTAGCCTCATTGATAGTTTGGGCTTGGGAGTTCATTTTCTTCAATATTTCCGTTTATAGTACAGAAAAACGAATTCATAATAACTAATAATATACTGGCTAGCATCTATCTATGTATGTATTTATGGAATTATGGGTTACTACACAGTTACTTAATGTGTCCCCACTGATAAACGTTGGTTACAAAGACAACTATGGTAGGTACAACTTACAAGTTGATTTTCTTGGAGCAAAACACAACATAATCCATTTGCATAATCGGACATATGGCCGTTTAGTTTACATATTGATCAGCTATAATATTCGCACAATACAAAACCTATGAGAACTAGAAACAACAAATGAAATGCTACAAATGGAAATTAACATGAGAGAAATAAAAGTGGATAAGATCGCAAATTAGTAAAAGTCGGGTGTTCCATTGGTGTTAGGAAGCCTTTGACGTCTCTCCACATAAGCCGATGGAAACCACCCGTTTCTACCTCTGCATTCTCCTTCAGACCATCCCGAAGGGCTCACCTGAGTAGAATATCATTTTGCTTTTAGAATCTACAAAGACTAATAACTAAATGCAAAACATGTGAACAGGAAACGGGTCAAGTAATGGGTCAAACCGGTTCGGGTTGAAACATGTCACCTATTTAGTAGTGGACAAATGGTGCATACACCGATTATTAATGCATAATTATTAGAAGGTTATATTCCTAAAAAAAAAACTTTGGCCAACATTCAACCAGTTTGGCCCGTTCCCCTTTTAGCTAAAAAAGTATTTGACCCGTTTGACATAAAATACACCCCAAAATGACCCGTTCGTAGAACTGCAAAGTGCAAATTTTAGTAACCTTTCTCACTACAACATAGTCACCAATTGCCAAGCTTAGTTCCTTATCAGAAGAAGCTTCAAACCCATGCATTGCCTGCATAATATCAACACAATTTAATTAATTAGGTAGAGCCCGCTACATTTACGTCTCACTTGACATTTCAGAAAGAAAATTCACATGAATGGCCCATTTCAATAAATTGCATGTTCCATTTTTCTTAAACAAGTTAAACCTACTTATTATTTTGCCACCGTTATCATTAAAAATGCATTAATGGTATTGATTTGGAATTTTGGATCCACAAGGTTCTTTCATTCGTCATCATTTGACTTAAGAGCGTTTGATGTTTGACCAATGGTCAACATTTAAATATGGTGCGATTAGAGAAAAGAGAAATTACCTCGGCCAAAAAGTACTTTGTTTTATCCGACATAAGATTGGACGGTACTGTAGGTGGGGCCGATTCTCTCCTTTGTTTATCAGAGACCATCTATAAAGAAGTTCACATCATCACACAAACAAAACCAGATATACGGGACAAAACTGCCACCTCAAGCAGATTGTTAGCACTAACCTCAGCTTCTATCTGGTGTAGAATAGCAGCTACTCTCTCGTGATACGTTCTTTCTCCTTCAACCTTCAAGTGCATTAAAAATTCTCTTAGAAGTTGGAACATTTAAACGTTATTCTTCCAAGTAAAAATTCGCATGCACACGAACCATTGAAACAAGTCTCTGGAACGTAAGCCGTTGTTGCTGTGATTCAACAGCAGCCAGCGCAGCAGTAGCTTCTTTACCTAGTACAGCCATGTTTGCTTTAAGTTCCTGCATTCTAGCTTCGGCTGCATGCAACTTGGTCACATTCTCGGGTATCGGAGATTCTCTAACTCGGGCTTGTCTTCTAGAAACTTCTGATGCCTGTGTGCTTTCACATTCGGTTATAATCAATGCGATCACATAGTTCAAGGGAATTTCGACCCCTTAACATATCAAGGGATTACCTGAGTCTCTGCTTCTTGCCTCATTCGGCTATAGCGTTGAGCAAGATGGCGGGCATCTTCCAAAGGAGCACCATTTATCATTGCTCTCAAGGGTTCTAAAATCTAAAACGTTGATAAAACTTAAAGTGAACAACGATTAACAAGTATCCGGATATTTGATGCATAGCCATATGGCTAGGGTTGTAAACGAACACGAATATAGCCTTGTTCGTGTTCGTTCGTTAAGGAAATAAATGTGTTCATCAACACTTACCGAACGAGATTTTTATGTTCGTGTTCGTTCATTAAGGAAATGAATGTGTTCGTGTTCGTTCGTTAACTTTAGGTAACACACACAAACAAACATTCATGAGCACAAATGAACAATGATGAACACATATGATCACAAACAAGTGTTCACGAACAAAAATGAACACAAACAAACAAACATAAATTAAACATTTTATTAGTTGGAATTGTGAAGTAGTCAAATAAAATATAAAAGTTAAAAACCCTACTGAACTATCAAACACAAACGAACCTAACCGAACACGTTACCGAACGTTCACGAACATAAATGAACGAACGCGGCCTGTGTTCGTGTTAACAAAATTTTCTTGTTCATGTTCGTTAAACGAACGAAGACAAACGAACTTCCAACGAACCGTTCATGAACCATTCGCTGAAGGTTCAGTTCGTTTGCAGCCCTACATATGGCATATAACATATCACTATATCATTAGAATAGATGAGAAAACCTGTGAAAATAACAGTCGTGTGAAATCTTCTTGCTCCTTTTCCACGTGTTTACGTGCATCACCATATATAGATGCTGCCTTGGCCAAAATTTCATCGCTAGCATTCTCCACCCCGTATTTACAGCATTCTTCAGACAACTTGGTTCCTAATTTTAATTATAAAAAAAGGCACCGATAAAACAACGATCGCAAGATTAATGTAAGAAAATTGTATAATGTAGAAGTTTGGATTTTTTTTTTCTTTTTTTACCTGCTTCTATATGCTTATATCCTATGGCTGTGAAAGTTTCTGCTGCTTTAATCAGTTCTCTTTGGAAATCCTGGAGAAAACAAAGAAAAATTAGGCCAAATTTAGATATATTACAGGAAAATGGAAATTTACTAGATAAAGTGATTAACATATGTGTTGTTTACCTTTCCTGAACGAGTGGATCTGTAGAGCTTTTCTAACTGCTGGTGTCTTTGCAATTCCAGCTCATCAATAACCATTACATCTGAATGTTCATACCCACTCGTGCTAAATTGCTTTATCACAGCCTGAAACAATCAACATCAAGACTGTTAAGTTACATATACATACACACACACACACACATATATAAGGGAGAATTCTACACAGAAGAAAGTTTTTTGTGAGAACAAAATAAATCATTCATTATTTAAATTTTATATAATTTTAAAATACAAGGAAATGGTTGAAATGCAATGTTTGTTCATCTCTTTTAACATTCTAAACAAATATATAAACAAAATTCATTTATTTATAGAACCTACACATGTGTAGGTAAACATTTAAAAAAAACATAACCTACACATTTTTAATGTTCTTTTATGTACTTATATAGACATTTGTATGTAACAAGTTAAAGTTTTTTAAAATATGAACCATTAATAGAAAAACTTAAACAATTAAGTTTGTTCTTATTGTTCTCGCAATAATTAGTCTTTTGTAATAAACCTCTCCCTATATATATATATATATATATATATATATAGGATTAGGATCAAGAGTGAACAACTTCTTGAGAGTGAACTAAGTGAACTAATCTTAGCCCTTGATCATTTTTTAGATTAAAAGGGCAAGTTTGACATTATCTAAATATGTTTAATTAAAATCCCTTAATTTTCTCATCTCTTAACTCTCTTTCTCTCTCTCTCATTTTTAATTATTTCTCCATTATTTCTTTATCCATAGATTTTGTTTTAATTTTAACATGAATATTGTTTTTCTTTTATTATTCGTATATATAGATATCATAATACATTGTTTTTAACTTTTTATAACTTTCAATAAACATTAAAAAAATTCTCTGAGATTAAAATTGTAATTATTTGTGGGCATTAATTTTTTTTTTTAATATGTGATGAAGTTATTTATTTTTGCATACATGTGATATGTTTCATTTTCATTAATTTCATAATTTTTATATGAATCTACTCGTGTGCATGTCTAATATATTATATGTTGTTAATATACACATATGTAACAAATCTTAATATAATACACAGATGTATAAAAGACTGTACACATGTGTATAAACAACAGCTGTGTATCTTGTATAAACTGATAGTTAGCGAGACTGTACACATGTGTATAAACTAACAGCTGTGTATATTGTATAAACTGATACTAGCGAGACTGTACACATGTGTATACACTAACAACTATGTATCTTGTATATACAGAAACTAGCGAGATTTTAGGGATTTTGATTATATTGTTAATAAATGCAACTTACAAAAGACACAAATACCCTTCCGTCATTTATTTTAAAGGGGAGTTACAACATTATAATTACAATCTTGCCATTGTTTAAAAATCTCTAGATGATGTAATCCAATGGCCCAGATTAGTTCACACAGTTCACTCTCAACCTAGTGTTCACTCTAGAACCCTACCCTATATATATATATATATATATATATATATATATATATATATATATATATATATATCAAGACTGCATCATAATTCTATGTTGCTCGATAGATCTCAGGTTCATTATACAACACACCACTCATTTGATAATAAGCATGCAAATTATAAACAAATAATGTTGGGGAACACGGTCTTCTTTTTCATGATGCCACGGCATCTGATGGTACACATCAGCACAGACTTGTGGGAGAGAGAGTTAAGAGTAAAACAAGATGTCCCTCCAAATCATGTGACAAATCTATAACCGCAACAATTAAGTTTGTTCTTCTTGTTCTCGCAATAATTTAGGTGTTGTTTGTTTTTAAGAGGTAAAATGCCTGCAATCTGCGGACCACATCTGCAGACATATGTAGAAGAAGAGGTGGACCAAACCTCTGCAATCTGCAAGAAGAAGGTTGTTTGTTTTTTAACGTATGTAGACTCTAAAATAAATAGATGGTGGTGTACGGACGGTAGTGGTGGGTGGTGGTGTTGGACGGTGGTGGACGGTGGGTGGTGGACGGGGGTGATGGACGGTGGTGGTGATGGACGGTGGTGGTGCTTAACCTCTGCAGACTAAGATCTTAGAAGTGGTGGGGCCAGATCTGCACCAAGAAGAGCCCGGGCAGACCTTTTTTAACGAAACGTCTTCGGAAAAACAAACAGTCTGCAGATAGTAATGTCTGCGCGTAGTCTGCGCGGCGCAGACAGAAGAGGTTGCGCAGATCTTTTTTAGAAAAACAAACACCACCTTAGTCTTTTGTAATAAACCTCTCCCTATATATATATATATATATATGGATTAGGATCAAATACAAAGGCTCCTAATTGTAAGAAGGGTACAAAGGCTCCTAAAAAAACCCACTACACAAAAAAAAAAACCTAAACACCCACCACCACCCAAAACCTAAACCCCTAACCCCCCCCCCCCCCCCCACAAAAAAAAAAAAAAAATTTGCCGAGTGGTTGGGGGGGTTAGGGGTTTAGGTTTTTGGGTTGTGGTGTGGTGGGGTGGGTGTTTAGGTTTTGGGTGGTGGTGTAGTGGGTTTAGGTTTTAGGTTATTGGACACTTGTCACTCTATAAATCCTTCTTACACTTCTTACAATTAGGAGTCTTTGTAGAATAACTTAACCCATATATATATCTATATATCAAGACTGCATCATGATTCTATGTTGCTCAATAGATCTCAGGTTCATTATACAACACACCACTAACATATTGCTTATATCATTCCATTTGATAATAAGCATGCAGATTATAAGCAAATAATGTTGGGGAACACAGTCTTCTTTTTCATGATGCCACGGCATCTGATGGTACACATCAGCACAGACTTGTGGGAGAGAGTTAAGAGTAAAACAAGATGTCCCTCCAAATCATGTAACAAATCTATAACCGCAACAATTCCCCTAAGGTTTTGCATATATCACCATATCCAACCTGACACGATGCTTAAACTTCAACCTTTAACATGGTTCTGCGAGAAACAGAATACCTCATGTGACCTATGTTTAGTTCTGCTATAAGAACACCTACAAGACTATAGTTATACAAACACTAAGACTATGTGTTGTAGAATAGGCGAATAGCTAAATCATTGCCACATCACTGCCACGTAGGAATCTGAGCAATAACTTAACATTCAATAACTAGGTGTAGTGGAATAACTAAACACCCAATACCAATAACTAAAAAAAAAAAAAAAGAAAGGCGTGTGATTGGTTGGAAAAGACACGGGCCCCACCTTTTCTCCTTTGGCCATCGTTAACCGAATAACGGAGGGGGCGATGTTCACTTCGTTAACCGCTGAGGTGGCACCCCCTCGCCATTCCACAACGGAGAGTCTAAGAAGTACATTTAAGTTCTCAAAAATTAAGGTAATCACTAGATGAACCGCAGAGCTAAACTCAGACAGATGTCAAATGTGTTCCTTTCAACCTTAAACTTGATTAGTGCCTAAACATGTAAAGTATAACTTGTTTTCTTACTAGGGATTCATCTGCATTTTCAAAGAATGTATATGATACCAAAAACTAAACCACATGTCTGTTCAGGGAACATAGAAAGATACCAAAAACAGAAAGAAAAAAAAAAGACCCAATCTTTCCACATTCATTTATACTGCTGTCTGGAATTGGTAAAGCTTATACATTTATGCACACTATCTTGTGTGTGTGTGTGTGTGTGGGGGGGGGGGGGGGGGGTTAAGTTATCATCTAATCGCAATTACAAAACCCTAAACATAAATCTCAAACCCAATTCACCAAAACATGAGGTAACATCTGAATTTTCGTTTAATATTCACTGTATGCATGCACATTCGATTAGAAAGATTGAAAATTGAAGTGGGTAAGATAGTTAAATCGGATAAATTGGGGTGATTTGATTGAATTATTATTACCTGTTGTTGTTTGGCAACTTGATCTCGAAGTTTGCTTGCTTGCTTCCTTAGAGCGTCCATGATGAAAGCCCCTTCTTCGCTCACCAAGGATTACAAATCGAGATTTAGTTGACAAATAAATATCGTATCAGGCTGAAAATGATGAATGTAAAATGTTCATCACAGATCTTGACAGCCTATAACACCAAAAAATAGCCTAATCTTTTTCTAGATTTGCAAAATTGCCCCTTAATTTTTTGTTGGTGTATTGTTTTAATCTTATTTATTATAGGAATAATGGATTTTAATAATCCAAACTATTAGTCGTTGGCCGGCAACGATCCTAACTTCAAAAATAACCAGTGATGGTTCTACTTTTTCAAATATTGTAAACTGATATATCTTTACCAACAGAACCTTAATTTCTTTTTGTCTTTTTCTCTTTTTTGGTTTAATAAAGGTCCATTGGTTTACAATATATGAAAAGGTGGGACCACCATTGGTTATTTTTGAAGTTGGGACCGTTTTCGGCCAACGGCTAATAGTTAGGATTATTAAAATCTTTTATTCCTTTATTGTATGTTTTTTAAGGGTCCATTTGGTTCAACAAAATTCGATGGAATTTAATGAAACTGGAATGTGAATTCTGACTCTTAAAATGTTTGTTTTATAGAATTAGTTAGAATTGGAATTTCAATTATAATCTTCTTGTGTTTTGTTGACAAAGGGATTGAATTAGAATTAGGTATTATTTCTTCAAATTCAACTAATGGAATTCAAAATCCTTCCTACATGTGAATAAAATGAATTTAAGTAAATTCATTGGAATCTTATACCGATTGATGTCATCACATATGTCACCCGTCACCATTTATCATGCCCAACCTACTGGTCACTGTCTTAACTTGACCCGTCGATGACAATCACCATTTCGACCCATATTGTTTCTTGTTGAACCGCTTCAACTTGAACTGTTTTGGCTCGCACCGCTTCGCCGCGTACCGTTTTGACCTAAACTGTTTTAGCCTGTACCATTTCAACCCGCACCATTTCGCCATTTTGACCTGTACCATGTCAACCCGACCTAACCCGACCCGCCGCTTACACGCAACTTCTCGACCCGGCCAGGCCCATTAACGAGCGGAAACATTTAGACCCGTTAGTGACCCGGAACTTCTTTAACTGAACCGGCCCGTTAATAATCTGAAATGTCTCGACCCGACCCATTACCGACTTGAAACTCTCGATTCGACCCCGCCTACTACCGACCTGAAAAGTGTCGACCTGACCCGACCCGGCCCATATAAACGACCAGAAACCGGCCGCCACTAAGTCAAACTGGCCCATCCGATCAACGAGACGGGATCGATGGATTCGAATTCATTTGCTAACCTAACACATCAATAATGGAATTGAGTTTCCAATTCCAACAATTTCCAATTCCTATTAGAATGTTTAAATACCAAATCCAATTATTTCCAACTCCTATCCAAATTTCAATTCCAATTCCAAAACATTCTGGGAATCGAACGCACGCACCCTAAGGGTTTCTCTTTGTATATGCTAAGGTAGTGTTGGTTTCACATAATGGAATGGAATCTATATTACAAAATCTTTTCCAATCGACCTTTCAACTTCACTATCATCACCATCATTCTCAAAGTACCTCGATTAGGGTAAACAACGAGTTCCTGTCTAACCATCATGACGCGTGAGAGCGCATGGCCTGCCAAATTTATGTCATCGCCAATTCAGTGCGATTAAACCCATGGTATCATTGTTTCCACCATTGTCTAGCCCCGCTCGAATTTTGTTTTCACTATTGCTTATGTTCTAGCTTTTGGTATGTCACATGCTTACTATTTTAAGTTCTGAGTTCCAAACCAATCACCACTTTTTTTTTGCCAAGTTCACCATTATCACATCCGCTATTGTAATGGGATGCAAAAATTACATTTACACATTTAGCCAAGTGGAGTTTAATAGGCTTCGGCAGCTGCCTAATTCTTAGTTCGCAAAACAACATGGCACACCTAGTTATGTTTTCTAATTGACTCGTATATAATTGATTTGGAGCCATACATTAAATGACTAGAAATCAAGGTATTATTTCTAGACTACATGATGTCTATCCTCATATCTTTTTGCGGCATCGTGTCCAAACGCGAGAATGACAACCAGCACGTCTTTATCTCATTTGTTTTTGATACTTTTGGTTTCCTGGCGACAGAGGATGTAGATCCACTTAGTCGAGTTCAAAGGGTCATGCATAGTAATGTTATAACCCCCGAGATCTATGGACGTAGTTTTTCACAGACGTAGTTTTGCTATTCAAAAAGGGGTAGCGGCGCAGCTTGTTGCCCGCTTACCATCTATCTCGACTTAAACTTATAACTTTTAATTATAACCCATTAGAATTAAATAAAAAACCTAAACATGTTGTATGTCTCGTTTGTTCCTAAATTTCTTGATAAGCCTTTGTTCTGCAAGTCAACTTTCCATATAAAGAAATTGTTTGATAACTTTTTATCTTTCTCGTTGTATCGTTGGTAGCTAGGGTGAACTGGGTGATTGAGTGTAGCATCCCGAAAATCGTAGTATTTAGAAGTGTGAAAATAAAGTCTTTGGTTGTTAACCAAAGAAGATTTTATTTAATTAATTATGTGGACTAATTATTTTTGGGGCAAGACCCAAAAAAGGGTGGAAAACCCATGATGTGGTAATATATAAAGAGTTTAGAAACCCTAGGGTTTTTAGAGAGAGAAAGTTGAAGATTCATCTAAATCTAAAGAGAGAAAATGGGGTTTTTAGAGAGATAAAGTTGAAGAATCAAAGAATCAAGCTAAGAAAATATATGATTTAAAGGTTGATAACGATTAGCATCACAGCAACAATTAGACCAAGAAACAGATAAACATCGAGCTTAGATTTGAGTATTTGGTTAAAATGGGGGGTTTTGGGTAAAGCATGAGTTTCCTTCATAAAATCGGATTTTACATGTTATGGAGGTAATAAACCATGGATTTGCTTCATGGAAGTGAAACAAACATTTTGGACGTAAAAAGTTAAGATTTTGGGCTGAAAACGGATCCAATTGGATGAAGGTGATGAATTTGGTAACACTCTCAGAATGGCCAGGAAGGAGGGCGGTGGCGGTGTTGATGTCAAATCCTAACGCGAGTTAGGCAACACTATGCTGATCAGCCTTGTCACCAACGACACTAGCTGGCGACACTATGTCGGCGACACTACCTAAAGGCCACCTGAGGTCATCGTGACTATGTGACCATGACCATGTTGTTGGCGACACTGCTAGTGACACTCATGTGATAGTATTAGTACCAACTCTAGCCAACTATAGTTTTGGACTGTGTCATCGACACTGCCTCAAGGCCAACTAAGGTCATCGTGACTTTGTGGCCATGACCATGTTGTTGGAGACACTGTCAGGCGACACTGCTGGTGACACTCATGTGATAGTATTAATACTGGCTCAATCAATATCATGGTGGGAGTTTGTGCTTCAGCCATAGTCTATTTATGAGCAATCAAAAGATTTATCGGATATACTTAGCTAGGAGCAATAACAACATGACCTTAGCTAGGGAAGAAAACAACACTCAAGGTTAAAAGAACCAAAAAAATAAAGAGCTCTATAAATAAATGGTTACAACACTCAGTACTACTATAGTCAATATAGACTTAAGATTGAAGGAAATACCAATGAAGACACCAATGATTCCATAACTGGAGAACTATCAACAACTTCCCATGCTTACTATCAAATGATGTTTACAATATATTTTTTGCAAGATCAAAGATGTGCTATTCATTAATTAACCTTCATACTAGCTAGGCATGAAAGCAATATATGGTACGCACTAAGATACTCCCAACTACCGTATGGTGTTTCTATTATACGAAGTTCAACAAAAAGTCATTAAAAATAAATACTAAACTTAGGTAGACTATCCTAAATCTTATTGACGTAGACTCGGAATTTCCTACCAAATATGTGAATGTGAGTTTTGAGTCGAGTTTAGACACATAAAGCTAATGTCTAGATCCCTCAAATTGTGGCTCTGATACCAACCTCTCACACCTCGCTCTTCGGTGGGCCCAGATGTAGGGTATTAGCGTGACGATTGTGTATTTTCACATCGCAACGAAAATAGGGAGTTTGTGTATAATTAAATAAAGTACAAGTATTTGAAAGTACCAAATATATTAAAATTTATGTATCAATATTCGATACAATATAACCCAAAAGGCAGATCGAATAAAACTTTATCATCAGTACTTGACAATGGAGTCGCAACTTCCAAGCAAAAAACTAAACCCTAGCCCAACCTACTTATGAGGATTGCCACCTGTAAGTTAATCGTTAAAATATGTCAGCTTTCAAGGGTAAATACAATTAGCATACACATTTATAAAATATTTCATAATAATGGGACAAGTATCTTGATTTACTAGTTTTACATGTTTGTCACATTCGAGAACTAGTACTTGCTAGTGTTTGATCAATATACCCACCATTTACGTATGTCAGATGTATACCTACACCCTACGCTTATGGTCATTTCAATAATGGATATCAAAGGGCCATGATATGTGTATGATTAACCACCAAATATTTTATGTTAATTAAGCAATACATATTAAATAGAATTATCACGTGGTAAGAATTTAGTACCATTATGCAATACAAGAACTAAAGAGGTTTTATACCATATCCCACGTTTAAATAAAACATGTTAAAAGTATTTAACTGTACTGGTGGTTCAACACAACATATTTAGTTTGTAGTACAACCGGATCTAAGTTTATTAGCCTACGGTGCGACTACTAGGGGTCGTATAGTCATAGAGCGGATGGAAATAATTTCCATGAGAATTGTTTACTAATTGTTATAAGTCATTGAGACTTGATGGTTAACGTGGATTTGAAAAATGGTATCGTTAGATTACACGATATACCAAACAAAATTTTGGTTATAACTGTATGAGGGAGGAAGTCTCGTATATTGTGATTTTGTTAACCATATATTCTAATTTGAATAGATTTTGTAAAGATATCGACCCATTATGGTTTGTTTTGGTGGTTTAAACCATTTTTAACGGTTCATATTCGTATAAACAGGTTTGGACGGGAAAACGGGTTTGTAACAAGTCGAACATGGTAAAATATATTTTTGTTACAGTTTACAAACTGATTTGGTTTATAAGATATCATATCAAACCTATTATAGATATTTTTTGATCAAAAAATTCATTTTAAGTAAAGCTAGGTTTGACTTTCATATAACTTAGGTTTGACTTGTCAAATTGAACCCTTAGACATGAAAATCATGAGGCGTAAATCATGGGTTTTAATCCTTAGATTATGAAGATCATTTTGGGTATGTTTAACTTAAAAACCACTTACTAGAGTTATAAAAAATGAAGGTCAAACAAAAAAGTCAAATTGTTTAAAGTTAACAACACTCGAATGGAATTAAACCATGAGACCAACTGTAAATAAAAGAGTATAAGAAAAGGGACTTGCCAACTTTGGATGGCAACTTCAAAAAACCTAAGTAAGAACTTGGATTTGCCAGGACTAAATGGTTAGAGAAGACTTGAAAGTGAGTGTTTCCAACATCAACTCATAACCTTTACAAGATTCCACCCATTTTTCATAAGTGATTTGGGTGGACTCGAGCGATGTGAGGAACAATTGTGATTTAAGTTGCTATTTATAGCAATTGAGGATGAAGGAAGCTTGGACAAGTGTCTTAGAAGGATTCTAAGAGCTAGATTAGTGTCCCTAGGTGTCACATGGAAGTGACGGGTGGTAATGGAGGTGCAAGGTGTCAAGAGATGGTGAAACGCTGCTGCTAGCAGTATTTTCTGTGACCAGGGAATCCTTGTAGACCACAAAGAGGACCCCATAAGGTCCGCATGGCGACCAAAAAAAGTAAGTTTTGATTTTTTTCATTTCAGGTTCCTCAACTTCCCATTTTTTTATCCATTGGTGATTTTAGCCCCTTAAACTTAGTTATTATGGGGAAGGTTTTCGAGACACGTGTCAATCTAGAAATTATCGAGAAACACCGGGTGTTAAAAATCGTACCCAGAAAAGGGTATTAGTGCTACAATTGTTTTCTTCGTCAATACTTTACGTGTAACACCCGCCAAAAAACAGACCTTTGAAACCCGATTCGTTTTCATTTTCTATGTAATTTTATTTAATGTTCAAGCAATAAAATGTTTCGGATTCTATGTTTTAATCACACATGTTCTTGTATTTGGTGATTTATAGTCTTATGCATGTTCTATACAAGTTTCTAAATTCATTTCCATGTATTTTGAAGCAATTATCCATCTCTTAAGTTCTAAGATTTAGGTTCTTCCTCAAGTTGATTAAAAACTTTGGAGACTTCGTGAACACACCTAACACTCAAATCCTGACTTACTTATCATCCAAACTTCATTATATACATGCCAAAACTAAGATATGACTTTGTGTTTTGGAGGATTTAGATGTAAATGATAGCAAGTAAGAAGCTCTACATGTTAAATTCTTAGTTTTGGCAAAAGATGACTTGCGGGTGACTTTCTTGCCAACTTTTCTCCATTCTTGGGCCATCATTTCCGGACCATTCAAAGCTCCAAGATATACTTGATATAATAAGGAGCAAGTAGGTTCAAATGTGGCATAAAACCGACGCCAAGCGTTGCGGGAATCACACACATAAGTTTGAGAACGTAACCCTCGACCCGCATCAAGATCCAAGGTTTAAACCCAGTTCTTGGCACCATGAATGGTGGATTGCTCTCTTCCATATGATAGTACTCTGAAAATAGTGAACGTAGGTAAAAACCATGCGCGAAACGGAGTTATAACGAAGCGGGAATCGCGAAAACAAGTTTGGTGTTTGTTGCTGATTTGCAAGACACGAAAATCTCATTTTAAACCCGTCCCACATCGCTCCAAATACATTTTTGTGCTCCCTTTTCACACCTATAAATATCCTTTCTTGGTTCCATATAGCTTGCAACACTTAGTTTGAGTATAAACAAGTGGAATAACCAAATTTTGGTGGTTCCATAAGTGAAATACCCCTTTAAGTGTTGTACGTAGTAGTTTTTTTTTCGCTCTTGATGAGGAGATGCTGCCCTTCAACCTCTTCTCGTTTTATAAAGCTTCTTCGAATTAATTTTCTTTTCCTTTTTTTATTCACTCATTTATTGCTTTCTTAGTTAATTAGTTTAGTATAGGTTCTTAGTTAGGGAGAGCATTAGGCTCATTTAGGTAGCCTTGCTAAGGCTAGTCCTTAAGCATTGCTAAAGCTCATCCTTTGAATGACCTAGCTTTGCAGAGACATGCCCTTAGGACGTATAGCCTTGTAGAGGCTCGTTAGGCCCAACGAGTGCAACATAGCATGTCCGTTCATTTAGTTACGCCTAGCATAACGTTTACCCTTGTTGCATTCGTTTGTCTAGGTTGAATCACGCTTGTTATTCAGACCGTTCACTTGTTCATTTGAGCTGATGTCTGATCACATACGTTCAAACCCAGGGCATCCAGCTTGATATAGTTGTAAATATTTCTTAATTCCCCTTTTTACGTTTACAATTTTTGGGGTGTATCATGTGAACTACTTACAAAAATTTGTGATTTAAATTCCAATACAATTACATGTTAGTCAACGTGTTATTACGTGATACGTGTTGCTTGGTTCATTGTTTACATTTCAAGTTATGCATTGGTTTGTTTGGTTCATTGGTTGCATTTCAAGTCGAGATGCAGATATACATTACACATGGATCCATAATATACATTACACATGGATCCATAGGCTGACTAGTTCCTCGGCCATGGGTTGTAACTAGTACGCCACCGCACATAAGACTCACTCTTTGGGGCTTGAGTCTCACATTACAAATGCAATACAAGGCATCACATATATAGTACATTACATTGTAGATACAATACATTCATTTACATTATAGTTACACTCACTTATATTACATATTCAGTTACGTTTATGACATTACAATACATTATTGTTGTTGGTTGTTACATACTGTTCAGCTTATCACATGATTACCATTGTATTCACATATAATAATTTCTCAAAAACAAATAGACAAAACATTTTACTAAAACCTTTTAGATTTACTCACGAACTTTTGTTGACAAAAAAAGAACATTTTTCCACATGACATAGGTTAGCAAGTTTGAAGACTTGATGACGACACTTAGGAGGTGTATGTTTTTTTTTTGTAAAAAGCTCTTCAGAACCTCTTATATCTGCTCCACGCAGACCACACACAGACGTTTGAGTCTGCAGTGTGTTTGTTTTCTCGAAGACCTTTCATTAAAAAAGGTCTGCGAGACCTCTTCTTGGGGCAGATATGGACTCCCTTCTTCAAGCCTCTTCTCCTTTCCTCTGCTATTTAATAACACAAATCCTCAACCCTAACATCTTCTTCTTCTCCACCCCTTCCTCCTCTCAGCCGCCACCACCACATCTCCGCCACCACCACGTCACCGCCTGTCGCAACCCCCGACCCCTCTTCTCGGGAGCGGTGTCGTGAGATCCAGATTAGTGGTATTGGTGTTTATTAATTTGGCAGCGGAAACTACATCAGGACCGTAGTTAGGAAATAGTTTATCAGAGTAAAACGCCACACTTTCATAAATAATAAATACATGGGAAAAACCCAAGTTTCCATTTATAAAGTGTTTATAGGGATAAACTCTATTTTATTCAAATAAAACTTCTTTCTTGTTTAGGTAACTTTTATAGCCACTTTTCCAAGCCTTCAGTGCTCTCCAGCTGGCTTCTAATTGGCTTTCACATTTTGTTACCTGAAACGCGTTTTAAAACATTTTGTCAGTGGGAAATACTGGTGAGTGCATCCCAATTTAATCAAAACAATTTTATATCTTTACAGTATTGAGGGCATCCGCAATTACATTTGTTTATATCTACCAAATTACCACCCACGGTACTGTCAATCCTGACTTGTGATCATGTTACTATTCTCAGTATTAGTAACAAGTAATGTATACAAAACCCCAACATACCGACAGTAATTGTAGAATCATAAATACTCAATCACTGTTAATTATACTTTAAAACAATTGAGGTTTTGTAAAAACAGTTGTTATAAAAAGAGAATGACTCACATTGCTACTTCAGATAACCCTACAGCTTTCTGGTAACTTCCTGGTTATAATCTATTAAATTAAACAATGCACACGTGTTAGTAAAATAACCCAATTTACATTAGCTATACCCCCCCTCCCGAGACAGAACTCCAACGACTGAGTCAGGCAGAGCCTTGATATGCGTTATAGAGCTCTAGATCAATCGATCAGAGTAACTAATACGTAACCGGGGGTTATAATACTTACAACGAGGCAGAGCTTCGCTTTTTAGTGTGTATTATGCTGGAGAATTATTTCTACTATAATAAATTTGATAGAGAAATTCTGAATTTGAACGATTTCAACTGAACATCGAAACCTTAATTTATAAGGTTGGAATAGGGCGGCTCGCCCCCCGAGTAAGCTTTAGCTTACTCTCTCGCGGCCCACGAGAGCAGTAGGGTAGGTCCTAGCTTTGCTGACTCAAAGACTAGACCCAAGACGTATACGACACGTGGCGCAACGAGGCCCAGCCTGGTGGCCAGCTGTCGCGGCCCGCGACAACTTTTGTTGTCTCCTTCGCGGCCCGCGAGCGAGACCCAAAACTTGGCTTTCTTTATTTTTTTTAAATAAAGGTATTTTGGGTCTATTTTTGCATACGGGGTCTATTTTAGGACGTTTAGGGATATTATAAGGGTTTCGGGAGAGATGTTATATCTTCCCCACCTTGTTTTAGATCTCGTCCTCGAGATCTACTAGAACAGGTATGGATATTTCCTTTTCATCTCGGCTTCAAGCTCCCATGTATATTCTGGTCCTCTCTTAAAATTCCATTTCACTTTGACCAGAACTAATCTCTTGTGCTTGAGATTCTTGATCTTACGGTCTTCAATCTGTAGCGGTTTCTCTATAAATTTAAGTTTCTCATTGACCTCTATGTCCTTAAGAGGTACCACTAATGTCTCATCTGCTAAACACTTCTTGAGATTACATACATGAAATACATCATGTATTCCTGCCATTTCCTCTGGCAGTTGTAGCTGGTAAGTTGCTGGTCCTATTCTTTTAATAATCTCAAAAGGTCCAACATACCTGGGGCATAGCTTTCCTCTCTTGATGAATCTAACCACTCCTTTCCAGGGAGAAACTTTTAATAATACCTTGTCTCCTACCTGAAATTCCAACGGTTTTTGTCTGTTATCAGCATAACTCATTTGACGATCGCGTGTTGTTTTCAGTCTTTCCTTGACTTGAATAATTTTGTCCGTTGTTTCTTGTACTATCACTGGTCCAGATAGTTGTTTTTCTCCAATTTATGCCCAACAGACTGGAGTTCGACACTTTCGTCCAAAGAGTGCTTCAAATGGTGCAACATTGATGCTGGTATGATAGCTGTTATTGTAGGAAAATTCTATTAATAGTAAATGATCGTCCCAATTTCCTCCGAAATCAATTACACAAGCTCTAAGCATATCCTCCATTGTTTGGATTGTCCTTTCACTTTGTCCGTCCGTTTGAGGATGATAAGTTGTGCTTAGTTTTAACTTGGTTCCCATTGCTTTCTGGAAACTAGTCTAAAAATGAGAAGTAAAACGGTTATCTCTATCAGAAACAATAGACAAAGGAATTCCATGTAATGAAACTATTTCGTTTACATATAACTTAGCTAATTGTCCCATGCTGAAAGTTTCCTTCATAGGTAAGAAATGAGCAGATTTGGTTAATCTGTCTACAATTACCCAGATTGTATCATTACCTTTTCTTGTTTTGGGTGATTTAGTAATAAAATCCATTGTTATCAATTCCCATTTCCATATAGGCATTTCCAATTGCTGCAATAATCCTGAGGGTTTCTGGTGTTCAGCTTTAACCTGGGAACAGGTTAGACACTTAGCAACATAGACTGCTATATCCTTTTTCATTCCTATCCACCAAAAATTCCTTCTTAACTCTTGCTACATTTTATCATTACCAGGATGTATCGTATACTTAGACTTATGGGCTTCTTCTAAAATTCGGTGGCGTAGGTTTCCTTGTTTGGGTATCCAGATTCTTTTCTTATGGAATCTCCAAATTCCATCCGTTCCTTGCTCTAATTCTTTAATCATCCCTTGTAACTTTTCAGTATCATCCTTGATTACTGTATCCTGTATCTCTCTAATTTGCTCATTTAAATTTATCTGCAGATTTAATTTAAGAGAACGTACTCGTCTTGGGTTCTCATGATACTTTCGACTTAAAGCATCAGCTACTACATTAGCCTTTCCTGCATGATACCGGATATTACAATCATACTCACTAAGAATCTCCATCCAGCGTCTTTGTCTCATATTTAACTCATTTTGCCCAAAACATATTTTAAATTCTTATGATTGGTGAAAACGGTAAACTTACTACCATAAAGTTAGTGTCTCCAAATTTTAAGGGCAAAAATTATAGCTCCTAACTCTAGATCATGGGTCGTATAATTCTCTTCATGATTCTTAAGTTGTCTAGAGGCATAGGCTATAACCTTTTGACGCTGTATCAACACACATCCATAACCTAACTTAGAAGTATCACAATAGACTATCAAGTCTTCAGTTCCTTCTGGTAATGCTAGTATGGGTGCGTTGGTTAACTTTTGCTTTAGTATCTTAAAAGCTTCCTCCTGTTTTAGTCCCCATTCAAACTTAACTGATTTACAGGTCAATTTCGTTAAGGGAATAGCTATTCTAGAAAAATCTTGAATAAAACGTGTATAATAACCTGCTAGTCCAAGGAAACTTCTCACCTCTGTCGATGATTCAAGAACTTTCCACTTAGTAATCGCCTCGATTTTTGTGGGATCTACATGAATTCCTTCATGATTAACCAGGTGTCCAAGGAATTGCACTTCATTTAACCAAAATTCGCATTTTGAAAATTTAGCGTTAAGCTTTTCTTTTCTCAGCAAATTTAAAAGTATAAACAAATGCTCTGTATGATCCTCTTTACTCTTAGAGTAAATAAGAATATCATCTATAAAGATAATTATGAATTTATCCAGGTATCGTTTACATATTATGTTCATCATGTTCATAAATGCAGCTGGGGCATTGGTTAAACCAAATGGCATGACTGTAAATTCATAATGACCATACCTTGTTCTGAAAGCATTTTTAGGAATGTCCTCTTCCTGTACTTTCAATTGATGATATCCTGAGCATAAATCGATCTTAGAAAAGAATCGAGCTCCTTGCAGTTGATCGAACATATCATCGATTCTCGGTAGTGGGTAGTGGGTACCGATTTTTAATTATAACCTTGTTCAATTCGGTAATCAATGCACATACTCATCGACCCATCCTTCTTCTTGACAAACAAGATTGGTGCTCCCCATGGCGATGAACTAGGCTGTATGAAACCTTCTCCAGAAGTTCGTTCAATTGTTTCTTCAGTTCTTGCATCTCTGCCGGTGCTAAACGATAAGGTGCTTTGGCAATCGGTGTTGTCCCTGGTAATAGGTGAATTCTGAATTCAACCTCTTTATCTGGCGGTAATCCAGGTAACTCTTCTGGAAAAACATCTGAGAATTTAGTTACAACGGGAGTATCTTTTAATTTTTTTTCCTTTAGTGTTAATGATTATAGAAATCATATATACTAGTGATCATTTCCTTGCATAACTTGTTGTTTTCATCACATAGATGAATTTTGTGGACTTAGTTGGCTTATCTCCTTTAATTGTGATCTTTTCACCCTTTGGTGAACTTACTTGTACTGATTTTTGATCACATAGAATACTGGCATGATTGGCTACTAACCAGTCCATTCCTAATACGATATCAAATCCAACCAGATTTATTGGGTACAAGTTAGCAATAAAATCATGGTTTAAAATTTCTATTCAGTAATCTTAATGGATTCTCCATTTGTCGTGTCTACCAGACATTCTTGTTGAAGTTTAGTTAATGGTTGGTTGAGAATTTTGCAAAACAAAGTATTAATAAAACTTTGTTTCGCACCAGAGTCAAATAATATTTTAGCAAAAATATCATTAACTAAAAACGTACCGGCAATCACATCCGGAATCATCTTGGCTTCTTCAGCTGTCAGAACAAATGCTCGGGCATTCTTGGCAGTTTTGTTGTTTGTTGCTGGAGTTAGTTTCGGACAATTCGGTTTGATGTGTCCCATTTCTCCCCAATTGAAGCATACACTTGTTGTTGGGTTTCCTCCTGCAATCTTCTTCCTTGTGTCCAGACATTTTGCAAAAATTACAGTATGTCAAGCATTTTCCTGAATGCTTCTTCTTACAGGACTTACAGTAAGGTGTAGAGGTAGAACCTGTACTTTTCCCACGATAGTTATTTCCATAACGAAATTCTTAGGTAAGTTTCTGGGCTAGGTTCCTTCTCTGGTTCTCTTCTTGCGTACGTACTAATGCGTCAGTCAAGGTATTGGCTAATTCTACTGCTTCTTCTATGGTTTGCGGTCTAGCTGTCTTGACTACGTGTCTGATTTCACTAATTAATCCCCAGATATAACGGGAGATTTATACTGGTTCTGGTGAGGCTAAGGTTGGCACTATTCTAGCATATTCGAAGAATATGGTAGTGTAACCCTTGCAGTCTATTCCAGTCATTCTAAGGTTTAAGAACTTATTAGCAATTTGTTCTTTTTCATTGGGAGGACATAATTTTCTTTCAACCATTTCCTTAAAGTCAGTCCATTCCATATTATAAACTCTGTTATTTCCCCTAGACTGGAGAATAGTATTCCACCATTCTAAGGCTGCATTTTTAAAAAGATTAGAAGCAAACATAATCTTATCTTCATCTGTACATTTGCTTATTTTTAAGACTGCCTCTGTCTTTTCTATCCAACGTAAAGCTGCAATGGCTCCTTCATTGCCTGAGAATTCTATTGGTTTGCAAGACCAGAATTCTTTGTAAGAACAACCATATAACATGGTTCTTCTTCTTTTTGGAACTGGTAATTGGAGTAGCGGTCCATTATTCACGCTATGACTATGTTCACTAGGTGGTCGTTTACTTCCACTTTTATTATTTTCTGCTTCTTTGACAGACTTAATAATATATGGCATAACATCTATAATTCCTTGTGCTACTATGTGTTGGATGGCACTATTATCTATTTGGTTTCCATTATTATCATTATTCTGGTTTTCCTGATTTTCTTCGTTGTCCATATGGATTTACAAACAACTATCAGGTATTAATATCACATAATAAAATTTAATGTAAACAATCAAACAAGCAGATTGATCAAATCGTCGAGCATTGCGACATTTACTCTTTTTCACACACACACACACACACACACACACACACACACACATATATATATATATATATATATATATTACAGTCTACAACTGGAATTTAAACACACTACTAGTTATGCATCCGTAGATATTAGATTATCTTATTTTAGTTGTTTTTTTTCACACTACACGCATTTATATATGTATATCTATATTATTATTATTATTATTATTATTATTATTATTACTATTATTATGGGTTGAACTGCATCTCTCGCTCGTCGTATTTCCACACGAGTTTTTCCCTTATCTGTCTCATCCTCTCTCCTCCTTCTATCAACTCCTCGCCATATGTGCGGAGTTCCTGCACATTCTCGTCACTCATGGGTGGTCGTGGTTTTGTTACTGGGTCAGGGTACAAAGGTAACGGTTCTCCATATGGGTATGGATTGTTCAGTATCTCCTGAACATACTGGTCATTATCCCAATATGGATCTAAAGGATTAAGGTTGGTGTATTGGGCATGGGGTTTGGTATCGGTTCCTCCTGTGGGTAGAGTTCCCTATAATCCCTATGGTCATCATTCCACGGATCATATGCTAGAGGATTGGGTGCTGGGATTCTAGGTATCTCATCAGGGTCAAATGCTGGTATAGGAAATTGGTTTTCTGGGTTAGATTCTATCTCCATTGGGTGGGTTGGAAATAGTGGCAATGGTTATGGTGCAATGATTTGATCAAGGTTTGGATCTGCTGCAGTGGTAGCTAGTATATGGAAGTTTGCCAATCGTCTATTGACTAAGTCTTGTGTCTGGGCATTGACTTCCCTATTGGCTGCTGCTAAAGCTCTTTGCTGGTGTAACTTTCTCATTCGCTTTCTCCTTTTGTGTGCTCCCCTACTAAACCATCCTCTCTTTTTCGAAGGGAATGGTTCCTCGGATTGCACCTTAAATATGAAAATCCCCTCTTCTGTATCAGCAAAATACCCCGAAGGAGTGGGCTGTGGCAAGGTTCCTTCACTTTTGGGAGAACTATCTAGATGAAGGTAGGCGTCAGACGTACCTTGCTCACTCATACTGTAAACTAACAGATTGTCAAATAACACAAAACAATAATATACATATATACACTTAAGCATATAGATTATTTCCTAACATATTTGATAAATATTAATGTCAGCAGAACACTTCTGTGGCTCAAATCAGTGGCTGTAGCTCTGATACCACTCTCTGTCGCAACCCCGACCCCTCTTCTAGGGAGCGGTACCGCGAGATCCAGATTAGTGGTATCAGTGTTTATTAATTTGGCAGCGAAAATTACATCAGGACCGTAGTTAGAAAATAGTTTATCAGAGTAAAACACCACACTTTCATAAATAATAAATACATGGAAAAACCTAAGTTTCCATTTATAAAGTGTTTATAGGGATAAACCCTATTTTATTCAAATAAAACTTCTTTCTTGTTTAGGTAACTTTTATAGCCACTTTTCCAAGCATTCAGTGCTCTCCAGCTGGCTTCTAATTGGCTTTCATATTTTATTACCTGAAACGCATTTTAAAACATTTTGTCAATGGGAAATATTGGTGAGCGCATCCCAATTTAATCAAAACAATTTTATATCTTTATAGTATCGAGGGCATCCGCAATTACATTTGATAATATCTACCAAATTACCACCCACGGTACTGTCAATCCTGACTTGTGATCATGTTACTATTCTCAGTATTACTAACAAGTAATGTATACAAAACCCCAACATACCGATAGTAATTGTAGAATCACAAATACTCAATCACTGTTAATTATACTTTAAAACAATTGAGGTTTTGTAAAAACAATTGCTATAAAAAGAGAATGACTCACATTGCTACTTCAGATAACCCTACAGTTTCTGGTAACTTCCTGGTTATAATCTATTAAATTAAACAATGCACACGTGTTAGTAAAATAACCCAATTTACATTAGCTATACCCCCCTCCCGAGACAGAACTCCAACGACTGAGTCAGGCAGAGCCTTGACATGCGTTACAGAGCTCTAGATCAATCGGGCAGAGTAACTAATACGTAACCGGGGGTTATAATACTTACAACGAGGCAGAGCTTCGCTTTTTAGTGGGTATTATGCCCGAGAATTATTTCTACTATAAGAAATTTGAGAGAGAAATTCTGAATTTGAACGATTTCAACTGAACGTCGAAACTTCAATTTATAGGGCTGGAATAGGGTGGCTCGCGCCCCGCGTAAGCTTTGGCTTACTCTCTTGCGAAACACGTATACGACACGTGGCGCAAGGAGGCTCGACCTGGTGGCCAGCTGTCGCGGCCCGCGACAACTTCTGTTGTCTACTTCGCGGCCCGCAAGCGAGACCCAGAACTTGGTTTTCTTTATTTCTTATAAAATAAAGGTATTTCGGGTCCGTTTTCGCATACGGGGTGTATTTTAGGACGTTTAGGGATATTATAAGGGTTTCAGGAGAGTTGTTATGTTAGGATCTGAGTTTGATTTTGATTGTCTTTTACGTTTGAATTAAAATGAAGATGAATGAGTTGTGCAGCGGAATTAAGATGGAAGCAAACTTTTCACAATCAAACAGGAGAATTGCTTTTAACATACAAGTTTAACATTGAACCGAATGATTGAATTTAATTTCAACAACGATTACAATTTTGCAAGTATGCAACAAACTCCCCCTCAGTCTGAGCTCACAGTATTTGTTCGTGCAGGAAGAAGATAATGAAAGAGCTAATAGAACAGTACAGAGCACTGTTCTATTTATAGGCACGAGCAAACCACTGAAGCATCTAAGCTGACGTGTCACACCCCGATTTCCACGTGTCACCGGTGGGCCCGGTGGGGGAGTATCGTGACGTGGTTGGCAACATAATAGTCAAACAACACAATGATTAATATGCACAGCGGAAGCAAATTTAAAAGATATAATACAACCGAATTTAATATTGTAATATCAAATGTCACAATATTCGGAAGTTTATCCACAGACGGATCGAAAATAAAAATGGAATTAATAGTTCAACAGACTTCAGGCATCTTAAGCTTGCGAGACTTCTATTGATGCTAAGGAGAAAATCCCAGCCAATTACGCTTAGTACCTGCATTTAATCTTTTTGGGAAAATACGTCAGTTTACACTGGTAAATACAATCAACTGACTCATTTTGGAAAATGATTGAAAATTTGATTTAGATGCACGTGGCATAAACATTTTATTTAACTTGGGAGAATTATTTAATATTATAATCTTGTGAACGAATTACATGTTCCTTGTGCGTTCAGTAGCCCGGATCTTGTCCGGGTTAAAGATCAATAGACACACCACATTATTCTTTTGTGCACTGACGGGTGTACGCCTACACCCCGTGCTTAAGTCGTGGCCATTTCGTAAAATGATGCTAGGGATATCCGTGACATGGTCATTAACCCCCCAAAGGCTTTAAGTAACAAGACTGTTTAAACGAGCCGATCAAATTATTCAATTAACCACCAAACGATGGAAGATTTGATGCCCGATCAAGCGGTATTCTATATACCGTAACCCAAGCCCGTATAGGGAAAATAAGTTAAAAGTATTTACCTGAGCAAAGTATAAATCACAATAAGCAAATTTGCAAGTAGCTTTTACTGGTTCTCCTAATCTGGAACGAAGGTTTATAATAACCTATTAGAATTCTAACGGGTCTTTAATTAAGCTTAAGCTTAGACCGGTTAGTTTCAATGATACGGTTTGTACGCACTATTAAGCGAAGACCGGATAGAATGTGATTTAGACCCGACAAGTTCAGAGACTTGTTTAATATGGGTATTTTATGCACACTCTGGATTTTGAGATAAAACCGATAAGGTTTGACCCGTGTCGGCTAATTTATGTAAACTTGTTACATAAACCGAACCGAACGCGTAATAAGCGTAACGGGTAATAATGAGAGCCATTTACAGGTTTCCTAAGTTAATATGCTCCATATATGTTGTGACATCAGTAAGATATCATTTATTATGCCCGAAATGAATTTAAACACAAACTATGCCCCGTAGGGGTAGTCTGGTCATTTTAAAGGTTGTAAAAGAGTTTAAGTGTTAACCTGAGTTACAGGCCTGATGTAATCAGCAAATATACTCAATTTGCTAAGTTATATCAGTAGGTTAAAGTATATATGTGAAATTTATCAATTATAACCAAACTATGCACCGTAGGGGCATTTTGGTAATTTCGCATAAGCCGAAAAGCTCAAAACCGAAGTCTGAGTTTAACAAATTTCACATAAGGCGATTAGAAGCCGTTTCCGGGTTCTATATAGAAATCTGATATTTTTATTATTCCAGAGGGTTTAAAATAATTTATTTATCATTTAGAATCAGTAGCAAAAGGTTTGGAGTCGTTTTGATATGTAAAACTCATTTTATGGCCCGTAAGGCCAAAACCGACAATTGCCGGATTAAGCCTACGACTATGAGTTATGCTCAGCATAAAATTAATTAAAAATATTCAAAAATCCCAAAATAATATATTACATCAGTGGGTAAAAAGTTTGATATCAAAAGGTAGGCTTAACTAGGCTATACGCTAATTACGCCGTTTTACTAACATAAAGCTTTCATTTTACGCTAACGAGCATAACTCTTAACCTACACCTCAAACTGATGTCAAATTTTGTATGCAAGTTTAACTATCAGTAATAAAGGTTTCTACTCTTTTACATTTTCAAAAATAACGTTTTAAGGTGATAAGGGCATAATGGTCAACAAATGAGCAATTAACGGAATCATGCGAATTAATTGGTTAACTAATGAACCATGGTGTATAATCACAGAGGGTTATACTAGCATGTTACCTGGTCCAAATCAAGCTCTAAGGAATTTCGAAATCATGCCTAAACGGGTCAGAACTGAAAGTCAAAGTAAAAGTCAAACTATGCGACTTTCGGTTCCGAACCGGGTCTTTACAGGAAATTGTCGGGTTGAACATGTTTAGACATGTTCTTACACTAATTACCAAGTTATATTAATGATCAAACAGGTTGTATATGTTCTACATTGCTAATCATGCACAATTTAGAAACTAAGTATCCTGTTGACTTTTTATTCACAAGTTTGACCCGACTTTTGACCTGGTTAGAGTGGTAATCAGGGGGAACCCTTTTAAGGGTTTATTACCCACATAATTACCAACTTATAACTACTTTTAATTCGGGATTTGACTGAGCCATTATTAATTAATCTCGAAGTCAAACCGTAATTACGATGGTTTGACTTTTAGCTAAATAACTAAGCTAAACTTAATTGAAGAAAGGATTAGCAAACTTACTGAAGTCCTATGCACGAAATGTGAAGCTTAGAGAGAAGTTCTTGGCTCCAGAAGTGCTCCAATTTGCAGATGGAAGGTGTGAGGGACTTGTTGCAACTCATGGCCTTTATATAGTGATTTAAACACCACAAAAGTTTGACACACAAGTCTACAAGTGCCCACAAATCATCCACAGGTGTCCCTAAGTGTTTAGGACTGTTTAGGGGTCGCCCACAATGCAAAAATATCTCTTAAGGGTCGGTTAAACGTGAATGTAGGAGGCTGTCTGATGTTTCTGTTACTGTACGTCTGACGTGGCCCGCGTAAGGGTGTTGATGGACCTTACGCGACCCGCTTGGGCCTCCTGATCAGATTTCACATTTTCTATTTTCCACATCTTTGTCCCTTGGCTCTTCGAAAGGGCAACGAAGCTTAATATTTGCAATTTGAGCCCTCTTTATTTACCTACAAGGGCTTTAGGACTTATACCCACTTTGCCAAGTCCCTGGACACTTCCGGTTAACCCGAAAAGTCATAACTTTCAATGTTAACGCTTTAACCCCTCGCACACGAATTTGATCATAACTTTCTCATACGATAACGAAACTTTATGAAATTTATATCGCACATTCTAGTGAGCATAAATATCAGTTACAAAGCTCCGGGTTTGTAAAAAGGTCACTCAGAGGTACAACTTAAACATGTTGACACATTTAACCCCTGTAGTTTGTAATCTCTCACTTTTAGCTTCGCATGATCCATGATTTATTCGTTTGATGCTATAAACGTCATGTAGGGTTAATGTACAATATATTTATTCACTGTTGACATTTAGAACTCGTATATTCACATACTTTCCATGATTTTCAACTTTAGTCCTTTCAAAACATTCTGTCACACGTTCAATCATATGACACGTGTCAACACATCATAGGACGTGAATTTTCGAGGTGTTACATGACGTCACCATGAAAGTGACATCTAACCTCCTAACAAACTCTAACCTCTGATCTATACAACCTCTGCTATGCTAACTACTGATATTACATTTCATTACATAAAGACATCTAAACTACTACTGCATCCTTCCACTGATGTGAACCCAGCAGTACCTGTCATGATCAGCAGAGCTTGACTCAAGGCAGTAGATTGAACAGCAGAGCTTTAGTCTTCCATCATTCATTTACTTGATCAGCAGTTTGTAGGTCAGCAATTTGTACGATCAGTAGATAGGAGGTCAGCAGATGTTGAAACCACTTTCAAGGGGAGAGACTTGTACACATAACATCTGCTTATTCTGGATCCACTGCTCTGATCCAGTTTTGGCTTTAATTATCTGTTCCTTTGGTAGGGTTCAATCCCAACAATCTCCCCTGGAACAGATAATGCGAAAACCCTTCATTATTGTGGAACTTTATTGCCTCATCAACAGTTCCCTTATCTGACCTTTAAGTTGTAACTCAAAGTCTAGGGCATCTGTGTCATCTTCATCCCTACTAAGTGGAAGATCAATGAGATCCTGCATATCTTCAAGACTTAGGCCAAGTGCTTGTTCCCTCGTTATTTTCTTCACTTCTCCACTAGACCTGAACATAGTCAGTACATGGGTCTGTTTGTCAGTTTCCCACTTTAGTACTTTTGAGCCTGGTGGGTTTCTTGGGAGATTTTTATTTGATGAGGTGTTTGGTGATGCAGGCCTATTCATGACTGTTTGAGCAGTGCTTGCAGGTTGATTCAGGCCAAGAGTTTCAACTATCATCTTTTTAATACCTTCCTTTACAAGCTCATCTCCTGCCATTAATTCTGCCACTGTTTCAGTATCCAACTGTTTTTGTGGCCTTCTTTTAAAGATGGCTGCACCAGCTGGAGCAGTGGCTCTCCTGATTTGCAGCTTTGAGGGTCTTTTTGAAACCTCTGCTTCAGGATAGTCAGGCTTTTGTGGAGCATTTGGATATGTCTTTCTTAATTTCTCCAAAATTTTGTAGGTAGCCCTGACTTTATCTTCTTTCCATCTCATCACTTGATTTTTGGACCCATAATCAGCAGCAACCAATTCCTCTTTCATTCTCTTCAGCTCTAGTGTTTTGTCAGGCATATTCTTTTTGTATTTTGACCAATCTGGAGGAGTGTGTTTGACCTTCTTATTTATCATTTCTTGAATCCTGACTGCTTCTTTTTCAAGCTCAGGAATGGTCCACTCCTTGTACATATACTTTTCTCCATTGTACTTCTTGGTTGCCATGATGCTTTCAATGTAGTCTTTTCTCAGAGTTTCATCTGCTCTCTCTGAGATTTGTTGACAAACATTTTTTGCAAATTGCTCTAAGGATCTGACTTGAGTAAATAGAAACTGGTAATGCCTTTGAATTTCTTTGTCAGTTTTTCCTTGAGAGTTTCTTTTGGAGATATCCTCTGCCTGTTTAGCCTTAACTTTCAAATATTCTTCAATGTTGTTAGGCCTTGGATATCCTTCAACTGATGGCAACTTCCTTTTAGCAGGGTCATCCTCATAGTAGAAGGATTTGATCTCTTCTCTAACTGCTTCAAGTTCTAGAGGAAATTGGACACCTGCAGGAGTAATGACAGGGATTGATTGTTGTACTGGAGCTGACGAGAGAGGAACAGGCTTTGGTATTGTAACGAGTGATAGAGATTTTGAAGATGTTGGTGGTGGTGATGGAGAATCATCATCTGGTATGAAAATCCTTCTCCTTTTTATTGTAGGAGAGGCATATGATGTTTTGGGTGGAACAGTGGTGGTGATTTGTGTGGCAGTGGTTTGTGATTGACTGACAGTTGTTGAAACAACTGGTGTTTCAACCACTGTTGTCATTACAACAGATGTTGTAACATCTGATGTCTTCTGCTTTTTGGCAGGAGGCGATGGTGGTGATGTTGTTTTTGGTGGTGATGGTGGTGGTGGTAAGGCAGTGGTTGTGGTGTGTGTTGAAGTGATAGCAGATGTTGAAACAACTGGAGTACCAGCAGATGTTGATACAACAGGAGTTACAACAACTGTTTGGGTGGAGGTATGATGTTGGGGGCTTTTGGACGATGATTTTGGAGTATGCTTTGTGAGTCTGGATGGTATGGATTTGGGTTCCCTCACTTTTCTAGTGGGATTTCTTTTTAGCTCAGGATTTTTAACATTCTTTAGCTCAGAACAACCCTGCGCATTCAGCTCCATGTAAGCTCTTTTCTCCTCATTCCATCTTGACATATCCTTTCCTCTCTGTCCCTTTTTACACTTGCTATAGCTTCATCAAGTGCATTTTGGGTAACATCAACCTTTTTGCTACCATCTGGCAAGGGAATCTTTCTAGTCATGGCATCCTTTTCAGGTTCAATGTAAAGACCATCATCTATCCCCTTCTTCTTCCACTCCTGAATTTTCTCCCCCTTTTTGGCATTATCTGGGGGTAATTGATCAATAAAGAGAACAGTTGGAGGAGCAGTGCCAATGGTTTTCAATATGTGGGCCTTGATAGCCTTGATATCTGCTTGTGTGTTCTTGAACCTAGACTCCATTGTGTTTCTCAGCTCTTATACATGTATTGCATGTTGCTAATCAACCATTTGTTTTTGTTGTTGGAGAAAAGGTTGAAATAGATTCCAGAGCTCATTTGCAGCAGGTGCTTGTGGTGGAGCAGGTGCTTGAGGTGGAACAACAGTGGATTGCACCTTTTGTACTTTCAACAACTGTTGCAGCATTTCTTTGATTTCTGCAACCGAAGTATCCGGTTTTTCAATACGTTCCGTCAATTCAAGGTACTTTAAACCATCACCCAATTTAATGGGATCATCTGATGTCACACCCTCAAAATCCACACGCGGAGTATTACCGCGAGGCATGTGACGACCAGGATCTTAGCCACTAATTATTTTGAACGGATTAGTTATTGTTATAAACATTAGCATAATTAGTGATCTAATTTGAATTTTTCAAGACGTAGTTTGAGTTTACAGCGGAAAGGGAAAGAAGACGCATCATAATTGAAACCACAAGTTTATTATCGTGTTACTTACGAACCACGTACCCCATCCGATTGCAACGTCCGTCCAAAGTTGTATCGAGCAACCTGCAAAGCATGCATTAGAGTGTCAACAAAACGTTGGCGAGTTCACGTGTTTACAGTTTTCCAGTTTTAATTTCCAAAAACTTGTTTCAACCAGTTAATTTATCCGTTTATACATGCGATGGGGAGCTACCCCATAAGTAAGCGACTAAACTGCTTTTACAATACCGAATACTATTCATCCGTACGTTTCCATAGAGTGCCCCGTTTGTCAATGTTCTATCATCATTGACGGTTGCCAGAGTACATTAGTTCACGCTCGATCCCATACGCAGGCACGGTGTGAGGTTGGTGAGACCTAAATAGCGCTATCAACTAATAACCCGCTCGCCTGACCCCGACGACTAATCGGTATTAAGAAGTGAGGACTTGAGTGATAGAGTTTTGTTTAGTGTTGCTTGTTGCATCCAGTATAAACAGTAATTAACTAAAAGTTCCCAGTAACAAGGGAAGTAAGTAAGTTTGTTCCCAGTAACAAGGGAAGTAAGTAAGTTTGTTCCCAGTAACAAGGGAAGTAAGTAAGTTTGTATCCCTCACAAGGGGATAGTGTTGTTACCCGTATCCCACACAAGGAGATAGTAAGAAGTCCCAAACCAGGAAAAGTGTTTCGTTCCGTTTCCCAACCACCGGGAACGCATGCTTTGAGTAATAAGTAGTGAACTCACCTTTGCTTTGCTCGGTTGACAATTTACTTGTGTTATGTTGGTCAACCATACCCTATTATGGTTATTAAATATTAATTAGGTTCGCATGCAAGAAATGTCACGTATAATTCACACGTATCTAGCACATAGCACGGATGTTAAACCGGTACCCTATACGTTATCGGGACTATCCTAACATACTAGCAGTTAAACAGTTAACAGATTCTAGCAGTTAAACAGTACACAGTTCAAAACATGATATTACATTGTGCGGCCCCATAACTAAGTAGAGTGGTCCAGTCGAAACCCGGTGGTCTCGACTCGAGAACAAGAGGTCTCGAGTCGCAACCATGAGTTCCCGAGTCAAAATCAGATGGTCTCGAGTTGTGCATAACTGAGTCGCAACCTCTGGGGGTCTCGAGTCAAGTCTCGAGTCGAGATCATGAGGTCTCGAGTCGAGATCATGAGATCTCGAGTCGCAATCTTGGATGAAACATCTGATGTCTTCTGCTTTTTGGCAGGAGGCGATGGTGGTGATGTTGTTTTTGGTGGTGATGGTGGTGGTGGTAAGGCAGTGGTTGTGGTGTGTGTTGAAGTGATAGCAGATGTTGAAACAACTGGAGTACCAGCAGATGTTGATACAACAGGAGTTACAACAACTGTTTGGGTGATAGCAGATGTTGTCAAAAGGTCACTCAGAGGTACAACTTAAACATGTTGACACATTTAACCCCTGTAGTTTGTAATCTCTCACTTTTAGCTTCGCATGATCCATGATTTATTCGTTTGATGCTATAAACGTCATGTAGGGTTAATGTACAATATATTTATTCACTGTTGATATTTAGAACTCGTATATTCACATACTTTCCATGATTGTTAACTTTAGTCCTTTCAAAACATTTTATCATACGTTCAATCATATGACACGTGTCAACACATCATAGGACGTGAATTTTCGAGGTGTTACATCCTCACCCCCTTAAAATAAATCTTGACCCAAGATTTACTGAAATAAATAAGGGTACCTTTCTTTCATCGTGGATTCAACTTCCCACGTGTATTCGGGACCTCTACGGGCATCCCATTTGACCTTTACAATAGGTACATGCTTCCTTCGAAGCTTCTTAACCTGTCGATCTTCAATCGACAATGGTTTTTCCACAAATTTCAAGCTCTCATCTATGTGCACATCTGTATGCGGTATTACCAGTGATTCGTCAGCGAAACACTTTTTCAGATTACAGATGTGGAACACGTTGTGAATTCCACTGAGCTCTTCTGGTAAGTTTAACTTATAGGCAACTGACCCGACATGTTCGATAACCTCGAAAGGTCCTATGTACCTCGGGCTTAGCTTGCCTTTCTTACCAAATCGCATCACCCCTTTCCAGGGTGATACCTTAACTAACACTTTATCACCTACTTCGAAGTGAAAAGCTTTACGCTTTGGATCTGCGTAACTCTTCTGCCTATCTCGGGCAGCTTTGAGACGGTCACGAATCTGGACAATCTTGTCCGTCGTTTCGAACACTATCTCTGGTCCTGATAATTGGACGTCTCCAACTTCCGCCCAACAAACGGGCGTTCTACACTTTCTACCATATAAGGCCTCAAAAGGCGCAGCCTTTATGCTGGTGTGGTAGCTATAGTTGTAGGAGAACTCAATCAAGGGTAGGTGGTTATCCCAACTACCACCTAAATCAATTACACATGCACGTAGCATGTCTTCCAACGTTTGAATAGTACGCCCACTCTGACCGTCTGTCTGAGGATGGTAAGCTGTACTGAAATTCAAACGCGTGCCCAAAGATTGTTGGAAACTCTTCCAAAAATGTGACGTGTATCTAGTATCTCTGTCAGAGATAATAGACACAGGTATGTCATGTAAGGCTACAAACTTATCCACGTATAACTGGGCTAACATGTCGGAGCTATAAGTCTCCTTGATGGGTAAGAAATGTGCTGACTTAGTCAGTCTATCAACTATAACCCATATTGTATCATTTCCTTTCCTGGTCTTAGGTAACTTGGTGATAAAATCCATGGTTACCATTTCCCACTTCCACGTAGGGAGTTCAGGCTGTTGTAGCAAGCCTGACGGCTTTTGATGTTCTGCTTTGACTTGTTCACAAGTCAAGCACTTAGCTACATAGGCAGCTACAGACTTTTTCAAGCCTATCCACCAATAATTTGCCCTTAGATCCTGGTACAACTTATCAGCTCCAGGATGAACGGAGTATTTGGAACTATGGGCTTCCTGGAGGATGACATCTCGAAGTCCTCCATAAATTGGAACCCATATTCGTCCATTTAATCTTAGAATTCCATCCTTGCTAAGAGTTAACTGCTCCTCAGTTACTCCTAGCTTTTCATTAGGATAGTTAGCTTCCAACACAGCTTCCTTCTGTGCAGCTAACAACCTTTCAGTCAAACTGTTCTTTATCTCCATGCGCTTGGCATTGATTCGGATGGGTTTCACCCTATCCTTTCGACTCAAGGCATCAGCGACTACATTCGCCTTGCTGGGATGGTATCTGATTTCACAATCATAATCATTTAAAGTTTCCATCCAACGGCGTTGCCTCATGTTCAAATCCTTCTGATTAAATAGGTGCTGGAGGCTCTTGTGATCAGAATAGATCACACATTTGATACCATACAAATAATGCCTCCACAGTTTTAGTGCGAATACAACGGCACCCAACTCCAAGTCGTGGGTGGTGTAATTCTTTTCATGCACCTTTAACTGTCTTGAAGCATACGCAATAACCGTGCCTTTCTGCATAGGCACACACCCCATGCCAGTGTGCGATGCATCGCAGTAAACCACGAATTCTTCTATTCCATCTGGCAATGTCAGTACTGGGGCGTTGCTCAACTTTTGCTTCAGAATATCAAAGGAATCTTGCTGCTTAGGGCCCCAAACGAACTTTACTTTCTTCTTAGTCAAGGAAGTTAGGGGTGCAGCAATCCTTGAAAATTTTTTAATGAAACGCCTGTAATATCCTGCCAATCCCAGGAAGCTACGAATCTCTGTAGGCGTCTTTGGCTCTTGCCAGTTCATAACTGCTTCAACCTTAGCGGGATCCACTTGGATACCACGCTCACTAACCACGTGTCCAAGGAATTGGACTTCTCGAAGCCAAAATTCACACTTAGAGAATTTGGCATAGAGTTTCTCACGATGTAGGAGTTTGAGAATACAGCGAAGGTGTTTCTCGTGGTCAGCTTGGTTCTTAGAATAAATGAGAATGTCGTCGATGAAAACGATGACGAATTTATCTAAGTACGGCTTGCAAACGCGATTCATGAGATCCATGAACGCGGCAGGTGCATTAGTGAGCCCAAAAGGCATCACTAGGAACTCGTAATGGCCATAACGAATCCTAAATGCAGTTTTGTGCGCGTCTTCATCTCTAACCTTCAGTTGATGGTAGCCTGACCTCAAGTCAATCTTCGAGAAATAACTTGCTCCTTGTAGTTGATCGAACAAATCGTCGATCCTGGGTAAAGGATACCTATTCTTTATCGTGACCTTATTAAGTTCACGATAATCGATGCACAGACGCATCGATCCATCCTTCTTCTTGACAAACAAGACAGGTGCTCCCCAAGGAGACGAACTAGGTTTAATGAAACCTTTGGCCAACAATTCATCCAGTTGCGTCCTTAATTCCTTCATTTCCGTGGGCGGCAACCTATAAGGTGCTCTAGCAACTGGGGCTGCTCCAGGGATGATATCAATCCTGAATTCCACTTGCCTATCTGTTGGCAAACCAGGTAGTTCTTCCGGAAAAACTTCTGGGTATTCAGAAATGACAGGGATGTCTTCTATCTTCGGTTTAGGCTCATCAAAAATCACTTGTGCCATGTAGATGACACAACACTTCTTTAAACACTTGGAAGCCTTGAGCATAGTCACTTGCTCGGGCAATCCATACTGGGTATCTCCCCGAATGGCAAGTGATTCACCAGACGGAGTCTTAATCACCACTTGCTTTCTGTTGCAAATAATTTGGGCCTGGTTATGCGATAACCAGTCCATACCCAAAACTATGTCAAAACCGGCCAATTTAAAGGGAAGTAGGGATAGAGGAAAAGAGTGGTTCTTAATGGATATAACACATCCCTCTAACACAGTTGAGACGGTTTCTATGGTGCCATCTGCTAACTCCACCTCATAATTTACACTTAAGGTTTTGACAGGTAAATTCAGCAATTTGCAAAACTTATGATCTACGAACGACTTATCAGTGCCTGAATCAAATAGTACTCTTGCATAGACATCATTTACAAGGAAAGTACCTGTAATAACGTTGTCGTCTAGAACCGCTTCCTTTGCGTCCATTCTGAAGACTCTAGCATTAGTCTTCTTGGCCTCTTCAGGCTTCTTGGTGTATTTAGGGCAGTTGGTTTTAATGTGCCCCTTTTCATTGCAACGGTAGCACGTTGCGTCTTTCATCTTCTTGCAATCCAAGGTTTTGTGATCCGTGGACTTGCATATTCCACATGCAAAGGTTTTTGACTGAGTCTGGGAGTTCGACTCGAGTCTGCACTTTCCATAGTGTTGTTTCTTGCAAATTTTGCATTTGGGCTTCTCACCAGAATGATGCCCATCTTTCCTTGACTCCGATCCTTTCTTGTTGTCACCGTTCCCACGGTGTTTCTTGATCGATCTCCGTGAACTATCATCTTCATGTTTCCTCTTCTCAGCCTCCTTATTCCTCAGCGATCTCTGCCTGACCGCATCCAAAGTGAGGGACAATGATATGTCAGCTACAGATCTAAAAGTAGCTGGCCGAGAAGCCTTCACGCTTGCCTTGATTTCCGGGGCTAAACCACCGATAAAACGAGCTATTCTCTTTGGTTCCGGGGTCACCAGATAAGGAACCAACCGGGACATTGTGTTGAAGCTCGTTAGGTAAGCTTGACAGTCAAGGTTTGTCATCACCAATGATAGAAAATCAGACTCTATCTTCTCCACCTCATGCTGAGGGCAGTAATTTTCCCTGATAAGGGCAACAAATTGATCCCATGACATGTTGTACAATGGGATTTTTCCGGTGGCTTGAATCATTGATCTCCACCATGCTAAAGCTTCACCCTTAAAAGACTGTGACACAAACTTGACTATATCCCTCTCAGCGCATCCGCTGATATCCACAACTGTGCCCATCTTATCTAGCCACGTCATACAGTCGATGGCTCCTTTCTCCCCAGTAAAATCCCGGGGTTTGCAGGAAACAAAATACTTATATGAGCATCCCTTGTCACGGGGTCCCTGGTTTAGTACAACCTGCTGAGATGGAGCACTGTGGTGGTTAGAGGAGTGTCGATCATCATCTTTCTTCGGTTCGTCCTTCTTGGACGGTGGCTTTGAAGGCTGTGTAGATAGGGTCCTACTACGAGTCCCACTATACTCTTCGTACTGCTGTTCCAATGCCTTTGTAACTGCGTCGTCGACCGACGCTTTTAATTCAGCACCCGTTAGATTAATCCGGGCGTTATCAATGTTCTCCACTGGATGGCTATTAATTTCATCTGAGTTAGCCATTTTAATTGAACTGTTACAGAAAACAAGGACAATAGTTTATTTGGGAGTTTATTATGGAATTGCCCCTTAGGGTAATTCATTAACCATGGTAAACAGAGACCATATTTGGTTAATTTATTAATCATATTCTATTAGGATTTCAAAATTTTGTCCTAATTATAAACAATAACAATACATATTAGCACATAAGGCTTAGTCACATGGACAATTTAAATTATAAGCCATGATTTCAGAGAATCAAGGCATGAAGGTTTGAACATAGTTCATTACCTTTTTCTGACAGGGAGTCATAGCTACCACTGTCCTTTGGTCTCAGAGGACATTAACTATAGCCCGTAGGCACTTCCCTTCTAAGGGATGTTTATAATATGATCATTTTAAAGAATGATATAAGCCATGATTTCAGAGAATCAAGGCATGAAGGTTTGAACCTAGTTCATTACCTTTTTCCGACAGGGAGTCATCGCTACCACTGTCTTTTGGCTCATGTAGAAATGAGCAAGGCCCGTAGGCATTATATTACCACGTATGGTCAAAATATGATCATCTTAATTGATGATCTAAACCCATGATTCAGAGATCATTAAGTTGGGTTAGGAATCTTTAAAAAGATCCTTATAATAAGAATGACGTGTGTGATTGAAATGAATCACGTCTGCCAGGAGTGTTAACATGTTTACAGATGTTAACAGGGATTTGAATCTTTTAAACAGGTCTTACCATCATGGCCGGGTCTTTATAAGGACACTCAGGCTAGGTTTTACTCTTAAGATTCTTATTCAATAATTATTAGGCAGATTTTTATTAAAAGGAATGATTTTAATTTATTTATTTCATATATAATTTATTTATGCACGTAATGGCAAACATGAAATTTATAAACTTACATTCCATTAATTATCAAAATATTACATATCGCCCTAAACGGGACTTTTTAAATAAACAAACTTACCCTCGCAGGGGTTTAAACAAGGACTTACCCACGCAGGGGCTTAACAACAATCATCATAATAGTCCACGCAGGGACTTACACAAATAACATAATAGTCCACGCAGGGACTTTAAACAATACATACCCTCGTAGGGGTTTATAGGAAGATAGACCCACGCAGGGGTCAAAACAAACAAGCATACCCACGCAGGGGTTTATACAGCAAGACTGGCCCATGCAGGGGCTCAACAACAAATGGAAGGATTCAGTGGTCCTTCTTGCTCTTCCCTTTAATTAGGCTCGTTAATCCTTGGAAGAAAGTTTGTCGCTCCCTTCGTTCCCTGTGAAACTCTCGCTCTACATGGTCCAACCTTTGCAGAATTTCTTCACGCTCTGGTGGGGAGAACCTTGGTGGTTGCGATTGTTGCCTGATAATAGGTCTTGGAGGTATTTGGTACCCGTGTGTTGGGTACCCTACTCCCCATGGATCTCCATAGGGTCCTTGGGCGTTGTAGTTAGCCGCTACCATGTAGGGGTCGGCCTCAGCGTAACCATAGTTGTGGTGAGTCGGCGATTCAAACGGGTTGTATGCCATAGAACCCGTGTATGCTGGAATTGGGTTGTCAAAACCCATCGGTGGTGGCTGTGGTACAGCTGGGTTAGAAGGTCCACCCATTTGTGGGTCCTCCTGATGTGGCGGATAGTGGCTGCCACTTGACTGACGAGGAGAGCTGAAATGAAAGTCTCATGCTCGCAAAGACATACGCGCTCCGGTTCTCCTACGCCTTGGCGGTTGTGGAGGTGCCGGTTGAACTGGTGGCGGTGGAGGCGGTGGCGTGACTGCCACAAATCTTGAATCCATAGAGGGATCCTGCTGCTGCTGCTGCTGAGGCGGTGAATGGCGAGGAGGTGTATAGTACCATTCGTGCCTGGTAAACATAGCTTGAAAGCTATCTGGACCAACATAGGGTGATCCGTGGAAAGAAGATCCGTCAGAGATCTCTATCGGGTGGTTTGGTGTACCACTGGCAGGTTCGACGGGGTCCGTATCCTCGTCCATATCGTCCGCGTGATCTCCCGAGAAATGATCCTCACACCCCGATTTCCACGTGTCACTGGTGGGCCCGGTGGGGGAGTATCGTGACGTGGTTGGCAACATAATAGTCAAACAACACAATGATTAATATGCACAGCGGAAGCAAATTTAAAAGATATAATACAACCGAATTTAATATTGTAATATCAAATGTCACAATATTCGGAAGTTTATCCACAGACGGATCGAAAATAAAAATGGAATTAATAGTTCAACAGACTTCAGGCATCTTAAGCTTGCGAGACTTCTATTGATGCTAAGGAGAAAATCCCAGCCAACTACGCTTAGTACCTGCATTTAATCTTTTTGGGAAAATATGTCAGTTTACACTGGTAAATACAATCAACTGACTCATTTTGGAAAATGATTGAAAATTTGATTTGGATGCACGTGGCATAAACATTTTATTTAACTTGGGAGAATTATTTAATATTATAATCTTGTGAATGAATTACATGTTCCTTGTGCGTTCAGTAGCCCGGATCTTGTCCGGGTTAAAGATCAATAGACACACCACATTATTCTTTTGTGCACTGACGGGTGTACGCCTACACCCCGTGCTTAAGTCATGGCCATTTCGTAAAATGATGCCAGGGATATCCGGGACATGGTCATTAACCCCCCAAAGGCTTTAAGTAACAAGACTGTTTAAACGAGCCGATCAAATTATTCAATTAACCACCAAACGATGGAAGATTTGATGCCCGATCAAGCGGTATTCTATATACCGTAACCCAAGCCCGTATAGGGAAAATAAGTTAAAAGTATTTACCTGAGCAAAGTATAAATCACAATAAGCAAATTTGCAAGTAGCTTTTACTGGTTCTCCTAATCTGGAACGAAGGTTTATAATAACCTATTAGAATTCTAACGGGTCTTTAATTAAGCTTAAGCTTAGACCGGTTAGTTTCAATGATACGGTTTGTACGCACTATTAAGCGAAGACCGGATTGAATGTGATTTAGACCCGACAAGTTCAGAGACTTGTTTAATATGGGTATTTTATGCACACTCTGGATTTTGAGATAAAACCGATAAGGTTTGACCCGTGTCGGCTAATTTATGTAAACTTGTTACATAAACCGAACCGAACGCGTAATAAGCGTAACGGGTAATAATGAGAGCCATTTACAGGTTTCCTAAGTTAATATGCTCCATATATGTTGTGACATCAGTAAGATATCATTTATTATGCCCGAAATACAAACTATGCCCCGTAGGGGTAGTTTGGTCATTTTAAAGGTTGTAAAAGAGTTTAAGTGTTAACCTGAGTTACAGGCCTGATGTAATCAGAAAATATACTCAATTTTCTAAGTTATATCAGTAGGTTAAAGTATATATGTGAAATTTATCAATTATAACCAAACTATGCACCGTAGGGGCATTTTGGTAATTTCACATAAGCCGAAAAGCTCAAAACCGAAGTCTGAGTTTAACAACTTTTGCTTACTATTAAAATATTATAATTTACCTCAAATATCAGAAGGTATCACCCTTAGTATGTTTAAAATAGTTATAGTACATACTAGGCGTTAAAAAAAGCTTAAAAAGGCGATTAGAAGCCGTTTCCGGGTTCTATATAGAAATCTGATATTTTTATTATTCCAGAGGGTTTAAAATAATTTATTTATCATTTAGAATCAGTAGCAAAAGGTTTGGAGTCGTTTTGATATGTAAAACTCATTTTATGGCCCGTAAGGCCAAAACCGACAATTACCGGATTAAGCCTACGACTATGAGTTATGCTCAGCATAAAATTAATTAAAAATATTCAAAAATCCCAAAATAATATATTACATCAGTGGGTAATAAGTTTGATATCAAAAAGTAGGCTTAACTAGGCTATACGCTAATTACGCCGTTTTACTAACATAAAGCTTTCATTTTACGCTAACGAGCATAACTCTTAACCTACACCTCAAACTGATGTCAAATTTTGTATGCAAGTTTAACTATCAGTAATAAAGGTTTCTACTCTTTTACATTTTCAAAAATAACGTTTTAAGGTGATAAGGGCATAATGGTCAACAAATGAGCAATTAACGGAATCATGCGAATTAATTGGTTAACTAATGAACCATGGTGTATAATCACAGAGGGTTATACTAGCATGTTACCTGGTCCAAATCAAGCTCTAAGGAATTTCGAAATCATGCCTAAACGGGTCAGAACTGAAAGTCAAAGTAAAAGTCAAACTATGCGACTTTCGGTTCCGAACCGGGTCTTTACAGGAAATTGTCGGGTTGAACATGTTTAGACATGTTCTTACACTAATTACCAAGCTATATTAATGATCAAACAGGTTGTATATGTTCTACATTGCTAATCATGCACAATTTAGAAACTAAGTATCCTGTTGACTTTTTATTCACAAGTTTGACCCGACTTTTGACCTGGTTAGAGTGGTAATCAGGGGGAACCCTTTTAAGGGTTTATTACCCACATAATTACCAACTTATAACTACTTTTAATTCGGGATTTGACTGAGCCATTATTAATTAATCTCGAAGTCAAACCGTAATTACGATGGTTTGACTTTTAGCTAAATAACTAAGCTAAACTTAATTGAAGAAAGGATTAGCAAACTTACTGAAGTCCTATGCACGAAATGTGAAGCTTAGAGAGAAGTTCTTGGCTCCAGAAGTGCTCCAATTTGCAGATGGAAGGTGTGAGGGACTTGTTGCAACTCATGGCCTTTATATAGTGATTTAAACACCACAAAAGTTTGACACACAAGTCTACAAGTGCCCACAAATCATCCACAGGTGTCCCTAAGTGTTTAGGACTGTTTAGGGGTCGCCCACAATGCAAAAATATCTCTTAAGGGTCGGTTAAACGCGAATGTAGGAGGCTGTCTGATGTTTCTGTTACTGTACGTCTGACGTGGCCCGCGTAAGGGTGTTGATGGACCTTACGCGACCCGCTTGGGCCTCCTGATCAGATTTCACATTTTCTATTTTCCACATCTTTTTCCCTTGGCTCTTCGAAAGGGCAACGAAGCTTAATATTTGCAATTTGAGCCCTCTTTATTTACCTACAAGGGCTTTAGGACTTATACCCACTTTGCCAAGTCCCTGGACACTTCCGGTTAACCCGAAAAGTCATAACTTTCAATGTTAACGCTTTAACCCCTCGCACACGAATTTGATCATAACTTTCTCATACGATAACGAAACTTTATGAAATTTATATCGCACATTCTAGTGAGCATAAATATCAGTTACAAAGCTCCGGGTTTGTCAAAAGGTCACTCAGAGGTACAACTTAAACATGTTGACACATTTAACCCCTGTAGTTTGTAATCTCTCACTTTTAGCTTCGCATGATCCATGATTTATTCGTTTGATGCTATAAACGTCATGTAGGGTTAATGTACAATATATTTATTCACTGTTGACATTTAGAACTCGTATATTCACATACTTTCCATGATTTTCAACTTTAGTCCTTTCAAAACATTTTGTCACACGTTCAATCATATGACACGTGTCAACACATCATAGGACGTGAATTTTCGAGGTGTTACATGACGTCACCATGAAAGTGACATCTAACCTCCTAACAAACTCTAACCTCTGATCTATACAACCTCTGCTATGCTAACTACTGATATTACATTTCATTACATAAAGACATCTAAACTACTACTGCATCCTTCCACTGATGTGAACCCAGCAGTACCTGTCATGATCAGCAGAGCTTGACTCAAGGCAGTAGATTGAACAGCAGTGCTTTAGTCTTCCATCATTCATTTACTTGATCAGCAGTTTGTAGGTCAGCAATTTGTACGATCAGTAGATAGGAGGTCAGCAGATGTTGAAACCACTTTCAAGGGGAGAGACTTGTACACATAACATCTGCTTATTCTGGATCCACTGCTCTGATCCAGTTTTGGCTTTAATTATCTGTTCCTTTGGTAGGGTTCAATCCCAACAATCTCCCCTGGAACAGATAATGCGAAAACCCTTCATTATTGTGGAACTTTATTGCCTCATCAACAGTTCCCTTATCTGACCTTTAAGTTGTAACTCAAAGTCTAGGGCATCTGTGTCATCTTCATCCCTACTAAGTGGAAGATCAATGAGATCCTGCATATCTTCAAGACTTAGGCCAAGTGCTTGTTCCCTCGTTATTTTCTTCACTTCTCCACTAGACCTGAACATAGTCAGTACATGGGTCTGTTTGTCAGTTTCCCACTTTAGTACTTTTGAGCCTGGTGGGTTTCTTGGGAGATTTTTATTTGATGAGGTGTTTGGTGATGCAGGCCTATTCATGACTGTTTGAGCAGTGCTTGCAGGTTGATTCAGGCCAAGAGTTTCAACTATCATCTTTTTAATACCTTCCTTTACAAGCTCATCTCCTGCCATTAATTCTGCCACTGTTTCAGTATCCAACTGTTTTTGTGGCCTTCTTTTAAAGATGGCTGCACCAGCTGGAGCAGTGGCTCTCCTGATTTGCAGCTTTGAGGGTCTTTTTGAAACCTCTGCTTCAGGATAGTCAGGCTTTTGTGGAGCATTTGGATATGTCTTTCTTAATTTCTCCAAAATTTTGTAGGTAGCCCTGACTTTATCTTCTTTCCATCTCATCACTTGATTTTTGGACCCATAATCAGCAGCAACCAATTCCTCTTTCATTCTCTTCAGCTCTAGTGTTTTGTCAGGCATATTCTTTTTGTATTTTGACCAATCTGGAGGAGTGTGTTTGACCTTCTTATTTATCATTTCTTGAATCCTGACTGCTTCTTTTTCAAGCTCAGGAATGGTCCACTCCTTGTACATATACTTTTCTCCATTGTACTTCTTGGTTGCCATGATGCTTTCAATGTAGTCTTTTCTCAGAGTTTCATCTGCTCTCTCTGAGATTTGTTGACAAACATTTTTTGCAAATTGCTCTAAGGATCTGACTTGAGTAAATAGAAACTGGTAATGCCTTTGAATTTCTTTGTCAGTTTTTCCTTGAGAGTTTCTTTTGGAGATATCCTCTGCCTGTTTAGCCTTAACTTTCAAATATTCTTCAATGTTGTTAGGCCTTGGATATCCTTCAACTGATGGCAACTTCCTTTTAGCAGGGTCATCCTCATAGTAGAAGGATTTGATCTCTTCTCTAACTGCTTCAAGTTCTAGAGGAAATTGGACACCTGCAGGAGTAATGACAGGGATTGATTGTTGTACTGGAGCTGACGAGAGAGGAACAGGCTTTGGTATTGTAACGAGTGATAGAGATTTTGAAGATGTTGGTGGTGGTGATGGAGAATCATCATCTGGTATGAAAATCCTTCTCCTTTTTATTGTAGGAGAGGCATATGATGTTTTGGGTGGAACAGTGGTGGTGATTTGTGTGGCAGTGGTTTGTGATTGACTGACAGTTGTTGAAACAACTGGTGTTTCAACCACTGTTGTCATTACAACAGATGTTGTAACATCTGATGTCTTCTGCTTTTTGGCAGGAGGCGATGGTGGTGATGTTGTTTTTGGTGGTGATGGTGGTGGTGGTAAGGCAGTGGTTGTGGTGTGTGTTGAAGTGATAGCAGATGTTGAAACAACTGGAGTACCAGCAGATGTTGATACAACAGGAGTTACAACAACTGTTTGGGTGGAGGTATGATGTTGGGGGCTTTTGGACGATGATTTTGGAGTATGCTTTGTGAGTCTGGATGGTATGGATTTGGGTTCCCTCACTTTTCTAGTGGGATTTCTTTTTAGCTCAGGATTTTTAACATTCTTTAGCTCAGAACAACCCTGCGCATTCAGCTCCATGTAAGCTCTTTTCTCCTCATTCCATCTTGACATATCCTTTCCTCTCTGTCCCTTTTTACACTTGCTATAGCTTCATCAAGTGCATTTTGGGTAACATCAACCTTTTTGCTACCATCTGGCAAGGGAATCTTTCTAGTCATGGCATCCTTTTCAGGTTCAATGTAAAGACCATCATCTATCCCCTTCTTCTTCCACTCCTGAATTTTCTCCCCCTTTTTGGCATTATCTGGGGGTAATTGATCAATAAAGAGAACAGTTGGAGGAGCAGTGCCAATGGTTTTCAATATGTGGGCCTTGATAGCCTTGATATCTGCTTGTGTGTTCTTGAACCTAGACTCCATTGTGTTTCTCAGCTCTTATACATGTATTGCATGTTGCTAATCAACCATTTGTTTTTGTTGTTGGAGAAAAGGTTGAAATAGATTCCAGAGCTCATTTGCAGCAGGTGCTTGTGGTGGAGCAGGTGCTTGAGGTGGAACAACAGTGGATTGCACCTTTTGTACTTTCAACAACTGTTGCAGCATTTCTTTGATTTCTGCAACCGAAGTATCCGGTTTTTCAATACGTTCCGTCAATTCAAGGTACTTTAAACCATCACCCAATTTAATGGGATCATCTGATGTCACACCCTCAAAATCCACACGCGGAGTATTACCGCGAGGCATGTGACGACCAGGATCTTAGCCACTAATTATTTTGAACGGATTAGTTATTGTTATAAACATTAGCATAATTAGTGATCTAATTTGAATTTTTCAAGACGTAGTTTGAGTTTACAGCGGAAAGGGAAAGAAGACGCATCATAATTGAAACCACAAGTTTATTATCGTGTTACTTACGAACCACGTACCCCATCCGATTGCAACGTCCGTCCAAAGTTGTATCGAGCAACCTGCAAAGCATGCATTAGAGTGTCAACAAAACGTTGGCGAGTTCACGTGTTTACAGTTTTCCAGTTTTAATTTCCAAAAACTTGTTTCAACCAGTTAATTTATCCGTTTATACATGCGATGGGGAGCTACCCCATAAGTAAGCGACTAAACTGCTTTTACAATACCGAATACTATTCATCCGTACGTTTCCATAGAGTGCCCCGTTTGTCAATGTTCTATCATCATTGACGGTTGCCAGAGTACATTAGTTCACGCTCGATCCCATACGCAGGCACGGTGTGAGGTTGGTGAGACCTAAATAGCGCTATCAACTAATAACCCGCTCGCCTGACCCCGACGACTAATCGGTATTAAGAAGTGAGGACTTGAGTGATAGAGTTTTGTTTAGTGTTGCTTGTTGCATCCAGTATAAACAGTAATTAACTAAAAGTTCCCAGTAACAAGGGAAGTAAGTAAGTTTGTTCCCAGTAACAAGGGAAGTAAGTAAGTTTGTTCCCAGTAACAAGGGAAGTAAGTAAGTTTGTATCCCTCACAAGGGGATAGTGTTGTTACCCGTATCCCACACAAGGAGATAGTAAGAAGTCCCAAACCAGGAAAAGTGTTTCGTTCCGTTTCCCAACCACCGGGAACGCATGCTTTGAGTAATAAGTAGTGAACTCACCTTTGCTTTGCTCGGTTGACAATTTACTTGTGTTATGTTGGTCAACCATACCCTATTATGGTTATTAAATATTAATTAGGTTCGCATGCAAGAAATGTCACGTATAATTCACACGTATCTAGCACATAGCACGGATGTTAAACCGGTACCCTATACGTTATCGGGACTATCCTAACATACTAGCAGTTAAACAGTTAACAGATTCTAGCAGTTAAACAGTACACAGTTCAAAACATGATATTACATTGTGCGGCCCCATAACTAAGTAGAGTGGTCCAGTCGAAACCCGGTGGTCTCGACTCGAGAACAAGAGGTCTCGAGTCGCAACCATGAGTTCCCGAGTCAAAATCAGATGGTCTCGAGTTGTGCATAACTGAGTCGCAACCTCTGGGGGTCTCGAGTCAAGTCTCGAGTCGAGATCATGAGGTCTCGAGTCGAGATCATGAGATCTCGAGTCGCAATCTTGGATGAAACAGCTGCTGAGTCGAAACCACTGATGAATCCACTGGTCTCGACTCGCAACCACTGTGGGATCTTTCTAGAACCCTTACCCAGATGTACGAACCAATCAAAATTCCTTAACATGTTTTATTCTTCCGTACAATACCAAATTAGATCAAACCAACATATTTCAAATATTTATAACATTTCTAGACAGTTTATCATTTAGGGTTTTCACCATTTCATCCAACAGATTCATCCTAAATACTAGCACTGTTTTATTAAATCCAAGCAACATAAATCAGAATCATACGTTGTCAAATTCAGGGACCCCAAACCAATTAAATCAACCATCACATGATCAGATCTTAAATAGGCAGTTTGTTCTAGGAACATTAATATAAGCCCATGACTTTTATTAAAACCATAATATCTAAATAAATTACCCGTATCCAATCTTCAAGTTAAATATGTTTATTACGAACACTTCATTAAAATTCCTACTACTATTCTAAACCTCAAGTGCCTATTTATTTATTTTATTCAAATCATTATCACAATTTATGATGTATATGCTAAACAGAAACATTGTCATTTACACACTAATCTTCACAACAATCATCAACAGATCTGAGTCCATTTCCATCGAATTCATTATTACTATCATGACTCACATTTTCATATTTAAACCAACAATTTATCATCAGTTATGAGCACACTATTCCTTATACCAAATCAAAACAAACAGACACGTATTGATTTTAGACAAACACATGGCACAAGAGGATGAGATTATAAACAAGCAGCTGGTTACGATGTATTCTAGTACAACCATTATCATCTCAAAATCAAACATTCAAAATCATTAAACAGTAACACTCACATGAATCGAACAAACTGCCAACCATTATACAAGACCGAAACACAGGTATAAACAGTGGTATAAACTGACCGAATGGGGGTTGTGCGACCCGAAACTGAACCAGACGAGACCCGAACCGAATCCCGGTACTGTTGCCATTGCTTCTACTCTCGAACCTGGGACTTGAATCGACATAACCTGAGCCAGCATCGACATCAGCTCAGGTCGGAAGAATCTGCTGGAACGAGAATAATTATCGTCGCCACTGCTGCAGACGGCGATGCAGAGAAATCAAACCTTTTTCATAGCAATCCCTCACAAAGTGATGTCTGATGTCGATATGTTTGGTGGTTAAGTGGGAAACAGGATTTTTGATGATATTTTCTGCTGCCTGGCTATCCAACATGAGTGGTGTCTTTAAGGCAGTGATACCAAAATCCATCAACTGATTTTGAAGCCACAGGAGTTGGGCTGTACAGCTTGCAGCAGCTATGTATTCTGCTTCAGCAGTGGATGTAGAAACAGCTGCTTACTTTTTGCTTTGCCATGAAACTAAGCAATCACCTAGAAACTGGCACCCTCCTGAAGTGGACTTCCTTGTGGTGTTACATCCAGCAAAGTCACTGTCTGAAAATCCTGAAAGCTTGATATTCCCATTAGCTGGATACCAGATACCAAGTGTGGGAGCACTTTTTATGTATCTGAATATCCTTTTTTAAGCAATAAGGTTGGATTTTCTAGGGGCTGATTGACTTCTTGCACAAACACATGTTGCAAACATGATGTCTGGCCTAGATGCAGTTAGGTACAACAAAGACCCAATCATGCTTCTATATAGAGTTTGGTCAATCAGCTCATCCTTTTCATCAGACATGACTAGCTTATTTGTTGCCATGGGTGTGCTGCATGGTTTAAAATCATTCATATCAAATTTGTTTAAAAGTTCTTTAGCATATTTGCTTTGATGAATGAAAGTTCCATTTTGCATTTGCTGAACTTGGAGACCAAGAAAGCATTGCAGCTCACCCATTGCACTCATTTCAAACTCAGCTGTCATGAGTTGCCTAAACTCTTCACACATTTTATTACATGTGCTTCCAAAAATAATGTCATCCACATAAATTTGGACAATCATTAAATCCTTTCCTCTCCATTTTAGAAACAGTGTTTTATCAATGGTACCTCTTTTGAAACCATTTGAGAGTAGAAAGGTGGAAAGAGTTTCATACCAGGCCCTGGGTGCTTGTTTCAGGCCATACAAGGCTTTGTTTAACCTGTAGACATGATCTGGATAAAATGGATCCTCAAAACCTGGAGATTGACAAACATACACCTCTTCTTGAATTGGACCATAGAGGAAAGCACTTTTTATATCCATTTGGAACACCTTCATTTTGTGGTTGACAGCAAAGGCCAGGAACAGTCTTATAGCTTCTAATCTTGCTACAGGGGCAAAAGTTTCATCATAGTCTATCCCCTCTTCCTGTCTGTAACCTTGAACCACAAGCCTGGCTTTATTCTTGACAACAATGCCCCTTTCATCAGTTTTGTTTTTGAAGACCCACTTTGTGCCGATGGGGCTTACATCTTTTGGAAGTGGTACAAGCTCCCATACTTGTTGTCTTTTAAACTGTTGGAGCTCCTCTTGCATGGCTTCTACCCAGCTGTTGTCTTTCAGTGCCTCTTGGTACTTGACTGGCTGATGGAGTGATAGAAAACCAGCAAAAAGACAAATGTTTTGGGTTTGGCTTCTTGTGAACACCCCTTCATTTATGTTGCCAATGATTTGGTCAGGTGGATGAGATCTCAAGAAGATTAAATCTCCTTGGTATGGTATGATGGTATTTGTTGGTGAAGGCTGCAAATGTGTATCATCTGAGCTAACCACTGCTGGTGACTTTGATGATCCAGCAGTGGCTTCAAAAGGTGGTGGAATAGGAGGCAAAGGTGTGGACACATGCTGACTTTGATCCACTGTTTGAGGACTTTTATCAACAGTGCTTAATGATGTGGAAGCAGTGGTTAAGGGGCTACTTTGGTCAACAACTGTTGAGGTAGCAGTGGTTGAGCTTTGACAGCTGTTTTGAATATCTGCTGCTCTTCCCATTTTGACAGACTTTTGAGGGAAGATGATTTCATACCCATAGTCTGGTGTTGAATCCTCGGATGGACCTGCACTGTTAGTCTTGACATCAGTATTTTCAAAAGTGAATTTATCAAGATCAAACAAGTCAGCAGGATTTGTTGGGATTTTCATTGATGAAAGTTCGTTGAACTTTACATTCAAGGTCTCCTCCACTGCTTTGGTCCGTGTATTTAACACTTTGTAGGCCTTGGCAGTGGTTGAGTATCCTAGGTGATAACCACAATCAATTTTGGCTGCAAACTTAGAAATAGAATCTTTTAAGTTCAAAATAAAGCATGGGCAGCCAAATACTTTGAAGTATGAGATCCGTGATTTTATACAGAATTTCATAAGCAGTCTTTTTGTGCCTGGGGTTTATTAAAAATCTGTTTTAGACATAGCAAGCAGTGTTTACTGCCTCTACCCAAAAAGTTAATGGCAAACCTGAATCAGCAAGCATGGTTCTGGCAGCCTCAATCAAAGTTATGTTCTTTCTTTCAACTACCCCATTTTGCTCTGGTGTTCTAGGGATGCTGTACTACCTTACAATCCCTTTCTTCACACAGAAGGCATCCAACTCCTTATTTTTGAATTCTGTGCCATTGTCACTCCTGAAGACTTTTACTGGAAGGTAAAATTGCTTTTCAACCTGTGTCACAAAGTCTTGCAAAATGCCTGCAGTCTCATCTTTTGAGTGTAAAAAGAAAGTCCATGTAAACCTAGAGAAGTCATCAATAATAACCAAACAATATCTCTTCTTCTTGAGACTCATGACTTGAACTGGGCCAAACAAGTCCATGTGCAGCATTTGCAAACACTTGGTTGTTTTGGACTCTTCAATGGGCTTAAAAGAGCTTTTATGCTGTTTTCCTTTTAAACAGGAAACACAATGCTCAGGACATGAAAACAATTTTTGTGGTAAGCCTCTTACCAAGCCATTTTTAGAAATTTCAGTGATTGTTTTGAGATTTGTGTGCCCCAGTCTTCTGTGCCAAAGTTCTGTCTTTTTGTTAGAGGCAGCTGAGAACAGACAGGCATCAGTTCTGGGACACTCTTTTGACATATCAACAACATAAACATTGCCACTTCTTTGAGCAACAATTTTTGTTTTTTCCAGTTTTTATTATTGCTTCAATCTTTTCAACCATTTCTGGTCCAACAATCCTACAACACTCCTTTGTGAAGAATGACCCATACCCCTTATCACTCATTTGTGAAACACTCAGGAGGTTGAATTTCAGATTGTCTATCAGATTGACATTTTCAAATTTTACATTTCCAGACTGTACTGTACCAGACCCCAGAACTTTCCCTTTACTATTATTCCCAAAGGATATATCACCCCCTCCATGAATTTTGAAATCTTTGAGTAGGGCTTTACATCCTGTCATGTGCCTGGAGCCTCCACTATCTACATACCAAAGACTATCTAAGCATGCAGAAGCTCCCTGCACATGAAGTAAAAGGATTAGTTCATTAGGGTCTCCAAAGCCAATAGGCTTTGGATGGGGTCTCAACAGTGTCTGGGATGAGTTCAGATGTATGGACAGTGGTTAGGTCAGGGGTTTGGACAGTTTTAGGACTGTTTCTCTCTAACCACTGTTGTGGGTTTTGCCCAATCACCTGCTGATAACCAAAAGGATGCCTGTTCACTCTTGGTTTAGAGGGCCTTTTGTAGGTCTCATAAACGTGTGGAATCATTTGGGAAGATGATTGTCCCTTGCCTTTTCTGAATTGGTTGGCAAGGGGTGCATCAGTCACTTGAACATCTCTTTGGACAGATGTTTGATTCAGCTGTTTTGTAACAGCTGTTTGGATTGGCACAAACAGTGGTTGATTCTTGGTGAATTTGACAGATAATGTTGATGGACTCAAGGATGTTTTAGCAGTGTACTCATTCTTTTTCACATCAAAGTTTTTGAGATACACACATGCTTGAGTTTTGTGGTTTATTTTACCACAGATGGTGCAGCTTTCAACAGGTACAATGACACTTGTTTTGTTTAGATCATATGCTTTTAGATGAAAACAGTCTTTTGTTAGATGGTTTCTCTTTTCACAAAAATCACAAAACAGGTTGTTAATCTTTTCTCTTTTCTTCCTTTTCTCAGACTCCTTAGCAACAGAGTTTTGAACCACTGTTGGGATGTCTTTGATAGGAATGACCTTTGCTTTTGGAGCTGTGACACCATCAGTGGTTGTAAAGTCCATGGGCTTGAAATTTTCAAGAATGTCAAGGGGTTGCAACATAGGGGGAGAACATACTGAATTTGTGGAACAGTTGTTTGAACATAATGCACAGGCACATGGGTTGCAGCATAGTGAGCAGTGTTAACATGGGTAGCAGGGGTATATTGGGTGTAGTGCACAGTGCTTTGATGTTGTGGTCTAGGGTTTGAGCTGGGATGAGTGATTATAGGACCAGTAGTTTGACTCCTGCATTCCCTAGCAAAATGACCTAGCCTATTGCACTTATAACACTTGATTTTTGACTTATCCAACCCCACTTTTAAATTCCCATGTAACCCTGGGAATTTTCTCCCTGTTCTTTTGTAGAATTTGCTTGTTCTTACACTAAGCAAAGCCAATTGATGCAAAATGTCCATTTCTTCTAAGTCAGTGGGATCAAAGTGTTGCAAATCATTGAGTTCAAAGCACAAGTTATCTGACATCTGGTTTTCACAATTTGCAGTAAAAGCATAATTTGCAGAGTGAGGATCAGGGTTGTTAAAATTTCCACCAGCAGTTATATCAATAAAGTGATCATAACCCTGATCCTTGCCACTGCTACCAGATTCTTCCTGGCCAAAAAAGAGCTGTGCTACCGAATGAATAATCATCAGCAACTTTGCCAGACTCTTGCAACTTCTTTTTCTGGTTTAACTACCTTTCATAGGTCAGGAGTCTACCATGAAGTTGGGTCAGGTTCAGATCTTTGAACTCAGCAGAGTTTCTAGTAACAAATGCAATGGTGTCCCACTTTTCTGGTAGTGATCTAAGGAACCTGTTATTTTGAGTTGAATTTGGAAATGTTACTTTAACAAGCCTTAGTTCACTAATGAGACAACTGAATCTCTCAAATTGCTGAGTCAATGATTCACCCTTAATGTGACAAAATGTTTCATACTGCTGATTCAGAATTTCCATATTGTTTTCAATAACTTCTTCTGTCCCCCCAAACTATTCCTTCAATGCATCCCATAGCTCTTTGGCACTGTTACAATGTAACAGTCCAGCATAGATCTCATTTGGTAATGCAGATGCTATGATGCTAAATGCTTTGGCATCGAGTTCGAACTTTTGAAAATCAGTTTGAGTATAGTTTTCAGAAGGTTTAGGTACGAACTTCTTTGCATCCTCAACACTTGGCACCATAGGAACATGGGGACCAAAAACAACAGACCTCCAACATCCAGTGTTCTGTTGAGCAAGGATGTGACCCATCCTTCTCTCCCAGATGTTGTACTCATTACGTTTAAGCATGGGTGTTTTGAAAAGAGAGCCAATGTTATTCTTATCATCTTGTGATTGTGTCGTCATCCTGGTTGTTTTATAGGCACTGATTAATCAACTTTGATGGTGATTAAACCTTGCTCTGTTTTTCAACAAAACGAAAAAACTATCAGTATCAACTTTTATGAGCTGAACTATTTAAGTCAAAATGATTGTTAGATCAAATTTGACTGTCCAAGCTCTGAAATCAATTGTTAGGATCTGAGTTTGATTTTGATTGTGTTTTACGTTTGAATTAAAATGAAGATGAATGAGTTGTGCAGCGGAATTAAGATGGAAGCAAACTTTTCACAATCAAACAGGAGAATTGCTTTTAACATACAAGTTTAACATTGAACCGAATGATTGAATTTAATTTCAACAACGATTACAATTTTGCAAGTATGCAACAAACTCCCCCTCAGCCTGAGCTCACAGTATTTGTTCGTGCAGGAAGAAGATAGTGAAAGAGCTAATAGAACAGTACAAAGCACTGTTCTATTTATAGGCACGAGCAAACCACTGAAGCATCTAAGCTGACGTCACCATGAAAGTGACATCTAACCTCCTAACAAACTCTAACCTCTTATCTATACAACCTCTGCTATGCTAACTACTGATATTACATTTCATTACATAAAGACATCTAAACTACTGTTGCATCCTTCCACTGATGTGAACCCAGCAGTACTTGTCATGATCAGCAGAGCTTGACTCAAGGCAGTAGATTGAACAGCAGAGCTTTAGTCTTCCATCAGTCTTTTACTTGATCAGCAGTTTGTAGGTCAGCAGTTTGTACGATCAGTAGATAGGAGGTCAGCAGATGTTGAAACCACTTTCAAGGGGAGAGACTTGTACACATAACATCTGCTTATTCTGGATCCACTGCTCTGATCCAGTTTTGGCTTTAATTATCTGTTCCTTTGGTAGGGTTCAATCCCAACATGTTATACCGCCGTCACCTCCCAGCCATCTTCTTCACGGTGCTGCCTTTTTCCCGCAATTTTGTTACCCACAACAGCTTCTCCAACTCGAATCTTGTCATCCTTCTTTCCAAATATCGGCTACACGTGTCTAAACAAGCTACCGTAGCTCAATTGGTTGTGGGTTTTTAGTATCCGGTTAAAGATCACCGGTGCACACCAGGTGTTTGTGAAATGTCCCATGTGAAGTCGCCTGGAGAGTTTGGTGATCTGGGTGTTGGGAAACAAGATAAGGTGAGTCTCTTTAAGGTTTCTGAACTTATTTTTTGTTTTTATAGTTGGGTATTTATTATCAATTTTAGATTTTTAATAGGTTGCTTGAAAGCCCCAAATTTGTTGATGAAATTAGGGTTTATCTTTAGTAGTTTTTGTTGGTTAAATTGAGGAATCATAAATCTTGTTGATAAAATTTGGGTATGTATTATAAATTTAATATCTATAATAGCCTGCTAGAAAACCTTGAATCTTGTTATTCAAATTGAGGAGTTTAGTTGGTCATATGTGAATGATTTGAGCTGAAATCTTGAAGATGAAAAACAGTCTTCTTCTTGCAGACTGTAGATGTTTGGTCCACCTCTTCTCGTGCAGACGTTTGCAAATGTGGTCCACAGACTGCAGACCTTTTGCATTTGAAAAAACAAACACCACCTTAGGGATGATGCCTTATAGACATAAACCGGATTTTGTGTTGTACTTCTATTATAATTTGAATTGTATGTATTGTGACAAATTGATTTTTAGTAGTATTCAACTTTAAATACTTTGTCATAAGTCGTGAACAATCAGATTTCACATTCTACAATTGATCATAATGGACCAAATCTACATACTACCCATTACACACCATTTATATATATATGATGTGTGTGAACAGTATATATAAATATATCAATTACACAAGTTTTAAATTTGTAAAATGGCAAATACTAAAACCCAAACTACACACATATAGACAAATGTACCTATTGTATATAGAATATAGTATTGGCTAAAACTAAGTATCGATCCTGGGACACAATGGCTCTTAATACTTAATCGTGTGTCAATGTCTAGCCAATGTAAACGTGATTTGCTTTAAAGAAAATAATGTTTGCAAATAAGAAAATAACTAGAGAATAGCTATAAAGGAACTAGAAAAGTCTAATCAACGCAATGTCATAGTCATGTGGGTGCATTTATAAACGTTGGAGATGGACGACTATCGGTAGTCTGAGATGCAAATTGTGGAGAATGCCTTGTTCCCGATGACCTACAATTGGGTATTGTACGTTTGTTGAAAGAATTTTTGTGTCATGAAATAGTTAGAAGCAATAGTACATAGATCAAGTGATGATTCAGAGTATAGAGTTATAAGAGGCGTCACATCGGAGATGATATGAGTTCGCATTCTTCTAAAAGAGAAAGACAAACATGATTAACATAGTCTTCCATTATTTTCACATCCTTAAATCTTATTTTCACTTCCCTTTTCACTCTATCTCTCTCTATATATATTTATGTATGTATAGAGAGAGATAGAGGGGAGAGGTGTGTGAATATTAACTCCCACATAGAGGGTAGCCTTAACATATATGCCCTGTAGCCTTAACATATATGCTCTAATTTGAGGATGTGTGTTATTTGTATACATTGTATTAGTTTATAGCATGTGGGCTCGATATGTGCTTGGGCTATCTCTTAGCTATGTCGGCAGAGTGTAAAATCAGTGTAATATTTTTTTCTTCTATATTTATGTTTTGGGATATCGCTGAATAAATACTAGAATATCCATATGTCTAAAAATTTTTGGCTACCCTGAACTTTTCTCTATATGCGCTCCATTGTATTAAGGGTTCACCTTCCATGGTAATCATTAAGATATTTATGTGTTTACTTTCATACTACATATTGATATATGATAGCAAAATATATTTAGTTTTTAGTTTTTGTATTTTTAAAGCTAATTATATTGACTTTTAGGTGGCTTGATATGGGTTTTTCTATAGTTTCTCACCTGTATATATTGAGAGTTCACTTTTTTTTTTTTTGAAAGGTGAACTTCTTTTAAGGTTATTCACATCCCCAGATCGGGGACCCTAACCAAGATCTGCCCAGACTTACGTTGTCTTAACCGGGCCCGCGCTGGGTAGTCAGACTTGGCTACGGCTTTCGTCCGGAAACCGTGCCGCCTCCACACGAGTGACCTCGCTGGAGTAACGGCCGGATGAAAACCGGGGCCGGCTCAGGCTCGAACTTGCGCAACTAGTGGCTAACAAGTTCTTACCATCATTGCCTGGTCCTGCCCCTTTCGCCACAAGCAAGAGTCGAACCGGCGCCTCATGAAGAGGACACCGGCCCAACTACCAACTGGGCTATGGGACAGGATATTGAGAGTTCACCTTTGATATTTCATATTTACTTTCACACTACGTATTAATATATCATGGCCTATTTAGTTTTTTTTTTTTTTTTTTTTTTTGTATTTAAAAAGTTAATTATATTTTACTTTTAAATGTATAAAAGTTATAATCCTTTTACTTAATTAACTTGTTTTTTTGTAAAGTAAAACAAAAATCCTTTGACGTGTAAGTGTTACTCCAACTTAAAGATAAATGTCAATCACTACATCTAGAATATCAATAATTGTTAATTTGTTTAGAAAGCATTGGTGTCCTCTAGAATTAGTCAATATTTGGGGCTATTTCTGGTTATGGATGAGTCAGGTACTATTTTGGTCCTTCTAGTGTGTGTGCTTGGTGGGAGACTTCAAAGAATACATCATTTGCCAAAGGCCCAAAGGCAAATTGGCAAATTGGGATTACAGCTGATATTAAATTTTATGTTTCTACATTGTTGAATTAAGTTTTGCTATGGATGTCAATATATCCATATACCTATTCATCCCTTTTTTATTTGAGGCATTCTTTTCTCAAACCACGACAGGGTAGTATATAAAGCGGAAAATTTAATTAATGTTTAAAGCGGTTTCAACGTCTAAAAGTGACTTGTGAATCATACAAAGTATTCAAGGTGGGATACATATATTTTAGACTGACGACGTATTGCCTTTTAAATTATATATGATTCTAGACACATCGTTGTGACAGTTTGGACACACCACTATAATAGCACAAGAACACTTTGGATGCACCACTGTAAAGTTAGAAGCATCTTTATAGCTGGTTTAGTGCCATTGTTGTATTTAGTTTTGACAACTTAGATTCATAGTTGGTTTAATGTCATCGTTGTATTTAGTTTTGACAACTTAGATGCATTGTTGTAACTAGTTTGGACACATAATTATAATTGATAATGTCTTAGTGTTTAAATTAAATTTAACAATGCTATAGTTAAATTAAAGATTATAACAACTCATTTTTTTTTGTTTAAATTTTTAATTAATAAGCCATATAAAACTTATTGAATCCAGGAAAAAATGTGTAGTTATACTTAGACATAAAAGTCGACATGCATATGTTTTTCTCTACTCTATCAACTTTCCAAAGCTTACCCATTATTTTTCATATCAATGTTTTGATGATATATTGTGGTTTAACTAAAAAGTGTATAACGTCCTGTCACATCAGTGCCCAATGTCATGTAGGTAGTAAGTTTTTAACTAATTCATTAATTAACGACGGTGTTGTGAGTTAACTAAAAAAATACATGACGTCACACCACGTGATTGATTAAAAAAATAGTCTATTTCTCTCTCTCTATCTCTCTCCATAATGCATGTTAAGGGCGGTAACGCCTCCCCTCTTGGCTCCCCCTTTGAAAGTCGCATTATGGTGTATAGCCTTGTGAAGGGTGACGTGACATGGGCATTGGCAGACCTCAAACAAAGTCCAGGGCCGGGGGGGGACTCAAGTTCCAATATTTTACACTACAATTTTTTTTTACTAAAATTAACAATATGAATAAAGGGGGGGGGGGGGGGGGGGGGGGACCCCTGGCCCTAGAGCGTCACCCCTTAACGAGGAGTCTTACCATTATCTTCTTTGCCATGGATATCTTCTAAAAATATCATTATACAAATATCTTTAGTAAAAAGATATAACTATTTCTTTTATGTTTTTTACATTAGGGAATATATAGGTGCTCTATGTTTGTAAATTGGTAGGATTTCTCGCATGATACGACAGGAATTCAGTATATATAAAAAACATAAAATAATGGTTACAACAATATTAACTTGATCAAATAAAATTTACATACTACAGACGGTGAAAAAAGTATTTGAAATATTGAAACCGACTTGTATTGAAGAAAAAAACGAATACATGTATAATTACACAAAACTTAACTTATATAACATAAAAATAAAGTCGGGATATGTCTAAAAAGATAACATGTGTTTTACAATAGTCGAAAACCATAGAATCTAATAGTAGTTGTCGGGTTCGGTTTGGTAGGTTACGTTTCCGATGCGTTTTACAATGATCGTAAGTCATAAAAAACATATACCAATACCATTCTTGATATTACTGATACTGATACCAATGTTATTCGGTCGACATTGTCTCGGTTCATCACGGTTTCGGTGTTCGTTATACTTAAGGGTGTAAACGAGCCGAGTCGAGCCCGAGCCCGACTAGTGTAACAACCCTCGGTAAAACCAACACTCTCATAATATTTCCGACACCCTATTATATATTAAAAAACACCCTTATATGTCTTATATTACACCATGTATGTGAAAACCGAGTCCGAAATAGGTTACCACATATAAAATAAATTAAAAACAATAAAAGTTAAGCTGAGGCGGGCCGCGTAGACCCACCCCAACATCGCACGCGGGCGGTATGAAGGTTAAAACCAGACTCCGCTGATTTCTTTAGTTCAAGCGGGCCGCGTAAGCTTAAGCTTACATTGACGAGGGCCGCGAGAGATCATCAAACGCGGATACATCCTGAGCTGACACGTGTCGTCATCGTGTCAAGCCTAGTGGTGATCCGGATAAGCTATGAGTTGACCCTCGGTTTGACGCGGGCCGCGTAAGGCTTCGCCTTATCTTACGCGGGCCGCCTGGGAATCTGATTTCAGCAATATAAATAGAACGCATCAGTTTTCGTTTTCCGTCGCTCATTCTCAAATCTCAATCTCGAATTTCTGAAATTATAAGCATAATAGTTGGGTATTATACCCCTAATTAGCAAGGTTATGCCCCGTTGTAAGTATTATAACCCCAGTTTTATAATAGTTACGCTGCCCGATTGATTTAGGGTTCCGTAACAACTGTCGTGGTTCTGCCCGACGTAGTTGTTGGAATACCGTCTCGGGGAAGGTATCATTAATATTTTCAAAGGGTTATGATACTAACCAATGTACATTTTTATAAATTATAGATTATATCCAGGAAACCCTTACAAGAAGTCTAAGATAGCAAAGTGAGTTTATCCTCTTTTTGTTAATATTTTTGTAATATTTTACAAAACCTTAATTAATTTTACAATGCGATTAAGCGGTGATTGAGTCTTTGTAGTTCTTCAATTACTGCCGGTATTTGGGGTTTTGTATACAAAATTTATTACTTGCGAGTAGTAAGTCGGAATGACAGTACGTTACCATTGGACAACGAGTTAGCCAATGTGTAATATGACCCACAAGTCAAGGATTGACAGTACTGAATGAGTAATTGTGTAGAAATAAACAATGTGATCGCTCTCAATACTGTGTTAATTGATAAAATGTTTCTTGATTAAACTTGGATTCACTCACCAGTATTTTCCGCTGACAAAATATTTTTAAAACATGTTTCAGGTAACACAATGTGAAAGCCAATTGGGAAAAAGCCAGCTCGAGAGCACTGACGGCTTGGAAATTAAGTGGCTATAAAAGTTATCTAAGAAACGATGTTTTAAATTAAATAAAATAGGGTTTGTCCCTATAAATGTATTGTAATAAGAAACTTGGGTGTTTCCCATGAGTTGATTAATATCAAATATGGTGGTTTTACTCTGATAAACATTTCCTAACTACGGTCCTGATGTAAATTCCGCTGCAAGATTAAATAACTGATACCACCACTACCGAGTTCGCGTCCGCCCGTTCCCGGGACAGATAAGGGATCGGGGGTTGCGACAACTAGGCTCGAGCTCGGCTCGTTATGTTTATATGAAGCTCGAGCTCGAGCTCGGCTCAGTTCGAGCCTACTTCTCTGAGCTCGAGCTCGGCTCGCAAGTAAAACTCAAAGCTCGAGCTCAGCTCGACTCGGTTCGAGCTATTTCGAGAACAACCTCAAATGAGCTAGAAGCTCGGCTCGAGCTCGTTTCAACAGCGATTAAGCGAGCCAAAGCTCGGCTCGAGCTCAGCTCACCAATGTTATCATCATCATTATTATATTATATATATAAAAAACTAAACTTTTGTTTAGGCTCGTTTGGGCTCGCGAGCCTAAACGAGCTTTGTATTTCAGGCTCGAGCTCGGGCTCGATAACTAAACGAGCTCTATTTCAGGCTCGAGCTCGGGCTCGGGCTCGTTAAGGCTCGACTCATTCGAGCTTTTAACCGAACCGATCACGAGTAGTTCTCGAGCCTCTGGGCTTGTTTACACCCCTAATAATTGCACATCAATGTTAACAACTTGCTTGTTAATAAAATTTCTATGAAAATATAGATAAAATTAACTAGGTCCCAACATTATATTCGAATCTTGTAAAATATTAAATTTTAAAAGTTATAAGAAAATAATAAAAATGTTTAAATTTGTTATAATAAATAAAAGATTAGTTACTTTCATAGGATTATAATCACGACTTATTTCGAAACATGCTATCTTTATGATTTTAACATATTTTTAAATTTTAGGTCTCTTGGATACGTCTTTATTAGGAAGAATAAAAAGTTCTTTTTTTTTTTTTATAAATAATAATAAGAATATACTACTAATAATAATAGTAAAATGTATATGGAAAAAACATTAACGTGACATTTTCATATTTATGTCTAAATTTTATATATAGAGTAAAATGCACGGATAGTCCCTGTTCTTTTTTTTTATATAAATAATAATAAGAATATACTACTACTAATAATAATAGTAAAATGTATATGGAAAAAAACATTAACGTGACATTTTCATATTTATGTCTAAATTTTATATATAGGGTAAAATGCACGGATAGTCCCTGTCAGTCCCCAACTTTTCAAAATTACACTCTTAGTTCATGTGGTTTGACAAGTTGTTATTCGGATAGTCCCTAAAACGGATGGAGGTTAGCTTTTCTGGTTAAGTGGGTGTGAAATGACAAGGACTATCCGAGTAACAACTTGTCAAACCACAGGGACTATCCGAGTAACAACTAGTCAAACCACAGGGACTATCTGAGTAACCTTCATCCGCTTTGGGGACTATCCGAGTAACAACTTGTCAAACCACAGGGACTAAGAGTATAAATTTGAAAAGTTTAGGACTAAAGGTGAAATTTCACCAAACCACATGGAGTATCCATGCATTTTACTCTTATATATATGATGCTTACTTTTTTTCTAAAATTTGAAAAAAAAATCAGCCAAATCAATAATTATTAAATATGATGGTGATATCATTTATGGAGACAGAAAAATAAATGGAACACGGTATTTAATCTCAACCACAAATAGCAGAAAATGTAACCAAAAGAAATAAAAAAAAAAAGGAAAAAAGTTGGACCAGCCACGAATGAGGCGGCAACGCGATCGAACTCGGATGGTGCAAAGAGGGGAAAAGCCCCGCTACCAACTCTACCAACCTACGTATCTGCAAAAAAGTATCCACCTAGTAATATTTATATTTAGGCTGATTCTAAATACACCCCCTCCTGATTATACCCCTTTGAGAGGAAAACTGCCGATCCCATGCTGGCCCCATCTGTAAGTATGTGAGAGGAGAGGGGTGTAAAAAGTAATTAGGGAAGTAGTACCCAATATTTACATAATCTAGCAAAGACAAAATAAAAAAAAAGTTTTATAGTATACTCAAAATAAAAAACAAAAAGTAAATAAAAACTTTCTCTTTTATAGTATGTATAATTTACTTCTACTCAAAATAATGTTTTATAGACGAAATAAAAAACTTATATACATGTATAATAAAAAACAAAAAGTAAAGAAGATAAAAAAAATCTCAAATATGATCTGAAATTAGAAAAAATCTCAAAATATATTATGAGCTTAACAAAATCTCAAAATTAAATAGACAAAAGATCAAGAAAATCAAAAACTTTTAAAAAACAAAATCAAGAATATATTTTTTAAAGTTTTGTAATTTGAACAGCCCACCCAATACCCATACCCCTCAGCAGCATATGCACCCTGCCAAAAGTGCCAGTAACACAGTTTTGGTATTTTTTTAACTTTGAATCTTGAGATTCAGGCCCTACCCACAATTTACAAACAAAGAAGAGAAGACAATCAACTACCCCCTTGATTCATCTCCACAATCCAATCATGCCTTCAGGTTCTAAGAAGCGAAAAGCTGCCAAGAAGAAGAAGGTTAATGACTCATCCACAGCTAACCCTCTTCAAGGTACCCTCTTATTTCTTTATCTTTTGCTTTAATACAACCATCTAACCCTTTTTTTATTCCATTTCAAGTTGTGGGTATGGCCCAATTGTGATAAAGTTGCTTAATTTATTGCTAAAAGTTGTGGGTTTAGTGTTTGCATATCTGTATATCAATCATACATCTACATCAACTTGTTTTTCAATTGGATTGTTTGTTGGTTGTGGGGTTTTGCTTATCTGTGTTGGGTCAAGTTGTGTAGAGATGCGTTGTGTTTGATACTTTTGAGTTGTAGTTGTTTGGTTTAACTACCACACTCATTGAATTTGAACTATTTAGGGCTTTTTGAACTTCAGTTTGTTGTGATTGATTTGAAGTTTGAACTGTTGTTGTTTGTTTTGAATGGATCAAGTGGTTGCAGAAGGGAATGATGGTGCCACGACAGTGGAGGTGGTGAAGACAGAAGAAGAGGGTAACGTTGAGGTTGAAACAGTGTCGAAATCGAAGGATTCTAATGGAACTAGTTCGAGTTCTAGTGATAGTTCGGATGACGAGTCTCGTGTGGTTGAAAAGGAAGTGGTGGTTGTTGAATCTGCTCCGGTTGAATCGGTTACGGTTACTGAATCTTTAGTTGAAGAGATATCCCCAATTGTTGATCCGGTTAAGCCGGTTGATTCGTCGTTAGAGCAAGTGTCACAAGTGTTTGATGAAATTAAGAATGAGGAGAAAAAAGATTTGGTTGTGGAGGAAACACCTGTGGTTGACGAACCACCGAGGATTGATGATTGTGAGACTGCTGTGAAGGATGATAGCCCGGATTCTACTGTAGTTGTTGAATCGGTTTTGAAAGAAGATGAGGTGGAAAGATTGCAGCCGTTGGTTGAAAAGACTTCTTTAGAATCGAAGGATCATGTATCGTCTTCTACACCTCCAAAAGACTCGGTTACTGATGTTAATGGCGCAGATTGTGCAAATGAAATTGAGACAAGTGAACACTCTGATAGACAGGTATACTCTTCATTGTTTCTAATTGTTATCTTTTTCTATTTGCGATCTTTGAATGTATTTTGGGTAATATTGTGCAATATTAGATATGGAAGACGTGTGCATGAGTTGATTTGAGTTATGATTCATTCCTAGCGGGGTAACAGGTTAAGTGAAATGGCTTAGCTAGACAAAGAAAACGAGTCAAATGGTTTAAACGGGTCAAAATATGTTTATAGTGCGTACAGCATAGTTTTGTGATCATAATTAACGTGTTAATTTGTTTATAAAAGGCAAAATTGCACTTTTTGTCCTTTATGTTTCAGGGTTTCTACAGGCGCTGTCCTTTAAGTTTAAAAATTACACTCTATGTCCTTTATGTTTGCAACCTATAACAGGCGGTGTCCTTTCTTGTCAACCCAGTTAACGTTTTATGTTAAAACCCCTCTTTGCAAAACTCCTTAACAACAGGGACCATATGTGTAATTTTTAAAGTTACACATGCCCACCCTTCCTCTCTGCAATGAAGCTGCCGAAAACTGCAACCGTCACCGGCGATCACGAACCGTCACCAGAAAACTCAATCCTTCAAAGGCAAATGGTCACTGATTACTCTCCGACGTCTCCGATTTCCCGCCGAATTCATCGTCTTCTTAAACTACTTCGATGCTGCTTTCAACACCTTCTTCCACCCCTGTTTCAAATCATCAAAACCCACCAAAAAATTCATCAAAATCACTCAAATCATCCAAACCTCTTGAACTCCTACTATCCTTCTCCTTCACCAAGTCAACTGTCTCCGTTCGACCTAAATTCCCTAACAAATCATCAAAATCATCCCTCCGTTGATCATCAGAAGTAACATAATAATTAAAAATATCAAAGAACCAGGCGATTCCATTAAACGGCACAATAATCGTTGACCTCGTGGCCGACGTCTTCTCCGATATCTTCAAGTAACGTCCACGTGGATTCTCCTTCAGATCAAAGTAAAACAGCTTATGCTCCACCTGTAATGTCTTCGACAACAGCTCCACGTCATTACCGCCGCTTCTGCCACCGCCGCCTGAGCTGAACTCCATCTCCGCCGTCCCCTGCCGCCCTCAGATTCGAACAAAACTTACAAATGTTACTTCAACTGGTAGCTTGATCGATGAAAGTGTGTGAAACAGATTCAATTAGGTGGATGATTCGTTGTTACATGATGAATTGGAATGTGTGATTGCAGATCTGGAGTTGTTTGTGTGAGAATTTGAAGTGAATTTAGGGTGTCAGAATTGACTAAGTCTGGTTATTGTTCGTCGTATTAAGCTATAATAATAAACTGAATCACCTCTTTTGTTATAAGTAAAAATTACACATATGGTCCCTGTTTTTAATGAGTTTTACAAAGAGGGGTTTTAACATAAAAAGTTAACTGGGTTGACAAGAAAGGACACCGCCTGTTATAGGTTGCAAACATAAAGGACATAGAGTGTAATTTTTAAACTTAAAGGACAACGCCTATAGAAACCCTGAAACATAAAGGACGAAAAGTGCAATTTTGCCTTTATAAAATATCTACCCCATCTTTATGCTTCATTATTCTATCAATTTGTGCATTTTGAACTTTTGGTCATCCCGACGGGCATGCTTTATAGAATTGTGAAAACGTATGCAGGCTCCAGCAGCTTCAACTCCAGTAGCAGTGCAAAATACGACCTCTTGGAAGAGTTGCTGTGGAATATTCGAGTTGTTCTCAGGATCTGGGCGGTAATATCAGGTGGGTTATCTTCTAATGATCTTAAAACGGGGGTCCTTTACATAGTTAGTTATATATATTAATTATGATGAAAAGTTTTTATTAGAATAGTGATCAAACTTGTTTAAATAAAATGAGCTTGTAAACACTTTGATACACTTTTGGTGACTTGTAAAATACTCAATCCACTTGGCCCATTTCTTTTTAGCTAAAACTATTATTGTATCTCTGGGCCTGTTAGAAGTATAACCCAATTTTGCATATACGGGTCGAACTTGCCCTCTTGATGTGAAACATGTCAACAAGTAATCAAGTACTATACACTAGGACTTGTTGCTTATATGTTTGGTTTATTCGAGTGGACATGAAAGGTTATAGAAACCATAGTTGTCAATAGCGAGCGTAGCGATACATAGCGTATAGCTAGGCTCGCTAAAAGGGTTGTAGCAATAGCGAAATTTTTTTTCTTCATATAATAGCAATTAAATATAGTTATAAAATAGCTGGATTAAATTTTTTTTAAATATACATGTAAAATAGCATATATACCAGGGCATTTTGATATAATATACATATAATTTTTTAAAGTTTTTTTTCTAGTGTATCACTATTTATAAAATAGCCGCCCAGCGCGCCCGCTATTTATCGCTATTCGCTATGTAGCATATAGGTACCTTATCGCTATTTGTCGCTATTCGCCATTAACAACTATGATAGAAACATGTTTTATGATCCAAAGTGTGGAATTTAGTGACATTTTTCAGTACATTTGTATATGCAAGAGACACATTGTTTCCTATAAAGTTTGTGTTTTTATCATATAATTTTATTAGTATTAATATTGATAAAATCCATGGATCTATAAGATCTAATCTGGATCTGACAAGTTGGATCTTGGATCAGATCTGAATACTGATCATGGTCCATTGCCTCACATCCACATCAGGTTATCTTCTCATATGCAAACCCAACCAAGAACTTATAATATTGAATAATAACATTTTAATCTTTTATGTGATTTATATTCTCTTCTCTTATCGTCGTTTTTATGATTTAGATGTTAATATAATTAAGAGTTAATTACTGTTTGTCCCTGTGGTTTGTCAAAAATCACTATCTCAGTCCATTAGTTTAAAAATTGTGATTTTAGTCCCTGTGGTTTCACTTTCGTAACCATTTCAGTCCCTGTGGTTTCACTTTTGTAACCATTTCAATCCATTTATTCTGTTAGTACAAGGACTGAAATGGTTACGAAAGTGAAACCACATGGACTGAAATCGCAATTTTTAAACTAATGGACTGAAATAGTGATTTTTGACAAACCACAGGGACAAAAACAGTAATTAACTCTATAATTAACATAACAACATTATGTATGGATTTTGTGTTTGACATCTTTGTTCATTCTTTTGAATACAGAAACCGATCATCATATCGAGCCATGGGACCGCTAGTCATTTCATGAATCTTGTTCAGGGTAGCTCGCCGTTCTTCGTGTACTTCTCGTTCTTTTTTGTATTTTTTTTCCTTGCGATATCGGATAGTATTTTCAGTTTTATACTTTTGTGGGTGTGTTATGGAGCTGATTTTGTGTGAAATATGTTGGTGCATTGATACATGATTATATGTTCTTAGTTATACAAGTGGATGTGGTCATTATAGCTTCATTTTCAACCTCAGTAGTTTTTAATTTTATCATAAATGTTTTTAAAATATGGTATATTTTGATGATATATATTTTGCAAATTGAAAATTTTAGAGTTTGAATTGTGATAAAATATATTTTTCATTTTTTAGTATAGTGTACTGTGCTTGTATAGCTTATGCACTAAAATACATCAAATTTTATTCTAAAGAAAAAAACAGTCCTGATGTACAAACAACTGAAAAAACAGGACCAAGGCACCAAGCTAAATCAAAGTACAAACAGAATATTCGTAATACATCATAACTGTAGAAAAGATAATATTAATAAAATACTTTTGATTTGAGTAGATTTTTTATGATAATTTAATAATATTATATTATTATTTATTTTACAATGGTATGTAATTTGTTGGAGAGCTAGAATGATTTAAATTCTCTAGACAATACGTGTCAATTAGGATACAAGCATTGGGATGGTCTTATTGACAATGTATCGTAGATTCGTAGTGTAAGCTTCTAGCTCCCTGCCAGATTTTATGTATAAACTTTTATAATGTTATATTTCAAGGCCGTTAGTTTTGTTACGGCTTCAAGTAATAAATTTTAGTCACTTATCTAGTTTTAGTATTCTTCTACTTTAACTAAACTTGACATTTTTAGCCCCTAACATTTTACTAATTTAAATTTCCTTCGACAAGATTCGTTCGTTAATTTCTTTTGTTTACCCATATTATTTTTTTACTTAAAAAAACAATTTTTCCATGCATATTTTTATGTACGTATCCGTATAAATTTAAAGGGTGTCTATGTTTCGACATAAACTTTTTCTGGAAACGAGTTAGGTCAAATATAACATGTTTTCGTTTAAAAACCCATTTTTACGTGCATCTTTTTATGTATGCGTCTTTATCAATTCGAGTTGGTCTACATTTGGATATACTTTTTTTTTTAATATAATACGTTTTTTTTACTTATTTTATGTACGTTTTCATAAATTTTGTTCTGAACAGAGTGGAGTCAAATTGTGGTTTTTTTTTTTTTTTTTTTTTTTTCAAATCTTTAACTAATCCTATAGAATACGTTATGACTTATGATTGTACGAGATAGATTCAACTTACTTTACGTTATGATCCAATCGCCATACTTATATAGGTTACATTGAGTTCAATCAGATATGTCGAAACACGCATTTCGTATGGTTAACGCATCACCTAACACTTGAACAAATCGATTCGATGTTTGCGATGTACTCACACCGCAACGCGTGCGTGCATTATTACTAGTTTTTCTTAATCATCGGTCGAATTATATTATTTAAAATTAAAACATCTTCTAGCAAGGAACTAGAAGCAAATTACATTACGATATAATATCCATATGAAAATACTATTTGAACTTAAAGTTACACCAATGAAACCATCCCAATATTTGTAGCCTTTCCTTTAATCTATTCTTTATCCAAAGAAAACCGGTCATCTTAATGTTTTCAAATAGTCTTGCAACTTATACGGATTGTTGGAGAGGTTTAAATCATTTCCGGCTCTTCAAATACACCAAAAACCTAACCTCCCCTCCGGCTCCCCCTCCCCTGCGCAAAAAAAAAAACTATACCTCACTAAAAAAACTCCTAAAAAACCTAACCCACCCACCCATCAAAAACCTAAAAAAACATAACACCCTGCACCCACCCCAGTGGGTTTATTTTTAGAAGCCTTTGTACACTTCTTATTTTTATAAGTCTTTGTATTTGATCCTAAACCGTAAATATATAATATGCTTGTTATCATGAAAACAAATTCACATCTTGGGCCAACTAAAGTTTTTTATTTGTTTATTTATTTTCTTACATTTTTAGTCAGTAGTGACTCGATAGGTAATTAGCAGTTGATAATTAACATATATCAAAAGAATATCTCTTACTATCTACACATTAAATTATTCATTAAAACAATGTAAAATTTTTAACTAAAAAGTATAATTAATTGTGTATGTTCTTCATTAAACAAACAACTGATGAATATTTTCTATAAAAATACTAAAGAATTAACAACCGGTAGGAGCTGGGTCCAATTGACAAAAGCTTTGGAGTTAAAAAACTTCGGTTGTTAAAAAAAAATTTGTTTCCACCATTGCAATGTATCAAATCATAGTTTATATTGTTCTGTGACATTTTTAAGGTTCTTTTGTAATTACATTGTAGTATCAAAAGTAATAACTCTATCAACAATGATACAATCGTCATGGAAACGATTATTTTGCTTCCAGCATTATAAATACATCAAATCATAGTTATTCATGTTGGGAATTTCGAGTAATGAGACCGACTTGACGTGCAAGGCTCAAGGAGGGTTTAACTTTTAAGGAATGGATAATTATAAATTATTAAATGTGATTATGATTTAATAATTAGTTGTAATTATCATGTCCTTGTTAATTGATTAGATAATTATCTAGCATCCTAAACGAGTTAGGTTTGGATGTTTATATGATAATTATACGAGGTATTCAGGATTGTAAGAATCAAGTTTTCGTGTAGTTTTCTTGATCAAATAATATTGTAGGAGTTAGCCATACATATTTATGTCATTTGATATTCGATTGAGACTTGAATTCATACATATTTACACACCTTAATGCCTATTTCCACACCTTCCAAGACGCCTCGTATAGAGCTATACGAGGCGTATAGGGTTGCTTTTCCGACCAGCTTCTGCACCAAGTACAACGTCACATCAGTCACATCAGACGGGGAGTCTAGGCCTGTACGAGGGAAGGATACGAGGGTACTAAGACGCCTCGTATAGGCCTATATGAGGCGTCTTAGTGACTGATTTGACTACATGACTGACATGTGACTTAAAGCTATACGGGTAGTCTAGAGCTATATGAGGCGTTTATGTCTCACATAAAGTGCAACATACAGTGCATTCTTTGTCCACCCGATCATTCAACATACACTGCATTCTCTCATTCTGCTTCTTCTTGTATTTCTTCGAAAGAATTGTTGTTTGCATTTGTGTTCTTATCATCCCGAAGTGTTGAAATGTCATCATACTGGGACGACAACTATGTCTACGGGCAGTATTCTAGAGACAACTGGGTGCCCGATTCTAATGAGCAAGTGGAGGTTGTGTCTAGTATACAAGGAGAACAAAACCGACCGTTTCTAGATTTGAACAAGCATCCCCCTGTTGATGAAACAGCCCCTGTAGATGACTCATACCATGCTGGTCAACCAAGTTATCCGACGCAACAAGGGTATTCGGATTCTAGATACGGGTGTGAATATTCTTACGGAGGAGACGGTGGATACGGATGAGACGGTGGATACGAAGGAGACGGTGGATACGGAGGACACGGTGGTCATCAGCAATTCATTTCCCCGCCCACTCCTTACGTTCATCAAAACAATCCGGACGTTGGAGGATATGGTGGTTATGGTGGATATGGTAGATATGGTGGTGAGACACCTCCCATCCCGGACAGTCCGTACTTAAAAAAGCAGGTATTAATTACTATTTTTATTATTATTTATTATTATTATTATTAATATTATTATTATTTATTATTATTATTATTTATTTATTATTATTGTTATTATTATTATTTATTATTATTGTCGATGTTACAGGTTTTCAACTCTTTAGATGAACTAAAGAATCGGATACAAGAAATAGCAAACGCGGATGGTTTCGTTATTGTCACCCGGCGATCAAAGAAAACCGGGGGAAGAACCAGGAGGGTATGGCTTGAATGTGATCGTGGTGGTGAGCACCAGACTACAGCAACACTTAGAAAAGGCGGAAGCAAAAAAACCGGTTGCCAGTTTTACCTGCTGACTGTGCGAAACCACCCGTATGAAACCTGGGAGATAAAAGACGGAACAATTGAACATAACCACGAACTTTGTGAGGACCTGTCGGCCCACGCGTTTGTGCATAGGTTTACTCCAAGCGAAATGAAACTGATCGAGCAGCTGACAGCTCAAAACATGGAGCCACGCAAAATATTTCAAACGATAAGGAAGCAGGACCCCGACATGTTTCATGTTCAGAAAGACGTTCAAAACGTTGTGGCGAAGATTAGAGCCGAGCAAAGACAAGGATTGACTCCCATGCAGTCACTAGAAAGCATGCTGATAAACAACGACTTTATTTACGAGACACGGGAGGAACCCGGAACAGAGATCGTAACAGAGATCTTCTTTCTTCATCGGTACTCGAGAGATATGTGGCGTGCATTCCCCCACGTCATGCTGACCGATGCGACGTACAAGACAAACATATACAATATGCCATTTATCCAGATTGTTGGTGTGACGCCTACCAACAAGTCGTTTATTATCGCGCATGCCGTTGTTAGTAAAGAACGGGGTGATAACTTTGTGTGGGTGCTTGAGAGGGTCAAGTCAATGTTGGATGAATGTATGGAGCCACGTGTGATTTTAACGGATAGAGACCTAGCCCTTATGGGCGCGTGTGCTAAAGTATTTCCAGACGCCTCCAGGCTTCTGTGCAGGTGGCACATACAACAGAATGTTATGAAACACTATAAGGGTGCCTTCACAGACGAGGACTGGGAGAAATTTTTGTCATTCTGGGGGACATTGATTGAGTCTCCATCCATACCCATCTACGAGTACCACTTGCGCAACATGCGAAAGCGACTTGTGGAGTGCAAACGTTCTAGTAAGTTTTTCTAATAACATACGACTCACCTATGCAAATTTTATTAAATTATTTTTACTTTTTAGGAATCTTCAAGTACGTGTACGATAACTGGCTAAAAGACTATAAGGAGATGTTCGTCTTTGCGTGGACTGATAAGAGGCGCAACTTTGGTAATCGTACCTGTTTTGGTCAAAAATTACCTAAGCAATTAAGTGATCAAATTAGTTAAGTGAGGTAGTGTGCTAGAAATATGTATGGAAAATGTGTTAACAAAATTAGATATGAAAACGGTTTCAGGATACGGCTCAGGATATAGAGCTGTATCTATGATCAAACAATGAGCAAAAATGTAAAGGTGGACACGTGATGTACGAGGAAAGCCCTTGATCAATCTAGATCGCCGGCATAAAACCTCGGGAGCTGACAATCGCAGCTGCCTTGTTCTTCTATTACTTCAAATATCAGGATACAGTGCAGGATGTGGTGCGGATCGACTATGTGTTACAATGAAAGTTGAATACAAGTGTGGTGTTTGCAATGAGCTAGAGAGTGAAAGTGTTCGAGAGTGTAAGTGTAAATTGTGTGCCTTAAACTAATCCGCCCCCATCTATTTATAGTAAAGATAATGTAACAAACTATCCTAAACTTCCGGGATCCAGCGAATATTCCCACTCGAACGTTGAGGACCAAGTCTTTCGGGTTCAATGGCTTCCTCATAACAAATACGCCCGAGTCTTGAGGAGAAGAAGTCCTGATGACCGTTAGTAACTTACAGCCATTAACCTGCACGTGTTTAATTCACTCAAGATTAGGATATCGCCCAGGATGTTAGCAATATCCCCGTCCAGTATCCTGGTCACAAATAAACAATTAAAAGCGGGATATTAGTCAGGATATGTATACTCAGAAAATGACCCATAACAATTGTCCCCAAATATATCGGTTGGTATACCAATCCAACGGATATATTTCAAAACCTTTTCTCGTCGATCGAGGCTATTAAAATGAAACGATGGTTGAAATGACAGTGTGCCATTTTCAATGCAACATTTACTCTTTACCCCCCTATATTCAGCCTATATTTAGCCAAATCATTTCTGCTTCTTTTTATCTTTCTTCAAGCGATTTTCAGGTAATCACTTTTCTCTCCATCCTCTTTCCTTCTTTCTTGAATTTCTTTCAATTTGCTCAACACCCTTCATGGCATCACGAACAAGATCCCAATCGGACAGACCGGCCTCAACCCTCGTAAGTCAAAATTTCATTGTTGATCCAGCAAAGGAAATCTGCTGCTTCAACAACGCCGACATCGCTGCTCTTAAAGATTCCGGCGCCTTCCCCACCGGAACAGTCTTTCGCCCTTTTGATCGGGAAGCCCGATCAGACGCGTTATCCGATGAGTGGGTTTGTTTCTTCGCCTAGCCCTTCTCTCTTGGACTCCGGTACCCATTTCCACCCTTTATCTCTCGCTTTTTCGAACTCACCGGCCTTAGCTATGCCCAGATTATGCCAATGGTTTGGCGAGTTCTAATAGTGCTGGATCAAATCAAATCTCGTCATTTTCCTGACCTACTTGTTGAGGACCTCCCTATAGCATACCGGTTAAGATCCCACGGCAATCACCGTTTTCTTCTGTTTTCTACCTCCAAGAACCCTTTGGTTCTTAAAGCCACCAAGAACGAGGATCGATGGCGACGAAAATTCTTTTTCGTAAAAAGAGACTCTATTGATAAGGGTTTCGATCTACCGGTTAAATGGTTAACCAAGGGTAGGATTTAGGGTTTTAGGAATATCCCCAATTATATCTTCAAACTGTATCCCGGACTTAAATCCTGATGTTTTTATGCAGAGAACTTCAGAGATTTAGTGCCTCCCAGTGCAGAATCCGAATCCAAGATCAAGGAAATCTACCGACTTCCTGCCAGTGAAAGAACTTTCTCCCTGTCTCTTACAGATTCAAGCCAGAAATCAAGCTCAGAAATGTCTGGTAAGCACATTCTCAGCATATATTTTAAATTAATTACTTTTAAAAAGTATGATGAGTTTAAGAATATCTTCCCTCGTGCAGTACCAGTTGTCAACCTTGAAGGTTTCCAACTTGACGAGTTGGATTGCTACTCCAGCCTCGCACCCATCAAACAGGAATCCAAGCCAAAGTCGTCTGCTACACCAAAACCTACCTCTTCAAGGACCGTTTCTGCTCCTAAAGCCTCTCCGGCATCTAGGACCCGAGCATCCAGTTCTCGAAAGAGAAAGGAGTCGGATTCTCCAGCTGTTTCTGAAACATTCTCTCTCGAGAACCATGGGTTTAACGAAGCCACCTCATTCCTCAAACAGGTAAAATTTTCCTTTCAATATCCTGCACAAGTATGTTAATCCTTATCCTGCTTATTTTTACATCGATACCTGTGTCCTTATCGATAGGGTTTAGATCGTCTTATGCACTTGTATGAAGACGCCTGCGGGCTTAACAAGATGTTGGAGATCAAGCTGGAGAAAGCTGAAATAGCCGACCAAGGAACCATTGCAGCTGCCAAATCCCAGCATTACGAAGACAAATATAAGGCCATGATCCAGGAACACCAAGCTACCCTCCACAAAGCCAATGAGGATGCCCAAGCCAAACTAGATGCTGCCCTTCTCCAGTACCAGCAGAATATGAGTTCCTATCGGGACAACCTCAAGGAATCCGTGGTCGTCTCTCTTCTCCAAGCCAGGATAAGGATGGCTTACGAAGCCAAGGATTTGGGCTTCGAATGCCCCTCCTGGAACATAAAGACTTGGGAGGCGAAACTAAAGGATCTTGGAGGTCATCCCGTTGCTCATCCTGCAAAGCATGTTGGTGAAGAGCCTTCTAAGGCGACAGAGGAAGTGGCCAATGCTGACGATGGTGATGCCGAGAAGAATCCTGAGGCCGATGCTGGTGCAGATGCTGGGAAGGAAGCTGTTGATCAAGAAGGTGCCGCTTCTTAAGCGGTGAAGTGGGCGATGATGGATATACGTGCCAAGGCCGGAGCCCACTTTTAAGTTTCATGGTTGTGGTTATGTAAACAATTTACTTTTCCTGTCTTCGAACAATTTATATTCCCTGCATTAGAACAATGTGATGACCAAAGGTGGATGGGTCCTAGGTTTTAGGACGAAGCCCTTGGTCATCAATTAGTATAACTTGTTTTGAATGTGGTAACGGTTGTAGGTGGACAGGTCCTGTTTTGAGATATATCCTGCAACCGTTACACAAGTATGGTAAGAACTAATTGTGCTTTTGGCGGATGGGCCTTGGTTTAAGGTGAAACCAAAAGCACAACTTTTGACTTGTTAATAATATAACTACCTTTTGATTTATTTGTTATTGCCTTGCATTACTTAATGTAACTCTTAGCTTTGTAAAAATTTTATCTTGTTATCTTATGAAAATATTCTGATCAGTATACTCAGCAATATATTACAAAAACTTTTTTATTAGATAGGACTCCCAAATGCTCGTTCAACTTTGTAGAAAGCTTTTGAAAAACAATCTATTTTTCCAAAACCAAGTTTTGATAATACTTAAATGATCAAAGTTCCAAACTAATACTAGTTTCAAACACCTTAATCAAATATCCTGAAAAGGACTTTGAGAATATATCAGGATACTTAACCTTTTATAAAACATAGTGTTATTAAAAACTTAAACGATGTTTACAAAGGAAAGATCATACCCGGAGTAGGATATAACCCTATTATCAAACCTCAATCTCCTTGCAACTTTTCCAATGAAGATGTCCTATGTGTGAGATACTTAGCATACTAGTTCCGAGCTTTAGCCTTTTGAGCTTTACATCACTGCCTTGGTAGGAATGTCCCCTGTGTACAATGTCTTCAAATACTTAGAAATCTTCTGAATGTCAGTTTCCATTGTATAGGCAATTTTTTATGTCCCAAGGGTAAAACCCAAGGATGTACTGGAGATAAATCCCTTGTATCCTAGGGAAAATCCCAAATTTTCATGCGCTACAGGCGGGAGTGTATAAACTCCAAGACTTAGAAAGGTGAAAACCTTTAAACCTTAGAGAGTATGAAAATACCCTTTCGTGAGAGAGGGTGATCAATCCTCATATACCTTTAGGATTCAGGATATAGCCAACAGTAACGAAATTGTCAGCCACTTTTACATGGACTGGTCCCGCCACCTTGAACTATCCCTGAATAACTTGCGCTCCAGGCGGGGTGTTTAAACCCAATTCGGAAGAAAGGTGAATACCTTTAAACCTGTGAAGGGATCAGGATCCCTTGTACGTGAGAGAGGGGGCCAATCCTCTAATCTTCCGAAATATCCTGAGTGAGCATCCTGGAGCTATATCTTGGAGCATATACTGCAAAACATCCTTAAACTAAGGTGGGTGTTAGCTTGGCTAACACCCCTCCGATGCTTAAGTCAGTATTGGGTTACAAAGAACAAATTAAACCAAACATATTTAAAAAAGGTAGAATTCATACCATCCTGAGTTAGAAATTAAATTCTAAACTCACTTGAAATAGAGCTTAAGGTGTATAGCATTCCAAGACCTCGGTAGCATATCCCCCTCCATATTCTTGAGTCTGTATGCTCCTTTCCCTGCTTCTGATTCAACTTCATATGGTCCTTCCCATTTTGGAGCTAACTTGCCATCGGCAGGATTAGTAGTATTCTGAAAAGCCTTTCTTAACACCCAATCTCCAACCTTAAATCTTCTGGTCCTAATATTCTTGTTATATGCCCTGGATATTCTCTGTTGATATGCTGCCATCCTTAGCCTTGCCGCATCTCTCTTCTCATCTATAGTGTCTAAATCCTGACTCAAGGCTTCAGGATTCTGCTCAGGATCACTTAGGGTAGATCTTGCAGTAGGTATTGTCATTTCCGTTGGAATCATTGCTTCTGCTCCAAATACCAAGGAAAATGGGGTTTGGCCTGTTGCATTCTTTACCGTTGTCCTATCAGCCCACAAAACAAAGGGTAATTCTTCTGCCCATCTTCCTTTTTTGGCTCCAAGTCTCTTCTTTAAGTTATTGACAATTATCTTGTTTGAGGATTCTGCTTGTCCATTTGCTTGAGGATGTACCGGAGTAGATGTGATCATTTTGATTCCCCAACTCTTGCAAAAGTCAGTAGTTCTCTTGATTATAAACTGAGAACCATTGTCACAGATTATATCGGCTGGTACTCCGAATCTGGTCAGGATATTCCTCTTTATGAAGGATACTACTTCTTGATCTCTAACTTGAACAAATGCTTCTGCTTCAACCCATTTGGAGAAATAATCCGTCATTGCCAACATGAAAACCTTTCCTCCTGGAGCTTTCGGGAGCTTTCCCACTATATCCATACCCCACTTCATAAACGGCCAAGGGGAAACAATAGGATACAGTGGTTCAGCAGGTTGATGCAATATGTTACTATGTCTTTGACATGCGTCACATCTTCGAGCATATTCTGCGGCATCTTTTCTCATTGTTGGCCAATAATATCCTGTCCTCAATACTTTTGAGAATAATGACCTGCCCCCAGTATGGTTACCACAACCCCCTTCATGTATATCTTGAAGTACTTCTTTGGCTTCAGGATCCTCCAAGCACCTCAAATATGGTCCTGCAAGAGATTTCTTGTATAAAACATTATTTATAATAGTGAATCGTGATACCTTCATCCTAAATGCCTTAGGATTTTCATTTCCGGGGATATGTCCTTCTTTGAGATATCTCACAATTGGAGCCGTCCAGGATTTAGGATCCTGTTCAGGATATTCCGCTCCGGGATCCCGAATTCCCGCTACTTCTTTACCCTGAGGATTCGTTGCAGGATATAAGACATGTAATATTGGTATTTGGGTCCCTTCAGGTATCCTAATCGATGATCCCAAATTTGCTAAGGCATCCGCTTCAGCATTATCCTCCCTTGGTACCTGTTCGAGTGTAAAAACATCGAAATATCCTGCTAATTTTTTGAGAATATCGAGGTATTCGATTAATTTCTCACCCTTAACTGCATAGGATCCATTAAAATGGTTAGTAATTAACAAGGAGTCAACATATATTCGCAAATTCTTGATACTCATACTCTTAGCCAATTCTAATCCTGCAATTAAAGCTTCATATTCTGCCTTATTATTAGTAGCAGGAAATTCACACCTAATGGCCTGGGGTAATATGTCCCCCTGTGGCGATTTTAGTAGTATACCTAAACCCACACCTCTTATATTGGATGCACCATCAGTATACAACGTCCAGGATCCTGAAGATTCTACTAACTGCTGAACTTCTAGATCTGCCTCGTCCTGAATGTCACTACTGAAATCAGCCACAAAGTCAGCTAAAGCCTGAGACTTTATGGCATTTCTAGGTTCATATACTAAATCATAAGCACTCAACTTTACTGACCACTTGGCCATCCTGCCTGACATCTCTGGTTTCCTAAGCACATTTTTGACAGGATAATTCATTTTAACATGGATCCTATGTGTCTCAAAATAATGTCTAAGCTTTGTCGACGCCATAACTGTTTTGGTCAAAAAATCTGATGTGGATATTGTAACCAAACTCTCTGTTACGGGGTATGATGCTTATAATGTAGAACAATGACAAGGATCACTTCAATATAAATTGCACAAATGACACAAGGATTTATACGGGGAAAAAGCCCTTGATCAAGAGTTGATCTCCGGCACAAAAAACCCCGGGTAATGGAAACTACCGATCACCAAGCTCAAATAAATCAATAAATGTTTACAATTTCGGATAGTAACGAGCTAGGTACAAGGATCACTATTGTGAAATGTGTAAAAGTGAGTGAAAACTAATGAATGTTCGTCGAGAGCTTCAAGAGTGCGAGTATATGAGAGTGTGTGTAGCTGAAAATGGCTAAGTGTTCTAATTCTAGCTCGTTACCCCTTTTAAAAATAGAAGTAAACTACAATAACTAACTATCCGACTTTTGTGCCAAGCTCCCACGTTCTCCACAACGTCCATTTCTATTCAAACATGTGCGAAATGCCCGTGGAATATTCCTTAGTACCGTTGCCAAGACCAAGTCAAGCTTATTACTCCTGCGAAGCAATACAAAAATCAAACAAACAATCGTTAGTATGAGGATCCTTAAGGTGATCCATGATCCTGATCCTGAAGCTCTTCTGAGGATCACTATCTGTCACAGAAGTAAGGATCATTAATTAGGATATCAAGTAAGGATCACAAATTGTTAGAAAATCCTCCCATAACAATTGCCCCCAAAATATAAGGAGTGATATGTGAAATGAGCGAGTTATGTTTTCCTGATCTTATCCGCAACTAACTATCGTAAATATAGCCGTTATTGTTGAACTAGCCGTTGCAACCATGACGTCACAGAAGTGACAACCTTGCACGATCATGATTATAAATAGGAGATAGAGATAGGATCAAATGCATTTAAAATTTCAGAAAGACTCCCTTTATAACTGCATTCCGAAGATAGACAGGTATTCTCTCTTCATCTTCTTCCTTCTCTTACTCTGTTTTTCTTACTTTACCATCATCTCTTCAAGAATGATGCTCCGGTCCTCTCCCGCCAAGGATCACCAGAAGGATAGTCCCTTGAAGAGTCAAAAGATCATCAAAGACTCCACAAATGAGAGGTGTTGCTTTAATGATGCTCAAATAGACAAGATTCGTCATTGCTTTCCGGCGAGTGCCTTTTTCAAACCCTTCGATCCTACTATTCTGAGCGACTATGTTTCAGAAACATGGGTTGCCTTTCCAGTTACTCCATTTGCCATAGGATACACCTATCCTTTCCCAGAATTTACACAATCCTTCTTTTCCCTTACCGGCATCTCTTACATCCAAGCCATGCCGATGATTTGGAGGGTTTTGTACACCCTGGAGAGGATCATCGAACAGGAAGGCATTGATTTAGGCATGTCAGAGCTGACAAAATTGTATGATCTTACTACCTTTGGTTCCCATCGTTATTTGTTCAAACAAAAACCCGGCGGAGAACACCCCCTTCTTAAAGTCACCAAGAATGACACAAATTGGAAACGTCGCTTCTTCTTTGTCAGGAGGGATACCATTCCAAACGGAAAGGATCTAACAAAGACCTGGTCCACCCATGGTAGGCCAGAGGATCCTGAGAAGGATCACCAGGTAGTCTTGTTTTTGTATAAGGATTACTGACCCCTTTTTGTCTTGTGTTATGCAGCTATTTCTGTCTCACACATCATCACATCACCTGCAACCAAGGATAGGCTTGCTGCTTTTTGGAAGCTTGATCCTGAAACAAGGACATTCAAGATAGACACCCAAGACTCACAAGAAGTATCCTCAGGTTCCATTACCATGTCAAGTAAGTATCCTGCCTTTTGCATAGTTTGAATATTAAAATAAATAAGTAAATTCAAATAGGATAAGGATACTTATCTTGCTTTGATTGTGTAGGTGCCGGAAAATCTGCCAAGCCTGTATCCCAGTTCAACACGGCTGACCTTGATGTTGTTCGATCCAGGAAGAAGAGGTCCACTACCAGTCCTAGCATCTCCATTCCCAAAGCACCCACTAAAGGAAAGGGTGGTAAGAAGAGGAAAACTTCTGACACTGAGGACCTTCAAGGCCTACCACTGATCCGCCACCAGTTCCTTGAATATTTCAATGATGTAAGGATCACCAATTCTGCCTAGGTATCCTACTCATATGAGGATCACCTGATCTTGAACTGCTTTGTCCTTTTCTTTGCAGAAATTTGCTGAGATTGAAGATTACGTGGGGAATGTTGAGGAGCAGGACAAGAAGATTGCTGACCTCCAACAGGTTGCCGTGCTTAAGGACCTTGCCATTGCTGATCTTCAGAAGGAACTCCAAGATGCCAAGACTAAGACAACTAAACTTCTGATTGACCTTGACTATGAGAAGCATGATCTCATAGAAAATGCTAAGGTCTCTGCTGCCATCACAATGTATCAGACAAAATTAAAGATGGCCCAGGAAGCTCAAGATCCTAACTTCGATAGAAGCAGCTGGGATGTTGAGGGCTGGAAAGCAAGGTTGGCTGATCTTGAGGATGATGAGGAGGAGGCTACTGAGGTCTTGGCGATTGAGGCAAGTGGCAGTGGAAAGGATCTGATGAAGGATACCGCAGCTGGAGGGGAAGAGGATGCATCGAAGGTGTAGGCTGCACAATTGGGCGATGATGGACATTCCTAGACGCAGCCGGAGCCCAATTTTTAAATTTGGTAGTAGTTTTTTGTGGTTGTGATGTTGAACAATTTAATGGTTTGTACTGAACAATAGTTTCTAGGATTAAGGATCATGTATGATCCTTTGGACAATAGGCAGGATTGCATATGGTGGAGGGATCCTCTGTTTGGGGGATGAAGCCATTGTGATCCTGCCGCCTTTATATTCCTGCACTATCTTTGAACTTATTATCATGGACACCCTTTACCTACCCCAGCGGACGGGCCACGTTTTGCTGGTAGATGCTCGGGTAGGTAATTTTGACAACCTTTTAAGGGTTAGTCTTTTGTTAATAAAGAAAATCTTAACCTTTTGTCGCTTATCTTGTATTGTTATCCTTTTGTTTCTTTAATTCTCCTTTGTTTTGATGCACATTTATTGAATAAACAATTTTGAACAAGTCAGATTGAAAATGTTTAGGACATGATCCACGATCAAATATCCTATAGTTAAGGAATCCCAAAAAGCAATATATTTTAAGGATCACCAGTCTAGTTGTCAAACTTTAAGGGTTATTCAAATAAATAATGAATAGAATTAAAAATAGTTAAGGATCATAACTGAGGATCCAAGTTAGGATCCTAACCATAATAAGGATAACTGTAAGATAAACCTTAGAGAGAAGTAAGGATCAAGGATCCCTAGTTGCTTATCTTCAAGGACCTGAAATAGATCATAACTTGGGACTAAGCCAATATAAGATAAGAGTTAGCAACTGGGAACAAGCCCAAGGATAACTGGGGACAAGCCCAAGGATAACTGGGGACAAGCCCAAGGATAACTGGGGACAAGCCCAAGGATCGTATGTAAACTGGAGTATGGCCCTAACTGGCGACTATCCAAACTTAGTGACATGAAAATGCCAAAACCTTGGCTAACGCGAAAACGTTAGAAAGCTTAGGAACGGATGTATGGTACGTCTACCATTATACGTAGGATCCTAGGCATAGCCAGTACAATGGAATTATCAGCCCCTAAAGCGAGTACTGGTCCCACTGCCTTGAACTATACCAGGATCATCATGCGCTACAGGCGGAACTGGGGTCAAGCCCAAGGATAACTGGGGTTAAACCCAAGGAACGGATTGCTTCTGCAGATAACCAATGTTACGCAAAGGATACCTGAACTTTCAAAACTTAAAATCACGTGAGAGATGGATAAAGGATACATGATCCTTATCCTTATATGAGAAAATAAAGAAATGAAATAGTTTAAGATTAGGATACTACCCAAGTATAGATCACTGATACTTTAAGGATCCTTTAAGGATACCCCTATCGTGAGGATCATCTGTGCCATGAGGATCCTGCTCACATGAAATATTTCTTCAAGTGGACAACATTCCAAGCTCTTGGTAGCAAATCACCTTCCATGGTTAGCAATCTATATGCCCCCTTTCCTGCTTCAGCTTCAATCAAATAAGGGCCTTCCCATTTTGGAGCCAATTTTCCATCAGCAGGATTGGTGGTATTCTGAAATGCTTTCCTCAATACCGTATCTCCAACTTGGAACTTCCTGATCCTGACATTTTTGTTGTAGGCACCAGCCATTCTTTGTTGATAACTGGCCATCCTTATCCTAGCCATATCCCTGATTTCTTCAATAGTATCCAGGTCTTGAGCTAAGTTCTCATCATTCTCCTCAGGATCACGAGTACTTGTTCTAGCAGTTGGAACCACCATTTCTGTTGGGATTACTGATTCTGCCCCAAATACCAAAGAGAATGGCGTTTGACCAGTAGCATTCTTAGGGGTTGTCCTATCAGCCCAAAGCACATAGGGTAGTTCTTCTGCCCATTTCCCTTTCTTAGATCCAAGCTTCTTCTTCAAATTGTTGATGATGATCTTGTTGGATGATTTTGCTTGACCATTAGCTTGTGGGTGGACTGGTGTTGATGTTATCATCTTAATCCCCCAGCTGTCACAAAAGTTAGTGGTTCTGCCCCCAATAAATTGGGAACCATTATCACATATAATCTCAGAAGGAATTCCAAATCTAGTTATAATATTTCTTTTAATGAAGGATATAATTTCCTTTTCTCTGACTTGGGCAAAAGCTTCAGCCTCTATCCACTTGGAGAAGTAATCAGTCATAGCAAGCATGAATACTTTTCCACCAGGTGCCTTAGGGAGCTTACCAACTATATCCATACCCCATCTCATAAATGACCAAGAGGAGGATATAGGATGCAATAACTCAGCTGGTTGATGAAGGATATTGCTATGTCTCTGACAAGGATCACATCTCTTAGCATACTCCACAACATCTCTTTTCATGGTTGGCCAGAAGTACCCCGTCCTCAGGATCCTTGAGAATAATGCCCTGCCCCCAGTGTGATTTCCACAATCTCCTTCATGGAAGTCTTTTAAAACTTCTTGGATTTCAGGATCCTCAATGCATCTCAAGTATGGTCCTGCAAGAGATCGTCTATACAACATATTATTTAAAATTGTGAATTGAGATACCTTAGATTTGAAAGCCCTAGGGTTTTCTCCTGTAGGAATCTCTCCATGTTGTAAGTATCTCATAATTGGTGAGATCCATGATCCTGATCCTGAATAGGATTGAGTATCCTCACTAGGGATAATTGCAGAATCATTTCCTATCTCCATAGCCACATGATCCTCGATAGCCGGGGTCAGGATATGGATAATAGGGATCTTGATATCCTCCAGGATCTTCAAGGATGATCCTAAGTTAGCCAATGCATTAGCTTCTGTATTTTCTTCCCTTGGTACCTGCGTCAAACTAAAGGAAACAAAAGAGAGTGCCAAACTTTTGACTATCTCTAAATATTTGGTTAGCTTTTCACCTTTAACAACATAGGATCCATTAAAGTGGTTTGTAATTAACAATGAATCTACATGTACCACAAGATACCTGATCCCCATATGCTTTGCAATTTGCAAACCAGCAATTAAGGCTTCATATTCAGCCTCATTGTTAGTGGTTTGGAACTCACAAGCTATAGAGTGGGGTATTATGTCCCCCTGTGGCGATTTTAGTAGTATTCCAAGCCCTGTGCCTTTGACATTTGAGGATCCATCAGTATAGAGTATCCAAGGATCCTTGGTCTCCTCTAGCTGCTGGACTTCTAACTCAGCTTCTTTTTGTAAATCACTACTGAAATCAGCCACAAAGTCAGCTAATGCTTGGGATTTGATGGCTGTCCTAGGCTCATATCTTATATCATATGCACTTAGCTTCACTGCCCACTTAGCCATCCTTCCTGACATCTCTGGTTTCCTGAGGACATTCTTAATTGGAAAATTAGTTTTAACAACAATAACATGAGTTTCAAAATAATGTCTCAACTTAGTAGATGCCATAATTAATGCAAGAATAAGCTTTTCAAGGTGTGAATACCTGGATTCGGCATCAAGTAAACTTTTACTTACATAATAGACAGGATGTTGTGTACCTTCATGATCCTTAACAAGGACCGCACTTACTGCTTTTGAGGATACTGCAAGATATAAGGATAGCACATCGCCTTTTTCTGGTTTCATCAAGGCCGGGGCTGAGGATAGGTAATCTTTGAGGGCTCTTAAAGCATTTTCATGCTTCTCAGTCCACTCAAATTTCTTGTTCTTCCTTAGGATATCATAGAATTCTTTGCACTTCTCTGAGGATTTGGATATAAATCTGTTCAAAGCTGCTATCCTGCCTGTTAGCCTTTGAACATCCTTAGCATTGGCCGGAGATTTGATGTTCACTATTGCTTTGATTTGTTCCGGGCTAGCTTCAATGCCTCTCTTTGTCACCATATATTCTAAGAATTTACCTGCTTTAACACCAAAGTGACATTTTGAAGGATTAAGTTTCATGTTATATTTGTCAAGGATATCGAATGCTTCCTCCAAGTCCCTTAGGTGATCCTCAGCTTTTATGGATTTTACCACCATATCATCTATGTAAACCTCCATAGTTTGTCCAATCTGATCCTTGAACATCATATTCACCAGCCTTTGATATGTTGCACCTGCATTTCTTAATCCGAACGGCATAGCAATATAGCAGTATATACCAGTTGGAGTCATGAAGGCTGTATCCTCTTGGTCGGATGGTTCCATTTGGATTTGTTGAAATCCAGATGAAGCATCCATAAAAGTTAACAGTTCATGACCCGCAGTTGCATCCACCATGGAGTCAATCTGGGGTAATGGGAAAGGATCCTTGGGACATGCCTTATTTAAATCGGTAAAATCGACACATACCCTCCACTTTCCGTTTTTCTTTTGAACAACAACCACATTGGCCAACCATCTTGGATACTTGACCTCTCTAATCATACCTGCCCGGAGCAACTTCTCTACCTCTTCTTAGATAATGGCATTCCTTTTCGGTGCAAACTTTCTTCTCCTTTGATGGATTGGTTTGAAGGACCTGTCAATGCCAAGTTTGTGAGTGATTACATCTTTAGATATACCAGTCATGTCTTCGTGTTTCCATGCAAAGGTAGTCTTTCTCCTTTTGAGGAAGGATATAAGGTCTTCCTTCATATTGCCAAGGATCCCTGATCCGATATAGATTTTGGATTCAGGATCATCAGGATCCATGAGGATTTCTACCACATCCTGCTCTCTTGCCTCCAAGACATCCCTTGGAGGATACTTTGATTGCTATTGTTCCCTTGACTTCGAGGCTGGTTTCATCGATGAAGTATAGCAATTCTTAGCCTCCTGCTGATCACTATCAATCTTCACTATTCCCCAGGGACTAGGGAGCTTCACACATTGATGGTAGGTAGATGGGACTGCTTTCATATCGTGTATCCAGGGCCTGCCAAGGATAACATTACAACAAGATAAACAGTCAATAACACAAAATTTTTGATATGAGTGTAGGCCTTCGATGTATATTGGGAGTTTAATGTCCCCCAGGGTGTTCTTAGTTTCGCCACTAAATCCCACGAGCACGGAGGATCTTGGTATGATATCTGATTCAGGGATTCCCATCTTCTTTAGAACATCAAGCTGGATAATGTTCACTGAACTTCCTCCGTCTATAAGGATCCTGCGGACAAAATGGTTAGAAATAAAAAGAGTAATAACTAAGCCATCGTGATGAGGATCCTGGATATCAACACGATCATCCTCATCAAAGGTTATGACTTTTCCTTCGGAGACACTTGATGTTCGAACAGGTCTTTCTCCATTATCCATTTTAGTTTCCTTTGCATGCCTTTTAGCTGCTGAGAAGGATGTGCCACAAATGTCTGATCCTCCAGAAATAAAGTTTATTACTTGTGCATCTGCTGGAGGGGCTGGAGCCTTCTCAGGGATCCTTTCAGGATCCTGAGTCCTTGACTTTTTTCTTCCCAACAATTCTTTTAGATGCCCCTTGCTCAACAAGTATCCAATTTCCTTTCTTAGTGCAATGCATTCTTCTGTGAGATGCCCAAAATCTTCATGGTATGCACACCACTTTGATTTATCCTTAGTTGCAGCTGGCCTATCATTTTTTCTGGGCCATCTAGCTTTATCACCTAGGTTCTGCATCGCAAGGATTAGTTCATTGTTATCAACACAAAAACAATATTCAGAAATTGGAGGATAATCCTCATCATCCTCTTCTTGATCAACAGAATGCACGTTCTGGTTATCAGATCTGTTGTAGGATCTGAACTTGTTGTTCCTGAATGAGGATCCTTGCTTATCCTGCTTTGAGGATCCTGCTAACCTCTCCTGGATCCTCTTGTCGTCCTCTAGCCGAATAAACCTAAGTGCTCGTGTTCTTACCTCATCTAAGTTCCTGCATGGTGTCATAACAAGATCATCATAGAACGACGAATCCCTAAGCAATCCCATTTTAAAGGCCTCAACAGCCGTGGCTATGTCTAAGTTGGGAATGTCTAAGGATTCTTTACTGAATTTGGTAATGTAATCCCTTAATGATTCATTATGACCCTGGGTTATCCTATATAGATCACTAGTTAATCGTTCAAATTTTCTACTACAAGAAAACTGATTATTAAACAAGTTAACTAGATTAGCAAATGAGGTAATAGAGTAGGGGGGAAGACTTAGCAGCCATTTGAGAGCTGATCCAGTAAGAGTGGATCCGAATCCCTTGCACAGGCATGCTTCCTTTAACCTTTCTGGGATTGGATTGATCTCCATCCTCTCCCTGTATTGTGCTATGTGTTCTTCAGGATCCGTCGAACCATCATACAGCTTCATTGTTGGCACATGGAACCTCTTGGGTATCTCAGCATCACAGATTGGTGGTGCAAAACGAGATATCTTGTGGCTCCCATCTGCAATCTCTGGGATAGGTTTGACCACTCCTGGAACACTTGATATCATATCCTTTAGCTTTTGCAATTCTCTGGCCATGGCATGATTGATACCTGGATCCTGCATAAGACCATGGTTAGCAGTATAAGAATTATTAAAAGTGTTACCTCCCATCGGATTCAAATTAGGAAGAATGGATGTTAATCCATATTGTTGGGGCTCTGGAATGATCGAGGGACCAGTAGAAGCATTGGTCTGCATTGGAATAAAATCTCCCTGATGTACATCTGAACTTCCTCTTTGCAAACTCCTCAAGGATCCTGGCATCTGGAAGGATCCCTGAAACTGGGACGATCCTGGAACAAAGGAGGATCCTTGAACCTGGGATGATCCTGGAACAAAGGAGGATCCTTGAACCTGGGATAATCCTGGAACAAAGGAGGATCCTTGAACCTGGGATGATCCTGGAACAAAGGAGGATCCTTGAACCTGGGATGATCCTAGAACAAAGGAGGATCCTTGAACCTGGGATGATCCTGGAACAAAGGAAGATCCTTGAACCTAGGATGATCCTGGAACAATGGAGGATCCTTGAACCTGGGATGATCCTGGAACAAAGGAAGATCCTTGAATCTGCGGCACTCTTGAATATCCTCCTGAATTCGTGAGGGATCCCATATGCTGAGGATAGGATCCCGCTGGCTGGAAATATGAACCTGATGCCTGGGTCACTGTTGTTGTTCCGTAGTGCACTCCTTTTGGTTCACCCACATATTGAACATCTGGAACCACTGATGGCTGGGAAGTAATCACCGGAGTATCAAAATTCAAAGATTTTGGCACCAGTGGGGAATGATCCTCTGCCGTTTTCTTTTGCTTCTTGAGATCTCCGATTTCTTTGAGAATCCTTTCATTGGTCTTATCTTGTTGCCGTATCTGATCCTTCATCTGCAATATCAAAGTAAACATGTCACTAGTAGTGGGAGTGTAAGAAGCAGAAGAAGTTGGAGGTTTTGAGAAAATGGGAGTTGGTTTCTTCGCATCATTCTCAGCATTCTTCTGGGATCCAGAAGGTGGTGGAGGAAAAGGGGGAACGCCTTGTGAAGAAGTGAATGAGGACATCAAATTTGAAGCATTCTTCGCTGAGGAAGCCATTTGCTTGGTTGTAGTGAACTGGAATGATCACAAAGATGAGAATTTCTTAGAAATGAAGCACCAATTGCCCCACGGTGGGCGCCAAACTGTTTTGGTCAAAAAAATCTGATGTGGATATTGCAACCAAACTCTCTGTTACGGGGTATGATGCTTATAATGTAGAACAATGACAAGGATCACTTCAATATAAATTGCACAAATGACACAAGGATTTATACGGGGAAAAAGCCATTGATCAAGAGTTGATCTCCGGCATAAAAAACCCCGGGTGATGGAAACTACCGATCACCAAGCTCAAATAAATCAATAAATGTTTACAATTTCGGATAGTAACGAGCTAGGTACAAGGATCACTATTGTGAAATGTGTAAAAGTGAGTGAAAACTAATGAATGTTCGTCGAGAGCTTCAAGAGTGCGAGTATATGAGAGTGTGTGTAGCTGAAAATGGCTAAGTGTTCTAATTCTAGCTCGTTACCCCTTTTAAAAATAGAAGTAAACTACAATAACTAACTATCCGACATTTGTGCCAAGCTCCCACGTTCTCCACAACGTCCATTTCTATTCAAACATGTGCAAAATGCCCGTGGAATATTCCTTAGTACCGTTGCCAAGACCAAGTCAAGCTTATTACTCCTGCGAAGCAATACAAAAATCAAACAAACAATCGTTAGTATGAGGATCCTTAAGGTAATCCATGATCCTGAAGCTTTTCTGAGGATCACTATCTGTCACAGAAGTAAGGATCATTAATTAGGATATCAAGTAAGGATCACAAATTGTTAGAAAATCCTCCCCTAACAATAACTAGAGCTAATATCAATTTTTCTAAATGAGAATACCTAGTTTCAGCATCTAACAAACTTTTACTAACATAATAAACAGGATATTGCTGACCTTCATGGTCTTTTATAAGAACGGCACTTACAGCATTCCCTGATACAGCGAGGTATAGGGATAGTGGTTCACCATTTTCAGGCTTCATTAATAGAGGTGCGGTTGAGAGATATCGCTTCAAATCCTGCAAGGCTGCTTCATGCTTTGCTCCCCATTCAAATTTCTTATTCTTCTTGAGGATATCATAGAATTCCTTGTATTTTTCTGAGGATCTTGAAATAAATCTATTCAAAGTTGCTACTCGGCCTGTCAACCTCTGTACGTCCTTCATATTTGAGGGTGATTTTATATCCAGGATAGCTTTGATCTGCTCTGGGCTTGCTTCTATCCCCCTTTTTGTCACCATATATCCAAGAAACTTTCCTGCCCCCACTCCGAAATGGCATTTAGCAGGATTCAGCTTCATGTTGTATCGATCCAGGATATCAAATGCTCCCTTGATATCCTGGAGGTAATCCTCAGCCTTTTTAGATTTCACCACCATATCGTCGATATATACCTCCATGGTGTCCCCCAGCTTATCCTTGAACATCATGTTTACCAATCTCTGGTATGTTGCACCTGCATTTTTCAAACCGAAAGGCATAGCAGTATAGCAATATATACCTGTTGGTGTCATGAAAGCAGTATCCTCCTGATCCGAAGGCTCCATTTGAATCTGCTGAAATCCTGAGGATGCGTCCATGAACGTTAACATCTCATGTCCAGCAGTGGCATCTACCATTGCATCGATATGAGGGAGAGGAAATGGATCTTTAGGACAAGCCTTGTTCAAGTCCGTGTAGTCTACACAGACTCTCCATTTCCCGTTCTTCTTTTGTACCACAACTACATTTGCTAGCCATCTTGGAAACTTGACTTCTCTGATCATCCTGGACTTCAACAATCTTTCAACTTCCTCTTTGATAATCGCATTCCGCTCAGGAGCAAATTTTCTTCTTTTTTGCTGAACAGGCTTGAATGACTTGTCAATTCCAAGCTTGTGAGTGATAACGTCTTTGGATATGCCTGTCATATCCTCGTGCTTCCAGGCAAACGTTGACATCCTGCATTTCAAAAAGTTAGTTAACTGATTTTCAATATCCTGAGGGATATTGGCTCCAATGAGCACCGAGATATCTGGATTATCCTGATCCAGGATAATTTTCTTTACATCCTGCTCTGGATCCACCACGATATCCTGGGCCCGCATCTTTAATTGCTATGCTGCATTAGGCTTGGTTGAGGATTTCATCGAGGATGAGTAACACTCCTTAGCTTCTTGTTGATCACTTTCAACCTTGACAACTCCCCAAGGGGTAGGGATCTTGATGCATTGGTGATATGTTGATGGCACAGCCTTCATATCGTGAATCCATGGTCTTCCCAGTATGATGTTATAGCAGGATAAGAAGTCCATCACACAGAAACGTTGTATTGAATTGACCCCTTCAACATATACTGGTAACTTTATCTCCCCGACGGTATTTCTAGCTTCTCCACTGAAACCAAAAAGCACAGTGGACTTCGAAGTGATGTCCATCGGAGATACATTCATCCTCTTCAACGTTTCCAGCTGAATTATATTGACAGAACTACTGTTGTCTACCAGTATCCTGCAAAGAGCCATTGTTGTTAGTAGCAAGAATATTATTATTCGACACATTACCGTTCTGAGGATTTTGGCCATATCCTGAAGCATATCCTAAACTCCTCACAGTCGACATCCTGACCGAAGAGGGTATCTTAGGGGTATGATTCTGAGAATGGCTTGGGACGATATTCCCCCTATTATCCTCAGTGTAAACCGCAGAACTGAAGTTCAAAGCCCTGGGCTGTATAGGAGTGACAGTTTCCTCAACAGGTCTGCTCGAGCTAGCTTTTAAGAGTTGTATTTCTCTTAACAGCATTTGGTTAGTCTCCTGTTGCTGCCTTATTTATTCCTGCACACTTCCAAATAAAGTCAGAATTTCATCATTAGAGGCTAAAACGGGAGCAGATCCCTGAACACTCCGAGTAGGGATAACATCTTGAGGTTGTGAAGAAAACGGCATCCTTGGAGGAGGTGGTGGAAGCACCGAACCAGTGGTAGCAGAGGTTGTAGCAGACATAGTGGAAGAGCTCATGTTTGATCTTGAGGCCATTGTAAACAATGTGGCAAAAAGTTTAGAAAATAGAAAACCGATTAATGATTTTGCAAAGATTTTTAGTAAAAGTAGCACCACTTGCCCCACGGTGGGCGCCAAATTGTTTTGGTCAAAAATTACCTAAGCAATTAAGTGATCAAATTAGTTAAGTGAGGTAGTGTGCTAGAAATATGTATGGAAAATGTGTTAACAAAATTAGATATGAAAACGGTTTCAGGATACGGCTCAGGATATAGAGTTGTATCTATGATCAAACAATGAGAAAAAATGTAAAGGTGGACACGTGATGTACGAAGAAAGCCCTTGATCAATCTAGATCGTCGGCATAAAACCTCGGGAGCTGACAATCGCAGCTGCCTTGTTCTTCTATTACTTCAAATATCAGGATACAATGTAGGATGTGGTGCAGATCGACTATGTGTTACAATGAAAGTTGAATACAAGTGTGGTGTTTGCAATGAGCTAGAGAGTGAAAGTGTTCGAGAGTGTAAGTGTAAATTGTGTGCCTTAAACTGATCCGCCCCCATCTATTTATAGTAAAGATAATGTAACAAACTATCCTAAACTTCCGGGATCCAGCGAATATTCCCACTCGAACGTTGAGGACCAAGTCTTTCGGGTTCAACGGCTTCCTCATAACAAATACGCCCGAGTCTTGAGAAGAAGAAGTCCTGATGACTGTTAGTAACTTACAGCCATTAACCTGCACGTGTTTAATTCACTCAAGATTAGGATATCGCCCAGGATGTTAGCAATATCCCCGTCCAGTATCCTGGTCACAAATAAACAATTAAAAGCGGGATATTAGTCAGGATATGTATACTCAGAAAATGACCCATAACAGTACCACAAATAGAGTCGAGAGCCAACACGCCAACTTAAAGAGATACGTCCTAGATAGGAGCTCGCTGGACCGTGTAGTTGGTTATGTCCAGGATATAGTTGAGACACAGTTCGGTGAAATAAGGAAGACTTTTCGAGAAAGCATCGAAAAAATAATGAACCACCACAAACACCCGATGTTTCAACACCTACTTGGAAAAGTATCCCATACAACCCTTGACTTGTTGCGTGGAGAGGCAATTAGGAAGCTAGATGTCTTGGAGCGCTATCATGTAGTTGCCAAATGTGGCACAACTATGGGTTGCCATGTGCTTGTAGGATAGAAAAGTACATGCGTGAAGGTAATAATTGTTAAACGTACAACACTTGTGTGATATATTTCCGTTAATCATGTTACTTAAACAATGTTGTTTTTAACCGTGCAGAGCGTCCGATTCAACTCGAAGACATAGATGTCTTCTGGCGGAAACTTAACTTCCAAAGTTGTAAATTGATAGACGATGACGATGACGTGGACGTGGTCGAAGAGCTAAATATTGTTAGACAACAATTAGAGTCGCACCCCCCAGCTCAGCAAAAAAGCCTGATGTCAAAGATTAAAGCGGTGTTGACTCCAAAGAAATCTACCAAGAAACCACCGGTTGTCCAACAAAATACTCGTGGCCGACCAACAACAAAGCAGGTACAACAAAGGTTGGACGAGGCCTCTCGTATAGATGAAGAATTGAGGAGAAGCTCCTTCGGTGATGCAAACACGTGCTTTGAAGGTTCCCGACAAAGTAAGTACGATAAACCTCGCCACAGCTCGTACGTTCCGTCACAGGCCTCTCAACAGTCGGTTATAAGGTCCCAAAAACCCAAAGCGAGCCTAAGCCGTTCAAAGAGTTCTAAGAAGAAAGAGACACGAGATGCTCACGGTTTTCCTTTAATCATTGGGGACGAGTACGTGGGAATCATCAAACAGTTTAAGTATGCCATTCCGCCAGTGTTCCATCCGTACGTCTCGTGCATACGAGATGTGATGCCGGACGGTCATTGTGGGTTTCGGTCTGTGGCTGTGGGCTTAGGTATGGATCAGAGTTCATGGGGGCTCATTCGAAGGGACCTTGTCCAAGAAATGGATCAGAACGAATCAATCTGGTTCCCAATATTTGAAGCATGGGATGAAGGTTATTTTTACACGCATCGTCAGGGCCTAATTTGGGTTCAGTGTCCGGTTGTGGGGAGGATCACTGGATGGACTTCCCCTTAGCAGGACTTCTTATTGCACAAACGTACGGTATCGGGGTGCACCTATTAATGACAACCATGGGTGCGAGTTCCACTTTCTTCCCGATACTAAGTCATCCGGCTAATCAACAACCATTATTCTTAACGCTTACACATGTTAACGAGAACCACTTCATACATGTTAAGCTGGAAGGGGATTATCCAATGCCACCAGCACACTGGCTATGGTTGACCCACCGAAGACCCCATACAGAACAATGGGAAGATATGTACTTGCCACGTCTAGAATGGTATACATCGATAATGAATCCTCCGCCAAGATCAAACCCCAGTCTTAATTACATCGACAGTGATACGGAAGAATGATTTTTGTAATTATTGTTATTATTAATTATTATATTATTATTATTATTGTTATTATTATTATTTATTAATTATTATTATTATTTATTAATTATTATTATTAATATTATTATTATTATTAATATTATGTATTATTATTATTATTAGTATTATTATTGTTATTATTATTATTATTTATTTATTTATTATTATTTTTATACGTATACGGTATTTATTTGCAGATTGATTATGGAGGACGATCGGATTCAGGGCGATGACATTCAGGTAGAGTTTGATGGGGCACCGCCGGGGGGTCAGCCGGTTCAGCAGGGTCAGCCGGTTCAGCAGGGTCCACGACGGAGACGGCGGCCGCCTCTGGATACGCTGCAGGGTCACCCGTATATAGAGTTTCCCGACGGCACCGATGCCGTCCGTCATTGCCAGAAGCTTAGGAGGATGCACATTGGATCGCATGCAGCGATCGACTGGGATGCGATAGATGGGATTGCTGAGACGGCTAGAGTGCGTCGGTTTATACCTGTCGATTCGCCGTGGCATCGTCTTTTTGATTTGGCGCACACGCCGACCTACAGGGAGCTGCTGGTCGAGTTCCTTTCGTCATTCACATTTCACGCTCCTGGGGACCCAGTGCCGCTTCCGCATCCAGATGCTCCCCCTCCGCCTGAGGTTTCTTTCAAGCTCGCTGCGTTTTGCGTTCGATGGCGCTAGCAGAGTTTGCGGTGCATTGTGGTTTATACATGCAGGGGGAGATCGAGACTGAGGTTTACACAGCGGGGCTACTGGTGGTTGACAAACCCACTCTTGTAGGGTTTTGGCAGGTGATTGCGGGGGAAAATCATTGGGAGCACGACAAGTCGAAGGGGAGGGTGTCGTTTATTAGGGACCCACTGTACAGGTACGTACGTTTATTACGGCAATTATTGTGATTATGTGCATTGTTTATTAATCTCTGTTTCTGTATTTCGCTAACACCATCTGCAGGTATCTGCTCCATTTGCTCGCTACTTCTATTTCAGCGCGCGGCTATAGCCGTGAGTGGTGTACGACCACATATCTTTTTTTCTTTTATTGTTTGTTGTATAGGAGGCCGTGCGCACTAGCACACGGTCTAGCCCAGTACTACGCCTCCGCCCATCACCGGCAGGAGCGCGGATTTTTGTATGGAGGGGCGTACGTGACCGTCATTGCCCGTTCATCGGGCCTCGTACTGCACCAGGACCCACATCTACGGACGCCGCCAGTCATGCCGACGTGGATGGGTTTTCAGTCGCTGTGGGGGATGAATGTAATCAAGAGGTTCCCCGTTGGCCCGCGGTTTAAAAACCGCGAGGGGGCATGTGGACAGGGGAGCCCCTACAAGAGCAGTTCGAGCCCGTTTATCCTCCTGCAGATCCTGCTGATGCAGTGCCCGTGGAGGACCCTCCGGAGGATGTAGACGGTGCAGCGGTGCCACAGCCACCGCCACCTCCCAGGGCGCCTCAGTTTCCACGTCACGTTATTCCAGGTCATGCCCTGGGAGCTGCGCTACATCCGGATGTACGAGCCGAGCTTGACAGACTCAACGATTTGGTAGGTTGGCTGGTACTGTCACACCCCAACCGATGGCGGAATCATCGGGGCATGGCACTGAGCGAAACGAATTGTCCAGAAGTTTCCATAACAATTATCATTACCATTCAATTTAAAATAACATGTCCCATACCATGTCTCAAACAGCAAACAAATTATTACAGATAAAATCTAGGCAAATAACTCTGTTCCGACAACTCAGATTTATACATAGATAGTTTATTTATTGGTTTCTAGGACCTCTTTTCCTAGCTTCGATTTCATCACTGCGCAGAGAGCATCCTAGACCTTTCCTAGCCTCGATCATACAAACAACTTAAGCACCTGTCACATACGTTAAAATAAAGTCAATACATATAATGTAAAGGTGAGCATACAAGTTTGATAATAGCATATAGAGTTCGAATTCATTTACGCATAATCAGCACATACACATAGTGAAAAGAAGCACGTTAGTTATCGACATAGACCCATCGATACCAATGACTGCGGGTTGACTGCCCGAGGCAGTTCGCAATACATGATTACCACCGTAATCCATGCAAGTAATTGTCCTTAACAACCCCCGTGTGAACGGGTGTCGAGTCCAAACTATAGTACTATCGTTGCTAAGGCAGGTAGACATCATTCCATGTGTAAACATAACAAACAAGCATTCATAAGCCACGTATAACATGCATTATCGGTTAGCGTTCAAATAGTATTGAGTAGTGTGTTTGTTGTGATTTGAATAGTTGTAACGTATGTAACACCCAAAAGTGCATAAAGCAAAAAGGGATAGAGTATACTCACAGCGGTTGATGGATTTAAGGGAGCGCTTAGCGAGTAAGGTTAGCCTGAATGGATTTATAGCATAACGATAAGTGACGCGTAAAATGATGCAAAGTGTTGGAGAGTCGGACAGCTGGTCGATCGGACGGTAGTTCGATCGGACGGCTGACCGTTCGGTTGACAGTCCGCTCGGACCGCTGTCCGGTCGGTCGTTAGGCTAATCGGATAGCTGTTCGAGTGGATTGTTTCTTCCTTTGAGAAGGAAGTGTTTGTGTATGATGATTGACTTTTGAAGTTTTCGTTGTAGCATTTGAAAACAATGAAGTACCTTTACCCTTCAGGTCGGTCGATCGGACGGCTGTTCGATCGGCCGGCAACCCGATCGGTTAGGTATTTTAGTGAATTGTAGTGATTTGCTTTGGATCGGACAGGTGTTCAATCGGACAGGTCAACAAGTCAAAAACTTAATGATGTGCTGACCGATCGGTTGGCAAGTCAACAATAGTCAACCACTTTAAATGAAATGCAAGGTACGGTGCAGTGGATCGGATAACTGATCGATCGAACACTAATGTTGTTCGATCGGACAACATGCATGAACAACCATGACAAATTCTTAGCAAGGTGTCACCTGATCGGACGTCTGTTCGATCGGGTGGCACTCCTAGTGCATCGAACATGTTGAAAAATCGATTAAGTGTTGAAGTATAGTATCTCATGATCCGAAGAGTAATCCGATCGGACAGTAGTTCGATCGATCAACAGTTCGTTCAATACTAGTCTTCAAAGTAAATTGATTAAGTGTGGGACCATGTGTTAACCGATCGGCTGGCCAGTCGATCGGCAGACTGCCCGATCGGCTGGCTGTCCGTTCGGACAGCAGTCTGATCGGTCAGCACCCTGACCTGATCAGCCTATTCGTCTAACACTTGGTTGTTCTGTTTGTTTGTCGTTTCGTTGAGGTATTTTGACAACGAGTCGAACCATAGATCCCTCGTCCTTACTTGATTCCCCTGGTCGGATAGGAATCACCCAAATCCGGCCGGTGGACTGTTCGGAACGGAGTTTAACATTTAACCCGAAATCGGTTAACCTCATGGGTAGAATCCAGATCTTGAGCCATGCCACCACCGGAGTGATTTGTAAGCCGGCACAGGCTCCGTTTCTATCGGTTTGAAGGCATTGAGTGAAAAAGAGCTGAAAGAAAATTGGAAAATCCATCTTTCAATCCTTTTCACCGGGTATATGTTTAGATCTATGAAAGATCTTTGTTTGTTTATGTGGAAATCAGCTAGATCCAAGTTGTTCTTGGTGGGTTGAGGCCAAAACATGAAGTTCGTCAAGAACCCATGATGACATCATCCTAGAACACTTGAATCTTGATGATTTCACGGTTAAAAGTTAAGATTTGAAAGATAGAAAGATGTAGGAGTGCGTGTAGATTAAGAAAGTACAAGATTTAGGACGAAATCTTACCGGAATCGAGAGGAATCTGAGAAAAGGATGAGCTAAGCGTGCTGGTCGAACAGAGGTTTCCAAAAGTGGAAAGGATGACAATGACAGGGGTATTTATAGGATGCCAGATGAGGAAAGTGCTGGCCGATCGGCCAGGCAGCTCGATCGGACAGCCTGTCCGATCGGACAGCAGTCCGTTCGGCTGGCTGTTCGATCGGCTGGTAGTCTGATCAATCAGCTGCACGTTTCGAGTGTTCGGTGCGACGATTTTTGATATTTCGATTGTGAGCTGTTCGATACGATAGGGTTTCCTAGTCAAATTACTTTTAATCCCAACCACTCATATCTTGCGCTATCCTTTCTCCACTAATTATCATAGTTCGATTGTGATTCGAGTTCGATGCCAATTGAGTTCGATTGCATTTCGATTGATTACCACAACATAACATAAATAAGCATGCACAGGTAACATGTAAGGCACACACATACACGTATAACAGTAACTAATATGCTTAGTTTGAGTTGAGATTCGATTAGATGTCGATTTGATTAGCATACTTTGATTATCGTTTCGTTAACTTTATCGCATTGTTACTTCCTACAGTTCACATTCGTAAGTCGATTAGATGGCGTTTGTAATACGTCGATTGTTGTAATTATTGACACTTACTCCACATAATACAACTAAATTAAACACATAAAAGAAATTCTCTACAAGTCGAGTTGCGCGAAATCGGTCGTTGACTTGACCTCGACTTTGACTTTGACTTCCCGAAAACACGGGGTGTTACAGCCTCCCCTTGTTTAGGGAATTTCGTCCCGAAATTAAGCTGAAAGTTGTACAACACCATGAATCACGTTTGAGAACTTTCTCTTTCTAGACTTTCTCCTTAAATAACTGCGGGTGCTTCGCCTTCATGTCGCTTTCGAGTTCCCAAGTGAACTCTGCGCCTCGTTTGCCTTTCCATCGGACTTTCACAATAGGAACGCGAGAGCGTCTGAGTTGCTTGGTTTGGCGGTCCATGATTTCGACAGACTTTTCCACGAAGTGTAATGTTTCGTTCACTTGCAGATCATCGAGTGGAACGTGTAAGTCGTGGTCGGCTAGGCATTTTCGGAGGTTTGACACGTGGAAAGTCGGGTGGACGTTACTAAGTTCCTCCGGTAGTTCGAGTCTGTAGGCGACTTTTCCGATCCTTTCCAGAATCTTAAAAGGCCCAACATATCGAGGCGCGAGCTTTCCTTTCTTGCCGGATCGGACCACACCCTTCCAAGGCGATACCTTTAGGAGTACGTAGTCACCAACGTCAAATTAAAGGGGCTTGCATCGTCTATCGGCATAACTTTTCTGTCGATTCCGAGCTTTTATCAAGTTGTCTCGAATTTGGAAAATTCTGTCTGTCGTCTCTTGTAATAGCTCATGACCGGTTAATTGCAAATGCCCGATCTCGTGCCACACAATAGGCGATCGACAACTTTTTCCGTATAAAGCCTCGAATGGTGCCATTTGAATGCTTGCAAGATAGCTGTTGTTATACGAGAATTCGACTAACGGCAGGTATTTATCCCAATTACCACCGAAGTCTATGACACAAGAACGGAGCATGTCTTCAAGAGTACGAATCGTTCTTTCAGTCTGACCGTCGGTTTGAGGGTGGAAAGCGGTACTTAGATTAAGCAATGTACCGAGTGCCGTTTGAAACGTTTCCCACAGTCGCGAGGTAAACCGAGCATCACGATCAGAGATGATATCACGAGGCGTCCCATGATTACAAATGATATCGTCGGTGTAGATTCGGGCTAATCGTTCTACCTTGTAGTCTTCCTGTATTGGTAAAAAGGTAGCTGAGTTAGTCAATCGGTCAACCATAACCCAAATGCTGTCGTGACCTGATGACGTGTGCGGTAGCTTTGTTATAAAGTCCATAGCTATACTCTCCCACTTCAACATGGGGATCGGTGGTTGTTCGAGTAAGCCAGAGGGTCTTTGATGTTCAGCCTTAACTCTTGCACATGTCAGGCATTTTCCAACGTAAAGGGTAATATCCCTTTTCATGCCGGGCCACCAGTATTTGTAACGAAGGTCCTGGTACATTTTGTCGGCACCGGGATGAATAGAATACCGGGATTTGTGGGCTTTGTCCATCACGATTTGTCGCAAATTGGTCCGTTTAGGGATCCAAATTCGGTCCAGAAAGTGGAATATCCCATTTGACTTGTCCACAAGATGGGTTCCATCGTGGTAGATTCTTTCTTTATTCAGAGTGCGTTCGTTGAAACACGCATGCTGAGCTTCGCGGATGAGGGATTCGAGGTCGTACTGGGCTTGAACATTACGAGTGCTAAGCAGATAGCTCCGTCTGCTGAGTGCGTCGGCAACAACATTTGCTTTGCCTGGGTGATAACGAATCTCACAGTCGTAATCATTGAGAAGTTCTACCCATCGGCGTTGACGCATATTAAGTTCCTTCTGATTAAAGATATGTTGTAGGCTCCTATGATCGGTGAAGATCGTACACTTGGTACCGTACAGGTAGTGTCGCCAAATCTTTAACGCAAAAACAACTGCGCCTAGCTCGAGATCATGGGTTGTATAGTTCTTCTCGTGGATTTTGAGCTGACGAGATGCGTAAGCTACAACCTTATCTCGTTGCATGAGAACACAACCAAGACCAAGGTGGGAAGCATCACAATAGACAACGAAATCGTCGTTTCCGTCGGGTAATGTGAGAACAGGAGCATTGCAAAGCTTATGCTTGAGGGTTCGAAAGGCAGACTCTTGTTCAGTTCCCCTAACAAAAGGCTTGTCTCTATGCGTGAGAGCGGTAAGCGGTACAGCGATCTTTGAGAATCCTTCGATAAATCGTCGATAGTAGCCCGCTAGTCCGAGAAAAGAACGAACTTCAGACGGGTTTTTAGGCGTAATCCAACTCTTAACAACTTCAATCTTCGCAGGATCGACGTGGATACTTTGACTATTAACAATGTGACCCAGAAACTGAACTTCCTCCAACCAGAATTCACACTTGGAGAACTTGGCATAAAGTTGGTTCCCCTGGAGTAGCTCGAGAACCAAACGTAGATGTTGCGCTTGTTCGGTTTTCGATTTGGAATAGATCAAGACATCGTCGATGAATACGATGACGAAACGGTCGAGATATGGTTTACACACGCGATTCATCAGATCCATAAAAACCGCAGGTGCGTTGGTTAAACCAAAGGGCATAACAACGAATTCGTAGTGGCCGTATCGAGTGCGAAACACGGTTTTGGGTATATCCTCTTCTTGAATACGTAGCTGGTGATAGCCTGAACGTAGATCGATCTTCGAGAAACACGTAGCGCCTTGTAGTTGATCAAACAAATCGTCGATGCGGGGTTGAGGATAGCGGTTCTTGATAGTTAACTTATTCAATTCCCGATAGTCGATGCACATCCTGAACGACCCATCCTTCTTTTTGACGAAAAGGACTGGCGCGCCCCAAGGAGAGGGGCTCGGGCGAATGAGGCCTTTCTCAAGTAATTCCTGGAGTTGGTTTGAAATTTCACGCATTCCGGATGGCGCTAGTCGGTAGGGAGCTTTGGCAATAGGGTTGGCTCCAGGAATGAGGTCGATACGAAAGTCGATATCACGACTTGGCGGTAGTCCGGGAAGATCCTCTGGAAACAAATTAGGAAATTCTCGAACCACTGGAACGTCTTTTACTTCCTTCTTCTCTTTCCTTTCCTTCTCCGCTACTACAATGTTAGCCAAGAAAGCCCTGTATTCCTTGCGGAGATACTTGCTAGCTTGAACACATGACATGAGCTTGAGACCTTTTGAAGTAGTATCACCGTACACACACAATAGATCACCATTTGCCAGCGAGAATCGAATCATCTTGTCGAAGCACACAACTTCAGTATGGTTTTCACGAAGAAAGTCCATGCCTACTATGATGTCAAAACTTCCGAGTTGCATCGGAATGAGGTCGATTGGGAATATATGATTGTTGAGCTCAAGAGTACAATCACGAAGAACAGAATTGACGGTGACAACTCTTCCGGTAGCGACTTCAACATCGAATGTCGAGGAGAGTTGGGAGCGTTTACGACTAGGGAGTTTCTCGAATTCGAACGACACAAAGCAATTATCGGCTCCAGTATCAAATAAACACGAAGCATAAATACCATTCACAAGGAACGTACCATTGACCACGTTGTTGTCGGCTTGGGCTTGACGAACGTTGATGTTGAAAGTTCTGGCGCGTTCGGCTTATTGTTACTGTTGCTGCTGTTGTTGCTGGTGCTGCTGCTGTTGAGGCTGCTGCTGCTGGGGCTCTTGTTTCACAACCCTATTCGGGCACATGTTGGCAAAATGGTTAGGGTCGCCACATGCGAAGCAGGCTCTGGATTTGACCGCGGGTGCCGGAGGATCTTGTTGACCCTGAGGGGCGGTGAGTAGAGCTTGATGAGCATGAGCTTGTCGAAGACGGCAGTTGGTAGTAAAATGACCGTACATATTGCAATGAGCCCAAAAACGGCAAGCAATGGCAGTCGTGTGATGGTAGGTACAAGTAGGGCAGAGCGGGTGTGGCCCAGTGTATGCACGCTTTGCAGGCGGTGCATTTGCCACAGGCGCCGCTACTTGATGCTGTTGGGCTGGTACAGCTTGAATCGGTGCAGCAGTGATTACACAGTTCTTGTTGCTGGAGCTGTTCTTTCTCTTGTTCTTCCTCTTGTTGCTCGATGAGGTGGTGGTTTCAGCAGCTGGTGCGGCGATGGTAGCTTGATGCAGGTGCTTTGAAATTTTATCCTAGACACCGGCCTTGACCCGTTTGTCATTGATTTCAGCAGCCAGTAGATAAGTTTCTTCGATCGTCGTAGTCTTGGCCGCTTGAATGAAATCAGCAACACAGTCAGGCAGGGCTCATATATACTTCTTGATTGCCATGTCTGGAGTCTTGACCTGATCGGGACAAATGATGCTGAGCTGTTTGAAGCGAGCAGTGAGTGCAGCATTTTCACCATCCTTTTGCTGTATGTGCCAAAATTCACCCTCTAGCTTCTGACGTTCATGAGGAGGGCATAATTCTTCCAGCATGACTTCCTTGAGCTCGTCCCACGACAGACCATAGGCTGCATCGTTCCCTCGCTTGTTCCTTTCGGCCGTCCACCAGTCTAGTGCACGGGACTGGAAAACGCCAGTAGCATTCAGAGTTCGGAGGTCATCGGGGCAACCACTCTGCCGTAGAGTGACCTCAATGGAATCAAACCATTGGAATAGTGCAGTAGGACCTCCCTCGCCGGTGAATTCTTTTGGCCTACACGACTTGAATTGCTTGAAATTGCAAGCCTTGGTGGTAGCTTTAGGAGCTTCGGTCCTCGATTCCTCAGATGATTTGCTGGCATTCTCGTAAACATCACTCACGGCCTTTGCTACACTTTTAGCGATGATGGCAGCAAGGCATTTGTCTCTCTTTTCTTGACGAGAAAGTAGGGGATGACGGGATCCAGATGACATTGTCTGCAACAGACATCGTCACAGGACTCAACACATTGTATTCGAATCTCACCTCACACGTCTACTACATACTAAAGCTCAGGAACACAATGTAATATGTATCACATACACACATAGGCACATAATCACATATTCATATAAACACAGAAACACCTAAGCACGTAGGGCACAGAATCACAGAAGCACCTAATCATGTAGTCACAAGAGGCATATAGGAGCATATAGAAACACGCAGAGTATTCCGACTGCCTCAGAATACAAAACCTAGCATTCAAAGTTCGCGAGTGTTCGAATATAGCGATCGCTTTTGATATATCGAGTCGTGTAGTATAAGCGTATATCGTAGCATAAGGTCGTCCACAATTTAGTGATTTGTTAGCGTATTGAGATAGAAATGTAAGGCGAGTTGTGTGTGTCGATCGAAGTGAAAACAAAAATCGAGTAAATTTCCAAAATTTAAACTCATAAATAGGTAAACACACATATAGCACATAAAATCGATGAATCATCAGAGTCAGCAATTGCGGCTCAGGATTGAAATACATAAAAATCGAGAAGTAGATTGTCTGCGGCTAGTAGACTTCGACTAACCAAAGTGGTTCGACTATTCACAAGGATCCGTTGTGCACATTCGACCTTCAGGACTATGCTTCTGCCTCGATTCTTGGGCGTTTGGCACACATCCCGTTAGTCATATTGTGACTTCAGGTCGTTGGAGTCCGTCGAAACTTTGGTGAGAGTTTTGTAAAAGGAACGGAATAAGTCGTCAAGGTTAGGGTTTCACCCCTAGCTTAACAACTTCGTTCCTGTTTTTAATAAAATAGAGGAGATTATTCATCAAAATATGGATTTCACTCCTGATTTGGCATAATTCTCCTCGTTTGTAGATAAAAATGCGGGTTGATTAAGCAACTTTAGTCGAGAGTTTGCGGTTTTCACACCTATTCTCGGCTTAGTTACTCTTTCATAGTTGAAAATTCGAGTGTAGTGATAGTGTAGCATAAGCGAGAATAGCGAGAAACGGTAAGCTCATACATAATCCCTAACGGATATGCACAAGTCGGTCTGTTGGTTCCTAACTATAGACTAGGTATCTAAGACATCGACCCGGACTAGGTCGTGTCTTGCCTAATTCCCTATAGTTATGGCTCTGATACCAATCTGTCACACCCCAACCGATGGCGGAATCATCGGGGCATGGCACTGAGCGAAACAGATTGTCCAGAAGTTTCCATAACAATTATCATTACCATTCAATTTAAAATAACATGTCCTATACCATGTCTCAAACAACAAACAAATTATTACAGATAAAATCTAGGCAAATAACTCTGTTCCGATAACTCAAATTTATACATAAATAGTTTATTTATTGGTTTCTAGGACCTCTTTTCCTAGCTTCGATTTCAACACTGCGCAGAGAGCATCCTAGACCTTTCCTAGCCTCGATCATACAAACAACTTAAGCACCTGTCACATACGTTAAAATATAGTCAATACATATAATGTAAAGGTGAGCATACAAGTTTGATAATAGCATATAGAGTTCGAATTCGTTTACGCATAACCAGCACGTACACATAGTGAAATGAAGCACGTTAGTTATCGACATAGACCCATCGATACCAATGACTGCGGGTTGACTGCCTGAGGCAGTTCGCAATACATGATTACCACCGTAATCCATGCAAGTAATTGTCCTTAACAACCCTCGTGTGAACGGGTGCTGAGTCCAAACTATAGTACTATCGTTGCTAAGGCAGGTAGACAACATTCCATGTGTAAACATAACAAACAAGCATTCATAAGCCACGTATAACATGCATTATCGGTTAGCGTTCAATTAGTATTGAGTAGTGTGTTTGATGTGATTTGAATAGTTGTAACGTATGTAACACCCAAAAGTGCATAAAGCAAAAAGGGATCGAGTATACTCACAGCGGTTGATGGATTGAAGGGAGCGCTTAGCGAGTAAGGTTAGCCTGAATGGATTTATAGCATAACGATAAGTGACGCGTAAAATGATGCAAAGTGTTGGAGAGTCGGACAGCTGGTCGATCGGACGGCTGACCGTTCGGTTGACAGTCCGCTCGGACCGCTGTCCGGTCGGTCGGTAGGCCGATCGGATGGCTGTTCAAGGGGATTGTTTCTTCCTTTGAGAAGGATGTGTTTGTGTATGATGATTGACTTTCGAAGTTTTCGTTGTAGCATTTGAAAACATTGAAGTACCTTTACCCTTCAGGTCGGTCGATCGGACGGCTGTTCGATCGGCCGGTAACCCGATCGGTTACGTATTTTAGTGAATTGTAGTGATTTGCTTTGGATCGGACAGGTCAACAAGTCAAAAACTTAATGATTTGCTGACCGATCGGTTGGCAAGTCAACAATAGTCAACCACTTTAAATGAAATGTAAGGTACGGTGCAGTGGATCGGATAACTGATCGATCGAACACTAATGCTGTTCGATTGGACAACATGCATGAACAACCATGACAAATTCTTAGCAAGGTGTCACCTGATCGGACGGCTGTTCAATCGGGTGGCACTCCTAGTGCATCGAATATGTTGAAAAATCGATTAAGTGTTGAAGTATAGTATCTCATGATCCGTAGAGTAATCCGATCGGACAGGAGTTCGATCGATCAACAGTTCGTTCAATACTAGTCTTCAAAGTAAATTGATTAAGTCTGGGACCATGTGTTAACCGATCGGCTGGCTGTCCGTTCGGACAACAGTCCGATCGGTCAGCACCCTGACCTGATCAGCCTATTCGTCTAACACTTGGTTGTTCTGTTTGTTTGTCATTTCGTTGAGGTATTTTGACAACGAGTCGAACCATAGATCCCTCTTCCTTACTTGGTTCCCCTGGTCGGATAGGAATCACCCAAATCCGGCCAGTGGACTGTTCGGAACAGAGTTTAACGTTTAACCCGAAATCGGTTAACCTCGTGGGTAGAATCCAGATCTTGAGCCATGCCACCACCTGAGTGATTTGTAAGCCGGCACAGGCTCCGTTTCTATCGGTTTGAAGGCATTGAGTGAAAAAGAGGTGAAAGAAAATTGGAAAATCCATCTTTCAATCCTTTTCACCGGGTATATGTTTAGATCTATAAAAGATCTTTGTTTGTTTATGTGGAAATCGGCTGGATCCAAGTTATTCTTGGTGGGTTGAGGACAAAACATGAAGTTCTTCAAGAACCCATGATGACATCATCCTAGAACACTTGAATCTTGATGATTTCACGGTTAAAAGTTAAGATTTGAAAGATAGAAAGACGTAGGAGTGCGTGTAGATTAAGAAAGTACAAGATTTAGGACGAAATCTTACCGGAATCGAGAGGAATCTGAGAAAGGAATGAACTAAGCGTGCTGGTCGAACAGAGGTTTCCAAAAGTGGAAAGGATGACAATGACAGGGGTATTTATAGGATGCCAGATGAGGAAAGTACTGGCCGATCGGCCAGGCAGCTCGATCGGACAGCCTGTCCGGTCGGACAGCAGTCCGTTCGGCTGGCTGTTCGATCGGCTGGTAGTCTGATCGATCAGCTGCACGTTTCGAGTGTTCGGTGCGACGATTTTTGATATTTCGATTTCGGTTGCCACCGGTTCGATACGATAGGGTTTCCTAGTCAAATTACTTTTAATCCCAACCACTCATATCTTGCGCTATCCTTTCTCCACTAATTATCATAGTTCGATTGTGATTTGAGTTCGATGCCGATTGAGTTCGATTGCATTTCGATTGATTACCACAACATAACATAAATAAACATGCACATCTAACATGTAAGGCACACACATACACGTATAACAGTAACTAATATGCGTAGTTCGAGTTGAGATTCGATTCGATGTCGATTTGATTAGCATACTTTGATTATCGTTTCGTTAACTTTATCGCATTGTTACTTCCTACAGTTCACAGTCGTAAGTCGATTAGATGGCGTTTGTAATACGTCGATTGTTGTAATTATTGACACTTACTCCACATAATACAACTAAATTAAACACATAAAAGAAATTCTCTACAAGTCGAGTTGCGCGAAATCGGTCGTTGACTTGACCTCGACTTTGACTTTGACTTCCCGAAAACACGGGGTGTTACAGGTACGGGCCGAGCAGGATAGACGAGAGAGAGAGGGATTACCCCCGATACCGCTTCCACCGGCTCGAGCACCACATCAGCAGCAGCAGCAGCCACAGCAGCCAGATCGAGATTCGGATTCGGATTCGGATTTGGATGCATAGACCTGTTGTTGTTTTTATTTTTATTATGGATGTACAAACTTATCTTATATATTTTTGTTATGGATGTACAAAGTTATCTTATATATGTCATATTTATGTTTGTTTTCAGTTATTCGGTTACTTAATGATTGTTGTCTTAAATTGAGATAATACGGAAACAAAATATGTTTTGAATATAATACGGAAACAATATATCCCCTGAATATAATACGGAAACAATATTTGAACGAGATAAAATTTTAATCGGAAGAATAATATTTAAAAAAGTAAAATGTTAAAAACATTATAATATTTAATCGATATAATATATTTAAAGAGCCGATTTTTAAAATAGTTGATTTTTAAAAAACAAAAACTTTTTTATAGTGTGAAAAACAAATAAAACAAAACTTTCTTTAAAACCAAAAAAATTTTCAACCAAAAAACATATCTTCAAAAACTATCCAAAAAACCATACCAAAACCCACCAAAACACCCCTTATTTCAGCAAAAAAAAAAAAAAAAACCCAAGACTTAGACGCCTCGTATAGAGCTGTACCTTTCGTATAGGGTTCCTTAAACTTTGTGCCTGACACCCTCTGAGACCCCCTTGAATTCAGTGCTTAGACGCCTCGTATAGCCCTATACGAGGCGTCTAGGGCACAAAAAGTGTGAAAATAGGCGAAGAGGGTGTCCAAATAGATTGAGCCTTTAATAATTAGTTGTAATTATCATGTCCTTGTTAATTGATTAGATAATTATCTAGCATCCTAAACGAGTTAGGTTTGGATGTTTATATGATAATTATACGAGGTATTCAGGATTGTAAGAATCAAGTTTTCGTGTAGTATTCTTGATCAAATAATATTGTAGGAGTTAGCCACACATATTTATGTCATTTGATATTCGATTGAGACTTGAATTCATAGTATCAAAAGTTTACTAAATATGTGGTACTTGAAACCTTTTCAGTTTTACGTTTAAATATTCTTATAAAAATATTATTTAATTAAAAAAGAGGAAAAAGTTGTGATTTTTAGTATAATTATAGAGATGAAAATGAAGAATTAATTCTGAATGTTCTAACTCATACACTCTCCAAACATACTCTTAAATCTAAGTCAACTAGGTGATGCCCCGCCCGCGTTGCGGGGCGATGGCCGAATAATTATCAACCAATTAAAAAAACAGTACTATAGTTTTGCTAGAAATAAAAAGTAAAAAGAGTGTTACGAAGCTCTTTGAAACGATTTTTAGCTGGGGCAAAGTTATATATTTCTTTTTACTTGGGGGAAAAATCAAATTCTTTTCCTGATGGTAAAATCTTAATTTTTACTTAGAGGAAAACCATATTTTTATTTTGCACTGGGGGCAAAAACGTAATTTTGAATTGAGGATGATATCGTAATTTTGAACCGAGGGGAAATTCGTAAATTTTAGCTGGGGGCAAAAGTATAAATTTATTTTGAACCTGGGCAAATACGTAATTATAAACTGTGGGCAAAACCGTAATTTTAAAGTAGGTATAAAATAATAAACTGGTGTAAAATCGTAATTTTGAGCCGGGGGAAAACAAAATTTTATTTTGAACTGGGGCGAAAACGTAATTTTGGCTGAGGGTAGAAGCGTAATTTTTTTTACCGAGAGCGAAATCATATTTTTTAGCTCGGGGCAAAAGGGTAAATGTATTTTGAAGTTGTGGCAAAACCGTATTTTTTAGCTCGCCGCCCATTTGAACCAATGGCAGAAAAACATTATTCCAGGGCAAAATCGTAATTTTAAAGTGTGTATAAAATAAAAAACTGGTTGGTCAAATAGAGGAGGGGCGGCCGCTCATTTGAACCAATGGCAGAGTGATACTATTCCCTGCCATGTGGTTTGTATATGTTGAAAATGAAAATTGCTTCTACTCTTCAGCTGCTTCTACTGTTCCTTTGCTTCAATTATTAATATATAGGGTAAAGGGTAATATCCACCATGGGAGTAGAGCTCTCAATCATGGTCCCCACGATAGAGCTCAAGGGGTTAGGAGGTGGAAATCTATTGTGGAGCAATGGATGTATGGGGATCAAACCTCGACAATCGACACCAACCAATTTACTCTGGGACACATGATTTACCTCTCTCATGTTAACCGTGATACTGCTCGGTGGAAAACGTCTAATGGCGGCGTACTCCATGAACACACTTCATCATCATCATCATCATCGTACTCAGTATATCCCACCTATAGCAAAGCTAAGGTAGGGTCTGAGGAGGGTGGGATGTAGACAGCCTTACCTCTACCCCTTAGAAATAGAGAGGCTGCTTCCAATGAGACCCCCGGCTCGATTGTGGTTTTGCATCAAGCCTTGGACATAAGGCACATAACACTCAGCAATTGAGACAAACGCCAATTGGTGCATGTACCCCCTTGTCTTTCGGCTATCAACGCCACCACATGATGCCTGATTAACGATCCCCTCTTTTTAACGTTATTTTCACGAAATTAGTAAAATAACGTTAAAAATTAGTGCACTTTTGCTTTTGCCCCCCCGAGCGCCCACACATATATTACATTATATGAGCAGACCGCAAACACACTTACTTATACCTTATTGGCATTAGACTCTTATATTTGTTAGCCATCTTTCTCATTTTAAAACTTTCACACACATTAAATAAAAACAAATTAGCTAAAACCACCAGCCGACTAAAATCGGGTAGCCCACCCAACCCACATAAGTTGGTTTGTTGTTTTCTGAAATCATAGTTAGCAGTACAATCAAAACTTTTTTTTATCAAGTTTTATCGAATGATAATATAAACACCCGTATCTCAAATAAGTCGAAGCCATTTTCAAAATTTCCAGTCATTTGCCATGTGTTACTTAAATACAAATGATTTTCAATCAAATCTTTTTATTTGAACTTCACATATACAATTATATAATTCCTATCATATAGATGATAGTTATTGCTTAAAAAGGGAAAAAAAAAGAAGAAGAGAAAATAAAATATAAAAAAAAACAAACATAATAGTAAATAGTAAATCCAATTAATAAGGAGATGAAATTTACAACCACAATTGTTGTAACTGGCTCCATAATTGTAACAATTCGCTCCATATAATTTCCCTGAGAAATAGAAATAAGAAAAATATCAGACTCGTACACTCTAGAATTTCATTTTAAAGTACACACATATATAACCTTTTTTATAAGTTAAAATATTTCTTATTAGAATAAGATCACTTCCTATACAATATAGGGCAGGGGCGGACCTACCCTTTGTTCAGGGTGGGCGGCCGCACCCCTTGAAAAAAAAATTAATGTATATTTTAGGTAAAAAAACCCGACCGCACCCCTTAAAGATATGGTTGAACACCTCATTCGCACCCCTAGCAAATAATTTATGGGTCCGCCACTGATATTAGAGTGAATAAAATGTACCTCATGTCAGCCGTAGCAAGAGCCAAAATGGTCATACCAGTAGCAAGAATTATTGTTTTTGCTATTTTTCTAAAGTATTCCTCAGGTAAAGTTTTCGCAACACCAATAACAATTAAACTAGATACAATAGCCCAGCAAAGTCCCATGAATATTTCATTTTCCTTCCACATTTTAATTGAATAAGCCAACAAGTCAAATCTTGAACCTGATACAACATGCACATCTAAGAGGTTAGAAACACATATATATATAACACATGTACATATATCGCACACAGGTTGGTATATAGATTATGAAACCTTTGACATTGTTTTTATCCATTTCCCAATAGATGCACAATATCACGGCATTCCATATCATTACAAGAAGTAACGCGGTTGACCCAACTCCGTTGTAGTTGTTAGCCATTATCAAGCGTTTTCTTAGATTTTGTACGACTTGGTCAAACAAGAAAGATCGTTCTACATGTTTTATTAACTTATTCTGGTTTAAGAATGATTGGTTAGGTTCTTTTCTTGTTGTTATGGGTGTTTGTCACAAAAGGGTTTTGTAGATGCAAAGGTGAATGGTATTTTTATAATTACTTTAGGGTTGAACTTTGAAGGAAAAGGTTATGGAATATGCTTTGGTTAAAGCTTTTGCTCACTGATCGATTCTTTATAAAATCTAGTTTTGGTTTTTTATGTTTAAATAGTCTTTTCACTATTCATTTCTAGGTTTAAATGTTTTATAAGTTTAAATGGTAACTAGACTCGTAATTGGGTTGTATTAGATAAGTGAAAAGGTTGAAGTATTATAGAAGTGAGCGGCAAATTTTTTTGCAATTTATTAGTTGATATCATTTTGAAGCATAAATTTTTAAATAACCTTCTTCGTCATCATACTCAGTAAATCCTATCAATAGCAAAGCTAAGATAGGGTCTGAGGAGGGTAAGATATAGATAATCTTACCTCTACCCAGGGGCGGACCTACCCTATGGGGTGGGTGGGCGGCCGCACCCCTTGAAAAAAAAATTTAGTGGTATTTTCCACGAAAAATCCCGACCGCACCCCTTGGAAATTTTCGTCTGCACCCCTTAGAAAAAAATGTTAGGAATTTATATAAAAAAAATTGTGAACACGGATTGAAACCCGATCCAATTATGTAAACAAGTTAGCCCACTAACCCCTTTAATAAAACTTAAATTCATTCCATCAAGCCCAATAAGTTAATATCAATTCAAGCCCAACCCAAATACAACATTAATTAAACAAAATCAGTCCAGTTTACAAAAAAAAAAAAAAAAAAAAAAAAACCCCAATCGACTGCTAGCTTTGTGCGACTCCCGCCCTCCCTCTGCCTCACCTCACTGCCAGCGACCTACGACACCCCCACCCCTGACGGCGACTGCAACATTCCAGCGAAGAATAGCTTAACTCCGGCCACGAACAGGTACATGTCTTGTTTTTTGTTATTTTAATGTTTATGTGATTTTGTTCAAGACTCATGATATAATAGGATGGGTTAAAAAAGTTTAAACTTTTATGTGTTTTGAGGTAATTTGGGGTTATTTTAGTCTTTATAGGATGAGTTTGTTGTCTCTTAATCTCTTATTGATTATATGATTGGTTTGAAAAGTTGAAATTCAAAACTTAAAAATTAAGGAATATTGATGGTTGAACACTCAAAGATTTTAGTTTGATGTTTTTTTGTTTTACAAGAACCTAATTTTTTATTTATATATCTTGGCGGCCTAAAATTTTAAAAAATATTCCGCACCCCCATGGAAAAAATTCATGGGTCCGCCACTGTCTCTACCCCATAGGAATAGAGAGACTACTTCCAGTGAGACCCTCGACTCGTTTTAATTAACCTTCATTTTTGAAATTTCTTAGGCCACCCGGAGCACTGAGCGGGTAAGGCTTTGCGGATGCCGCTACCCCTGTGGGTAGGCTTGGAGGATTTGGCTGGTTAGCTCAGGTACCCGCACGACATTTTGTCTTCTTTAATGCTTTTTTGACCGTTGATAAGAATTTGATAGTTTGTGATTTACAAAAAAAATCAAATTCAAATAATTTTATCTTTCTCTATTTAACCAATTCATCTCATTATTTACTTTACCTCATCCACAAAACTCTCATTTTTTTAAGAAATGGTTAAATTTTTTACGTATTTTTTATGATTTATTTTATATCTGACTTTATTTGAATTAAAAAAATATTTTATGACCCAGTACTTGTAATGGGTACTTAACACTAAGGTGCTGTTTGTTTTTGTAGACAAAAACTGTCTGCAGTCTGATTTCAGCTGATTTTATGTCTGCAACTGAAGACGTGGTCTGAGGGTCTGCAAGCTGAAAATATAATACTGTTTGTTTTATAAACTGGATGTCGTCTGTATAAGCTGAAAATGATTTAACTATTATACTTATCACAGTTAATAAAAGTCATTTAACATTCAAGTTACATAAAAAACCATAATAGCACCAAGTATCAATAACCAAAAAAATAGTAAAATAAACTCAAAGTACATTGTTTTGCATTAATTCTTGTGCTATTTGATCTCGAAGTTGACTAAAAAATTCACGGTCCGCTAAACTTCCATGTCGTGGTACTTCTTCTACCCTATTTTCACCACCATCTTGTACATGTTCATCTCCATCTTGAAGGCGTACATTTGGGTGATCATATTTATCAAAAAGGTCATCGCTTAAACCCTCTTTCCGTATAAATTTGTGAAGCGTAAAACACGCAACGGTAATATTTCGTTGCGTAACCAACGAAAAGGGAGCCATTTTCTTTAATATTGGAAAACATGCTTTTAATACACCATACGCGCGTTCAATACATTTCTAAGCTTTGCATGTGCGTGGTTGAATTTTTCCTTGTCGTTTAATGCACGATTTCGACGGAAATCTCCAAGGCAATACCTCACATTTCTATATGGTGCCATAAAGCCTCGAGTGTGTGCATAAGTAGCATCACATAGATAATATTTATCTGAAAAAAACAATTCAATCTTCAAACTATATAATATAAAAAATAAAGTTGGAATCATAGATATATACCCGGAGGAGGAAATGGAAATGGTGCATTTGCAGTTGTTAAAGATTCGGACAATATTCTAGAATCATGTGCCACTCCTTCCCATCCGGCCACGAGAAACGTAAACATCATGTTGAAGTCACATATGGCCAAAACATTTTGATAGCAATCGCCTTTTCCTCTTCCCCTGTATAAATGTTGTTTCTCAACAGGGACAATATCATGTATCAAAGTACCATCAAGTGCACCAATTGCTCCCTATGTAAAATTTAATATTTACTAATATACGTGGAAGGAAATCACAAAAGTATTTGTATAACGTACCTTAAAAACTTTTCGTAATCTCTTATGATGCCCCGGAATATTTGGATTAGGATTAAAAGATGTTGGTACAATAACCTCTTTGGCAAACCCCATCATTCTTGACAATACTTCATGAAAATACTAATAAATCGTTTGTTTTGAGTGTTGAAATCTACGCATAACAACCGAAAAACGTTGATTGTGACCAAGCATCATAAAAAACATAACCATTTTTCTTCAAGGGATACATGTTTACTATCTTTTAGCCAACATTTTACTCTCCCTATTTCTTCAAGACATGTTTCTAACATGCATTTGATAGCCTCATGCGTCCATTGTTGTCGACCATCATTAGTTTCCATCTAAAATTCAATCACAAACAACATACAACTCAACAGGGACACAAATACGCAGCCATAACTAACAAAAAAACGTAGCCATTAACTTTTACAATACACCAAGAAAATTAACAATCGCAGCCATAAATTACAAAAAACGCAGCCATAAATTACAAAAAAACACAGCCATAAATTACAAAAAACACAACCATAACTAACAAAAAACGCAGCCATAAAAAACGCAGCCATAAATTACAACAATACACCAAGAAAATTAACAATCGCAGCCATAAATTACAAGAAACACAACCATAAATTACAAAAAAAAAAAAAAAAACGCAGCCATAAAAAACGCTGTCACACCCGTCAAATTGCGGAAGCGTGCGGTGTGACTTGATCAGTTTTCATTGCACACGATAATAGTAAACAACTACATGATTAAAACAACGATGTTCATCCATTCATAAGTTAAAACATTAAAAACCACAAGTTGTTTAAGTTACAAGCCAACATAAGTTTAAGTTAAGTTACACATTAAAATAAGTTTTAAGTTCCATGAAGGGAGTAGTTCAACAAAAATGATTTAAAACATGAGGCTTTGCATCCTATATCTTATCAAAGATGAGATATATGGATCATACCCTCCAAAAGGGATGACATCGAGACTTGTAACCCAAAAGCTTGAAAGTAACGCCGGCACCAAGATCCATCTAATTCCCTGAAATACATGTAAGTTTGAAAACAATCAACAAAGTTGAGCAAGTTCATGCGTTTTGAGTGAGTTCCAAATAAATTTTTAAACATTTGAGAGATCTTTTAACAACAGGTATGTAAAGCGTCTATGAACAGATCATTAATGTTTTTCAAGGACATTAATATGTGTTGCGACATATGAAGCACTCAAACCTAGCGAATTTCCACCGGTCCACCCGGCTGGAACAACAAAAGCACTACATGGGCAACACAAGGACCCAAGAGTGGGGATCGCTACACCCGATAGATCTACCACTTCTGCCCCTCGGTCTATACAAGATTAATGGCATTTAAGAGAGATATTATTCGCTCACATGATCTAACAGTTCATTCCCTAGCTAAACCATACCATCGAGACATGTACTTCACCCCCCGAGAGTTATAAATCCAAAAACAATTAAGAGAAAAGGGGGACATGAGCTCACAGTTTTGCGTCCGTAACAATGCGTACTCAAATTCGGTTTCCTCGGGGCGTGTTGCAACCTACAAACGTGCTAGGTTTTGTTAGACTCGGTCTTGTAACGACTCTTAGTCTTAATTATTTATTAGGACTTGTTTTGGAATTACATTTGCTTTGAGTTGCACTTTCGGTGTATGATGTCTTTATATCATTTTCATAATTATATAAAATTCCAGGTTTGATATATTAGTTAAAATATTATATTTTAACTTATATTATTTTCAAGCATTGTTTATATATCATATGTGACTACAATGGGTTTGTTAAAAATAATATATTTTTAACCTGTTTCGATATATTATTTCCATATGCATGTGTTTATGGTATACATGGCCATTTGTACCATTTGTTAAGTATTATTCACATATACGTATTCTCAAGTATAGGTATATTTGTATTATGAGTATTTGATGTATTTAACTTTGTATTCTCATAATTTGGTATAATACTTGTATAATGGTATCTTTTACCAAGTGTAGGTAGTATAGGTTGGCATGTATTTGTGCGTATAGGAATACACATATCCTTGTATTCTTAAAATATACATTTCAAGGTATGTTTATAGATATATTTATACCTTAGGCTTGATAAATACAAATATTCACATTCATCTTAAAAATAATTTATTTTTAAGATTAACTCCAAAAATATATATTTTAGTTTCTACCAAAATAATATTTTCTTAAAATGTTTATGAAATAAATATTTTCATACACTTCAAAAATAATATATTTTCATGTTTGAGAAAATATGATATATTTTTATATTACTTGTAGAAATATATATTTTGTCACTTGTTCGGTATTGAAAATATCTTTCACCAAGCCTTGATATATTATTTTTAATCCGGAATATATATAGTATGTCCATTTTGTCCGAGAGTCCAAATAGTCCAATAATCGTGTCCGAGGCGTATGTGTGAATTACTCTTGGAATTTTCATTTGAGATGTTTATTGTATTTGTTTGTATTTATTATTTCAAGTCCCTAATTTTTTAGTATAACTAATACAAACAATATACACATAGTACATAGATTAAGTGACCAATAAATATATATTTCCTAAAATATATATTTATAACCATTTTAATTTTTGAAAAACCATACTTTTCTTGCTTGTATTTTTATACAAAAAATGAGGGAATTTTTACACTTAATATTTTTGATCAAGTTTACTTGTAAGAACTTGTAATAAAAATATTTTCTAAGTGTTTGATTTCTACAAAAAATTGGCCATAGTTTCCTTTAGAAAATGGAGTTTCCATGTTTTCAAAACATATCATTTTCATTTCAAAATCATCAACAATTTCCCACAACAATTTTCATCATAATACATCATCAAATATACTAAGATGAACTTGTGAACATGTAGTATTTTTGTATGGTTTTTAAGTATGTTTGTTTGGTTAAAAATCATACTTATTTAATAATCTTACCAAACTTTTTAGAAAACCTTTTATGAACTTGTTTTTCATCTATCATTCAAAAGTCTAAAATTTGTATGAATCACTTACAAATCTTAAGAATTAACATCTTTCAAGTTCCTTCATTTTCCAAGTAAAACATACTTTGTAAGTTGTAAAAATCTACACTTTTAACAACCTTATTTTTCAAGTTCATACATCCTTCAAGAAACCATTTTTCATATGTAACAAGTTCTACACTTTATAAAAATCATTTTCAAGATCATCCATTTCATACATCATGTTCACTATGGATCTTTTCAAGATCCTTATACATACTTGTTAGATCATGTTTCTAATCATCATCTAACAAGACTTTATGTAATGTTCATCATCACAACACAAACAATCATCTACACAACTTCATAGCACAACATAAACAACTTGTTTTCTTGTGATTTTTAGTTTGATTAACGTGTTCTTCATCTTGGTTTTGTAAGATCTTTTAGACGTTAAGTTCTACATAAGTTATATTTACATAACCAAGATGAAAAATGGGTGTACAAAGGAACTTACTACTAGCACAAGGCTAGGGTAGAGAAAAGCTTAACAAGATGATGAAGATGACACAAAGATGGTGGATAATAGCTCCCTATAATGGTCCTTCCACTTCCAATGCTTGACACCTTCTTGAATATGCTTGGTACACCTTAGAATGGTCTTGGATTAGCTTGAAAATGTTTAAAAGTGAAGATGGGGGGGGGGGGGTATGGTCTCGGCCGAGAGTAGAGGGGGAGAGGAGAGGAGAGTGTTGTGATTTTTGTTGTTGTTGAAATGAGAGGATTAGATGGATAGATAAGGTGTTTAACACCATGGTCTTTATCTTCCCTCCAACCTATTAACCATAGGATTACAAATAAGGATCTTTGACCATCTATGTAGATTAGTCAACAATGGTGAAGGGGTGTGGGTCCCATGGGGACGGTCATGAGAAGGGGGGGGGGGGTGTTTAGTTTAGTTAAAAAGATGTTAAGTGTTTAAGGATGAGAACATGTATCACTAGTTAGGGTGATTAGGTGTTTAGGGGTTTTTAATGCATTTCATGGTGTATGATGAATTACACTAGCTTAATATTGCTAGAATATGTTAACTAGTTCATAAAATGTGTCTAGCTAGTAATCGGATGTTTGTTTTGTGATCGGATTGCTAAAAGACCAATATGGGTACTTTGTATAGCATAATATGTTATTATGTCGTGATAATGTTCCTGATACTTTTTATGTTATCCTGGGCATTCAGATATTATTTCTAAACATTACATAAGCTAGAAAATGATGAATTTTTGCTGAATTTTGCTCAATTATGCTGATTTTGCTATTTATAGCTAGTTTCGGGTAGTTTTTAGTGTTCGTTTGTCTACCGGAAAGTATTAACATAATCCCCTATTTTCTCACATGAGATTTGGTATGATATTGACCCTGGAACTCAATCTGTGTCCTAAATATGTTGTTTAGCTGAGTACTGAACTCCTGTCAGCACTACTAGTCTATCTGATAAGTGTACTAGTTAATTCTGAGCACTGTCTAAACTGTTTCAAGTCGCGACCAATAAAATGAATAACATGCATCATGAAACGTATTTGTGAGTTCTCTAAATGTATGCTGTGAAATCATGCACTTCAGATGTTCAAAACACATAATCAAATAATATTAAGCACTGTTCACATGGTACGAAAATTACCCGAAAAATGCCAGTTGTCACAAACACAGCCTTAAATTACAACAATACACCAAGAAAATTAACAATCGCAGCCCTAAAATTACAACAATACGCAACCATAACTAACAAAAAACGCAACCATAAATTACAAATACCCAGACCTGCAAATCCTAAACCATTGAACAATCGACTAATTTCAACAAATTACAACAATACACAAAGAAAATTAAGCCTACATTCAAGATATTTACCAAAAACACAGCAAAAAACTTTACCAAACATCTATATACTGATGTGCGTGAGTGTGTTATGTAATTTTAAGTACATTTTAAGCCCTTTTTACACGTTAGTCAAGTTTTAAATTTATAAAACACGATATTTACTAACACCAAACACACATGTGGGCAAGTGCAACCATCGTGAGCGTAGTATAGTGTTGGTAAGATACCGAGGTCGTCCAAGGACACAAGAGCTTTTAGTACCGGTTTATCCTCAACGTCTAATGAATCACTTGGCTCCGACTCAAAAGTTAGAAAAATGTTTTAAATAAGAAAAATAAAAACTAACTAAAATGCTGAAAAATAAAATAAAAGTAAAAACAGATAGACAAGATGAATCACTTGGCTCCGACTCGTGTTTAGTGTAACCTTTGATTATTTCCGCACTTTTGCACTTTTTAAGAGATTATCTTAGTTCTTGTAGTAGGCCCCTCTTTTGAAGGTGACGTTACCCTCAACCCAGTAGTTTGAGTCAGCAAGGATACAATCCTAAAGGGTCAGATTATTGAAAGATAATTAATTAAGTTATTAATGCATATTATGGTAGGCCCCTCTTTTGAAGGTGACGTTACCCTCGGCTAAGTAGTTTGAGTCAGCAAGGATACAGTCCTAAGTAGCCGGATTAAAGTATTAATAGTAGCTTACATATGGGGGGATAAAAGAGTTTGGACCCCCGCCATCCAATACCGGTGAGTATTGAAGGATATCCTACTAAATTTGACCCAGGTCCTTGCAGGATCTATACACTGAACAAGGCAAGACTCTTTCCAAACCTTTCCCTTAACCCCCGACCAGGTAGGCAACATACCTCCATATAGACCGTGGAGATATAAATGGTGAAAATATTTTATTTTATAGAGACAGTAAAATAATGGCAAGACACCACGGACAAACGATAAGGAAGAATCACCTTCAACATAGGAAACTAGTTATTAAAGTCATTAATACATAACCAAGTAAAAAGTGCGAAAAGATTAAAAATAAAAAAGTATTACACTAGACACTTGTCTTCACCAAGTGATGTAAGAGACTTAGGCAAACATGGCCTTTGATTGTCAAGAACTCTTACGATCAATCTTGGATCCCGAGACGACTCACATACTCTATGATGGACAATGGATGATCGTGGTGGATGATGGTGTTGTGATGGTGGTGGGTGGTGGGTGAAGTGTGAGAGAGGTGGTGTGCCAAGGGATGGTTTGCAAATGAGCCAAGCACCCCTATTTATAGCCTGAACAGCAGCCCGGGCACGGCCCCGTATCCATCCTCTTCTCTTCCTTCATTAATTGCAGTTTGTCTGCATTAGTTGACCACGCCCCCGTGTCCGCTGGGCACGCCCCAGTGTGCAGAAGCATATCTGTACTATCAAGATTTGTTTGGATTCTGCGAATCTTATAGTTGACCACGGCCCCGTGTCCGCTGAGCACCGCCCCGTGGTGGGCTATAGAAGCTTCTATAGCTTTGTCTTTTATGCTGGCACTTGGGCACGCCCCCGTGTTCACTGAGCACGGGGCGTGTTCAGTCTTCTGTCTTCTTGATTTTGCTTGGGAAGATGCTGTCGGGGGGTCGGGCATGCCACATTTGTTCCTTTTCTTGTATTTATGTTAGATTTAGCTGCCTTTTTGCTTCTTTTGTTAATTTGAGCTCATTTAATCCTGAAAATACAAAAGGAAGACAAAAACACACTTTTTCCAACATTAGTACTAAAAAATGGTTAGTTTTATGCCACAATTGATGTAATTTATATGTTGCATTTTGTGCACATCAAATACCCCCACACTTGAATCTTTGCTTGTCCTCAAGCAAAACTCCTTAAAATGTGGCTTTACACTCCCAAATGGAATGGGTAGAAGAGAAGGTTTTTGCGCTTGTCATAGAGTGTCGGGATTTCCAAGATTCTTTATTAAGTTTTATTTTTATTTATTTACAATCCTATTAGTCATGATTTATTTAAAACATTACATAAGATAAATGTATATATATACATAAATAGCTTCAAAGCATCTCTAGTTATGTTTGAAATCGTTTATTTTTGCTTTTGAACTTTAGTTGACTTGACCGTAGTCTATGGCTTCATTTGTTAACTTTTGGACTAATTTTCCGACTTTACGTCTTCTTACGTCATTCATACGTCGGTTTATTCTATGCTTGCCATTATTTGGTTCTCACCTACATGTTTTTGCAACCCACTACCCGGATTCTTTTACCATACGGTTTTTTTAGTGCCCATAACCCCTTGCATAGGTTTATTAGGATTTCGCGCTTTTATTTATCCGGTTCGCGCTTACTTACACTAGCAAGCGTTGTTCTTTATTTAATTCGTTTGACTTGTTCGTGTAAAATTTCACCACTTATGAACGTCAAACTTCATTCTTTATTCAACCTGTTCAACCTCGATTGGTTGAACATATTTATTCTAAATTTCTATTTACGAAATTTTATAGTCATAACTCATAATCCAAGTCTTTTGATTTTTAACTTGCGTTCACGTCTCTTGGTTTACACATGCGTTAAAATTCCTACCCATACACCGGGTGTTTTACCGAAGTCGTTATTATTGCAACCCTCCCGGTATGCATTAAGACCTCGCTTCACTTTTATATTCCGACTCTGTCCTCAAGTTGACGTTTTACAAAAACGGCCCGTTAAGAGACATATTTGCATTTTCCGGGTTCGAGTGTAAGCACACCCCGTCCCAATACATATCTTAATCATTTTACATGTTTGTATTCTCCGGGTTCGAGTGTAAGTACACCCCCTCCCAATGCGTACCTTAATCATTTTACATGTTTACATTCTCCGGGTTCGAGTGTAAGTACACCCCTCCCAATGCGTACCTTAATCATTTTATATGTTTCTTTGTCCCTTCACTCGGGCTCATTATCCTAATTTAATACGCTTCCGTCACTCGGCTATGCGTTTACATTATTATCAAATATTTTGCTTAGCTGATTCATTTGGGTACTTTTTAATTTGTCCCACTCACCCCGTCCTTACTACATTGGATGTAAGCATGTCCATCATAAAAAAGTTCATGGTACCACGTGCTCACCACTTACTTGGCCAGAGTAAGCGATCAATACCTGGTATGCATGACCTTTTTTATAATTTTCACATTACACCCCATGTAAGTAATGCCTCTATTTGTTTCTCTTGGAAACAATATCCCGGATAGATTTTCTATTCGGGTTTTTCCAAGTTTTTAATCTACATATGCAACTTTCAATCTCTACGTATTTGTTGCATATTACTATTCACGTAATAATTTAAAATGTGCACCTGTAAATGCTTGCCCTAACGGGCTTTTTATGTCGTTAACCTTGTTCGCGATCGTCACGCGATTTAGGTCCTTGATGAGTATGCTCTGCTTGTCATACCTCGGACCGTTCCACCGTCATATCCGCAATTTGTTAAACTCTCGCTATCTTCAGATGCGAGTGTCCTTCAATTAAAACATTTACAAGAATTAGTAACATCAACTTCAATAATCACTCGTATTATAATACAAGGCTTTTCTACTATACGCGTCAACGCACGCAATTTCGTCAACTATATTTATCATTTAATTGAGGTAACATGTATCACACGATAGCCCTATGTGTTGTTTACAACACTTTAGCATGCTAAACTATTAACATACATGTACTTACCGGATTTGCGATCAAGCCTCGAACCGAACACACTTTACTCTTTAACCATGAGCTCTGATTACCAACTTGTAAGACCCGTCTCTATTAATCAATATTATAATATTAAGCACGCATTTTATATGAAAATGCAAGCTTACAAAAAAAAAAAAAAACTTTTCCAAGTTAAACTTCTTACATAATTTAAAAACATTCCAAAATATAATTTCAAGTGTTTACAATATCCACTTTTTAAACTAGAACAAAATAAGATCGTTGCGGAAGCATCGAGACATGTGTTCGGTTCTCCTTTCTTGCTTGATCCTCATCCGGAGTTCCATAAGACATTCCTAAAATCAAAACCAACATAAAAGTTAGTTTTGACAGTTTCACAACAAGTTATAAATATATTTACAGCCAATTAATTTATCCATTATTCAAAATTCTTGTTTCCTTCGAATTCGTAATTTAATCCTCCATCATATGGAGTTAAAGTTAACATCTGAATTCATAAAATAATGGGCTTCGAGCCCTTGACTTTAAAATTCATTTTTAAAGACTTTTGACCCGTTCAAGTTTTTAAACCTCAAAACTTGTTTCTAATTGACCATTAAGTATACATCAACATGTTTATCTCAAAATCTTTAGTTCGGGTCTGTAATCTTTTATGAATTACGCGGCTAGTACTCATTCTATGCGCATAATTCTTTTGACCCGTTTCGAATATTTAAACCTTTTAAGTTTAAATCTTTCCCCTTCGTTATGCACAGTCCACTTGATATTTACCTATAACTTACATGATTGTAAAACATGTTCTTAAACAGCTCATAAGGATCGTTTACCCGGTTCAGTGTTCATGGGTATTTTGGTCAACTTCAGTCCCTCATTATACGACGAAGGGTTTTCACTAATATTTGACCATCTTATTACTTCTAGCTATAATTCAAAATATGCGTACCTGGCTCGGGTCAACAAATTGACCCGTTTAAATATCTTTTGCTTTTAAATTTTCTAGATAAAAGCATTGCAAACCGTATGTCCTTTCCTGAAATCACAACACTTAACAAGCGGTCATCAATTAGTATTATTGTCAAATGGTACTAACTTACCATTTGACCCGTTTAGCCGAAAGTGACCATTTATCAACATAAGATGATATTTTTAAATACCATCCCGCCCCTTAAACCTATTCCGGTTTACACAGTGAGTTCTTATTACTTAAATGGCATTACTTGAATTATTTGACCCGTTAAGATTTACACCAAATGGTTATCTTTTCAAACCTTTTATCTATCCGTCAACTCATGTACGGATTTTTATTCAATCACTTTTACCCATTACGGTTCACCCTATAACGTGATGTTCAAAATTCCATATTGGTTAGTCTTCACCCGACTAGTCTACCGTTTTTACCCCTTTTTACCATAGTTTATGGTTTCTTACCATATTTCCTTATTCCGGCTTACATTGTATCATGCCGGAATATAGTATTTTCAAATACTTGTCATAATTCAAAAATCAATACTCACAAGTAAATGTATCATAATACCAAGGGGGTGTAAGCTTAACTTACCTTGAATTCCGATTATGGTTTTCCACGCGTATTAGTTCCGTTTGACCCGCTTCTACCCAAGCTTCCACCTAGCTTTTCGAGCGTCAATCTACCTTTTATCATTCGCAAGGTGATTAGATTAGTCATTATTATCAAGACTATCTCACCTTACGGACTTTATATCAAAATCACCAAATTGATTTCATTATTGGTCAGTTTGACTTTTAAAAGTCAAACGGCCTATAACACGAGCAATTACACAATCAAGTTCAACAATTCATTTAAGCAATTTGTCAAATATCCGATAGGCATTATTCTTACACTACCGTTTTAACTAGTTTTCTCATCAAATTCATTATACTTCTAATTTCTTTAACTAGTTCAAATGATTATCGTGACTAGTTTCTTTATTCATTTTTGCAAGAACCAAGGGTTCCCTTTTATAACGAGACCCGTTTCATCATATTATTTAGCATTCATCCGAATACCTATTATAATCAAGTTTCATAACTAGTTGTTTAGCCAAGCTTTAACATTAATTAGGCAAGTTCATATCACTGAAAATGAGCTGTTTTTTTGTGACTTGTTTAACCTGTTTACAAGTCTTCAAAAATTATGATTTTTTTATGTGGCGTACCTCTCAGAGGGTTAGGCCTTGTGTTAAAATTTCAAGATCTAACTCTTTACAAAAAATTCATAAAAATTCATTTACTAAGCTGCAATCAGATTCGTCACTTCTGACTGCAGCTTACTGAAAAATTCATTAAAATGAGTTATGATATTCGTAATGGGCTGAAAATTCTGCCAGAAAACGCAGCTTGAACCTTTGATACGGAAAAATTCATAAAACGCTCAATTTTCGTCGAAAAAATGCGATTCCAGTGGGGTTTTAAAGATATTTGCTGGAAATACATTTTAGACTCAAGAAAAACATGTTTTTGTCACGTTTGTTTCAGGTTACAGCCAATACAAGTCGGCTGTAAATTCTGATCAGGTGCTGTTTGAATTCATCTTTCAATTTAAGCATGTTCTTGACATCATAACACTAATTTTTAGCAATCAAAACCCTAAAAACATCTCATACATGAATTTAGCATCAACAAAATCTGAATTTACTTGAGCTAAGCATGATTTCAACATATACTTGTCTAGGGTTTACTCCTAAACACTACAATGTTCCTATTTCATCTACATATCATTCATGCATCAATCAATCAAACTCAGATTTCGATTTCTAATGTTCATCATAATTTCAAGATGTAATCAAAAGACAAAATTTAACATACCTCGTGATCCCGTCACTTAGGTGATCACTAATATAAGCTTGGATTTCGATTTGGGACTGATTGAGCCTTTCAATTTGATCAATTTGAGCAATCTAGGGTTTGAAGGTGAGAGCTCCTGGCTCTTCTGGAAGTCTCGACCAGAACACGCACTTAGTGTGTGTGTTTTGGTGTAGGATTTTTATTTAATTAAAACTAGTTTCCAGTGTTTCATATTTGGCCCCTAAACTTTCCTCAAGTTTTCAAGTTTCATAAAGGCCTAACAATTCATGTTTTCATTATTGTTTTAACCACACTTAACTAACTAGGTTGATATTCCTAGTTACTTAGTGGTTTCGGGAAAGTCATAACCCGTTTTATTTTTAAGTCTCGTTAACTCGGGCTTCTTATACGCTTTGTTTTCTCAAAGCGTTAATTGTTCTTTTTGATTAACATAAAATTATTTATTTAAATCCTTATATTCACCGGGTTAATTTTACCACTAACGGTATTTTACCCATTCATTATTATTAACGTGGTTTGATTACCAAACCCGTTTTCGGGGTGTTACAGATGGCCCTGTTTTCGTGCATGGGGTGCTGGTTCAAGTTTCCCTTGTTATCCTTCACCATCCCGAGTGTGTTTTATTCCTGAAAATTAAGACTAAACTAGAAAACATAAAAATTAATCTAAACTAAACTAAGGATAGTTCCGCGGAATGCCTCCGTGGTGCGCCACGTTTATAAGGGTCCTTGGCTAGACCCAAAGCTTGGTCATATGTTACCCAAGTGGGATGTTTTGCATCCCATGCTACACCGTCGGAGAGCGTCATCCAAGCTTGAGTCTATGACCTTCATGTAGTTGACCGGGTCTTCGTCTTCTACTTTTTTTCCAACTCCAAACTTCACTTCCTCGTCCCCAAACTTCAATGTTAGTGTTCCGTCATTCATGTCTACCACTGCTTGGGCTGTGGCTAGAAATGGCCTCCCTAGGATGAGAGGGACTTCGGTGTCTTCTTCCATGTCTAGTATGACAAAGTCGGCTGGGAAGACGAAATTGTCGACTTTGACCAATAGATTTTCAACGACACCTTGTGGATATTTGACGGATCTGTCGACAAGTTGTATGCTCATCTTTGTAGGGCTCGTTTTTCCTAGGCCGAGTCTTTTGAACATTGAGGCGGGCATGAGGTTGATGCTAGCCCCAAGATCGGCTAGTGCATTGCGAATGGGGGATTCCCCAATTGAGCAAGGAATCGTGAAGCTTCCAGGATCAATCTTCTTTTGCGGGAGTTTGTTGAGTAGTAAGGCAGAGCATTCTTCGCTTAAGTTAACTAATTGCAATGATTCAATTTTCCTTTTATGAGTGAGGAAGTCCCTCATGAATTTTGAATATTTAGGCATTTGAGTTAGGACTTCGATAAATGGAATATTAACATGCAATTGTTTTAGTAAATTTTCGAACTTTGCGAATTGCTCATCAGTCTTTTGACGAATTAACCGACCGGGGTATGGAACCAGAGGAGTCTTAGTGGGCTCTTGAACTGGTGGAGAAGCCTTCTCTTGTTGGGGTGCGGGTGGAGTTGTGGTTTGGCTAGATTGGCTTCTTTCAGTTGGTGGAAGTGGAGCCTCTTCGGGACCCACGGTGCGGTTTCTTAATGTTATGAGATGTACTTGCGCCTTTGGGTTGGTTTCGGTATTACTTGGTAACGCGCCTTGGGGTCTCTCGGAGAAATTTTGAGCTATTTGATTTAATTGTTTTTCAATGTTTTGAATGCTAGCTTGTTGATTTCTAAAATTCGATTCCAATTGTTGAAATCAATCCGAGCTTTTCTTTTCGGTGTCGGAGATAAGGCGAGATACAGTATCTTCAAGCCTTTCTCGTCCACCTTGTTGTTGAGAAAAATTTTGTGGTTGTTGAAAGTTAGTTCGTTGGTTAGTACTATTGCCGGGATCTCTCCAACCAAGGTTAGGGTGGTTACGCCATCCTTGGTTGTAGGTACCCGTTGGAGGACTCGACGGCCTAGGTCTATTATCAATGGAGTTTACCGTTTCCATTTGATCATCTAATTCTTTCATACAACTCCAATTTTCATGTGGCCCACCACACCCCTCACAAGCCATAACCGAGACCGTTTTTGCCATTTCTAACTTTTTGATTTTTGAAGAAAGGGACTAGATTTGGGCTTGTAAAGAAGTGCTTTCATCAACCTTATGGGCGCCCGGGGCAATAGATTTATTGCCTCGGGGAGTGTGCCACTAAAAATTGGTCTGAGCAATTTCCTCAATTTGATTATATATTTCATTTGGGCGTTGATTACCTAGAAGTCCCCCAGAGCTAGAATCAAGTGTTTGTCTTGTGTGTGGCAACAACCCATTGTAGAAAGCGGATACTTGTTGCCATACCGCAAGACCGTGATGAGGACACTTTCTTAGTAGCTCCTTGAACCTTCCCAAGTTTCATATAAGGATTCCCCATCCTCTTGTGAATATGTATTAATTTCAGTCATTAATTTAGCCGTTTTAGCAGGAGGGAAATACTTATATAGAAACTTTTGGGCTAGTTCGTCCTAGGTGTTTACCGAACCAACTGGCAGGGTGTTAAGCCAAGCCTTAGCTCGGTCTTTTAGTGAGAATGGAAACATACGAAGGCGGATGGCGTCGTTTGATGCTCCATTGATCCTAAAGGTATCACATATTTCTAAGAAATTAGTAATATGTAGATGAGGATCCTCGTCCACAAGCCCATGGAAGGTTGCGGAGTTTTGAAGCATTTGTATCAAATGCGGCCGAAGTTCAAAGTTGCTGGCTTTGACATTCGGTGCATTGATAGCGGCGCCGAGATTACCCACGGTGGGTCATAGGTAATCCATGAGGGTACGTTAGTCCGCCATTGGAAGTGGATCCCCCGAAACTTTCTCTTGGTTTTTAGCTTTAAGTCTTTTTCTGAGAAAGCGTTCAGGTTCTTCTAGAGGTTCTTTTATGTCTCTACTAGAACTGGAGCTCATACACTACGTAGAAAGTTCAGATGTGGCGCCTGGGTTCCTATTCCGACCAGGCACGACCATTGCTGAGCTCTGCAGAAACTGAAAAAAATACGAAAATCCTAAAAAAAAACAGAAAAGTTAGAAAAAAAACGATTAGGCCGTTGATTCCTAACTTTCTTAAAATCCCTGTGTTCCCGGCAACGGCGCCAAAAACTTGATGTGCGTGAGTGTGTTATGTAATTTTAAGTATATTTTAAGCCCTTGATGTTCCCGGTAACGGCGCCAAAAACTTGATGTTCCCGGCAACGGCGCCAAAAACTTGATGTGCTTCTTTTGTTAATTTGGGCTCAGTTAATCCTGAATATACAAAAGGAAGACAAAAACACATTTTTTCCAACATTAGTACTAAAAAAGGGTTAGTTTTATGCCACAATTGATGTAATTTATATGTTGCATTTTGTGCACATCAATACACACAAAAATGAAAAAAAAAACACAGCAATTTCTTGTTTCCCAAAAGCTAGTGTCACACCCCCAAAAATAACCCAAACGGTAACCCCCGCGAGGCGTGTGACGTACCAGGATCTAGCCACCAATCACATTGAACTCATACAAGATTTTTAATAAAACTTTCATTCATTAAGATAAAGTGTTACAAAACATTATTTATAACTCGTTGTGTTCAGCGGAAGCATAATACAAAGTTTAATCAAAACCAAAGCGTTTGTAACCAACTAATCTTGTTTCAAGTTTCCATGTATCTCGACCCATGACCACTCCAGCATCCCAGACAGCAAGTTCCACATCCACACATATCTATAACCTGCGAGCATGCACACAAGTGTATCAGACTGTCGCAACCCCCGATCCCAAATCCCCGGGAACGGGCAGCCGTGAGCCAGTTTCGGTGGTATCGCGTATTGTCTAATTTGGCAACGGAATTTTCATCAGGACCGTAGTTAGGAAATATTGGATCAGAGTAAAATACCACATTTTCATAATATTAAACACATGGGATAAAACCCAAAAGTTTGCAGCACACACATTTTCATAAGAATAAATCCTATTTTATTTAATAAAAACATCTATTTTATTTTAGGTAACTTTATTGCCACTTTTCCAAGCCTTCAGTGCTGTCCAGTTGGCTTCTATTTGGATTTCACAATTTGTTACCTGAAACGCGTTTTTAAAAACATTTGTCAGTGGGAAATACTGGTGAGTGAATCCCAGTTTAATCAAATTTAAATAAAAACCATTGTACAGTATTGAGGGCGATCTCGCAATTACATTTGTTTCCAAGTTATACCAATTAACATCCATGGTACTATCAGACCCGACTTGTGGAAATGTTACTCCTTGACCATGTGGTAACAAATTTTGTATACAAAACCCCTACATACTCATGATAATTGTATTCTTACAAATACTCAATAACTGCTTAATTAATCGTGTGAGGTTTTGTAAAAACAGTTAACAAAAAGTTTATAAAAAGCGGATCAACTCACATTCATGTCTTAGATTATCCTTTAGGGTTTCCTTGTGACAATCTATAATTTACACAAATGCGCACGTGTTAGTATAATAACTCATTTTAACATTAGTAATACTCTCCCCGAGACGGCATTCCAACGACTACGTCGGGCAGAACCACGACAGCCGTTACGGAACCCTAGATCAATCGGGCAGAGTATCTAATACGTATCCAGGGGTTATGATACTTACAACGGAGCAGAACTTCGCTATTTAGGAGGGTATAATACCCGTATACTATGCCTACTATTCAGAATTGAGAGAAAGAATTTGAATTTGAACGATTCTCGACTGAAGGCCGATGCCTCCTTTATATAGGGCTTCACTTCGGGTTCTACGCGGCCCGCGTAAGAGAAGACAAGGGCCTACGCGGCCCGCGTAAACTTCGGTCAACGGAGTAGCTTGTCCGGGTCACTATGTAGGCTTGACATGTGTTGGGCCACGTGGCGGCCCAGGGTCGTGCCAGCCCTCACCTCGTCGCGGCCCGCGTAAGGTTTGAGGTGTGGCTTACGCGGCCCGCCTCAAACCCAAAAACCTGATTTTTAATTATTTTTGATAATATTTAAGGTATTCGGGGCCCGTTTTCACGTATGGGGTGTTTTTTTGGACATATTGAGATATTTTAAAATATATTAGGGTGTCGGAAAATTTATAAGGGTGTCGGTTTAGAGTTGGTATATCCTCCCCACCTTGTTTTAGAGCTCGTCCTCAAGATCTATTGGAATATGTGTGGATATTTCCTTTGCATTTCTGATTCAAGCTCCCATGTGTACTCAGGTCCTCTTTTGGAGTCCCACTTCACTTTGACCAGAATTAGTCTCTTATGTTTGAGGTTTTTGACTTTTCTGTCTTCAATCTGTAGAGACCTTTCTACAAACTGGAGTTGTTCATTTACCTCTATATCCTTAAGAGGCACTATTAGTGATTCATCAGCTAAACACTTGTTGAGATTAGATACATGAAACACATCATGTATTCCTGCCATTTCCTCTGACAGTTGTAGCTGATCGGCTACAGGTCCTATTCTTTTAATAATCTTAAAAGGTCCAATGTACCTGGGACTTAGCTTTCCTCGTTTGATGAATCTTACTACTCCTTTCCAAGGAGAGACTTTTAACAATACTTTATCTCCTATTTGAAATTCCAATGGTTTGCGTCGGTTATCAGCATAGCTCTTCTGTCGATCACGTGCTGCTTTCAGTCGTTCCTTGACTTGAATAATCTTGTCAGTTGTTTCTTGTACTATCTCAGGTCTAGATAGTTGCTTTTCCCCAATTTCTGCCCAACAGACTGGGGTTCGGCACTTTCGTCCATACAGTGCTTCGAATGGTGCATCATTGATACTTGTGTGATAACTATTATTATAAGAAAATTCTATTAAAGGTAAGTGATCATCCCAATTACCTTCGAATTCAATTACACAAGCTCTAAGCATGTCTTCCATCGTCTGAATTGTTCTTTCGCTTTGTCTGTCTGTTTGAGGATGATAAGCGGTGCTTAGATTCAACTTGGTTCCCATTGCTTTTTGGAAACTTGACCAAAAGTGAGAGGTAAAACGGCTATCCCTATCAGAAACAATTGATAAAGGAATTCCATGTAATGAAACAATTTCATTTACATATAATTTGGCTAATTGTTGTATACTAAAAGTTTCCTTCATTGGTAGGAAATGAGCTGACTTAGTTAGCCTATCTACAATCACCCAGATTGTATCATTACCTTTCCTTGTTTTGGGTAATTTTGTAACAAAATCCATTGTTATAAATTCCCATTTCCACACTGGCATTTCTAGCGGTTGCAACAAACCTGAGGGTTTCTGATGTTCAGCTTTAACTTGTGAACAAGTTAAACATTTAGAAACATAAGCTGCTATGTCCTTTTTCATTCCTATCCACCAAAAATTCTTTCTTAAATCCTGGTACATTTTATCATTTCCTGGGTGCATCGTATATTTGGACTTATGGGCTTCTTCTAATATACGATGGCGCAGGTTCCCTAATTTAGGTATCCGCATTCTCTTCTTATGAACTCTCCAAATTCCATCTGTTCCTTGTTCTAATTCTTTAATCATACCTTTTAATTTTTCAATATCTTCCTTGATTGCTGATTCTTGTGCTTTTCTAATTTGATCATTTAAATCTACTTGTAGATTTAATTTAAGAGAACGTACCCTTTTTGGCTTCTCATGATATTTTCGACTTAAAGCATCTGCCACTACATTTGCCTTTCGTTCATGATACTGGATATCACAATCATAATCGCTAAGCATCTCCATCCAGCGTCTTTGTCTCATATTCAACTCTTTTTGCCTGAAAACATACCTTAAACTTTTATGATCTGTGAATATGGTAAACTTACTACCATAAAGGTAATGTCTCCAAATTTTCAAAGAAAAAATTATAGCTTATAATTCTAGATCATGGGTTGAATAATTCTCTTCATGATTCTTAAGTTGTCTAGACGCATATGCTATAACTTTTTGGTGTTGCATTAACACACATCCGTAACCTAACTTAGAAGCGTCACAATATACTATAAAATCTTCAGTTCCTTCTGGTAACGCCAGTATGGGTGCGTGGGTTAATCTTTGCTTAAGAATTCTAAATGCTTCTTCTTGTTTTGGTCCCCATTCAAACTTAATGGATTTACAGGTTAATTTAGTTAAAGGAATGACTATTCTAGAAAAATCTCAAATAAATCTTCTATAGTAACCGGCCAATCCTAAGAAACTTCTAACCTCTGTTGGTGATTCAGGGGTCTTCCATTTAGTAATTGCCTCGATCTTTGTGGGATCCACATGAATTCCTTCATGGTTCACTAAGTGTCCAAGAAACTGTACCTGTTCTAACCAAAACTCACATTTTGAAAATTTAGCATAAAGCTTTTCCTTTCTTAATAGACTTAAAAGTGAGCGCAAATGCTTTGCATGATCCTCTTTACTTTTAGAATATATGAGAATATCATCTATAAAGACAATTATGAATTTATCCAAATATGACTTACATATTCGGTTCATCATGTCCATAAATGCAGCTAGGGCATTGGTTAAACCAAATGGCATGACAGTAAATTCATAATGGCCATACCTTGTTCTGAAGGCGGTTTTAGGAATATTCTCTTCCTGTACCTTTAATTGATGATATCCTGACCTTAAATCGATTTTTAAGAAAAATCGAGCTCCTTGCAATTGATCGAACAGATCATCGATTCTCGGTAATGGGTACCGGTTCTTAATCATGACTTTGTTCAATTCACGGTAGTCAATGCACATACGCATTGATCCGTCTTTCTTTTTAACGAATAACATTGGCGCTCCCCATGGCGATGAGCTTGGCTGTATGAATCCCTTCTCTAATAATTCATCTAACTGTTTCTTTAGTTCCTGCATTTCGGCGGGTGCCAAACGGTAAGGTGCTTTAGCAATTGGTGCTGTTCCTGGTAGCAGGTGAATTCTGAATTCAACTTCTCTGTCTGGCGGTAGTACTGGTAATTCTTCTGGAAATATATCTGAAAACTGAGAAACTACTGGAATGTCTTTTAATTCTTTTCCTTTAGTGTTAGTGATTATTGAAATCAAATACACTATAGACCCTTTTCTTATATAGCTTGCAGTTTTCATCACAGAGATGAATTTAGTGGATCTAGAGGGCTTATCTCCTTTAATCGTGATCTTTTCACCTTTTGGCGAATTTACTTGAATTGACTTTTGATCACATAAAATACTGGCTTTATTGGCTATTAACCAATCCATTCCTAAAACGACATCAAATCCTGCCAGATTCATGGGATAAAGGTTTGCCATAACTTTTGGTTTAAAAATTCTATTCTTGCTCCCTGCAAGATTTCAGAAATCCTAACAGTTTCTCCATTAGCTGTCTCTACTAGACATTCTTGTGGTAGTTTAGTTAATGACTAGTTTAGAAGTTTGTAAAATGAACTATTAATAAAACTTTGGTTTGCACCAGAGTCAAATAATACTTTAGAAAAAACATCATTAACTAAAAACGTACCAGTTATCACATCTGGAATTATCTTAGCTTCATCTGCAGTCAGCACGAATGCTCTAGCATTTTTAGTGTTCCTGTTGTTCATAGCTGGAGCTAATTTTGGACAGTTTAGCTTGATGTGACATTTTTCTCCACAGTTGAAGCACACTCCATTACTGGATTTCCTCCTGCAATCTTCTTCCTTGTGTCCGGGTGCTTTGCAGAAATTGCAATGAGTGGAGCATTTTCCCGAATGCTTTTTCTTGCAGACCTTGCAGAATGGTGCAGAGGTAGAACCCATATTCCAACGGTTGTAATTCCCAGAACGGAATTCTTGGGTAAGCCTTTGGGTTAAGCTTCTCCTCTGGTCTTCTTCTCTAGTACGGATTAATTCATCTGTCAAGGTGTTTGCTAGTTCTACAGCTTCTTCTATGGTTTGGGGTCTAGCTGCCTTGACTACATGTCTAATCTCTCCAATTAACCCCCAGATGTAACGAGAGATTAATACTGGTTCAGGTGATGCAAGGGTTGGTACTATTCTAGCATATTCAAAGAATGTGGTAGTATAACCCTTACTATCTACCCCGGTCATTCTTAGGTTTAGAAACTTATTCGCTATTTGTTCCTTTTCATTGGGAGGGCAGCATTTCCTTTCTACCATATTCTTAAATTCTTCCCATTCTATGTTATATACCCTATAACTTCCTCTTGATTGGAGGATAGTGTTCCACCATTCTAAGACTGAGTTCTTAAATAAATTAGAAACAAACATTATCTTATCTTCTTCAGCACACTTGCTTATTTTTAAGACTGCCTCAGTCTTTTCTATCCAGCGTAGAGCTGCAATGGGTCCTTCATTGCCCGAGAATTCTATTGGTTTACAGGACCAGAATTCTTTGTAAGAACAACCATAAGGCATGGTTCTTCTTCTTTTGGGAATGGGCGCTTGAAGTACGGGTCCATTGTTTATGCTGTGTTCTGGTTCAATTGGTCGTTTACTGCTATGTTTACTTTTATTATTCGCTTCCTGAACTGTTTGAATAATAAATGGCATTGCATCTATGATTCCTTGTGCCACTATGTGTTGGACGGCACTATTGTCCATTTGGTTCCCATTGTTATTGATGCTTGGATTCTCATTAACCAAGTTAATGTTACTCTGGTTATCGTTATTCAGATTTTCTTGATTTCCTTCGTCGGCCATCTAAATTCTAAACATTTACCACATATTAATATCACAAAATAATATTTAATATAGTTAATCACATGATACGCATTTAGGTCAAAAGCGTCGATCATTGCGACTTTACTCTATTCATATAGTATGCATCTATTACACACCAGTACTGAAATTAAAATTACAATACCAACTGAAATAAAATTACACTAATAGTAGTAGGCATCCGTACACACATATTTTATTATTATTTTATTATTATTATTATTATTATTACTATTACCGTTCCCACCATCACATTCATGGATATGGATCCATCCAGAAATCCATATTGCGCTCGTCATACTTCCAGATGAGTCGCTCTCCCACCTGTCTCATTCGTTCACTACTCTCTAAAATTTCCTCTCCAAATGTCCTAAGTTCTTGTACATTGTCTGCACTCATTGGGGGTGCAGGTTCTAGGACTGGGTTCGGAATCTGGGGTGCGGGTTCCTGGTATGGGGGTGTAGGTGCCTGGAATCGTTAAGGATCTTCTAAAATCTCCCTAATGTATTCATCATGGTAATAGGGATCTAAAGGATCCAAACCTGGGTAGGCTCCTATGTTTGGCATGGGCATGTCTTTATGTATCGGGTATCGTTGCACATAGTCCCTATTATCGTCCCACCATGGGTCGTAATTTGGGACTAATGGGTTTGGTGCTGGTACCCTAGGTATTTCTTCCGGATTGAAGTCATGCATTTCTACTTGATTTTCAGGGTTTTCTATTTCCATTGGTTGGTCAGGGATTGGCAGTTGTAGTTGGGGTGCTATCATTTGTTCCAGGTTAGGGTCAGCTGCAGTGGTTGCTAGGATGTGGATGTTGGCTATACCCCTATTAATCATATCCTGGGCATAGGCATCAGTTTCTCTTTTGGCTGCTGCTAGTGCTCTCTGGTCTTGTAACCATGGTTGCAGAAATCGGCCTAGGCGGCCGATTATCGGCGCCTAGGCGCTAGGCGGCCACTTACTGCCTAATTTTGAGTTAGTCGGTCAATTAATCGGCCATGGTTAAAGTCGGTCATAGGCGGTACCTAGGCGGTCAAAAATCAGATTAATCGGTCAAAATCGGTCAAAACCGGTCCTAGGCGGTCAAAATTGGTCAAAATCGGTCAAAATCGAACCATACTATCTGAAACTTGAAGTATTTATGTGAATTTTGAAGTATTATTTTTATATTATTGGGTATATAAATATAATTTTGAAAAAATACATATAAAAATTCCTTTCCGATTAATCCCTAGGTGGTACCTCACCGCCCGACTAGCGCCTAGCGCCTTCTACAACATTGCTTGTAACTTTTTCATACGCTTTCTACGCTCATGTGCCCCTCGACTGAACAATCCCCTCTTTTTCTGAGGAAATGGCTCCTCGGACTGAGCCTTAAACACGAATATTCCTTCTTCTGTATCAGCAGAGTACCCTGAGAGGGCAGGCTGAGAAGAGGAGGTGCCTTCGCTTCTAGGCGAACCAGACAATTGATGATACACGTCAGACAGTCCTTGGTCACTCATACTGTAAACTAACAAATAGTCAAATAACACATAACAAGAAATACAATTATGCACGTATTCCCGTAATTTATTTCCTAACAAATTGAATTTTTATGTCAGCAGAACACTTATGTGGCTGAATCACTGACTTAGCTCTGATACCACCTTCTGTCGCAACCCTCGATCCCAAATCCCCGGGAACGGGCGGCCGCGAGCCAGTTTCAGTGGTATCGCGTATTGTCTAATTTGGCAGCGGAATTTTCATCAGGACCGTAGTTAGAAAATATTGGATCAGAGTAAAATACCACATTTTCATAATATTAAACACATGGGATAAAACCCAAAAGTTTGCAGTACACACATTTTTATAGGAATAAATCCTATTTTATTTAATAAAAACATCTATTTTATTTTAGGTAACTTTATTGCCTCTTTTCCAAGCCTTCAGTGCTGTCCAGCTGGCTTCTATTTGGCTTTCACAATTTGTTACCTGAAACGCGTTTTTAAAAACATTTGTCAGTGGGAAATACTGGTAAGTGAATCCCAGTTTAATCAAATTTAAATAAAAACCATTTTATAGTATTGAGGGCGATCACGCAATTACATTTGTTTCCAAGTTATACCAATTAACATCCATGGTACTGTCAGACCCGACTTGTGGAAATGTTACTCCTTGACCAGGTGGTAACAAATTTTGTATACAAAACCCCAACATACTCATGATAATTGTATTCTTACAAATACTCAATAACTACTTAATTAATCGTGTGAGGTTTTGTAAAAACAGTTAACAAAAAGTTTACAAAAAGCGGATCAACTCACATTGTTGTCTTAGATTATCCTTTAGGGTTTCCTGGTGACAATCTATAATTTACACAAATGCGCATGTGTTAGTATAATAACCCATTTTAACATTAGTAATACTCTCCCCGAGACGGCATTCCAACGACACGTCGGGCAGAACCACGACAGCCGTTACGGAACCCTAGATCAATCGGGCAAAGTATCTAATACGTATCCAGAGGTTATGATACTTACAACGGAGTAGAACTTCGCTATTTAGGGGGGTATAATACCCGTATACTATGCCTACTATTCAGAATTGAGAGAAAGATTTCGAATTTGAACGATTCTCGACTGAAGGCCGATGCCTCCTTTATTAGGGCTTCACTTCGGGTTCTACGCGGCCCGCGTAAGAGAATACAAGGGCCTACGCGGCCCGCGTCAACTTCGGTCAACGGAGTAGCTTGTCTTGGTCACTATGTAGGCTTGACATGTGTTGGGCCACGCCCAGGGTCGTGCCAGCCCTCACCTCGTCGCGGCCCGCGTAAGGTTTGTGGTGTGGCTTACGCGGCCCGCCTCAAACCCAAAAACCTGATTTTTAATTATTTTTGATAATATTTAAAGTATTCGGGGCCCGTTTTCACGTATGGGGTGTAATTTTGGACATATTGGGATATTTTAAAATATATTAGGGTGTCGGAAAATTTATAAGGGTGTCGGTTTAGAGTTGTTATACAGACAACGCTGGTGAGTTCACAGTTTTATGAAAACGTTTGGTTACCAAGTGTTTAATCCAGTTTAATAACAATTCCGAAAGTGATGTTGATAATAACTCGAGTACCGAACAAGATGGCTCCAGATTATTTTTTTCCCTTTTCCCCAATGCCCCTATCAAAGCATTAGGCATGACTAGGTCATCAGTTCACACCCGTCCTCTCAGGTACGGGGAGAGGGTGCTAAACCTAGATAGCGCTACCAACTAATACCCCGTTACCTCTCAGGTAACAAACAAGATGGGACTTAATGGTGATAGGAGTGAGTGTATTATCCAACATTCCAGTTTTTACCCAAATGACTTATTCCTCTCAGGAATACCCAACTGATTTACCTTAAGACTTATTCCTCTCAGGAATACCCAACTGATTGTCCCACCCACCGGGACGCATGCTCAAGAGAAGTGAACTCACCTTAGATTGCTCGGTATGCTACATTACATTACCCGTTCCCAGTTAGTCAATCAAAACCCTACCGTGGTTACCAAAAGACAATCAGTTTATATGCAGGTAAGTCACATATTCCACATTCACATTACACATGTAGCATACACACCTCATCATATGAGTTATAACAGTCGTTCGTGAAATCCAATAGCAACATATGTCATACTATCACATAATTATCACATTGCACACCTTGCACCTCATACAGTAACTCATATCAGATGTTTAGCATGTACATAGGTTCATATCACAAGTTCACATTCAATAACATACAAACTAACATGCAAGTTCATATTCACATATCACATAACAGTCCAAACGTCAAGTACACAAGTGTACGTTATGATTAAAATGTGCAGCCCAGTTTCTGTTTGTGGTTTAGCGACATGCGCAACCCAATTACTCGTCCATTCAAAGACTTGTGCGACTCAATGCATCTTGTGCGACTCGATGCATCTTGTGCGACTCGATGCATCTTGTGCGACTCATTTGGGTTGTGCGACTCACACCACACCCGACCCAAATGTCTTGTGCGACTGGACCAAACTTGTGCGATCCAAACATAACCCGACCCAAACAACTTGTGCGATTACCCAATGTGTTCGACCTAGAATGTACAAAAGCCCAAGTGCTTGTGCGACTCACTAGACTTGTGCGACTGGACTGTATTTGTGCGATTCAAGGTCTTGTGCGACTTCAGTTATGTTTGACCGTAATTTATGGAATCAGTTATCCCCTTTATGTTTGCTAATTCAATTCAATCAGTTGCCAATCTTACTAATTCACGTGGACACCAATCATCAAGATTTATCAACAACAATTATCCTATAATCATTAATCAAATCGGATCGATCATATAATTCCAAATAATAAAACTTTTTCCCTAAACAATCATTATTATCATCATGCGTTAACAATCATCTATGAAGTCAACCACCCACTAACCCCTTTTATTATACAATTGAAACGGAACCAATTACCCAAACATCGGGCGACCCTAATCCGAATTCCCCAGCTTATCCACCATTACCAAGAACACCCCTAAATTGATCTCAACAATTGATAACAAAATCATCTAGCAATACCCCTAGGTTAAACGAAAATCATGTTCACTCAAACCAATCACATAACAAGTTCACACGTAATCAAGAATAGTCAATCAAGAGTTTTGAACGAGACATAATTTACCAACCTTGAGATGATGAAATGATGCGTTCGAATGGTGCCAGGTGATACTCAAAGGGACTCGATCGAAGGAGATGAAGCCTCAAAGGATTACAGTCGTCGCTTGATTGGAAGGAGTTTAGGGTTTGTGATAGTTTCTAAAACCACCACACGTAATACATCCATCATGCAGACTTATTCACATGAATTGGGCTTGGGCTCAGTTTGTGTTTAGAAGCTTTGGGCTCACAGGAGTTCATGATTAAAAAGGATGTGCGGCCGGTTCCAAAGGTGTGCGACTCGGGATTGTGTGCGACTAAACTTGACACATTCAAACATACATATAACATCCACTTACTACACAACTTGTAACCATTCACACGAGCTACACCAAACACAAAGTGTGACAAGGAATCAGTATGCAGAGAAGGCTCTTGAATTTACGAGTTGTCACAGCTAGGGTTTACCTCGAATGAGCACTGCAGCGACGGAGAAGAGATGTGTGGCGGGGAACAGTAGCGCCGGCCAGAGAACAGCAGCGCCAACCGGAGCAGATATGTGGCGGCGGGAGGAGAAGATCTGTGGCGGGGGGAGGAGAAGCGAATGAGTCGTCTGATTTTGGGAACGTGATATGTTTGAAGATCTGATGGGTCTTGTGAAGATGTTAGATATGGGCTTTTTTTAAAGCTAAAAAAAGCACTTTTCAGATCTTAAAAAAAAAACAAACAGTCTTCAAGGCCTTATGTCTGCCCGCCTGCAGACATAAGCTCCTTGCAGACGTTTTAAGCTAAGACAAACAACCTCTAAATTTGACGTGGCGGGTGATGGTTGGTCGGGGCTAGGGTACTTACCCTTGAGTGCCTCTTCCTCCTTTATATGTTCTTGATGGTTTTTATAATTTCATGGTAATAGGCTAGGAGTTGGCTACAAAGTCCAAATTTCTTAAAAAAAATGTAAAAACTCATAAATCACCAAAATGTCAACCATAAAACACACCAAAAAATCCACAAATAACAAAATGAAGATTACTAAAACATCATATATATGGGTTGTGTTTTGGATGATTGGGCTCTGATTATCGAATGACAAAAATTATTATGTTTTATGTTGATTAGCATGTTGTGTTTTATATTCACAGTTCTACGATTGTGTGTTTGAAGTTTTTATGGACTATTATGGTTTGAATATGGTATTTTAGTTTTTGTGGGTTTTAGGTGTTTTTATGGCTAAAATTATAGTGTTTTATAACTTTTTACACGTTTTAGGAAACTTGGACTTTGTAGCCGAACCTCACCCCAAGGTAATATGTTATCATATTATAAAGAAACTGATTTTGTTTAGCAGTATTGTATTATACATGTACTAATATTTTCCTTTGAGGACGGCTAACATGTCGTTTATCATGTAAGGTCCTATGTGTTTTGAGTAAAAAGTTTGAAAATGAAACACTCTAAACCTAGGGTCTCATCTGTTGGGTGGCAACATACCTCTTAAACTAAAAATCCATTCATATGCAACGGAATACTTTCATACATAACAAAGCATAACATCAAGTCAATTGCATAATCTTCAAACCAACGTACTTGTTTAATAGCAAAACATAAACAAACAAGAAGCAAGTCTTTGAATAGGGTTGTCTTCACATCCATGTTAATGACCTGCTCTTAAGCGAACTTATACCTTAATCTAATGTGCACACTAAAATTTAGCTACAGTTAGTTAGTTCTAGTTTCATAGAATATTTTTAAAACTTTAACATATATCATAACAATTTCTTCATAACATAGTTTTGCACAAAAAGAAAATGTAATAAATGTATATCACGAGAATGCGTAACTTTAGATAAACATTCTTTAAACACATAGTGTAAATCAACATTTTATGTATCCAGTTTCTCCAAACAAAAAATAGCATAGCATAACATAACATAACATAAAATTTAGATCACGTGGACCTCATACGTGGTATTATGTTATAAGACTCAATTATCATTCATCTCCAAAAGGACGTAGCAAATTTCAATAATGTATTGACTTAGAAAAATGCAAGTATCTTTTACTGGTGCTCCTAATATGGAACAAAGGTTTATAATAACCTATTAGATTTCTAACGGGTCTTTATTTAAGCCTAAGCCTAGACCGGTTAGTTTTAAAAGACGATAGGGTTCACGCACGATTAAGCGAAGACCGGATGGAATGTGAATTTGACCCGACAAGTTTGAAGACTTGTATAATATGGGTTTACTAAACACATTCTAGATTTTGAGACAAAAATGATAATGTTTGACCCGTTTCGGTCAATTTATGCAAACTAGTTACATAAACCGTACCGAACGCGAAAAGAGCGTTACGGGTGACCATAAGAGACATATGCAAGTTTCCTGAGTTGATATGCTTTAAATATGATAAAATATCAGTAAGTTATTTTCTATTATGCCCAGAATGTATTTAAACTCAACTTACGCCTCATAAGGGCATTTTGGTCATTTAAAAGGTTATAAAAGAGTTTATTTGTTAATCTGAGTTATGGGTCTGATTTATACAGAAAATATACTTAACTTATTATGTTATAACAGTAGGGTATGACCCATATATAAAACTTATCATTTAAAACCAATCTATGCGCCTTAGGGGCATTTTGGTAATTTAACAAAGGCTAAAAATGTCAAATTTGGAAATCTGAGTTTATAAACTCGTACTTACTGTTTTTATATGAAAATATGCTAATTACATCAGTAGGTATAATTCCTATATGCTTGATATGGTTATAGTATATACTATGCGTTAAAAATGCCTAAAAAGGCGATTTAGAGCCGTTTCCGGGTTTGTAAAAGAAAGCTGAGATTTTTATACTTCCAGAAGGTTCAACATACTTTATTTAATAAATAAAATCAGTAGGAAGTGGTTTGGGGTCAATCGGATTTATAAAACTCGTTTTATGGCCAAAAAGGGCAATTTCGGTATTTACCGAATTAAGCTTAGAGACCTATGATACGATCAGCCAAAAATTAAATAAAAATCTTTAAAAATCTCAAAATAATATATAACATCAGTGTATAAAAGTTTGATACCAAAAAGTGGGTTAAAATAGGCTATGCGCTAATTACGCTATTTATGTAACATAAAGCTTGTAATTTACGATAATGAGCATATCTCTTAAACGAGGCCACAAACTGATATGAAATTTTCGGTGCATGTTTATAAATCAATAACAAACGATTTTACTCTTTCACTTTTTCAAAAATCGCGTTTTATATTAAAAAGGGCAAAATAGTCATATTTGAGCATAACCCGGTAACATGCATATGAATCGGTTAAACATGGAACCAAGATGTAAATTCCAGAGTGTTAAACATATATGAAAGTTGGTCAAAAATATGCTCTAATGCAGATCTTAACATGCATGTAAGGATCAGAACCGATAGTCAAAGAAAAAGTCGATTTATAAGACTTTCGGTTCCGATTCGGGTTTAATACAGAAAATTGTCGAGTTGATCATGAAGAAACATGTTCTTACATTATTTACAAAGTTATTTTGATGATCAAACAGGTTGCATGTAGTCTACCTTGTTAATCAAGCTTATTTTTGCAAATAACAATTCTGTTGACTTTTTGAAACGATCTTTGACTCGACAATTAGCATGTTTAGAGTGTGAATCTGATAATACCCCTTTAGGGGTTTGTTATACTCATAAATACCAACATGTGGGTACTTTTAATTTGAGAAAATACTGAGCACATTTTGTTTAATCGTAAAGTCAAACTAGATTTACGATATATTTGACTTTTAGTGAATACACTAAGTTAGAACGGATTAAAGGGTGATATAAACACTTACAAAGGTCCTAACAAGCTTAGTGATCACTTATGAGGAAGCCTTGTCGATCAGAAATGCTCCAGGAGAAGTCTTGTGAGTTGTGAGAGTTCAAGTGTTCATGTGTTTCTATAACAAGTGCCTTATATGCAGCTTTTGATCAGATTTATGGATGATTCAGAGTGTTTCTGATGTTATAACAGGTGTTCCTCTGTCCAAAAGTTGCATGTAAGTCGATTGGTCAGTTCTATAATCGAGTACAGCTGGAATCCACTCGCAAACAGCCAAGAACTGGCAGCTGTCAGTCTTTTTCGTCGCTGGGCAGTCGCTCGCGTAGCGCGAGCCCATCCTCGCGTGGCGCGACCAGGTGTTTACCAGCTTTCCAAGTTTCAAATGTTGCACATCAGCCCCTGATCTATTGTAACGTGTTTTGTTCGTTTATTTGGCACTCTAGACCCTCAAATCTGATTTGTAGGAACCTTGGGACTTTTATAAACTTGGGTATGTCCTCGGTTCACTTTGCGCTTACCCGAAAAGTCACGAAATTCACGATAACGTAATTAATCTTTCGTATACGGTTTTAATCGTAACTTGCTCATACGTTCACGAAACTTCACGAAATTTTTATCACATATACTCGTGAGTATATTTTATTATTACAAAGCTTCGGGTTTACCAAAAGATCACTCAGAGGTATAAATTCAACATGTTGACACGTTTAGCCCCTGTAGTTTGTAATTCCTCACTTTCTGTCATTTTTCGCTTCGTATGATCCGTGATTTATCCGTTTAAGGTTATAAACACCATGTAGGGTTATTGTAGGGTCTATTTATCAGTTGTTGACACTTTGAACCCTTGTAATCACATAGTTTCACTGTTTGTCAACTTTAGTCCCTCTAAAGTATGTTTTCGCACATTCAAAGTCCATGACACGTGTCAGTACATTATTGGACGTAAATTTTCGTGGTGTTACATCCTCACCCCCTTAAAAGAAATCTCGACCTCGAGATTTACTGAAACAAATGAGGGTATTTCTCTTTCATCGTGGATTCTACCTCCCATGTGTATTCGGGACCTCTACGGGCATCCCATTTGACCTTAACAGTAGGTATGTGCTTCCTTCGAAGCTTCTTTACCTTTCGGTCTTCAATCGATAACGGCTTTTCCACAAATTTCAAGCCTTCATCTATATGTACATCCGTATACGGTATAACCAGTGGTTCATCAGCGGAACACTTCTTCAAATTACAGATGTGGAACACGTTATGGATAGCACTGAGTTCTTCAGGCAGGTTTAACTTATAGGCAACTGACCCGACTCATTCGATAACCTCGAAAGGTCCTATGTATCTCGGGCTTAGCTTGCCTTTCTTACCAAACCTCATCACCCCCTTCCAGGGTGATACTTTAAGTAACACTTTATCACCTACCTCGAAATGAAAGTCTTTACGATCCGGATCCGCATAACTTTTCTGCCTATCCCTGGCAGCTTTCAAACGATCGCGAATCTGGACAATCTTGTCCGTTGTCTCAAAAACAATTTCTGGTCCTGACAGTTGGACTTCTCCAACTTCCGCCCAACAAATGGGTGATCTACACTTTCTACCGTATAAGGCCTCAAAAGGCGCAGCTTTTATGCTGGTGTGGTAGCTATTGTTGTAGGAGAATTCAATTAGTGGTAGGTTCTTGTCCCAACTACCACCTAAGTCGATCGCACATGCACGTAGCATGTCTTCTAGCGTTTGAATAGTACGCTCGCTCTGACCGTCAGTCTGAGGATGATAAGCCGTACTAAAATTCAAACGAGTGCCCAAAGCTTGTTGGAAACTCTTCCAAAAGTGTGACGTGTATCTCGTATCTCTGTCAGAGATAATGGACACAGGTATTCCATGCAAAGCTACAATCTTATCAACATACAACTGGGCTAGCATATCTGAGCTGTAGGTTTCTTTGATGGGTAGAAAATGTGCTGACTTCGTCAGTCTATCTACTATGACCCATATTGTATCATTTCCTTTTCTCGTCTTTGGCAACTTGGTGATGAAATCCATCGTTACCATCTCCCACTTCCATGTGGGGATTTCAGGTTGTTGTAACAAACCTGATGGTTTCTGGTGTTCTGCTTTGACTTGCGCACAAGTCAAACATTTAGACACATAAGCAGCTACGGACTTTTTCAAACCAATCCACTAGTAGTTTGCTTTTAAATCCTGGTACATCTTATCTGCTCCAGGATGAACAGAATATTTGGAACTGTGGGCTTCCTGGAGGATAACATCCCGAAGTCCTCCAAAAATTGGAACCCATATTCTTCCATTTAGTCTAAGCATTCCGTCCTTGTCATGAGATAACTGCTCCTCAGTTACTCCCAACTTTTCTTCAGGATAATTAGCTTCTAACACAGCTTCTTTCTGTGCAGCTAGTATCCTTTCGTTCAAATCATTCTTGATTTCAATGCGCTTGGCATTGATTCTTATCGGTTTAACTCTTTCCTTCCTACTCAAGGCGTCAGCAACTACATTTGCCTTGCCTGGATGGTACTTTATTTCACAGTCATAATCATTCAGAGTTTCCATCCATCGCCTTTGTCGCATGTTTAAGTCCTTCTGATTAAATAAATGTTGAAGGCTCTTGTGATCTGAATAGATCACACACTTGGTTCCATATAAATAATGCCTCCATAGCTTCAATGCAAATACAACAGCACCCAACTCCAAGTCGTGGGTGGTGTAGTTCTTCTCGTGAATCTTTAGCTGTCGTGAAGCGTAGGCAATGACTTTTCCTTTCTGCATGAGTACACAGCCCATGCCAGTGTGTGACGCGTCACAGTACACCACGAATTCATCTATACCATCGGGCAGTGTTAACACCGGAGCATTGCTCAACCTGTTCTTTAGAATATCGAAGGATTCCTGCTGCTTAGGGCCCCAATCAAACTTAACCTTCTTGCGTGTCAATGAAGTAAGGGGCGCAACAATTCTTGAAAAGTTTTCGATGAATCGCCTATGGTATCCTGCTAAGCCCAGGAAGCTACGAATTTCAGTAGGCGTCTTTGGCTCTTGCCAGTTCATCACTGCTTCTACTTTAGCGGGATCCACTTGGATACCACGCTTGCTTACTACATGTCCAAGGAATTGGACTTCTCGAAGCCAAAATTCGCACTTAGAGAATTTGGCGTAGAGTTTCTCTTGATGTAGAAGTTTGAGAATACAACGAAGGTGTTTCTCATGGTCAGCCTTGTTCTTGGAGTAGATGAGGATGTCGTCAATGAAGACGATGACGAATTTATCCAGATAAGGCTTGCAGACGCGATTCATGAGATCCATGAATGCGGCTGGTGCGTTAGTGAGCCCAAAAGGCATCACTAGGAACTCGTAATGTCCATAACGAGTCCTAAACGCTGTCTTGTGTACGTCTTCATCTTTGACCTTCAACTGATGATAGCCTGACCTCAAGTCGATCTTTGAAAAGTAACTTGCCCCTTGTAACTGATCGAACAGATCGTCGATCCTGGGCAAAGGATATCTATTCTTGATAGTGACTTTATTTAGCTCGCGGTAATCGTTGCACAGACGCATCGATCCATCCTTCTTTTTGACAAATAAGATAGGCGCTCCCCAGGGAGACGAACTAGGCCTAATGAAACCTTTTGCTAACAAATCATCTAACTGCGTCCTTAACTCCTTCATCTCCGTTGGAGCCAACCTATATGGTGCTCTCGCTACTGGTGCTGCACCCGGAATAATGTCGATTCGAAATTCCACTTGCCTATCTGGTGGTAAACCAGGTAGTTCTTCAGGGAAAACTTCTGGGTATTCCGATATAACAGGGATGTCTTCGATCTTCGGCTTTGGCTCATCAATAGTAACTTGCGCCATATAAATGACACAACCCTTCTGCATACATCTGGATGCCTTGAGCATGGACACTTGCTCAGGCAATCCATGCTGGGTATCTCCTTGGATAGTGAGTGACTCACCAGACGGAGTTTTCACTACCACTTGCTTTCTATTGCACACAATCTGGGCTTGGTTATACGATAACCAATCCATGCCTATTACTATGTCAAAACCAGCTAGTTTAAAGGGAAGTAAGGATAATGGAAACGAGTGATTCCTAATGGATATAACACATCCATCTAGAACAGTCGAGGCGGTTTCTATGGTTCCATCAGCTAACTCCACTTCATACTTCACACTTAAGGGTTTTACAGGCAATTTCAGCAAGTCACAAAACTTATTATCTACAAATGATTTATCTGCTCCAGAATCAAACAGGACTCTAGCAAAAATATCATTTACAAGAAACGTACCGGTAATCACGTTGTCGTCCTGGATAGCTTCCTTAGCATCCATCCTGAAGACCCTCGCATTGGTCTTCTTTCCGTCTTCGGCTTTCTTGGCATACTTTGGGCAGTTTGACTTAATATGCCCCTTCTCGTTGCAACCATAACAGGTCGCATCCTTCAACTTCCTACATTCCAAAGTCTTGTGTTCTGTGGACTTACAGATTCCACAGGGTCTTGTGAGAGACTGGGATCTTGACTCAAGTCGACATTTCCCAAAATGATACCTCCTACAAGTCTTACATTTGGGCTTTTCCCCTGATTGTTGCCCATTCTTCTTCGACCCCGACCCTTTCCTGTGGTCGTCATTCCCTCTGTGTCTCTTCTCTGACCTTCGTGAGGTATCATCCTCACGCTTTCTCTTGTTCTCGGCCTCTTTGTTCCTCAGCGATCTTAGTCGGACCGCGTCCATTGTGAGGGACAAGGAGAGGTCAGTTACTGACCTGAAAGTCGTTGGCCGAGAGGCCTTCACACTTGCCTTTATTGCGGGTTCTAACCCCCCCGATGAAACGAGCGATTCTCCTTGGTTCAGGGGTTACAAGATATGGAACCAATCGAGACATCGTGTTGAAGCTCGTTAAGTAGGCTTGGCAGTCCAGGTTTGTCATCACCAATGATACAAAATCGGACTCTATTTTCTCCACCTCATGCTGCGGGCAGAAATTTTCCTTGATGAGAGCAACAAATTGCTCCCAGGTCATGCTGTACAAATGCACCTTTCCGGTGGCCTGGATCAGTGATCTCCACCATGCTAGGGCTTCACCCTTAAAGGACTGGGATACGAATTTCACAACATCCCTTTCTGCACATCCACTTATGTCTACCACTGTATCAATCTCATCCAACCAGGTTATGCAGTCGACTGCCCCTTTCTCCCCAGTAAAGTCTCGGGGCTTACACGAAACAAAGTACTTGTACGTGCATCCTCTAGCAGGAGGCGCATCATTTCTCACAATCTTCTTAGAGGGGGCACTGTTCTGGTTGGAAGAGTGCCTGTCATTGTCTTTCTTGGGTTCCTCTTTCTTAGGTATAACTTTCATAGAGGGTGGCTTACTATGAGCCTCTGACTGAACCCTGGGTTTCGACTTGGGATGAGATGCAGATCGAGTCCTACTATGGGTCTCGTTGGATTCACTATATTGTCTATTCATTGCTTCGACAACAGCCTCATTTACTAATGCTTTCAATTCGGCACCAGTTACTAGTATCTTCGTGTTATCAGGGTCATTTGCTGGATGACTATTCATTTCTTCCGACTTAGTCATGTAGTCTTAAATGCTACATAAAACAAGGATAAAATCTATTTAGAAATCTAACTATTATTATCGTTCTTGACGATTTATTAACCATGGTAATTAAAAGCCATATTAGTTAATTTGTTAAGTAGTTTCATTTAGGACTTTTTATCCATAATTTTATCCTAAAAATGAATTACATATATTGGCACAATAGGCCTAGTCACGTAGACAGTTTCTAAATTATAAATTTAGATTTTTATAGGATTAAGGTTTGAATAATCAAAACGAATCAATCCTTTTTCTTGGCAGGGAGTCTATAAGCTACGGCCGCCTTTTTGTTTTATATGACATTTATTATGACCCGTAGGCATTATGTCACTTTCAATTATATAAAAATAAAATCTCGGATAATTTATTAAAAAGGGTGACATATGTGATTTTGCGAATCACATTAGTCAAGAATGTTAACATATTTACAGATGTTAACAGAGATTGGGATCTTTTTAAACAGGTTATACCGTCTTGGCTAGGTTTATGACAACATAACAGCTAGGTTTTACCTTTTAAGATCCTTATTAAAATGGTGAATTACAATAATAATGCTATTTTCCATTTATTCATTTATTACATTTATGCATATAATTTAAAAATGAAAAGCTGAAATTACCATTCTAATTTAAAATTAACGAGTACAAAATTGCCCTAAACGGGACTTTTCATAAATATCATGCCCACGCAGGGGCTAAACAAATAACAAACCCTCGCAGGGGTCGAAATAAAAATATGCCCACGCAGGGGCGAAACAGAAGAAAATTACCCACGTAGGGGTAGAGTACATAAAGATATGTCCACGCAGGGACATGACTATCACCAAAATAAACAAAGGATTTAGTAATCCTTCTTGCTCTTACCCTTGAGCAAGTCCACCACCTTCTGAATCATCCCCCGGTTACGCCTCTGATTATTTTCCAACTCCTGCCGAAATTCCTGACGCACCCCTTGAATCTCCTGTATGATTTCCTAAACTTGGGGTGGCGACATCATCGGCGCCTGAGGTGGTTGCTGGTAGTACGATGGCTGAGGAGGCTGGTAAAACGGAGGTTGAGGAGGCTGCGGCCGTTGGTACCCATATGGTGGATACCCATAGGTCGAGGGTCCCGTAGCCCAGGGACCTCCGAAGGGAGCCTCTTGGTGGAAGGTGTTGGAGTTTGCTGCCACCCAGTATGGATCTTCCGTAAAGTTGTAGTCGGGGGGAAACTGCGGCTCGAAGGGGTTAAATGCTGCGGCACTAGTATAAGCAGGGATTGGGTCTCCAAAACCCTGTGGTGGTGGTGGTGGTGGTGCGACTGGCGCAGTAGTTACCTCTGAGACGGGGTGTGAGGATTCCCCCATCTCTTCTTCTTCTTCAACTGGCGAGTACCTGCTGCTGCTTGACTGTGGAGGGGTGCGGATACGCACTCCTCCTCGCGAGGACATCCTCGCGTTCGTTCCTCTCCTTCGCCTCGGGGGCGAGGGAGGATGAGTCGGAGGTGGTGGTGGCGGTGGAGTAACCGCCACAAATCAAGAATCCGTAGATGGATTCTGCTGCTGCTCTGGCTGCTGCTGCTGGTGGTGTAGGGGAGAGCTGTGGTAGGACGGGTGGAGAGGAGAGTTGTGGTAACTAGGAGTGTACACCCAGTTGTGCTGCCTGAAGTTCTCCTCGAAACTATCGGGACCATTGTAAGGTGATCCCAAAAATGGTGACCCATCAGATATCTCGATGGGGTGGTTTGGTGTTCCAGAGGGTGGCATGACAGGATCAGTATCCTCGTCGACATCCATCGGGTTGCCACCCGAAAAATGGTCTTCCGGTCCCAGTGGGTTAAAACCCACTGGTTCTTGAAGGTAATCGTCAGGGTCGTATAGGCCCTGAAAGACGGGTGACGTGTTATCAAAAGGTGATGAGGGTCCTAGAGGAATGTAGGACTGTGGTGAGTGGTGGGGCTCATTCTCCGAATGATGCCCAAATGAGTGGGGAATGGATGGTGTGGAGGTTGGTTCAGTGAAGGACCTCCATAGATTTTGGGCATCTGTGTTATGAGAGCCCGAAGGTGTTCGCCGGTGCGAAGGCCCGGCTTCGTGATCATTTGGAGCTGCGTATCCTCCTCGTCCTCTTCCTCGTCCTCTCATTCTTGGCGGCATGTTCAGCTATCTGTCAAAAACAAACAAGTGATACAACAAAATATTTATAAGACAAAATTAGAAAATTTAAACAAAAATTTGGAAATTTCCTAAGTTCTTTGTCTAGACTCGAGAATTCGAGGATTGTGCAATTGTGTAACTGAGATTAAACACAAAAGGCTAGTGTTTAATTCACTCAGCGTTGGCTCTGATACCAACCTGTCACACCCCTAATTTCCACGTGTCACCGGTGGGCCCGGTGGGGGTATCGTGACGTCGTTGGTATCATCATAGACAAACAACACAATATAATAATGCACAGCGGAAGCAAAAGATAGATTCATTTCAACTTTAAATAAAATGTAATAATAAATATCACGAGTAGTTGAAACGGATCCACAGGCGGATCGAAAATAAAATAGGATAATTGTTCAACAGTTTATTTGTCGTCCAAGCTGCGAGACCTATTGTGGACGCTCTAGAAGCCTGCCAGCCTATTACGTGTAGTACCTGCACTTAATCTTTTTGGAAAAATACGTCAGTTTACACTGGTAAATACAATTCGACTGACTCATTTTGAAAAGGTTGAAAATTGATTTAAATGCACAAGGCACAAAACATTTTTTATTAACTTGGGTCAATTATTTAATATAATAATCATGTGAACGAATTACATGTTACTTGCGTTCAGTGGCCCGGATCTAGTCCGGGCTAAAGATCAATGGACCCACCACATTCAAGAGTTATATACAGACAGGTGTACGCCTACACCCCGTACTCAGGTCGCGGCCATCTCGTAAGATGATGCCAAGGATATCCGGGACATGGTCAATTAATCCCCCAAAGGCCTTAAGTGAACAAGACTGTTTAAACGAGCCAATTAAATTATTCCAACTACCCACGCAACGGTGGAGGATTTAATGCCCGATCAAGCGGTATTTTATATACCGTAACCCAAGCCCGTATAGGGAAAATAAGCCAAAGAGTATTTACCTGAATAAGTATCAATCACAGTCAAGAAAAATGCAAGTATCTTTTACTGGTGCTCCTAATCTGGAACAAAGGTTTATAATAACCTATTAGATTTCTAACGGGTCTTTATTTAAGCCTAAGCCTAGACCGGTTAGTTTTAAAAGACGATAGGGTTCACGCACGATTAAGCGAAGACCGGATGGAATGTGAATTTGACCCGACAAGTTTGAAGACTTGTATAATATGGGTTTACTAAACACATTCTAGATTTTGAGACAAAAATGATAATGTTTGACCCGTTTCGGTCAATTTATGCAAACTAGTTACATAAACCGTACCGAACGCGAAAAGAGCGTTACGGGTGACCATAAGAGACATATGCAAGTTTCCTGAGTTGATATGCTTTAAATATGATAAAATATCAGTAAGTTATTTTCTATTATGCCCGGAATGTATTTAAACTCAACTTACGCCTCATAAGGGCATTTTGGTCATTTAAAAGGTTATAAAAGAGTTTATTTGTTAATCTGAGTTATGGGTCTGATTTATACAGAAAATATACTTAACTTATTATGTTATAACAGTAGGGTATGACCCATATATAAAACTTATCATTTAAAACCAATCTATGCGCCTTAGGGGCATTTTGGTAATTTAACAAAGGCTAAAAATGTCAAATTTGGAAATCTGAGTTTATAAACTCGTACTTACTGTTTTTATATGAAAATATGCTAATTACATCAGTAGGTATAATTCCTATATGCTTGATATGGTTATAGTATATACTATGCGTTAAAAATGCCTAAAAAGGCGATTTAGAGCCGTTTCCGGGTTTGTAAAAGAAAGCTGAGATTTTTATACTTCCAGAAGGTTCAACATACTTTATTTAATAAATAAAATCAGTAGGAAGTGGTTTGGGGTCAATCGGATTTATAAAACTCGTTTTATGGCCAAAAAGGGCAATTTCGGTATTTACCGAATTAAGCTTAGAGACCTATGATACGATCAGCCAAAAATTAAATAAAAATCTTTAAAAATCTCAAAATAATATATAACATCAGTGTATAAAAGTTTGATACCAAAAAGTGGGTTAAAATAGGCTATGCGCTAATTACGCTATTTATGTAACATAAAGCTTGTAATTTACGATAATGAGCATATCTCTTAAACTAGGCCACAAACTGATATGAAATTTTCGGTGCATGTTTATAAATCAGTAACAAACGATTTTACTCTTTCACTTTTTCAAAAATCGCGTTTTATATTAAAAAGGGCAAAATAGTCATATTTGAGCATAACCCGGTAACATGCATATGAATCGGTTAAACATGGAACCAAGATGTAAATTCCAGAGTGTTAAACATATATGAAAGTTGGTCAAAAATATGCTCTAATGCAGATCTTAACATGCATGTAAGGATCAGAACCGATAGTCAAAGAAAAAGTCGATTTATAAGACTTTCGGTTCCGATTCGGGTTTAATACAGAAAATTGTCGAGTTGATCATGAAGAAACATGTTCTTACATTATTTAAAAAGTTATTTTGATGATCAAACAGGTTGCATGTAGTCTACCTTGTTAATCAAGCTTATTTTTGCAAATAACAATTCTGTTGACTTTTTGAAACGATCTTTGACTCGACAATTAGCATGTTTAGAGTGTGAATCTGATAATACCCCTTTAGGGGTTTGTTATACTCATAAATACCAACATGTGGGTACTTTTAATTTGAGAAAATACTGAGCACATTTCGTTTAATCGTAAAGTCAAACTAGATTTACGATATATTTGACTTTTAGTGAATACACTAAGTTAGAACGGATTAAAGGGTGATATAAACACTTACAAAGGTCCTAACAAGCTTAGTGATCACTTATGAGGAAGCCTTGTCGATCAGAAATGCTCCAGGAGAAGTCTTGTGAGTTGTGAGAGTTCAAGTGTTCATGTGTTTCTATAACAAGTGCCTTATATGCAGCTTTTGATCAGATTTATGGATGATTCAGAGTGTTTCTGATGTTATAACAGGTGTTCCTCTGTCCAAAAGTTGCATGTAAGTCGATTGGTCAGTTCTATAATCGAGTACAGCTGGAATCCACTCGCAAACAGCCAAGAACTGGCAGCTGTCAGTCTTTTTCGTCGCTGGGCAGTCGCTCGCGTAGCGCGAGCCCATCCTCGCGTGGCGCGACCAGGTGTTTACCAGCTTTCCAAGTTTCAAATGTTGCACATCAGCCCCTGATCTATTGTAACGTGTTTTGTTCGTTTATTTGGCACTCTAGACCCTCAAATCTGATTTGTAGGAACCTTGGGACTTTTATAAACTTGGGTATGTCCTCGGTTCACTTTGCGCTTACCCGAAAAGTCACGAAATTCACGATAACGTAATTAATCTTTCGTATACGGTTTTAATCATAACTTGCTCATACGTTCACGAAACTTCACGAAATTTTTATCACATATACTCGTGAGTATATTTTATTATTACAAAGCTTCGGGTTTACCAAAAGATCACTCAGAGGTATAAATTCAACATGTTGACACGTTTAGCCCCTGTAGTTTGTAATTCCTCACTTTCTGTCATTTTTCGCTTCGTATGATCCGTGATTTATCCGTTTAAGGTTATAAACACCATGTAGGGTTATTGTAGGGTCTATTTATCAGTTGTTGACACTTTGAACCCTTGTAATCACATAGTTTCACTGTTTGTCAACTTTAGTCCCGCTAAAGTATGTTTTCGCACATTCAAAGTCCATGACACGTGTCAGTACATTATTGGACGTAAATTTTCGAGGTGTTACAATCCACATCAGCCACACCAAACATACATCACCGCCAGATACCACCATCCACCTCCGTCACATCAACATCCATCAACTCGATAAAATCACCCTCCAATCCAAACATCCAGCCCCGCCACACTACTATCCTCACAGCTGCAAATTGTAGCTGATTCAGATTTGTAGCTACATAAATGGAAATCAAGGGAACCTGAGAGTCGTCGGAAACCGTTCACGGTGACCGGACGTCACCTCCGCCGCCACTATTGCCGCTGATATCCACCAAATCGTCGGCCACATGATGTTTTATCGAGGACCCCCACAACCACTGCCACTGTCAGGTGTCGAGCACCACCATCGTCACAAAAAATCATCATCATTATCAACAGCGGCCGGTAAGCAGCCACCGACACGACCGTACGCTGCCGTCGGCGTACCACCGCCGTCATAGCGCCGCCGCCACCGTGGGGTGTCGGTCGTTCGTCTAATCAGAGAGGAGGGGTGAGATTCGGGGTGTGGTGGTGTAGCCAGAGAAGGAGAGGAGTACCAGGGGTGCGGCATCCGGAAATTACTCCGGTGATCGGAGTAGGGAGAGAAAGATGACAGAGGTTGGGGATTTGGGGAGTGTGGCCGACAGGAGGGGTGTTGTAATTGAAGAAGAAGAAGAGAGCAGAGGGGTGTTGTAGTGGTGTGCGGGTTTTATAAAGAGAAGGTGCCCGGATAGTCCCTGTGGTTTGGTCTTTTAAGGAATGGGTATTTTGGTCATTTCAACACCCACTTAACTGAGAAAAGTAACTGAAGTTAGACCCAGGGACTATCCGAGAACAAAACGGAAAACCTTGGGGACTATTCAAGTAGTTTTAGAAAGATAGGGACTATAGGTGAAAAAAGGTGAAACCACTTGAACCTGTGAACCTTTCTTAGAATTTAGAAAAAAATTAGTGAGAATTAAAGATAATTTACCAAAAGAAACCCATTAAAATAAAATTCTGGATCCGCCACTACTGTCAACATACGACTAGAAGCCAACATGTACTTTGCTCGTTAATCCTACTTGAACCTGTGAACCTTTCTTAGAAATTCATACAAAAAATGACGGGTTATGCTCTCTAAAGTGCTCTCTCCCCCCTCTCTCTCTCTCTAACTTTTTCTTCCTCTAGAAATGAAGAAAATGAGGAAGAGTGATGTGTGGATAGGGTGGTCTAGATGACTCCCCATACTATAAACTTAAATCACAATTTCCAATAATACACTTTTTATTAGTACTTCACATGTAAAGACCAATAAATCAAGTCTTGAAATTTGATCAAAATCCAGCCACATTCGGGGAGGGGGTGGTGTTATCGTGATGGGTGTGATGACGTGAAACACCACCGCAATCAAGCTCATCACGCTAGTGATGGAAAGTTCGTGGCCACCATCATCATAGTGAAGAGCTAGAGATTGTCTGAAAAAGTCACAATTTTGACTTTTATTTTTTATTATTATTTAAGAAAATCAATTTTAAACTACATATGAACTAAACCTTTACACATTTTTTTTCACACATACTACATAACTCTTAAAAACACTATATCACAACACTCTTAAAGAAACAAATGGAGGGTTGACCCGTCAAATTATAGGCTATTTTTTAATCATTATGTTGTTTTTCTTAATGTAGATTTTTTTTTAAATTAACTAGTATTTTTAGCAGCCGAGCGTTGCGGCGGTGTACCCGATTCGTTTTTGAAGACGTGTTTCACCGAACACAATCTACATCAAAACATAGACTAACTCAATACGTACATTTGACGAACAAAATAATTTACGCTGAGATGTAAAACCTACCCGCCACGTGTTGCGGCGGGTCAAAACACAAACTAAGTCAAATTAACACCGTCGAATTAGAATCAAAATGTATTATATATGACCTAACGCACACATAGGAAACATACATAAAAGTTAGAAAACCTTCGCAACTAAGATCCCTAACAAACTTAATTCCGTGTGAAGGTGGGTGCTACAAATGCCATACCATTGATCCTTGAGTGGCAGGGGATTTCGTTTTCGTATACCTCCTAATTATGGATTTCATATAGGTGACTCAGATTTGAAAACCAAACACCTGTTAGCCGCTATAGTAATCTAAGAAACCATCTTCTACTGCTTTTTCAACACGGTTGCCAAGTTTGTTGCGCTCACCCTTTAGCATGCCTAAAACATAAGAAATCTTATCAACAAATGAAAATCCATTATGTGCACAGCTATAAGTGCGCAATAAAAAAAGAGTAGATATATGTTGAACTGAATGATACCAAAAAACAATTTGGCAAAGTGATTTATTATAACTTGTTTTAACAGCACTTTTATAAATCCATCTGAAAATTTATTAATTAAAAAGCTTCATAATTTCCTAATGATTAACACTTTAAACATGCCAAATCATATACTTGTTCATCACTTTCTTTTAGAGAAATGGGAAAGGCCCCAGTGTGATTCTACTATCAATCCCTCAAATAAAAAAGTAAAAGGCTTCAATTTTTTTGTTTAAAAAAAGATCAAATTGCAATAAATAGAAACACACTTTTACACTTATAACGTGAATCACTTTCGTAATGACCTGAACCATTTCTGACCTGTAACAAACTCTGTAATGACTTGATTGTTCACCAACCCGTAATGACCTGAACCACTTACATGTAACAAACTCTGACCAAAATGTGTTCCAACCCGAATAGGTCCACATGTATAATCGTGCATTATAACCACTGAAACTTTGCATAAAAAGCGCATTACCGATTAGAGATGCTTTTGTGGAAATTCAAAATAAATTATAGAAAGCGATGAAACCGATTGGATTTTAATATTGTTGGCGAGTGGATTTCAGTTCAGTGCATCTGCTTTCAGGTTTCCTCCCCTACCCATTAGCCCCAATTTGATTCCTTTTTACTTTTATTTTAAGGTGTTCTCCATCAATTCCAAGTTTTAGTAAAAAAATTTTGTTTAGTAAAATGGTTTGTTTACTAAAAACTTCATGGTTTTTTCTGCGGAATCAATGATATATGTCTGTTTACTCCAATGGAGAACCTCTTAGTGAATCGATGATGCATGTACATATTGTTAAAACAATAGTTTTACATGTTCTTTTTCATTGTCGGACAAAGGGTAAAATGGTAACTTTTGAACATTCCATCCAATAATGTAAGGCAAGTGAATTCCATAGCTGAGATTATAAAAAAAAAAACATAATTTTGAATGGAATGTTTTCTAATTCCATTAAGTAATCCAATAAATTGCACGAACCAAACGAACCCTAAGGTAAATATTCAATTCAATGAATACATTAGTGTGCAAATCATATAAACCATTACCTTGTTTGCTTTCTTTCCGAACATGAACTTCATGGCATCAATCACATTACTTTCGGTGTATCCCCCTGCCACTAAGACCAACTACAACATAAAATTCATGTTCAATTCAAGAGTATCATATCACATTAAAACCACAGGAACAAACTTTAAGTTATCGCATTAGAGAAGGAGAAGGGCCGCTACATATTAGGGTTACTGCAAATGCAATAACATCAAATTAAACAAAGAAGAAGCATACATTTGTGGTTGAACAACGTTCTCCCCTCTAGCCGCCGCTAAGGAGACAACCCCAATCATCGCCGTCGTCGGATTGGCATTGGAACCCTAGCCGCCGCTAAACCGACAACCCCAAACCACCGTCGTCGCCGGCTTTGTAGTAGAACCCAAGCTGCCGGAGAGCCATGTGCGGCGGGCCCCTCGTGTCGAAGCCGGAGACCTCCATCCCTGTCTCCCATCTCTTCTCCCCTCTCTCTCTCTCTCTCCAGACTCTCTTTCATGTGGGTTAGGGTTAGGTTCTGAAGGAAGGAGAAGGGGCGGTGGGTACTGGCGGCTTTTAATACTGTTCATTTGGTTGAGTTATTAATATATAGGAGAATGAAAATGCATTTTTGTTTTATTTGACTTTCATATTTAATTTTATGTATTTAAAAATGTTATTTTTAGTTATATCAAGTGATGAAAATGAGATGATTTGATGAGTGCTGCAAGTAACATAGTGATGATTAGGGATGAGCACGGTACACGTTTGATATGGAACCGGTATAGGTACCGGTACCGAAAAACAGGGAAAAGTGGTACTTGTGCCTGTACGGTATCAGTACTTACTGGTGTTTTACCCTTAAATACCGGTATCGAAAAACGGGGAAAATGGGAACCGGTATCTAATAGCAAATACTCATCCCTAGTGATGATGTAATTGAAGTAGGTGTGATAGACTGACAACTTGTGATTGGTTGAGAGTTTAGTAATGGTGTTATGACGTGATGAATGACTTAGACAAAATCTAAAGGTATAATATTAAAAAAAACCCATTCTATTGTAAATTGTTAAGGGGTAAATTACTTTTTGAGTCCCTGTGTTTTAGAGGTTTTAACCATTTGAGTCTAAAATCAAAATGTTTAATGCCCTGAGTCCCGATAGCCACTTTTTTTTTAACCTTTGAGTCCAAATTTCTAACACTATCCACCAAGTTTGTTAACTACAAGGGCAATTTAGTCATTTTCACACAAAGTAGAACTCTTATATGTACAAGAGTATAAGAAACAAGTGTCTAATGCATAACTATTTTAATATTATATATAAAATAAATTGTGTATACTGTTATACGCACACCTGCACACAAACATTTCACACACAGATGTCAATCCCTCATCCTCCTCCTCTCTCTCTCATCTAGACCCTTACCACCACCATTAACACCACCGCACCACCACTGCACCACCACCATCCCCACCGCACCTCCACCACTATCACCACCTTCCGTTGACCGTCAACCACCACTGTCACCGCCTGCAAACCGCACCTCCACCATTATCACTGCCTTCCCCACCACCACCTCCGCCGCCACGACAGCCGGAAAATGTCACTGTCGCCTCTCCTCTCCACCTATCCAACAAAATTTCAAAGAAACCCTAGAAAAAAAACCCTAATTTCTAATTTTCCCCAAATTGGATCGCATGATTGCACCTCTCTGCTTTCGGATGAAATGCTACTGCGAATCCTCTCCAAAGTTCCGGAGAAGTCGAATTCGTTGGTGTCGAAAATCTGGTTGAATCTCAACGGTCGTTTAATGAAGTCAATTAGGGTTTTTTATTGGGGTTTTGTGACATCTGGTTGGATATTTTCAAGGTTTCCTAATATTATAGATGTGGATTTACTTCTTGGAAGTGTGATTAGTAATAAACATACAAAAAATGGAATCTTTCTTTAGGTTGTGAATTTGGTGCCTTTTGTATTGATTCCAATGTTTCGTTACCGAATAATCTTGATTTGGTACCTGTTAGTGAAGTAGATTTAGGGCTGCAAAGTCTATATAGTAAGTACCCGAATCTGCAGAGGTTTGTGGTTGCGAAATGTAGTGAAATCGGTTTGTTAAATGTTGTGAAGGGGTGTCCGACGATGCAAGAGTTCGTTTTGCATCATTGTGATGATCAGGTTTTGCGAGGTATTGCAGCGTTCAAGAATCTGCAAATACTGAAGCTGGTTGGGACGGTTGACGGGTTTTACTCGTCTTTGGTTTCGGACAGAGGGTTGATGATATGGTGCAAGGGTGTAAGAGGTTAGTGAAGCTGGAAATCATAGGGTGTAAGTGAGACAAGGTTTGTTATTTATTTATATCTCTATTTTTTAAATACAGGGTTATTTTAGTCTTTTCATTAGAAACTAACAGAACATTCAAACGGAATTAGAAATTTGGACTTAAATGGTTAAGAAAAGTGGCTATAGGGACTTAGGACGTTAAAGTTTTTTTATCTTGGACTCAAATGGTTAAAACCACTATAACACATAGACTCAAAAAATAATTCACCCATTATTAAATCAACTCTCACTATCTCTTTTTTATCATATCATCCAAATACTTAATTATTATGGGAATATTTAAACAAACCTAAATTGTTTAATTATTTTTATTAATGGTTTAGATTTAAAAACTTCTGTTTCTTATATACAAATATGCTATACACATAAAAAGTATTAAACTAATTTGTTCATATTTTTACATTTTTAGACGTAAACCTACTTGTCAGGTTATGTGTAGAAAATATACCAACACATGTGTAGGTTCTATGAATAAACAACTTTTGTTTATATGTACTTTTGTTTAATTATTTTTATTAATGGTTTAAATTTAAAAACTTATGTTTCTTATATACAAATATGCTATACACATAAAAAGTATTAAACTAATTTGTTCATATTTTTACATTTTTAGACATAAACCTACATTTCAGGTTATGTGTAGAAAATATACCAACACGTGTGTAGTGTAACACCCATGTTAATTTAATATGAATTTACAACTAAATACGCATTTAGTTTGAGTAAAATACGGGTTAACAAAAATTGTTAAGTTTAATATCCATACATGATTAGAGTATTTAGGATTAACATCCCTACTAGTTTAACAAAAATTGACCCGTTTAAATATATTTCACTATTAATTTCTAATTAATACCAATGCGAACCGTATGATATTTCCTGTAATCACAAAGCTCAACAAGCAATCATCAAATAATATTGTTAAGTGATTTTACGAATGTCATTTGACCCGTTTAGTCCAAACGACCACTTTCCATTATGAGATGATATCAAATTACCATCTCGCCCTTTTACCCATTCTGGTTTACACCATTACATAATGTTTCAAAATTTCTTATTAGTTCATCGTCACATGACTAATTTACCAATTTACCTTTTTTGCCATTGTCTATGATTTCTCATCATTGCACTTGTTCAGATTCATATTATTTACGTCGGAACATTATAATTTTATTACTAATTTTTACTTATTCTTTTTCAATGCACACAACTGATGCATACTATAAAATGGTGTAAGCTTTTACTTACCTCGTATCCAAACAATGCTTTTCTCCGCGTACTCGATTCGTTTGACCCGCTTCTTTCCCAAGCCTCCATCAAGCTTGTCAAGAGTCAAACTATCATCATAATTCGTAAGACGGTTAGATTAGTCATTATCACATACGACTATTCCATCTTACAAATTCTATGTCGAAACTACTATTCGACTTTATGATTGGTTAATTTGACTTATAATAGTCATTTACCCTTAATCATACAAAATACAAATTTGCGTTCAATAACTCATTTAGGCAATCTCATCAATTATCAAAGACACTTTGTTCATTCTTTAGACAAAATCTACGGGTTTTCATCTATAAATGAAACCCCTTTTCTTCATGTTATTAGGCATTCCTACGGATACCAAATCAAATCAAGTTCTACTTACAACCGAGTAGACGCGCAATTTCACTTAAGCATTTTAACAAACACCTAGTGGGCATAATTTTTACATATTTACAAACTAGTTCATAACTAGTTATTTCTACCTAACATAAACATAAATTTCAATTCCATTATGTCTAGCATGCATACTATTCTCAGATTCATCTTTTGGAAATCAGTTAACACCATTTTGATAGTCATAATTTTAGGGTTCATCTTATTTATACAAAACCCATTTAACACATAAATGGATTATTATGAAATTCATATTTTGAACACCAATTTAACAAGCTATTGACTAGGGTTTACACCTAGACATGATTTCATCCCTAATTTCATCCAAACATCAACTAATCAAGTTCAGATTTCGATTTCACAAGTTTATCAAGAATTTGAGTTGAAACAAAATTGTGGATTTTGACATACCTTATGATCCCTTCACTTAGGTGATCACTAATATGAGCTTGGATTTCGATTTGGGACTGATTTGGCCCTTTGATTCGATTGATTTGCAAGAGTTAGGGTTCATGTAGGAGAACCCTTTTTGTCTCCTGTAAAGAACTCGACCAGAACACACACTAAAGTGTGTGTTTTGGTGTTTTGTTTTAATTAAATAAAATCACTTCCAATTTTGTCAAGTTTAGTCCCTTTACTTGTTCAATCTTTTCATAAGGAGTATTTTAACCAAGTTTTCTTATTATTTTAAAACACTTACTAACTAGGTTGATATTCCTAGTTACTTGGTGGGTTCCGGGAGTTATAACCCGTCTTATTTTAAGTCCCGTTAACTCGGGCCTCTTATGAGCTTTGTTTTTTTTTTTCAAAAGCTTTTATTCTCTTTTATCTAATATTAGGTTCATTTATTTAAATTCTAATATTTACCGGGTTAATTTTTACCACTAACGGTATTTTACCCGTTTATTAATATTGATGTGGTTTGACTATCAAACCCTTTTTCAGGGTGTTACATGTAGGTTCTTTGAATAAACAACTTTTGTTTATATGTACTTTTCTAAATGTTAAGAGGAAAAAAATTAATATAGCATTTCAACAATTTTCTTATATTTCAATTTACCTCCCCCCCCCCCCCCCAGAAAAGACTAAGGTAGCGTTTGGTATGCAGGAATAAGAGGTGGAATGGAATGGACTATTTGTGAAGGAATGAAGTAAAGAGTGTGTTTGGTTGGTCAATGGAATGGAATCGCCCATTTCAAAATGCATTCCATTCCCTTAAAATCATTCCATCCATCCCCCCTGTTTTTTTTCCATTCCATTCACTCTTCACCTTTCATTAACAACACCACAACCACCACCGTTGACACCACCCACCACCACCATCATTCGCCGTCGTCAGCCGCCTCCGCCGCCACCCGCCTCCGTCGTCGCCGCCACCCAGGTCACCGTTGCCACCTCCGATCACCGCCACCACCCAACTTCGATCATCGCCGCTGCCACCTCCGATCACCGCCGCCGTCGCCACCAACCTCCGCTACTTCTATCAACCACCACCACCCACCGCCACCGGGCTACCACCTACGACCACCGTCAGCGCCGCTACCACCTCCGACCACCGTCGCCACCCACCTCTGCGGTCACCCACCACCACCACCGCTGTCACCACCTGCCGCTGTCTCCACCCACCACTGCCGCCGCTACAACTGCCACCTATCACCTCCTACCATCACCGCCCATCATTGACCACTGCCATCCGAATTTATTACTTCTTCTTTTCCCGCATACCGAACAACAAAAAGTAATTTATTCCATTCTCACATGGCAACCAAACAAGACATGGAATAATAATGATCAATTCTATTACCTCATCCATTCTATTACCTCGTCCATTTTGTTCTCTCATCCATTCCATTACCCCATACCAAATAGACTCCGATTTATTTCTTGAGTAAATACTCTAATCATGTATGGATATTAAACTTAACAATTTTTGTTAACCTGTATTTTACTCAAACTAAATGCGTATTTAGTTGTAAATTCATATTAAATTAACATGGGTGTTACATATATTTCACTATTAATTTCTAATTAATACTAATGCGAACCGTATGATATTTCCTGTAATCACAAAGCTCAACAAGCAATCATCAAATAATATTGTCAAGTGATTTTGCGAATGTCATTTGACCCGTTTAGTCCGAACGACCACTTTCCATTATGAGATGATATCTAATTACCATCTCGCCCTTTTACCCATTCCGGTTTACACCATGACATAATGTTTCAAAATTTCTTATTAGTTCATCGTCACATGACTAATTTACTAATTTACCCTTTTTGCCATTGTCTATGATTTATCATCATTGCACTTGTTCTGATTCATATTATTTACATCGAAACATTATAATTTTATTACTAATTTTTACTTATTCATTTTCAATGCACACAACTGATGCATACTATAAAAGGGTGTAAGGTTTTACTTATCTCGTATCCAAACAATGCTTTTCTCCGCGTACTCGATTCGTTTGACCCGCTTCTTTCCCAAGCCTCCATCTAGCTTGTCAAGAGTCAAACTATCATCATAATTCGTAAGACGGTTAGATTAGTCATTATCACATACGACTATTCCATCTTACAAATTCTATGTCGAAACTACTATTCGACTTCATGATTGGTTAATTTGACTTATAATAGTCATTTACCCTTAATCATACAAAATACAAATTTGCGTTCAATAACTCATTTAGGCAATCTCATCAATTATCAAAGACACTTTGTTCATTCTTTAGACAAAATCTACGGGTTTTCATCTATAAATGAAACCCATTTTCTTCATGTTATTAGGCATTCCTACGGATACCTAATCAAATCAAGTTCTACTTACAACCGAGTAGACGCGCGATTTCACTTAGGCATTTTAACAAACACCTAGTGGGCATAATTTTTATATATTTACAAACTAGTTATTTCTACCTAACATAAACATAAATTTCAATTTATGTCTAGCATGCATACTATTCCCAGATTCATCTTTTGGAAATCAGTTAACACCATTTTGATAGTCATAATTCTAGGGTTCATCTTATTTATACAAAACCCATTTAACACATAAATGGATAATTATGAAATTCATATTTTGAACACCAATTTAACAAGCTATTGACTAGAGTTTACACCTAGACATAATTTCATCCCTAATTTCATCAAAACATCAACTAATCAAGTTTAGATTTCGATTTCACAACTTTATCAAGAATTTGAGATGAAACAAAATTGTGAATTTTGACATACCTTATGATCCCTTCACTTAGGTGATCACTAATATGAGCTTGGATTTTGATTTGGGACTGATTTGGCCCTTTGATTCGATTGATTTGCAAGAGTTAGGGTTCATGTAGGAGAACCCTTTTTGTCTCCTGTGAAGAACTCGACCAGAACACACACTAAAGTGTGTGTTTTGGTGTTTTGTTTTAATTAAATAAAACCACTTCCAATTTTGTCAAGTTTAGTCCCTTTACTTGTTCAATCTTTTCATAAGGAGTATTTTAACCAAGTTTTCCTATTATTTTAAAACACTTACTAACTAGGTTGTATTCCTAGTTACTTGATGGGTTCCGAGAGTTATAACCCGTCTTATTTTAAGTCCCGTTAACTCGGGCCTCTTATGAGCTTTGTTTTTTTTTTTTCAAAAGCTTTTATTCTCTTTTATCTAATATTAGGTTCATTTATTTAAATTCTAATATTTACCGGGTTAATTTTTACCACTAACGGTATTTTACCCGTTTATTAATATTGACGTGGTTTGACTATCAAACCCTTTTTCAGCGTGTTACATGTAGGTTCTTTGAATAAACAACTTTTGTTTATATGTACTTTTCTAAATGTTAAGAGGAAACAAATTAATATAGCATTTCAACAATTTTCTTATATTTCAATTTACCTTCCCCCTCTAAGAAAAGACTAAGGTAGCGTTTGGTATGCAGGAATGAGAGGTGGAATGGAATGGACTATTGTGAAGGAATGAAGTAAAGAGTGTGTTTGGTTGGTCAATAGAATGGAATCGCCTATTCCAAACTGCATCCCATTCCCTTAAAATCATTCCATCCATCCCCCCTGTTTTTTTTTCCCATTCCATTCACTCTTCACCTTTCATTAACAACACCACAACCCACCACCGTTGACACCACCCACCACCACCATCATCCGCCGTCGTCACCCGCCTCCGCCGCCAGCCGCCACCCGCCTCAGTCGTCGCCGCCACCCAGGTCACCGTTGCCACCTCCGATCACCGCCACCACCCAACTTCGATCATCGCCGCTGCCACCTCCCATCACCGCCGTCGTCGCCACCAACCTCCGCCACTTCTATCAACCACCACCACCCACCGCCACCAGGCTACCACCTACGACCACCGTCACCGCCGCTACCACCTCCGACCACCACCACCACCCACCTCTGCGGTCACCCACCACCACCACCGCTGTCACCACCTGCCGCTGTGTCCACCCACCACTGCCGCCGCTACAACTGCCACCTATCACCTCTTACCATCACCGCCCATCATTGACCACTGCCATCCAAATTTATTACTTTTTCTTTTCCCGCATATCGAACAACAAAAAGTAATTTATTCCATTCTCACATGGCAACCAAACAAGACATGGAATGATAATGATCAATTCTATTACCTCATCCATTCTATTACCTCGTTCATTTTGTTCTCTCATCCATTCCATTACCCCATACCAAATAGACTCAGATTTATTGCTTGAGTAGAAAAAACAAACTAAAAATTTATATTGGTGGAACGTTTTCTTTTGTAAAGTTTATTATTTGTATATACAGGTAACACGCCTATGTTATGTATTTAAAGAAAGCTAGTAACCTAGCTTTTTCACATTTTTATAATAAACTTTATTTTGAAGTGTTTACCTACACATCGTGTGTCGAATATATACCTATACGTGATTTACACACGCGTCTATTTTATAAATAAACGAATTTTGTTTATATAACTTTTTTAAATTTTAAAAGAGATGAAAATGTTGTCGAGAATAGGTGAAAAGGAGATTGAATTGTAGTTCTTTTTGATTGACCCATTCTATTACATCCAGGCCTTCAATTTATAGACCAAACATAAACTAAAAATATGGATACAAGAATAATTAAAGGGAATAAACAAAGGCTGGAAATCCGGATTGTGAGCTGTAATTGTGAGCAGAAGATGGGAGATTAGGTTTGACAGAACCCAATATTTTCCAAATATACTTTATTTTCTAACATCCCCCCTCAAGTTGAATGGTGGGATCTCCAACGTTTAACTTGCCCAAACATTTTGCAAAGATTCTTCCATTTACGACTTTTGTTAAGATATCAGCTAGCTGATCTTCAGATTGAACAAATGGCAATTCAACGACCCCTGTTTCTATTTTTTCTTTAATAAAATTCCGATCCACCTCTATGTGTTTTGTTCGGTCGTGTTGTACCTGATTCTCTGAGATTTGAATGGCAGCTTTGTTGTCACACAGAATTTGGTTAGGTTTACTTGGAGGAAAACCAATTTCGGTAAGAAGCTTTTTAACCCACAAGATTTCGGTCAGGCCTCGTGCTATCCCTCTAAATTCTGCCTCTGCACTGGAAAGAGCCACCACTTTCTGTTTCTTGCTTCTCCAAGTGACAAGGTTTCCTCCAACTAGGGTAAAGTATCCTGAGGTTGACCTTCGGTCACTTTTATCTCCTGCCCAATCTGCATCGGTATAGACTTGAGTGTCTAAATGACCATTTGGTTTGAATAAAACACCGTGGCTCGTTGTTCCCTTGAGATACCTAATGATTCTCATTACTGCTTCCATATGAGGTTCTTGGGGTTGATGCATGAATTGACTTACAACTCCCACTACATAGGCTATGTCTGGTCGAGTGTGTGACAGATATATCAATTTCCCTACGATCCGTTGGTATCTACCTTTGTTAGTTAACTGTGCTCCTTCCTCCATAAAGAGTTTCTGATTCATGATCATAGGAGTGTCTGAAGGTTTGCAGTCAATCATCCCTGTCTCTGCCAACAGGTCCAGAACATATTTTTTCTGGCAAATGAAGATCCCTTGATTCGATCTTAGCACTTCAATCCCAAGAAAGTATTTGAGTCTTCCCAAATCCTTCATTTCGAATTCTGAAAACAAATTTACCTTCAATCTTTTTATCTCTTCCTCATCATTCCCTGTCACAATCATATCATCAACATAAATAATTAGGCAGGTAATAAGTTTGCCTCTTTGTTTAAGGAACAAAGTATGATCTGAATTGCTCTGTTTGTATCCATATTTCTTCATAGCTATGGTGAATCTCCCAAACCAAGCTCTAGGGGATTGTTTTAAACCATACAGGGATTTCTTCAGACGACAAACTTCTCCCGGTTTAAAGCCTTCGGTGAATCCAGGTGGTGCTTCCATATATACTTCCTCTTCAAGCTCTCCATGTAGGAAGGCATTTTTAACGTCAAACTGGTGGAGTGGCCATTGTTTGTTTGCGGCTATAGAGAAGAGTACCCTGATTGTGTTGATTTTGGCAACTGGGGAGAAGGTTTCGGAATAATCAATTCCGTATGTCTGTGTATACCCTTTGGCTACCAACCGGGCTTTATACCTTTCAATGGTTCCATCTGGGTTGTATTTTATAGTGAACACCCATCGACATTGATGTGTGCAAAATGCAACATATAAATTACATCAAATGAGGCATAAAACTAACCCTTTTTAAGTACTAATATTGGAAAAAGAGTGTTTTTGTCTTCCTTTTGTATTTTCAGGATTAAATGAGCTCAAAAACACAAAAGAAGCAAAAAGACAGCTAAATCCAACATAAATACAAGGAAAGGAACATAAGTGGACTGCCCGACCCCTCAACGGCATCTTCCCAAGCAAAATAGAGAAGGCAGAAGACTGAACACGCCCCGTGCTAAGCCAGCACGGGGTCGTGCCCAAGAAGCAGCAGAAAAGACAAACCTATAGAAGCTTCTATTGCCCACCACGGGGCCGTGCCTAGTGAACACGGGGGCGTGGCGAAAGTACAGCAGGCGCATTAATTGTAATTGCGAATTACAATTAATGAGGAGAGAGAGTGTTAGACAGGCACGGGGCCGTGCCCAGCGGACATGGGGCCGTGCCCAGCCCTCTGTTCAGCCTATAAATAGGAGTGCTTGGTTTCATTTCAACTCATCCCTTGGCACACCACCTCTCTCACACTTCATCCACCACCCACCACCATCACAACACCATCATCCACCACCATCATCCATTGTCCATCGTAGAGTGTGTGAGTCGTCTCAGGATCCAAGATTGATCGTAAGAGTTCTTGACAATCAAGGCCATGTTTGCCTAAGTCTCTTACATCACTTGGTGAAGACAAAGTGTCTAGTATAATACTTTTTATTTCTAATCTTTTGCACTTTTTATTTGGTTTTGTATTAATGACTTTAATAACTAGTTACTTATGTTGAAGGTGATCTTTCCTTATCGTTTGTCCGTGGTGTCTTGGCATTATTTTACTGTCTATATAAAATAAAGGATTTTCACCATTCATATCTCCACGGTCTATATGGAGGTATGTTGGCTACCTGGTCGGGGGTTAAGTGAACGGTTTGGTAAAGGTCTTGCCATTGTTCAGCGTTTAGAGGTCCTGCAATGGACCTGGGTCAAATTTAGTAGGACATCCTTCAATGCTTCACGGTATTGGATGGCGGGGGTCCAAACTCTTTGATCCCCTCATAAGTTAACTACTATTAATACTATAACCTGGCTATTTAGGACTGTATCCCTACTGACTCAGACTACTTAGTCGAGGGTAACGTCACCGCCAAAAGCGGGGCCTACCATAATACTGCATTAATAACTTAATTCATTATCTTCCAATAATCCACCATTTTAGGATTGTATCCTTGCTGACTCAAACTACTGGGGTGAGGGTAACGTCACCTTCAAAAGAGGGGCCTACTACAATAACTAAGATAATATCTTAATTATGTGCAAAAGTGCGGAAATAATCAAAGGTTATACTAGATACGAGTCGGAACCAAGTGATTCATCTTGTCTATCTGTTTTTATTTTATTTTTATTTTCAGCATTTTAGTTAGTTTTTATTTTTCTTAGTTTAAAACCTTTTTCTAAACTTTTTATTTTTATTAGACGTTGAGGATAAACCGGTACTAAAAGCTCTTGTGTCCTTGGACGACCTCGGTATCTTACCAACGCTATACTACGCTCACGATGGGTGCACTTGCCTATATGTGTGTTTAGTGTTAGTAAAATATCGTGTTTTATAAATTTAAAACTTGGCTAAAAATAAGTGTTAAAAAGGGCTTAAAATATACACCTAATATATATAACACTTCACACGCATCAACATCCAACGGGTTTCTTGCCTTTTGAAATGATACATTTTTCCCATGTGGAATTTTTCATGAGGGCATCCATTTCCGTTTTCATGGCTTCTTTCCAGTTCTTTGATTTGAGTGCTTACTCAACAGTGGTTGGAACTTGTTCAGAATATAGGGAGGCAGCAAGCGACTTGGCTTCTTGTGATAGATTCCCCTTGGCAACATTTGCGATAGGATATTTTGAACTTCGAGCTTCTTTCTCGGGAGAGTATCTTTTTGGAGGAACCCCTCTGTTTGCCCTTGGAGGAAGAGCGTATCTTCCAATTGTCTCTGTTGCAACTGGTTCAACATGCTCTGTATATTCTGTTGTTGTCTCTGATGTTACTGGTTCAACCTGTTCTGTATGTTCTGTTGTTACCGGTTCTGTGTGTTCCCCTGTTATCTCATTATAATGGTTAGAAGATACAGGGAATTCAGGGTTCATAGTATTTATTACCTCAGGTATCAAGTTGGATGGAGTTTCTTCAGTGGCACTGTGCTCCGCAGATTGTGTGGTTGTGTTTGAAGGTGACTGGTTCAAAGTACTGTGATGATCTTCTGTTGTTACTTCTTCGGACGATGGAATTAGCCAACTCAGAGTGTCTATACATTCACTTTCCCCCTGACCACTGAGTTGGGTGTTATAAAAGTATTTTGTTTCAAGAAAGTCACAGTTCATTGTGGTGAACATGTGACGAGTTTTTGGGTTATAACACCGATAACCTAATTGATCGATCCCATATCCTACAAATACACATTTCTCAGCACATGGGCCGAGTTTGTTTCTATTGATTTTTGGTATGTGGACAAATGCAGTACAACCGAAAGATTCGTGGTTCAAGTGTAAGAGGATGAGGGATTTTGGCAAATTTGGATAGGCAATCTAGAGGAGTCTTAAACTTGAGAGCGTTGGTGGGAAGTCGATTCAGGAGGTACACAGAGGTTGCAACTGCCTCAGGCCAGAATGATGGAGGTACTTGGGATTCAATTAGAAGTGCCCGAGTCATTTCAAGAATTATACGGTTTTTTCGTTCAGAAACACCATTTTGTTCGGGGGTGTGAGAACAGGTGGTTTGATGAACTAATCCTTTGGTTTGACAGAATTGTTTCATGGATGTATTGACAAATCCCCCCCATTATCAGATCGAAGGATTTGTATTCCCCTTTTGAATTGAGTGTAAATCATGGCATAAAATATGGTAAATTTCTCATAAACTTCGGATTTGTTTTTCAAAAAATATACCCATGTCATGCGAGTACAATCATCCACAAATATTAGGAAAAATCGAAAACCTTGCCCCCTATAGTGGGAGCAGGACCCCACACATCAGAATGGATTAGTGAAAAAGGCAAATCAACTTTTGTATTGCTAGGTTTGAAAGATTTTCGATGGCTTTTGGCAAGAAAACAAGTTTCACAATCTATTTTACCATTTGAAGAAAAGAGTTTCGGAAACAAAAGATGTGAATAACCAGAGGATGGATGTCCTAACCGTCTGTGCCATAACCATGCTTCTCGGTTTTCAGTTCCATGTGCCAACATCACAGTACCAAGTTGAGCCACCTCATCCACGTAGTATAATCCTTGGCGCTCAGTACCACGTCCAATAATCACACCCATCCTGATATCCTGTAAGATGCAAAAGGTAGGGTGCATTAGTACCGTGCAGTTTAATTCTTTGGTAACATGACTTATTGAGAGCAACTTGTGTGACAAGGATGGAACATAAAGGCAATTTGAGAATCTCATAGTTGGTAAAATTTCAATTGTTCCTCCTCCTTTTACTTGCATCGTTCCTCTGTTTGCGGTATGAATTTGGGTCCTTTGAGGTTTTGTCATTGAACTCATGTCTGAGAGTTCAAATGTCATGGTGTCAGTGGCACCGGAATCAAATATCCATGATGCACTACCTTTTTCACGATTTGTTGCCATATTAACCTTTTTCACGGAAGAAAAAAAACAACTAAAAAATTGGGATAAAATTGGAAATGAGGAAAGTTGAAGGTCTGAGATAAAATTTGGAAATGGAATAAATTTGGGATAAAAAAATTTGCTTCTGACTTACGTCAACACAGGAAACAAAAGCCAATAAAAAAATGTGATGAATTTTTGTGGGATTTGTTTGGACGCAAGACCCAAGAATCAAAATAGGATTCTTTTCTTAACACCCAAATTAAAGAATAAAAAGGTTTATCTCTTTCTCGGGTGTCGAAGTATACGCACGCAAGGGAAGAAAAAATTAGGGCGATTTTGTTTTGCTCTCCGACGACAGAAACCACGCAACAGAACAGGTTGATTGATAGTTGATCAGACTGATTTGTTGATTGCGGCTGAAGCACTGGTGGCTCGAGTGGAGGTGTAATCGAATTTTGATCAGAAAAAAAAGGATATCCGGCTGTGTGTTTATCAGAAGTTTTTCAGATCTGTTGTGCGATCTGAAGTTTTTCCGGTAAGTAATTGAACTGATTTTGGTTTTTCAGGTTTGAAGTTTTTCAGACCTGATTGAATGATCTAGAACTGAGTTGGGGTTGTTGTTGAATTGGCTGGGGTATATTGTAGGTGATGAACAGAGTGTCAAAGGATCAGAAACTCTGCTCTGATACCATGTTGTCGAGAATAGGTGAAAAAGAGATTGAATTGTAGTTCTTTTTGATTGACCCATTCTATTACATCCAGGCCTTCAATTTATAGACCAAACATAAACTAAAAATGGATACAAGAATAATTAAAGGGAATAAACAAAGGCTGGAAATCCGGATTGTGTGCTGTAATTGTGAGTAGAAGATGGGAGATTAGGTTTGACAGAACCCAATATTTTCCAAATATACTTTATTTTCTAACAGAAAAAAATATTGTATTTTTACTATTTTTTTTGTATTTTACTTTTTTTAAGTTGAAAAAACTGAATGATTTAGTTTGTTTACTTCTGTTCTCATAAAAATAATTGTCGTGTGTGTATAGGAAAATGATATTTTAAGAACCAGCCTGAGTTGAGGTAAATCATAAGTACTCTACTTAATGTTTTTTTTTCTTCTAATATTCTTATATGTTACTAATCTTTACAGAAATTTAAAAAGAAGTACATGCACGTACAAGTAGAGAGAGATCAACTCTATTCAAAACGACAAGATATAATACACATTAAAAATAAAAATAAAAACAATTTAAGAATACATATGTATATGATTACGTTGCATCATACAAATTAATCGATACGTACATAAAAACAAAAGGAAATTAGGCAAATAAAAAAATAAATCCAAGCACAATCACAAGCCTATAGATCATCTCGCGAAGTCACCCCATTTACCCATAAAGGGCCGCTACGTATACGAGTTGAGTTACCGAAAGAATAATTGTGGATGCCTCCATGGTTCTCTAAATTTCAAAAATAAACAATAATTAGTTCATATTAAACCACAACTCGTCTTATTATTACGCTAGTATAGTTTACAGTGAATGAACTCACCAAGCGGACATTTCTTCCTTCAAGCTCAATTTCCTTCCATGCAAACCTACATTAAATCATATTTATACACTTTTCAGTCAGTGGCGGGGCTTAAACAAAAGTTCAGTGAGGGCCGAAAGTCACGGGACCCAATTCTTTTTCCCTATCGCTATATTTCGGGTTATATGTTTGGGTCGACGATTCAGTGGGTCAAACAATAATAACGCCAAATATCTAATTATTTTTCCTTCATTTAATTTAAATGACCGTTCTTACACACACACAAAAAAAAAAAAACTATAGATCGTTTAACAAGTTTAAAAACAAGTTTCAACTTAAATTAAAAGTCCCCTTCAAGTTTAAAAATTTACTAATAGCCTCGTTCTTTATGATTTTTTTATAACTCAATACGACAATATGTATAAAATTTATTGACACGAAAATTGATGAGGGCCGGGAATTTTTAGACAAAATAATTGGTGGGAGTCGAACTCAATACTTATAAAATTTTCGGATAAAATACCAAAAATTAACACTACTGCGCGAGGGGCACCCCCTAGCCCCAACCAAGCTGCGCCCATGTTTTCAGTGTAATTATAAATATATACACACACAAATGTTTAAGTTTTCCCACAACAGATTTTCCGACAAAAACAGTTTTGTAAAATATTTGTTGGAAAACTGATTTTCCTATGCATTTCCAACGAATTCGGTTTTCAAATAGTGTTATTTGTATACAATTAAATATCATACCCCATGGCAAGGACAGTAAGAGTCCATGCAACTAAAGCGGATGATATTGCTGCAGACTTGCTTGCGGACTCCCATGCTCGATAATGATCGAATCCAACTAAAATCGAGGCAATACCAACAACACCCGCGATCAATGTAAAAGTCACAAAGAATCCCGTGGCCCAATTTCCCATCGGGAAATAAATTGGTGAAAAATGAGCCGGCAACTCATGCTCTGGACCTGATTTATTATACCACACATATATACGTTACAATACATTCATTAGTGATATATACGGGGAGAGATAGAAAGAAAACTCATATTTTAGTAAAGAAAACTAAGAAACCTAAATGAATGAACCTCTTTTTGTTACGTGTTATATCTTTTTGCAGACTGTGTTACGGGTGACAACCTGAGGCTGTCATGTGTTACGTGTAACAACTTTTGTAGACTTTCATCTTTTTCTGAAAAGTTAAAAGTTGTTATGTAACACGTGGCAGCCTCTGGTTGTTACACGTAACACGTCTGCAAAAATATGTAACACGTGACAAAATAAAGTCCATTCATTTGGGTTTCTTAGTTTTCTTAACTAATATGGGATTTCCTTCTATAATTGCCCATATATATAAAAAAATCAAACATGTATGATTGTATGTATAATGTATGCACATGAAGGGAGGATAGGATGCATGTACCGAGGATAAAACCATGGTCAATGGCAACATTCATTGCCCAACCACCGATGCCTAGAAGAATGGCATACATACAAAAGTTCAAGACCAACAGGAGTGACACTACCGGTCTCATTTGAGGGCTAGCCATTTCGATTTGGTTTCGGGGAATGGAAAAGATAATGAGTTCGTACGTAGAATGTTGGTGTGATTTATTTTAAGGTTGAGGGGTGAGTGTTCTTATAGATAATATATTGTTCATTTAAGAATGTTTTTTTTATAATCTTTTTTGGTTCTTTGCTTGTCAGGGATGCTTGAGTTAAAGGGTTTTGTTGGGTTGTAAAGGTGAAGGTATTATGGTTCAAGGCAAGGCAAGGTAAAAGATGGTATATTCTTTGGTTGAGGCTATTGCTCAGAGATTCTTTATATTATATGTGTCTAGAATGATTGGAAACAGTTGGAAAGTAAAAATATGTATAGATTTACAAGTTTGTAAATATATTAGAATTAAAAAAAAAATATATCTAAAATCAGTGGGCATTTTTTCCGTTTTGTACCGCTAGAAATGATATCTTCTTTTTTACCAACCAACTTGTTAAACATGAAAATATATCTATCTATACTTTCTATAAAAGGAGAATCCTCAGTGACATAAGAAAAACTTATGTGGCAGTCATAGAGTTTGTCCAACAACGCTTTTCTTATGTCATCAACGATGAGGTGACAACCATAGAGGGAGCATAGTGACATCGTAAATCTTATTTTAAAATTTCAAACCACTGCCCAACTTTCAAATTTCAAAGGTTTGACACACATTCAATTATCAAACCACTGATGTTCATTCAAAAGGGCAAACTACTGCCCATCAAAACCACTGCCCACTTTCAATAATGCATAAGTTAAACAGGAAAATATATCTATCTATACTTTCTATAAAATGAGAAACCTCAGTGACATAAGAAAAGCTTATGTGGCAGCCATAGAGTCTGTCCAACAATGATTTTCTTATGTCATCAACGATGAGGTGACAACCATAGAGGGAGCATAGTGACATCATAAATCTTACTTTAAAATTTCAAACCACTGCCCAACTTTCAAATTTCAAAGGTCTGGCACACATTAAATTATCAAACCACTGATGTTCATTCAAAAGGGCAAACTACTGCCCATCAAAACCACTAAACCACTGCCCACTTTCAACAATGCATAAGTTTTGGCTCCATTTTCAAAACCTTTGTTCATGTTCAAAATTCAATATCATGGCTCCAGATTCAAAATTTAAACAATATACGTATAAAAAGCTCAACTCTCTCTCTCTCTCTAAAACTGATTTTCAAATCCAGAACTAACTACATCTTCTCAACTCTCCAGCCCTAAATCCTCCACTGTCGCTTCTCCGCCGCACTTCTCCGGTCGCCACCGCTCCTCCACTTCACTCTCCTACACTCAATCCTTCTTTCAATCCTTCAATTCTCACACACTATGTTCTTCTTCTTCTAATCAAACTTGCAAAGGCATTGTCGCAGGTATTAGATGATCATTTGTAGTAAAGGATTATTAACTATTATCTTTTGATTTTTGAATTTTCTATTTCAGCAAGTTAACACTGATTTGTTTTTTTTAGCAATGAAGTGACAAGAAATCATCAAAAATGTTATATAATTTTATTTGTTGTATGATTGACTATTGGGTCATCTTGTATATAATTTTATTTATTGCAGACAGTAAGCTACTGTGTGAGAAGGACATATGGACTGTAAAAAGCAAGTGGATGGAAACGTGAAGGTTGGTGTCCGTAGTGATTTGAAGAAGATGGTCGGTGTACGGTGTACGGAAATATGGCGGAGGTGTACGGTGAGCGAAAATCACCGATTTGAAACTATTTTTCTTTATGTATCTTTCTTATATTAATCGATCAATTATCCCCTGTGTGTAAGATTAAATATATTTTATGTTATATTTAATCTAGTAGCCATTATAATCATTTCCATTATATAGATCAAAATATATAATAACCTATTAAATAATTAGTTGGTAATAGTTGATGGGCCTTATTACCCTTATTAACTAATTAGGGTTTCCTATTGGGTGCATATATAAGGAGACTTATGTAGAGGTTCTAAGGTTAGACATATAACCTAATTCTAATAACATCAAATCGGCCTCCCTCTCCTCAACCGTACCCTTTTCGGTTTCTCTTATCACCATCATTAGATTGCACCCTAAGGAGGAACCAGACCAAGTTGACAATCATGTCAAACACTATTGCTGCGTCTCCATCTGGATTCTCTGCTGGCCTGTACTGATGCAATCAAATGTATGTTTTCATGTTTTCCATTATGCCTAAACAGAACTGATCAACATGTGGTATCAGAGCAGATGTTGATTAGTCGGTTCTGTTATTCGTATCCTTAATTCTGGGATTGAAATCTGGAAAACATAAGTTTTGAAAATTTAATGAACATCAAGGCTGGTTTCTAGTCTGATGTGCCGAGATAAATTTTTTCGGAAAAAGAATGTTATATAAATGACTTGAAATCATAATGGTTAAAATCAAGTCCGAAATTTGTTTATAAAAAGTTTTAAAATTCAGGTTTCGGGTTCCAGAATTATGTTTTATTTTAGGGTTCATCATATGTTCTTAGGAAAATTCCTTTATGTTTTGGAATGTAATTAGGATTATTGAGTGTTTTTACTGTTTTGATCCAATTTTATCTTTTAATTTTGTTCGAAAACTGTTCATTGATAATTAGATAAATATTTTGATAAAATTAGATCATCACTAAAATAGGAAACCATATCTCAAATCCCTAAGAATTCGAATTTTCAGTTATGCTTTTACATTAACAGTTGTAACAGGAGTTTCGAGATAAATTTTAACGAGCCGAGACCAAGATCTCGACTCGAGACCACAAGGTCTCGACTCGAAATCATAAGTGTTCTCAAATCCTTACAACTCGAGACAACGATTTCGACTTGAGACCATAAGGTTTCGACTCGAGACCACTGAGGTTTCGACTAAGGGCTTCAATCTTCACAACTCGAGACCATGGTTGCGACTTGAGACCTCATTATGGATTCGAGATCTCATAAACCACAGTAGTCGAGACCATGATTACGACTCGAGACACTGAGGTTGCGACTCGAGACCTTAATGAGTCAAGACCTCATAATGTTACAAGTTGAGTCGAGACTGGACTCGAGATCTTACTCGAGACCTCATAACTGACTCGAGATCTCATATCTGAGTCGAGATCTCATAACTGAGTCGAGATCTCACTCGAGACCTAAGACTAACTCGAAATCTCAACCTCATTACTTTAGGTTGTTTAATGTGAACTAAAATTTAGCTAACAGGTGGTTTGCTATTAAATAGTTGGTTTTGTATTTAGATAATTAATCAGAGTCAAATAAAGTTTCACAAAACCAAAATGGCTTAAGTTGGGTGAGCTTCTGATGTATCACTTCTGGCCAAAGCTGATTTGATAAATCTATTTATTGCTCAAGTATTATAAAAGCCGTGTTGAGTATGCATTACAAACGTGAATGTCTTAATTTCTGGCCAAAGTTGATTTAATTCATTCATGTATAGCATTCTTAACAAGTGCATAACTAAAGTGATTGTCTCATTTCTGGCCAAAGCTGATTTGTCACGATTACTTTGCACACATGCTTAAATGATTACACTTTTGGCCAAAGCTATTTTGTCTTCATTTAAGTAGAACTTTAAGTAAGTCTATTATTTTGATGTTAGTAATAGACATATCACAACCTCTTCACATAATGATCCTTATATTAATGACCCTTCATTAATTTTATGATCATTTCGTCTGCCTTATTTTAAGTACCCATAACTTTTCTCACTATAATTTTCTTCTACAAATCTATATCTCATCCACTCTAATTCCTAAAACTCATATGTTTTGCCTTATTTAAAGGTTCTATAAGAATTAGCTCTTAAATTAAATCCTTGATTATCTCTTAAGACACGATAATCCTACTGCTCCCTTTTGATAAAGGTACTACAGAAGAAAAGTAGAGCATGATGAATAGGACAAATTAAACATGATGTCTCTTATGATAATCAAGAACTCTCTAACATAAATGCTATCACTAAAAGGTTATTCCAGATTAAGTTTTTCCTAAGGCTAATCTATTATTGTGGAATAATCACAAGAATTCCTAAGATGCATGCCTTCATTTAAAACTATAAACTATAAAGCTAAGTGGTATATGTGAATACATAATAATGTACAATACCATGACCCATAAAGTTAAGGGCTTACACATGGAAATAAGTACATTTTTCCAGTACATTACATACTAAAATTTTCACGTGTACAAGTTGATGCCTTATAAATCAACTGTAATACTTAAAAGTACCAAAGTATAATGAGTGTGTTGATAAGCAACATATGTACAAAGAAATAAATGTTTGAAGCTGGAAAATAAGTTGTTACTCACCTTACAATCACTTAAACTTTAAAAGAGGATTGTTCTAATGCCCATAGACAAAATTACAAGTAAAAAAAAATCCAACTTTATGGTTCTTCAAGGGAAAATCTCACTGCATAATTATGCCATTAGACTAGACATAAGCAATGAGACTATCCATTATTCTAAAGAACAGTTGGATAAATTAATTAGATAGTCATTTACTAATGATATTTAAGTCTAATAAATTTAATATTCCAATTAACACATGATTAGTTGACTCTAGTTCCATACATTTCTTACAAGAACTCGACAAATAACTAACATGAGAGTTAGTGACAAAATTAAACGTTAAGGCTATAAGAACCATAATGGGCAGTCTTCTAACAAAGCTTTTCGATACTTTACATATTCTAAAGATTAGTCAGAGTATAGTATCATAATTAAGCTATGTTATGAAGGTTGTGAGGTTTGCATAGTCAACATAAAGTCACACTTACCTTAAACTCTCATTTTATTTGTTCTCAATATCTGAATATAAATATTATTAAGATGGAACTAGATGATACCTTACACTTTCACAACTTTTGTTATCATGCAAATGAGAATTTGACAAAAGGAAAATGAGACCTATAAATTTCATCCATTATAACCAAAATTCATGAGAAATCATGACATGGTTAATGAGGATGATTATTCAACTAATCTCATTCTAAGTGATTTTAAATCATGATGTTAAAAGCCATTAAATATTACTTGGCTTAAGGAATAAGTATGGGTCTATCATAAGTCATTCATTGACATTCATGGAACTTATTCCAAAAGGAATATTCAGACATAATTCATTTATCATTTAAAAGGCTATCAACTTGTATCTAAATTTTGTAGCATATGGCCCACGGTCTTAGAAGAATTCTATTCATATATGCACTTAATAAGATTTCTATTAAATATGTCTCTAAGTTTCTTATGACATCTGGACATTAAAGAAATCAAGTAAGTCTAACATATATATGATAGGTTCCCACGTCACGTAGCTCATTGAACCTTCTCTTCTAGCATTTCTAGAGATATCAAAGATCAGTGGGAGCATTAAGTGTCTTAATAATAACTTGCAATAGTTGCAAGAGGTGGGTGAGTGAAAACTTTATATTACTTCAATTTACACCTCTTGTACAAGACACCGCTCCATCACGACACTGTTCTATCAAAACTTATCTCCTTAAAATCTAATGCTACTCTAACAAAAGTTTCATTGTTACTTAATTGTGGACACGCTTAGATTTCTTACCTAAACTAACATAATCCTCAACAAGAGAAACTTCAACGACTGACGTCATTAATTTGTTTTTCTCTATTAGAATTTTTTGGTTGTTAAATATTAACCCTTAGCATGATGAGTTCCTAAAGATTTCTAAGGTTAGTGGGAGCAGTCAAAGTCCCTATCATGACTTGCAAGGAATACAAGAGGCGGGGGGAAGAGTGTCATTAAATTTAACTCCGAATTTAACTCCGATTACACCTCTTGTACACCATACTGCACCAACTCTTACAAACTTAGAATCCTGAAAATGATAGCAACCTAACCAAGAGCTAATCCATAAAACTGAAACTTTTAAAACCCAATAATCAACTCAGGAGGTCATCTAGGTTTAAAAGCCTACTAACTTTGATGATTACATAACCTCCCTAACTGAAGTTGAAATGGGTTTTGGAAATGTTTAATGATCATATCTCTTCAAATTAAGCCATTAGTGTCAATCAATCCTCTGAATGGAATAAAACTGTTTTCTAGTAAAACTGATTTTATATGTTCGTATAACGTTTGAGATTTGATTGAATTACCTAGGAATGTTCATAACTAAACCAAATCCTGAAATAAGCATTAAGACACGAAGAGGCATGATTGATTGTCAAAGGTTATACTTAGGAAGAGATAAATTATCAAAGATTTCTTTGAGGATCATCACTGTTCTAGTAGCTTATAATAATTTAAAGCTACATTAGATGAACATTAACAACAATTTTCCCTAACAAATGGCTGACATATTTACATGTTCATAAAACAACCTGAAAGTTTCAAACTGAAGGTTAAAGAACACTTTATTTGTAAGCCAATAAAATCCATGTATGGGTTAATGCAAACATCATAATGTGATGAAATCTTAACGTAATTATTTTCATCAAGAATCAAGTGGATTAATGTACCTACCTCAAAATGAGTGGGAGCAACTAAAATAAACTTGTCTATATGGATGATATTCTTTTGACAAGTATATGTTACATAAGTCAAAGCATTGTTAACACAAACTTTGATATAATAGATCTCAGAGATATCTCTTATGTAATAGATATCATAACATACCGAGATAGACCCAACGGGACATTAGTTTCGTTCCTTAAGTTTAACTTAAATGGGTCCTTACGCATGTAACAAACAATACTGCTCTCCTTTAGAGGATAATAGGATAAATGAGATTATTTCCTTACGCTTCCTTAATTAGAAGCCTTATGTAAGTTCAAGTCTATACTCGTTTAGATATTACTCACATTGCAACACACTAGATATGTCTAGATAAATGTGAAGCATCTAATCGAGTATTACAATATCTTTAAAAGAAACGATAGGCTATAATTTGAAGAAGAAGTGAGAACTCACACCGGTTTATTACTTTAACTTTGTAATGTTCAAAGATGACAAAATTTAATTTCGGGTATATCCTTATGTTAGCAAACAAAACCTATCTCATGGAGGAGTCATAATGAACTGATAATAACAACCTAAGTTATAACGACATAATATAGTCACTAAATGTTGTTGGAAATTTATCAGTGGACTCATAAGTTTAGTAACTCCATATAATTATTATATTGAAGACTTAGTGTGATAAATTCAGCTACCATGACTCCTTGAACAGTAACAGTTCGAGAGGTGCTGCATTAAGTTTCGATACACAATTAATTATTCGCTTATGAACGAATTGAGGAAACTAAGTCTTTGTATCGAATACATTCATGATATGCTTAAGGATCCTATAACTGAAGGGCTATTACCCATAAGTCTTATTAAGAGAGCTCATAGACAGGTATTAATTAACGGCCGTGCGCAACCGCATATTGTACTATGAATGACTAAGTATTAGTTAATTTTCCTCATCAGTTTGATTTTGTATGTCTCTAAGAATATGTCAAGCCGGCATAATGGCATATAGACAAATAAAGTTACAAATCAAACAAAGGGCTTATGCGTATTTTGATCATAACGATTAGGTTTTAAATTAAGGCTATAGCATGATTAATGGGGGCCCTGAGTCGCATAATGATTCAACGGCTGTATTTCTCTGCTATAGTACTTGTTTAAGGCTAAAATGAGTGTTAACTCCTGATCAGGCTTATCTAATACTCATAGTAAATGATTACTCGGATAAGTGGGAGAATTTAAGATTAAATATATTTTATGTTATATTTAATCTAGTAGCCATTATAATCATTTACATTATATAGATCAAAATATATAATAACCTATTAAATAATTAGTTGGTAATAGTTGATGGGCCTTATTACCCTTATTAACTAATTAGGGTTTCCTCTTGGGTGCATATATAAGGAGACTTATGTAGAGGTTATAAGGTTAGACACATAACCTAATTCTAATAACATCAAATCGGCCTCCCTCTCCTCAACCGATACCCTTTTCGGTTTCTTTTATCACCATCATTAGATTGCACCCTAAGGAGGAACCAGACCAAGCTGAATATCATGTCAAACACTATTGATGCGTCTCCATCTGGATTCTCTGCTGGCCTGTACTGATGCAATCAAAGGTATGTATTCATGTTTTCCATTATGTATAAACAGAACTGATCAACATTGTGCAGAGCCTGAAGACGTTTCTAGGGGAGGATAAGATCAAGGTAAAATAGTTCTTATATTTGTTTTATCAGCTAATTAAATATGAAGATAGTTGTTTTATATTTGTTTTTAGTGAATTAAAGATATGGATGCAAAAAGAAGCAAAACTTTACACACATGTCACACCCCGATATTTCCACGTATTACCGGTGGGCCTGGTGGGGAGTATCGTGACGTAGTTGATATCATCATAGTCAAACAATCACAGTTCAAATGCACAGCGGAAGTCTAAAGTAAAATATTACAAACCGAATGAAAGTATCATAAATTATTACATAACGGTTGTAAAGTGGTTCCACAGGCGGATCAAAACAAAAGAGATATTGTTCATCAGATTTAAGGTGATAAAAGCTTGCAAGACTTTTTATTTATTCGCTCAGGAGTTCCAGCCCATTTCGCTTAGTACATGCACTTAACCTTTTTGGAAAATACGTCAGTTTACACTGGTAAATACAATTAACCGACTCTTTTGAAAAGTGTTTATAAAATTGATTTAAATGCACACGGCACAAATATTCTTTTATAACTTGTGATAATTATTTAAAAATAATCTTGTAAAAGAATTATATGTTTGTTATACGTTCAGTAGCCCGGGTTAAATACTGGGTTAAAGATTAATAGACACACCACATAATATAACCCATGGCGAGTTATTCTCGAACAAGCAGGTATATCATTTTACATACGCACCGGTAGGTGTATGACTACACCCCGTGTTTAAGTCGTGGCCATTTCAATGAATGAGCCGAGGATATCCAGGACATGGTCATTAACCCCCCAAAAGCTTAAAACAAACAAAACAGATTAAACGGATTATCTCAATGATTTAACCTTCATACGATTAAAAATTCAATACCCGACCAAGCGGTATTTATGAATACCGTACCCCAAGCCAGTATAAGGGAAAATAAGTTAAAAGTATTTACCTGAGCAAAATACAAATTTATCTCAGCCGTATAACAACCAGCAAGTGTAAATATCTTTTACTGGGCTCCTAGATCTGGAATGAAAGTTTTAATAACCTATTAGATTCCCAACGGGTCTTACTTAAGTTTAAACTTAGTTCGGTTAGTTTTAAAGAAAGGTTTACGGTTCAAAACACAAGATTAAGCGAAGACCAGATTAGAATGTGATTTAGACCCGACAAGTATGAGGACTTGTATAATATGGGTAAACTAAACACATTCTGGATTTTGAGGTAAAAATGATAAGGTTTGACCCGTTTCGGTCAATTTACGCAAACTAGTCACATAAACCGCACCGAACGCGAAAAATGCATAACGGGTAACCAAATGAGTCATGAATAAGTTCACTATTAATATGCTTAAAATGTGTTATGATATCAGTAGGATACCTTCCATTATGCCCAAAACGAATTTAAAATCAATTTAAGCCCCGTAGAGGTATTTATGTCATTTTAAAGATTATAAAAGAGATTAAATATTAATCTGAGGTTTTGGTCTAAAATGATCAGTAAAAATATTTATTTTTGCAAGTCATAACAGTAAGATATTGTATATAAGTGAAATTTATCATTTATGACCAAATTATGCACCGTAGGGGCATTTTGGTCATTTCACATATGCTTTAAGGGTCAATTCTGGAAATATGAGTTTAAAACTTTTACTTACTGTTAAAGTATCAAAATTTACTTATAAAATCAGTAGGTAATGGGTCTTAAATGTTAAACATAGTTTTAACCCATACTAAGTGTTTAAAAAGCGTAAAAAGTCGGTTTTAGGCGATTTTCGGGTTATATAAGAAAAGCTGAGATTTTTATCAGTCCAGAAGGCTTAAAATATTTTATTTAACATATAAAATCATTAGAAAAAGATTTGGTATCAAAATGTTATGTAAAACTCATTTTATTAGTAAAAAGGGTATAACCGTCAATTACCGAATCAAAGCAAGAACCCCATGTTACGATCAGTTTAAAAATTAATAAAAATCTCCAAAAATCCCAAAATATTATATTACATCAGTGGGTAAAAGGTTTGGTGTCAAAATTTGGGTTTAAATAGGTTTTATGCCAAAAATGCCGTTTAATTAATAAAAAGGCTTCAATTTACGATATCGAGCATAACTCCTAATTTAGACCTCAAACTGATGTCAAATTTTTAGGACATGTTCATAAATTAGTAATAAATGTTTTTGTCCTCTCACATTTTCAAAAATCTTGTTTTAATATCATAAGGGCATAATGGTCAACAATTAAGCATTAAAAGGAAACATACAAATGATTCGGATTACGAAGGAACCATATGGTATAATCTCAGAGGGTTATACTAACATGTAATATGGTCCTAATGGAACCCTAAGGCATATCTAAACTAAGCTAAATTGGGTCAGAACTGAAAGTCAAAGCAAAAGTCTACCTTTGCGACTTTCGGTTCCGAACCGAGCCTAAACTCAGAATTGTCGGGTTGAACATGTTTAGACATGTTCTTACATCATTTACCAAGTTATTTTAATGTTAAAACATGTTCCATAACTTCTACATTATCAGATATGGATTTATTTGTAAAAATAGGTTCTGTTGACTTTTTAATATTAAGTTTGACCCGACATTTGACCAAGTTAGAGTGGAAATCAGTAGGTGCCCTTTTAAGGGTTTATTACCTACAAAATTACCAACTCATAGCCACTTTCAATTCGAATAATGGCTGGACCATTAGTGATTAATCACTAAGTCAAAGCTTAATTACAATGGCTTTGACTTTTGGTCATTAAACTAATAAAACTTGAACTTAAGGAGCTAAGAACACTTACAATGGTCCTTAGCATGAATTTGGAACCTAAGAAAACTTGCTTGAACTCCTGGAAGCTCCAGAGGAAGCAATATGAAATAATTCTTGAGAATGTGCAAATGATCAAATGCAATGAGAGCCTTTATATAGCAAATTTCCATCTCTTGTGATCAATCCACATGTCCCTATATGATCCCTGATGCACCCAGGTGTCCCCTATGCATGAAAATCTATTGGCTTAATCCCTGGTATCGAATTCAGGCTTTCTAAGGCGGTGGAACTAGCTGGACATGCAGCTGTCCACATCTTTCTACAACTGGCACTTATACGGGGGCCGCGTAGACTCTTTAAGAGTCCTACGCGGGCCGCGACACTCCTCAATGACCGGAAACAAACTTTCAAACTTGGCAGTTTTGGTCCCTGGTCCTTCTAAACTTGATTTAACTTTCATTTATTGCACTTTTAACCCCCAAACTTAACTTTTAAGGGTCCTGAGTCTTTAAACATTTATCAATAAGCTCTCAGTTAGTTACGAGGTCACCCGAACGGTCTTGAAATGCAACATTAACGCATTTGACCCTTATTACTTGTAATTACCACTTTGATTATTTATGTGTGTCGAAACACCATGAAATAATATCCAATATTCTTGAGGGCAAAATATGCAATTGTTACAATGTTTTTGGGATCGTTAAAAGGTCACTCAGAGGTTACTTTCAACATGTTGACACTTTTAATCCCCCATGCTTTATAAGATCCTTATTTTAAGCACAAATGACTTTCTAAGTTCAATATTTTATTCATTAAAGAATACGAACGTCGTGTGAGGTCAATCAGAGGCACAAGTTAGGCATGTTGACACTTTGGATCCCTTTATTCACATATTTACATTGTTTGACAATTTTTAGTCCCTCCAGATCAATCCATTACACGTTTAAAGTCCATGACACTTGTCTTTACAATATTGGTCGTGTTTTTACGAGGTGTTACATCCTCACCCCTTAAAAGAAATCTCGACCTCGAGATTTACTGAAATAAATGAGGGTACTTCTGTTTCATTGTGGACTCAACCTCCCACGTGTATTCTGGACCTCTACGGGCATCCCATTTAACCTTTACAATCGGTACGTGCTTTTTTCGAAGCTTCTTAACTAGTCGATCCTCAAAAAACAAAGGTTTTTCAACAAACTTTAAGCTTTCATCTATCTGCACGTCCTTGTGCGACATTGCTAGCGACTCATCGGCTAGACATTTCTTTAAGTTGCAGATATGGAATACATTATGTATTCCACTAAGCTCTTCTGGCAGATTTAACTTGTAAGCTACAGTCCCGACACATTCGATGACTCAAATGGTCCTATGTATCTTGGGCTTAACTTGCCTTTCTTACCAAAACGCATTACCCCTTTCCAGGGTGATACTTTAAGTAACACCTTGTCACCTACCTCGAATTTCAGAGGTTTACGCCTTTTATCTGCGTATCTTTTCTGCCTATCCCTGGCAGCTTTGAGACGATCACGTATCTGCAATATCTTATCCGTCGTCTCAAGGACAATATCAGGTCCTGATAGTTGGACATCTCCAACTTCCGCCCAACAAACTGGCGTCCTGCACTTTCTTCCATACAAAGCTTCGAAAGGTGCAGCTTGGATACTCGAATGATATCTATTATTATACGAAAATTCAATCAACGGAAGATGACCATCCCAACTTCCACCTAAATCAATAACACAAGCTCGTAGCATATCCTCGAGTGTTTGTATTGTACGTTCGCTTTGACCATCCTGCTGAGGATGATATACAGTGCTGAAATTTAATCGAGTACCTAACGATTGCTAAAAGCTTTTCCAAAAGTGCGATGTGTATCTAGTATCCCTATCAGAGATAATAGACACTGGCACTCTGTGGAGAGATACAATTTCATCCACGTACAGCTGAGCTAACTTGTCAGAGCTGTGAGTTTCCTTAATAGGTAAGAAGTGGGCTGACTTAGTCAACCTGTCGACTATAACCCAAATAGTATCATTTCCTCGCTTTGTTTTTGGTAACTTAGTGATGAAATCCATAGTTACCATTTCCCACTTCCAGGTGGGAAGTTCAGGCTGTTGCAGCAAACATGACGGCTTCTGGTGTTCGGCTTTAACTTGCGCGCATGTCAAACATTTTGCCACATAAGTGGCTATAGATTTCTTCAAACCTTTCCACCAATAATTTGCCTTTAAATCCTGGTACATCTTATCACAGTCAGGATGAACAGAATATTTAGAGCTATGGGCTTCTTCAAGAATCACGTCCCTAAGTCCTCCATATATTGGAACCCATATTCGTCCATTCAATCTTAAGATCCCATCCTTGCCATAGGATAACTGTTCAGCTGTTACGCCCAATTTTTCATTCGGATAGTTAGCTTCTAACACAACTTCCTTTTGAGCGGCTAACAATTTTTCATTCAAGTTGTTCTTCAATTCAATGCTCTTGGCATTGATTCTAATGGGCTTAACTCTTTCTTTCCTGCTCAAGGCATCAGCGACTATATTCGCCTTGCCTGGATGATATCGGATTTCACAATTATAATCGTTCAGCGTCTCCATCCATCGACGCTGTCTCATGTTCAGATCCTTCTGGTTAAACAGATGCTGAAGGCTCTTATGATCAGAATAGATCACACACTTGGTACCATATAAATAATGCCTCCACAGTTTTAGTGCAAACACAACGGCACCCAATTCCAAATCATGGGTGGTGTAATTCTTTTCGTGCACCTTTAATTGTCGCGAGGCATAGGCAATGACCTTTCCTCTTTGCATGAGTACACAACCCATTCCAGTATGTGATGCGTCGCAGTATACCACAAATTCTTCAATTCCTTCAGGCAATGTTAAAACTGGAGCATTGCTCAACTTTTGCTTGAGAATCTCAAAGGATTCTTGTTGCTTAGGAACCCAATCAAACTTTATATTCTTTCGAGTTAATGAAGTCAGGGGTGCAGCAATCCTTGAGAAATTTTCAATAAAACGCCTATAGTATCCTGCCAGACCCAAGAAGCTGCGAATCTCTATGGGCGTCTTCGGTTCTTGCCAATTCATGATGGCTTCAATCTTAGCGGGATCCACCTGGATACCATGCTCGCTAACCATATGTCCAAGAAATTGGACTTCACGAAGCCAAAACTCACATTTTGAAAATTTGGCGTAGAGCTTCTCTTGCTGAAGAAGTTTAAGGATACATCGAAGGTGCTTTTCATGATCTGCCTGATTCTTTGAGTAAATGAGCATGTCATCAATAAAAACAATGACAAATTTGTCCAAATAGTGTTTACAAACGTGGTTCATGAGGTCCATGAACGCTGTTGGTGCATTAGTGAGCCCGAAAGGCATCACTAAGAACTCGTAATGACCATAACTAGTTCTGAATGCAGTCTTACGCACATCTTCATCTCTAACCTTCAGGTGATGGTATCCTGACCTCAAATCAATCTTGGAGAAATAACTTGCTCCTTGAAGCTGATCGAATAGATCATCGATCCTGGGTAGCGGATATATGTTCTTGATCGTCACTTTATTCAGCTCGCAATAGTCGATGCATAGACGCATCGAGCTGTCCTTCTTTTTCACGAAGAGGATCGGTGCTCCCCAAGGGGATGGGCTAGGTCGTATAAATCCTTTTGCCAACAAATCTTCCAACTGAGTTCTCAACTCTTTCATCTCAGTTGGCGCCAATCGGTAAGGTGCTCTTGCAACTGGTGCAGCTCCAGGAATAATGTCAATTTTGAACTCCACTTGCCTATCTGGAGGTAAACTAGGTAGTTCTTTAGGGAATACATCTGAATATTCAGAAATGATAGGAATGTCTTCAATCTTGGGCTTTGGTTCATCGATAGTCACTTATGCCATGTAGATGACACAACCCTTCTTCAAACACCTTGACGCCTTAAGCATAGACACTTGCTTAGGCAACCCATACTGGGTATCTCCCTGAATTGTCAACGACTCACCATAAGGAGTTTTAATAACCCCTTGCTTCTTATCACAAACGATCTAAGCTTGGTTATGGGATAACCAATCCATGCCTATTACTATGTCGAATCCAGCTAGTTTCAAAGGAAGCAAAGACAATGGAAAAGAGTGGTTCCTAATGGATATAAAACATCCATCTAACACGGTTGAAGCAGTTTCTATGGTACCATCGGCCAATTCTACTTCATACTTTATGCTTAGGGTTTTAACAGGCAGATTTAATAACTTACAAAATTTATTGTCTACAAATGACTTATCTGCACCCATATCAAACAATACCCTTGCATAAACATCATTGATAAGAAAGGTACCTGTTATCACGTTGTCGTTTTGAATGGCCTCCTAAGCATTCATTTGAAAGACCCAAGCATTGGTCTTTTTACCTTCTTCAGGCTTCTTTGCATACTTTGGGCAGTTGGACTTGATGTGCCCCTTCTCGTTACAGTTGTAACAAGTAGCATCCTTTATTTTCTTGAAATCCAACGTTTTATGTTCACTTGATTTGCAGATCCCACAAGCTCTGGGCTGCGATTGGGATTTTGATTCGAACCTACATTTCCCTAGACGACGTTTCTTGCAGGTTTTACACTTGGGTTTTTCACTCGACTGTTGGTTATCCTTCTTGAACCCTGAACTCTTCTTGTTCTCAGAGTTCCCCTTATGTTTCTTCTCAGAACGGCGTGAGCTCTCATCCTCACGTTTCCTTTTCCCCTCATCAGAGTTCCTAAGTGTCACAACCCCCGATCCCTGTTTCCCGGGAATGGGCGGACGTGAGCTCAGAGTTTGGTGGTATCAGGTTGTTTAGTCTCGCAGCGGAATTTACATCAGGACCGTAGTTAGGAAATGTTTATCAGAGTAAAACCACCTTCTTTTATATTAATAATAACATGAGCAAAAACCCAAGTTTCTTATTACAATACATTATAGGGATAAACCCTATTTTATTGAATTTAAAACATCGTTTATTAGGTAACTTTTATAGCCACATTTTTTCCAAGCCTTCAGTGCTCTCCAGCTGGCTTTTCACTAATTGGCTGTTCACATTGTGTTACCTGTAACGCGTTTTAAAAACATTTGTCAGTCGGAAATACTGGTGAGTGAATCCCAGTTTAATCAAGAAACATTTTATCAATTAAAACAGTATTGAGAGCGATCACATTGTTTATTTCTACACAATTACTCATTCAGTATTTGCCACTCGACCAGATCTATGGCTATGGTCAAATTACCCATTGGCTAACTCGTTCTCCAATGGTAATGCACTGTCATTCAGACTTACTACTACTCGTAGTAAATTTTGTATACAAAACCCCATAATACCGGCAGTAATTGAAGAACTACAAAGACTCAATCACCGCTTAATTTCATAGTAAAACATTTAAGGTTTGGTAAAACATTACCAAAAACATTAACAAAAAGAGGATAAACTCACATTGCTGTCTTAGGCTTTTCGTAAGGGTTTCCTGGATATAATCTATAATTTATACAAATGTACATTGGTTAGTATCATAACCCTTTGAAATTATTAATGATACCCTCCCCGAGACGGCATTCCAACAACTACGTCGGGCAGAACCACGACAGTTGTTACGGAACCCTAAATCAACCGGGCAGCGTAACTGTTACGAAACTGGGGTTATAATACTTACAATGGAGCAGAACCTCGATAATTAGGGGTATAATACTTGGCTATAATAACTTTCCTAGAGAATTTGTGATTCGAGATTTGAGAATGAGCGACGAAAAACGTAGACTGATGGCCTTCTTATATAGTTGCTGATTTCAGTCCTGTCGCGGCCCGCGTAAGGTAAGGCTAAGCCTTACGCGGCCCGCGTCAACACCAGTCAATGCAGTAGCTTAGCTGAGTCGTTCACTAGACCGCCACGATCATGACACGTGTCGGCCTCTGGGTGTATCCGCGTTTCACGAGCTCTCGCGGCCCGCGTTAACTAAGCATAACCCTTACGCGGCCCGCTTCAACTAAAGGTTTCAGCGGAGTACGGTCACACTCTCATACGGCCCGCGTAAACTAGGGGTGAGGTATTACGCGGCCCGCCTCAGCCCTATATTTCTTGTTTTTATTTTATTTTATATGTTATAATCTATTTAGGGCTCGGTTTTCACATACGGGGTGTAATATAAGATATATAAGGGTATTTTAACATATAACAGGGTGTCGGAATAATTATAAGGGTGTTGATTTTACTGAGGGTTGTTACATTCTCCCCACCTTGTTTAGAGCTCGTCCTCGAGATCTACTGAAACAAGTGCGGATATTTCCTCTTCATTTCTGACTCGAGTTCCCATGTGTACTCAGGTCCTCTTTTGGAGTCCCACTTCACTTTGACTAGAACTAGTCTCTTATGTTTGAGATTCTTGACTTTCCTATCTTTAATCTGTAGAGGTCTTTCTACAAATTTAAGTTGTTCATTTACCTCTATATCCTTAAGAGGAACTATCAATGATTCATCAGCTAAACACTTTTTGAGATTAGATACATGAAACACATCATGTATTCCTGCCATTTCCTCTGGCAGTTGTAGTTGATAGGCTACAGGTCCAATTCTTCTAATAATCTTAAAAGGTCCAACATACCTGGGACTTAGCGTTCCCCGTTTGATGAATCTTACTACTCCTTTCCAAGGAGAGACTTTCAATAATACTTTATCTCCTACCTGAAATTCCAATGGCTTGCATCGATTATTAGCATAACTCTTTTGTCGATCACGTGCTGCTTTCAGTCGTTCCTTGACTTGAATAATCTTGTCGGTTGTTTCTTGTACAATCTCAGGTCCAGATAGTTGCTGTTCCCCAATTTCTGCCCAACAGACTGGGGTGCGACACTTTCGTCCATAAAGTGCTTCAAATGGTGCAGCATTGATACTTGTGTGATAACTATTATTATAAGAAAATTCTATTAAAGGTAAGTGATCGTCCCAGTTACCTCCAAAATCAATTACACAAGCTCTAAGCATGTCCTCCATTGTCTGAATTGTCCTTTCACTTTGTCCATCTGTTTGAGGATGATAAGCTGTGCTTAACCTTAATTTGGTTCCCATTGCCTTTTGGAAACTTGACCAAAAACGAGAGGTAAATTGACTATCCCTATCAGAAACAATTGATAAAGGAATGCCATGTAAAGAAACAATTTTATTTACATATAATTTGGCTAATTGTTCCATACTAATTGTTTCTTTCATTGGTTGAAAATGAGCTGACTTGGTTAGTCTATCTACAATCACCCAGATTGTATTATTTCCTTTCTTAGTTTTGGGTAATTTAGTAACAAAATCCATTGTTATAAATTCCCATTTCCAGACTGGCATTTCTAATTGCTGTAATAAACCTGAGGGTTTCTGATGTTCAGCTTTAACTTATGAACAAGTTAAACATTTAGAAACATAGGTTGCTATGTCCTTTTTCATTCCTATCCACCAGAAATTTTTCCTTAAATCCTGGTACATTTTATCACTTCCTGGATGCATCGTATATTTAGACTTATGAGCTTCTTCTAATATACGATGACGTAAATTTCCTAATTTAGGTATCCACATTCTCTTTTCATGGAATCTCCAAATTCCATCTATTCCTTGTTTTAATTCTTTTAACATACCTTTTAATTTTTCTGAATCATCCTTGATTACTGACTCTTGGGCTTCTCTTATTTGATCATTTAAATCTACTTGGAGATTTAATTTAAGAGAACGTACCCTTTTTCGCTTTTCATGATACTTTCGACTTAAAGCATCTGTCACTACATTTGCTCTTCCTTCATGATACTGGATATCACAATCATAATCACTAAGAAATTCCATCCAACGTCTTTGTCTCATATTTAACTCTTTCTGTCCGAAAACATACCTTAAACTTTTGTGATCAGTAAATATGGTAAACTTACTACCATAAAGGTAATGTCTCCAAATCTTAAGAGCAAAAATTATAGCTCCTAATTCTAGATCATGGGTTGAATAATTCTCTTCATGATTCTTAAGTTGTCTAGATGCGTAAGCTATAACTTTCTGACATTGCATCAATACACATCCATAACCTAATTTAGAAGCATCACAATAGACTACAAAGTCTTCAGTTCCTTCTGGTAATGCTAATATAGGTGTATGGGTTAATCTTTGTTTAAGAATTCTAAAGGCTTTTTCTTGTTTTAATCCCCATTCAAACTTAACAGATTTACAGGTTAGCTTAGTTAAAGGAATAGCTATTCTAGAAAAAAATCTTTAATAAATCTTCTATAATAACCAGCTAATCCTAAGAAACTTCTAATCTCGGTTGGTGATTCAGGGGTTTTCCATTTGGTAATTGCCTCAATCTTTGTTGGATCTACATGAATTCCTTCATGATTGACTAGGTTTCCAAGGAATTGTACCTGTTCTAACCAAAATTCACACTTTGAAAACTTAGCATAAAGCTTTTCTTTTCTTAAAAAACTTAAAAGTGCGTGCAAATGCCTTGCATGATCCTCTTTATTCTTAGAGTAAATTAGAATATCATCTATAAAAACAATTATGAATTTATCCAAATATGGCTTACATATTCGATTCATCATGTCCATAAATGCAGCTGGGGCATTGGTTAAACCAAAGGGCATGACAGTAAATTCATAATGACCATACCTCGTTCTGAATGCGGTCTTTGGAATGTCCTCTTCCTGTACCTTTAATTGATGATATCCTGACCTTAAATCAATTTTAGAGAAAAATCGCGCTCTTTGCAATTGATCAAACAGATCATCAATTCTCGGTAATGGGTACCGATTCTTAATTGTGACCTTGTTTAATTCACGGTAGTCAATGCACATCCGCATTGATCCGTCTTTCTTTTTAACAAATAATATCGGCGCTCCCCATGGCGATGAACTTGGTTGTATAAATCCTTTTTCCAACAATTCATCTAATTGTTTCTTCAATTCTTGCATTTCGGCAGGTGCCAAACGGTAAGGTGCTTTGGCAATTGGTGACGTTCCTGGTATTAAATGGATTCTGAATTCAACTTCTCTATCCAGAGGTAGTCCTGGTAATTCTTCTGGAAAGACATCTGAAAACTGAGATACTACTGGAATATCTTTTAAATCTTTTCCTTTAGTGTTAGTGATTTTAGAAATCAAATACACTATAGAACCTTTTCTTATACAACTTGCAGTTTTCATCACAGAGATAAATTTATTGGACTTAGAAGATTTATTTCCTTTAATTATGATCGTTTTACCTTTTGGTGAATTTACTTGGATTAACTTTTGATCACATAAAATACTGGCTTTATTGGCTATTAACCAATCCATTCCTAAAACAACATCAAATCCTACCAGATTCATGGGATATAGGTTTGCTATAAATTTCTGATTTAAAATTTCTATGCTTGCTCCCTGCAAGATTTCAGAAATTCTAACAGTTTCTCCATTGGCTGTCTCTACTAAACATTCATGTGGTAGTTTAAAAATGACTGATTTAGAAATTTACAAAACGATGTATTAATAAAACTTTGGTTTGCACCAGAGTCAAATAATACTTTAGCAAAGACATCATTAACTAAAAACGTACCAGCAATGACATCTGGAATCATCTTGGCTTCATCTGCAGTCAGAACAAATGCTCTAGCATTTTTAGTATTCTTGTTATCTGTAGCTGGAGCTAATTTTGGGCAATTCAACTTGATATGACCTTCTTCTATGGTTTGAGGTCTAGCTGCCTTGACTACGTGTCTAATTTCTCCAATTAATCCCCAAATATAACGAGAGATTAACACTGGTTCTGGTGAAGCAAGAGTTGGCACTATTCTAGCATATTCAAAGAATATTTTAGTGTACCCTTCACTATCTACACCAGTCATCCTAAGATTTAGGAATTTGTTTGCTATCTGTTCTTTTTCATTGGGTGGGAAGAACTTCCTTTCTACCTTGTTTTTAAATTCTTCCCATTCCATATTATAAGTCCTATCACTTCCTCTTGTCTGGAGGATAGTGTTCCACCATTCTAGTGCTGCATTCTTAAACAAATTAGAAGCAAACAATATCTTATCTTCTTCAGCACACTTACTTATCCTTAAGACTGCCTCAGTCTTTTCTATCCAGCGTAAGGTTGCAATGGCTCCTTCATTGCCCGAGAATTCCATTGGTTTACAAGACTAGAATTCTTTATAAGAACAACCGTTAGGCATGGTTCTTCTTCTTTTAGGAATAGGCATTTGAAGTATAGGCCCATTGTTTACGCTGTTTTCTGGTTCAATTGGTCGCTTACTGCTGTGTTTACTTTTATTATTCGCTTCTTGAATAGCTTGAATAATAAATGGCATAGCATCTATGATTCCTTGTGCCACTATATGTTGAACGGCACTATTATCCATTTGGTTTTCGTTGTTATGGATGCTCGGATTATCATTAACCATGTTAATGTTACTCTGGTTATCGTTATTCAGATTTCCTTGATTTCCTTCATCAGCCATCTGAATTTTAAACATTTACCCCATATTAATATCACAATTAATATCTAATATAGTTAATCACAATTCACATGACACGCAATTTAACCAAAAACGTAGATCATTGCTACTTACTCTTTTCATATACTTATGCGTCTATTACACACTAGTACAGAATTAAAGATTACAATACTAACAGAAATAAAATAATAATATGCATCCATACACACATATCTTATTTTATTTTATTATATTATTATTACTACCACTTCCTCCATTCTAACATTCACGAACATGGATTCATCCAAAAATCCATATTGCGCTCATCGTATTTCCATACGAGACGCTCTCCCACCTGACGCATTCTCTCACTGTTCTCTAAAATTTCCTCCCCGAAAGTCCTAAGTTCTTGAACGTTTTCTGCACTCATTGGGGGTGCAGGTTCTCGGACTGGGTTTGGAATCTGGGGTGCGTTTTCCTGATATGGGGGTGACAGTTCATGAAATTGGTAAGGATCCTCTAATATCTCCCTAATATAATCATCTTGGTAATAGGGATCTAAAGGGTCCATACCTGGATAAGCTTCTATGTTCTGTATGGGTGGATAATCCTGAATAGGGTAACGTTGCACAAAGTCTCTATTGTCGTCCCACCAGGGGTCATAATTCAGATCTATGGGGTTTGGTGCAGGTACTCTAGGGATTTCTTCTGGGTTAAAGTTGTGCATCTCCACTTGGTTTTCCTGATTTTCTATTTCCATGGGTTGTTCTGGGTTTTGTGGTTGTGGGGCTATTAGTTGTTCTAGACCTGGGTCAGCAACAGTTGTAGCTAAGATATGGAAATTAGCTAGGCTTCTATTTAGCATATCTTGAGTATGAGCATCTGTTTCTTTCTTAATGGCTGCTAAAGCCCTTTGCTGTTGCAGTTTTCGCATTCTCTTCCTACGAGCAAAAGCTTCTTTACTGAACCACCCTCGTTTCTTAGTAGGAAATGGTTCTTCAGATTTAGCTCTAAAGGCAAATATCCCGTCTTCCTGATCAGCAGTATACCCAGATAGGGCAGGCTGTGATGATGTACCTTCACTCCTAGGTGAATCAGCTAACTGACGATTCACGTCTGATGGTCCTTGATCACTCATACTGAAAACTAACAGATAGTCAAACAACACATAACCAATAAATACAGTTATGCACGTATTATTTCCTAACATAAAATTTAGAATTTAAGTGTCAGCAGAACACTTCTTTGGCTCAGACCAGTGGCTAGGCTCTGATACCACCTTCTGTCACAACCCCCGATCCCTGTTTCCCGGGAACGGGCGGACGTGAGCTCAGAGTTTGGTGGTATCAGGTTGTTTAGTCTCGCAGTGGAATTTACATCAGGACCGTAGTTAGGAAATGTTTATCAGAGTAAAACCACATTCTTTTATATTAATAATAACATGAGCAAAAACCCAAGTTTCTTATTACAATACATTATAGGGATAAACCCTATTTTATTGAATTTAAAACATCGTTTATTAGGTAACTTTTATAGCCACATTTTCCCAAGCCTTCAGTGCTCTCCAGCTGGCTTTTCACTAATTGGCTGTTCACATTGTGTTACCTGTTACGCGTTTTAAAAACATTTGTCAGTCGAAAATACTGGTGAGTGAATCCCAGTTTAATCAAGAAACATTTTATCAATTAAAACAGTATTGAGAGCGATCACATTGTTTATTTCTACACAATTACTCATTCAGTATTTGCCACTCGACCAGATCTATGGCTATGGTCAAATTACCCATTGGCTAACTCGTTCTCCAATGGTAATGCACTGTCATTCAGACTTACTACTACTCGTAGTAAATTTTGTATACAAAACCCCATAATACCGGCAGTAATTGAAGAACTACAAAGACTCAATCACCGCTTAATTTCATAGTAAAACATTTAAGGTTTGGTAAAACATTACCAAAAACATTAACAAAAAGAGGATAAATTCACATTGCTGTCTTAGGCTTTTCGTAAGGGTTTCCTGGATATAATCTATAATTTATACAAATGTACATTGGTTAGTATCATAACCCTTTGAAATTATTAATGATACCCTCCCCGAGACGGCATTCCAACAACTACGTCGGGCAGAACCACGACAGTTGTTACGGAACCCTAAATCAATCGGGCAGCGTAACTGTTACGAAACTGGGGTTATAATACTTACAATGGAGCAGAACCTCGATAATTAGGGGTATAATACTTGGCTATAATAACTTTCCTACAGAATTTGTGATTCGAGATTTGAGAATGAGCGACGAAAAACGTAGACTGATGGCCTTCTTATATAGTTGCTGATTTCAGTCCTGTCGCGGCCCGCGTAGGGTAAGGCTAAGCCTTACGCGGCCCGCGTCAACACCAGTCAACGCAGTAGCTTAGCTGAGTTGTTCACTAGACCGCCACGATCATGACACGTGTCGGCCTCTGGGTGTATCCGCGTTTCACGAGCTCTAGAGGCCTGCGTTAACTAAGCATAACCGTTACGCGACCCGCTTCAACTAAAGGTTTCAGCGGAGTCCGGTCACACTCTCATACGGCCCGCGTAAACTAGGGGTGAGGTATTACGCGGCCCGCCTCAGCCCTATATTTCTTGTTTTTATTTTATTTTATATGTTATAATCTATTTAGGGCTTGGTTTTCACATACGGGGTGTAATATAAGATATATAAGGGTATTTTAACATATAACAGGGTGTCGGAATAATTATAAGGGTGTTGATTTTACCGAGGGTTGTTACACTAAGCGATCTCTGCCTGACCGCATCAAGAGTAAGAGATAACGACAGATCAGCCACTGACCTAAAGGTAGTAGGTCTTAATGCTTTCACACTTGCCTTAATCTCTGGGGCTAAACCTCCAATAAATCGTGCTATACGTTTCGGTTCCGGTGTGACCAAGTATGGAACCAATCGTGACATGGTGTTGAAGCTCGTGAGATACGCCTGACAGTCCAAGTTCTTCATAACCAAAGTTAAGAAATCAGTCTCAATCTTCTCAACTTCATGTTGAGGATAGAAATTTTCTTTGATTAGAGCAACAAACTGCTCCCAAGTCAGGTTGTATAACGGAATCTTCCCTGTAGCTTGGATCAGTGACCTCCACCAAGCTAGAGCTTCTCCCTTAAAAGATTGTGACACAAACTTCACAATGTCCTTTTCGGCACAGCCACTAATATCAACCACTGTGTCCATCTCATCTAGCCATGTCATGCAATCAATGGCTCCTTTCTCCCCTGTGAAGTCTCTGGGCTTGCAGGAGACGAAATACTTATATGAACAGGTTTTAGCACGTGGCTCTTGATTGAGCACTACCTTCTTAGATGGAACACTCCTCTGATTCGATGAGTGATGAGATTCGCTCTTGCGAGCTGTACGAGTCTTAGAGGGTGGTTTTGAATGTGGTACAGATTGAGTTGTGATGCGGGTACCACTTGATTCATTAAACTGTCTGTCAAGAGCTCGAGTAACGGCATTATCTATTAATGCATGCAGTTCCGCACCAGCTACATTAACTCTGGTAGTATCATTATTCTCCCTCGGGTGGCTGTTAACCTCATCTGATCCAGCCATGTAGCTTGATTGCTACATAAAATATTGACAATGATTCATTCGGAAGTTTATTATGGAATTTTCATTTATGCCAATTCATTAACCATGGTAACTATAAACCATATTGGTTAATTTAATCTTATTAAATTTTCATTATATTTTATCCCGGTTATAAATTACCTAGGACAATAGGGTGGCATACAAAAGGCCTAGTCATAAGGTCAATTTTAACTTATAAACCATGATCTTATAGGATCGAGACATCTAGGTTTGAACGTAGTTCATTACCTTTCTTGACAGGGAGTCATAGACTACAACTGTCTTTTGTCTTATATGACAATGAATATGTGATGTGCTGAAAATGGGTTAATTAAATACAACTAAAATTACCCTAATTCTAGACTCTCTCTAAGCTTTAAATTTATAAAACTAAGACTCTCTAAACCCTAAACCACACGACCGGCAAGTGTACCGATTGATGCAGTATAGCCTAAGGAAGTCCGAGTATCGAACCCAAGAGACTCTACTGGTTACGCTAACGACTCTATTCTAGACTTAGACTGACACAACCTGACTAAATGTTTATTAATTGGGGGGGGGGGTTTCTAAAAATCCTAAGAATGCAAATAACGAATACTAACTAGACTAGACGAACTAGACAAGAACTCACACGAAGGCTGAACTCAAGGATGATGAAAGAACTACCTAGACAGGAATCCTGATTGCTTTTAGTTATGATTATAATTGGAAGTTGTCTGCTATGGAACCAGGATCTTGAAATTCTCACCTATCGGGAAATCTAAGGACCCCTCTCAAGAGCACGCTAAGATCCCCTAAAGGTTGTTAAATTACCGGTTATTAGACTCCTTTACAAGACATCTACTGGGTTTATAAAAGTATCCTACAAGGCTCACTCCCTTACGAGACCTAAACCTATGATAGGTTTGTTTTCTCAGCTAGACTTGCTAGACAGCAGCCAATAGGTTAACTTCCTAAGAAGGACCCACCTTGCGGTTTAATCACTTAGACCTAGCAATAATCTCGCACCTTACAACTATTGATGATTAGTAGAACACTTGATTTTATAAAATTATCAACTATTACTTCTAAGGTTTATCGGCCGATTTAACCCTAAAGATTCAAGATTTATTACGTGATATAGACAGTCACCAAAATCTAAAACCTAGCACGACTCTATTATGTGATAAAGACCGTCACCAAGATTCATGCGAAGCAATAATCAATAATTAAACAACATCAAGCACGCAAACACATCTAACCGATAGAACAAACCGTTTACAATTTATAAACTAGCCATAGCTTCCAAAATCCAATAATAATCAAAACACATACGCAATCATTCATCCATGTCTAAGTAGTAACAGAAATTTAGCCAATAATCATGTTCAAAAACAAGTCTATAATCTTAATCAAATTTGAATTCATCTTTAAACAATCTAAACAAACGAAAAACGAAGAAACAAGATTGTATAACCCGTGAACTTCGATCCCGTGTGCTCCCGAATGATCTCCAATGATTCCCTGCAGTCCCGAGCCTTCAAACGCCTGATAACAGCCTCTATGATCGCCTAAAGTTCGTCCAAATTCGTAATTGTGTTGTTGTTAATCGGCTATTAATGATAATGTTTATTTATAATCAAGAAACCCTAATCTGCTTGCTGATCATGACTCTGTTTCGCGAACATAGACCCCTCGCGACCCGCTTTATAGTTATGCTAAGTTGATGCGGGCCGCCCTCCACCTATTATCCGGAAAACATAACTTAAGTTGATGCGGCCCGCCTGATGGTTAATCTTAAGTTAATGCGGGCCGCCTGGAACCTTCAGAACTGCAATTTCCGCTCCGTTCCACTCCCGATCTCCTCGATTTCCGTGCCAGTCTTTCCCGTTGCTAGATTTTTCTCGTTTCCGCTTCCTTTCAGCTTCAAGTACCTGAAAACACAATTAAATCAAAAGTATGTACATTCTATCTAAAACCGACACTAAAACGACTATCTAACAACTAAAACTAGACGCAAATACCGATGTATTTTCCAATACATCAAATATCTCCACACTTACTCTTTTTTCGTCCTCGAAAAAGAATTATGCAAACGGAATCATAGTCGGAATAATTGAACGGGCCAAAAGTATAAGTTATTTTATTAAAATCGAAACTCGTGTTAGCCGCGATTGCAAGTATATCGATCAACTTAAACCCAACCCGGTTCTGAGCCCTTATCATGCAATTTAATTCAAGTTTGGTCAATCTACCTAGGGTCTCACACTAAGAATCGCAAGTCCACCTAATCCCCCCTCAAGCTTATAGGACAAAAGGAACAACCACTGGGTTATTTCCTAACCGTTTTATACCAAGATAAAGAGAGTTTAAAATCAAATCTATTTTTTCCATTTTTTTTTCTATTGCTTGCTTTTTCTCTTTTTTTTTTTTATTCGTGAGACTAGACGATGCTTTCCCTAACCAAGCGGTATTCCGGCTGTAGAGTCGCTATCCCCAACCACAGATTACTTTGGTTTCGGTACTTTTATTCGGCAAGTCGATTTCACACATCCCAGAGGCATTCCGGCTGTAGAGTCGCTATCCCCAACTCGGATTACATAGGCCTGTGCTACTTTCATTTAGTTTCTAGCTCACTTTTTATTCTATTTTTTTTTTCTTTTTCAGCGAGATAATGACCAAAAACTCTAACGATCTTAGCTTATAACGGCATCCCTTATACTATTTTTGGCGGTTTCAGTTTCCTCACTCTCCCTAGATGAGAACCCACTAGTAGACCGACAATTAGGTATATTTTAAGATCAAAGGATCCCAGAACCGAACCGAGCCTACCCGCGCATCCCAAACTAGACACAAGCACGATTATTTTAATCTCATATTATCATTATTTGAACCCGAACAAAAATCCGACTTTTCTATCATTTTCCGTTTTTATTTTTGCAAACTTCTTATTTCAAAAGACATTTCCTATTTTTTCAATTTTTTTGGATTTTTCAATTTTTAATTTTTTTTTTTATTTTTCGATTTTTTATGACTCAAAACTCACTAACTAATGACACTAAACGATAGTTCCCATCCCCACACTTAAACTCTACATTGCCCTCAATGTAGGATGGAAACCGACTCAAAAACTAAAAATAAATAAGAAATAAAAAACAAACGGCAAATCGGAAAGGACTTAGCTGGTTTTATAACGCGTAAGCTCCAAAGTCTTTCGTCCAATCCAGCTCGATCGTATAGCATTTCGTTCGCGATCGGCTTTGACACTGACTAACATAGTCGGTAAATGCCTGATATCTGAATAAACAGCTCCAAACTCACCCAAATGGAGATTAAGTACGGGTGGTACATATTCAAACCTGCATACAAAAACAAGCAAACACCAAAGCAATACCGACTCGACACAAACGACTCAAAACTTCTAACTTAGACTCATGATACAAAATAAATGACTTACTATATGAACTACCGAAAGATACCAAATATATAAAATTACAAACTCTACAAAACCTCCCCACACTTGAATTTAATCAGGAGGTTTCTCTTTGACCTGGACCCTGTCCAACCCGTTTAATTCCACCCGAACCTCAAAAAATTTCAAAAATATATTGGTGGAATTATAAAATATTTTAAAAATTCGAAACGGGTCAGACCACCAAAACTTAAACTTACCTGGAAGAAACCGGATGCGTGGCATGTAATGAGAAGACCGGTCATGTTTGAACTTCAATGGCTCCTTCTTCTCCGTCTTGTACCAGCCTTCGATCCTCTTCCAATCTCGGTTCTTCCCTTTTCTTACCTTCTCCCGTGGTTTTGTTGATTTTGAAGTTTCATGTATCACTAATACCATGGGCCAGCTGTGGTGCTCTTCCTCTTCCACCACCACTTCTTCTTCTTTGATGTCCGTCATTGGGTTTCCTTCAAGTAAAGCTTCTAAGTAAGCACGGTCTCCCTCTGGATCAAACTCCTCTATCTCTTCATCTACCGGCAACCCATCTAGTTCATCCCTAAATTCATTCTCCCAGGACATCTGATCTTCATTAGATGGTTGCTCAACTTCTTCCTCTGCACCAAACATCCAACTAGTGGAATCCCCCAATTCCACTTCTTCTTCCACAACTTCTCTCTTCACTAACGACCTCTGATACGCCGCCCATTCTTCTTCGTCTATTTCATCATCAGAGTCATTCCCGAAGTCATATATAATACCCTTCTGTACCGGAGGTGGGACTTCGTCGTCCATTATCGCCCCCATGACTGGAATGATCTCCTCATCTGACTCTTCTTCTACTTCCTCTAGCTCACCCCGCTCTCGAACTAACTCCTCTACTCTTTTTTTACTTCTCTCTATAAATTCAGCCATGGTTTCCAGGGTAGCCTGATTTTGCGCCAACATCTGAGCGAACATCCCTTCTATCCTACTCAAACTACCCTCTAAACCTCTATCGCTCGTCTGAACCAGGTTACGTTGCGGCTGCTGATACAGATCATTGTAATATGGCCGATTATCATAACCTTGCAAAGAATACCCCTGTGAAAAATATGGTTGCGGCTGCACAAAAGGGTTAGCATAATATGGCGTAGAGGACCCCTCATATTGGGGGCATTTAACAGTAAAATGAGGTCCTCCACAAATTTCACACATATTTACAAGACTCAAGAAAAATAAAAGACACGGACAATTAGACTCCTACGACTCAATATACAAAAGCAAGTAGCACGTATGTGTCAATTAAGTCCAAACAAAGTAATCAACGCAATCGCCAAAGAGTCCCCGGCAACGGCGCCAAAAACTTGATGTGCTGAAAATGGGTTAATTAAATACAACTAAAATTACCCTAATTCTAGAATCTCTCTAAGCTTTAAATTTATAAAACTAAGACTCTCTAAACCCTAAACCACACGACCGGCAAGTGTACCGATTGATGCAGTATAGCCTAAGGAAGTCCGAGTATCGAACCCAAGAGACTCTACTGGTTACGCTAACGACTCTATTCTAGACTTAGACTGACACAACCTGACTAAATGTTTATTAATGGGGGGGGGGGTTTCTAAAAATCCTAAGAATGCAAATAACGAATACTAACTAGACTAGACGAACTAGACACGAACTCACACGAAGGCTGAACTCAAGGATGATGAAAGAACTACCTAGACATGAATCCTGATTGCTTTTAGTTATGATTATAATTGGAAGTTGTCTGCTATGGAACCGGGATCTTGAAATTCTCACCTATCGGGAAATCTAAGGACCCCTCTCAAGAGCACGCTAAGATCCCCTAAAGGTTGTTAAATTACCGGTTATTAGACTCCTTTACAAGACATCTACTGGGTTTATAAAAGTATCCTACAAGGCTCACTCCCTTACGAGACCTAAACCTATGATAGGTTTGTTTTCTCAGCTAGACTTGCTAGACAGCAGCCAATAGGTTAACTTCCTAAGAAGGACCCACCTTGCGGTTTAATCACTTAGACCTAGCAATAATCTCGCACCTTACAGCTATTGATGATTAGTAGAACACTTGATTTTATAAAATTATCAACTATTACTTCTAAGGTTTATCGGCCGATTTAACCCTAAAGATTCAAGATTTATTACATGATATAGACAGTCACCAAAATCTAAAACCTAGCACGACTCTATTATGTGATAAAGACCGTCACCAAGATTCATGCGAAGCAATAATCAATAATTAAACAACATCAAGCACGCAAACACATCTAACCGATAGAACAAACCATTTACAATTTATAAACTAGCCATAGCTTCCAAAATCCAATAATAATCAAAACACATACGCAATCATTCATCCATGTCTAAGTAGTAACAGAAATTTAGCCAATAATCATGTTCAAAAACAAGTCTATAATCTTAATCAAATCTGAATTCATCTTTAAACAATCTAAACAAACGAAAAACGAAGAAACAAGATTGTATAACCCGTGAACTTCGATCCCATGTGCTCCCGAATGATCTCCAATGATTCCCAGCAGTCCCGAGCCTTCAAACGCCTGAAAACAGCCTTTATGATCGCCTAAAGTTCGTCCAAATTCGTAATTGTGTTGTTGTTAATCGGCTGTTAATGATAATGTTTATTTATAATCAAGAAACCCTAATCTGCTTGCTGATCACGACTCTGTTTCGCGAACATAGACCCCTCGCGGCCCGCTTTATAGTTATGCTAAGTTGATGCGGGCCGCCCTCCACCTATTATCCGGAAAACATAACTTAAGTTGATGCGGCCCGCCTGATGGTTAATCTTAAGTTAATGCGGGCCGCCTGGAACCTTCAGAACTGCAATTTCCGCTCCGTTCCACTGCCGATCTCCTCGATTTCCATGCCAGTCTTTCCCGTTGCTAGATTTTTCTCGTTTCCGCTTCCTTTCAGCTTCAAGTACCTGAAAACACAATTAAATCAAAAGTATGTACATTCTATCTAAAACCGACACTAAAACGACTATCTAACAACTAAAACTAGACGCAAATACCGATGTATTTTCCAATACATCAATATGGCCCGTAGGCCCTACATCACAAATGGATGTTTTAAAAAGATACTGAAGGGAATTGGAAGAATCCAATATAAGGATGACTTATGTGATTTTATCGAATCACATTTGCCAGGAGTGTTAACATGTTTTCAGATGTTAACAAGGAATTGAATCTTAAAAAGGAACTACCATCATGGCCCTGTCTTAATATGACACATAGGCTAGGTTTTGCCTTTAAGATTTTCTTTAATATTTAATGGTAGATCAATATAAAATGAAATGTTTTATGTTGATTTATTTCCTATAATATATTTATACATATAATGACAAAATGAAATTTTGAACTAAAACATTCCACTAAATTAAGAAGGAGTACATAGGTGCCCTAAACGGGACTTTTACATAAATAACTTGCCCTTGATCAGATTCGCCAGACCCTTAAGAAATCCCTGGTGGCTCCTACGCTCCTCTTGAACCTCTCGTTCCACCTGGCTCAACCTTTGAAGAATCTCCTGTTGTTGCGGCGGCTGGATCATAGGCGGCTGCGGCGGCTGTTGCTGCGGAGGTTGAGGAGGTGGCGGGTATTGATACCCGTATGCTTGGTGAAGAGCATTGTAGTTTTCCGCTACGAGATACGGGTCAACATCGGGGGCATTGTAGTAGTTATACCCCGGGTAGGCAGGCTACTCAAATGGGTTATACGCCGATGCACCGGCGTAAGAAGGTATTGGGTTATCAAAACCAACATGTGGTGGTGCGACCGGAGCTGAGTTGACTTCTGAAACGGGGTTTGAAGGCCCACCCATCTGCGGGTCTTCATATAGTGGCGGGTAGTGGCTGCCACTAGAGTGTTGTGGGGTGCTGAAATGGAATCCCCCTCGCACGGACATCCGTGCTCCTGTTCTCCTACGCCTTAGTGGTTCTGGAGGCGGCTGCTGCTCTGGCGGCAGTGGTGGTGGTGGCGTAACCGCCTGGAAATGTGAATCCTCAAAGGGATCCTGCTGTTGCCGTTGAGGTGGGTTAAAAGGAGGAGTAAACTCCCAGTTGTATGTGGCAAACCTTGCTTCATAGCTGTCTGGACCCCGATAAGGTGATCCATGAAAAGATGACCCATCTGAAATCTCTATGGGATGCGTGGGCGTCCCAGATGGTGGTTCGGCAGGATCGGGGTCATCATCCATATCCATGTCCTGAGCTTCAGGAAAATGGTCTTCGGGTCCCAACGGATTATAGCCCATTGGTTCTTCACTCACGTTTGCCAGGTTAAACCGGCTCTGAAAGAACGGGGTCGGGTCCTGAAAGGCCCGGTGTGATCCCGATCATTGCAACGGGAGGTAGGAGTGGTGAGAGTCATTGAGCTCATTCTCTGATTATGGCCCAAAGGAATGGTGGTAAGAAGGTGATGAATTGAGCGAGACTGAATGCCTCACCAGCTCCAAGTAGGTCCTCCAATCTTCTTGAGGACTAGTGCTCATAGTTGCTGACGGAGTTCGCCGGTGTGAAGGCCCGGCCTCATGATCGTTAGGAGCGGTGAATGGCGCCTTGCCTCGTCCTCCTCTCCTGAATCTTGGCGGCGTTTTCTTGATTATGCCAAAACAAACAAAAGAGACAACAAGAGAAAGCAATAAAATTAGGATTAGTCCTATGTTGTTAGCCTAGACTCGGAGGTCAAGGAATGTGCAAACTATTTCATTGAGATTAAACACAAAAGGCTAGTGTTTAATTCACTCAATGTTGGCTCTGATACCAACCTGCCACACCCCGATATTTCCACGTATTACCGGTGGGCCCGGTGGGGAGTATCGTGACGTAGTTGATATCATCGTAGTCAAACAATCACAGTTCAAATGCACAGCGGAAGTCTAAAGTAAAATATTACAAACCGAATGAAAGTATCATAAATTATTACATAACGGTTGTAACGTGGATCCACAGGCGGATCAAAACAAAAGAGATATTGTTCATCAGATTTAAAGTGATAAAAGATTGCAAGACTTTTTATTTATTTACTCAGGAGTTCCAGCCCATTTCGCTTAGTACCTGCACTTAACCTTTTTGGAAAATACGTCAGTTTACACTGGTAAATACAACTAACCAACTCTTTTGAAAAGTGTTTATAAAATTGATTTAAATGCGCACGGCACAAATATTCTTTTATAACTTGGGATAATTATTTAAAAATAATCTTATAAAAGAATTATATGTTTGTTATACGTTCAGTAGCCCGGGTTAAATACCGGGTTAAAGATTAATAGACACACCACATAATATAACCTATGGCGAGTTATTCTCGAACAAGCAGGTATATCATTTTACATACGCACCGGCAGGTGTATGCCTACACCCCGTGCTTAAGTCGTGGCCATTTCAATGAATGAGCCGAGGATATCCAGGACATGGTCATTAACCCCCCAAAGGCTTAAAACAAACAAAACAGATTAAACGGGTTATCTCAATGATTTAACCTTCATACGATTAAAAATTCAATACCCGACCAAGCGGTATTTATGAATACCGTACCCCAAGCCCGTATAAGGGAAAATAAGTTAAACGTATTTACCTGAGCAAAATACAAATTTATCTCAGCCGTATAACAACCAGCAAGTGCAAATATCTTTTATTGGGCTCCTAGATCTGGAACGAAGGTTTTACTAACCTATTAGATTCCTAACGGGTCTTACTTAAGTTTAAACTTAGACCGGTTAGTTTTAAAGAAAAAATTAGGGTTCAAAACGCAAGATTAAGCGAAGACCGGATTAGAATGTGATTTAGACCCGACAAGTATGAGGACTTGTATAATATGGGTAAACTAAACACATTCTGGATTTTGAGGTAAAAATGATAAGGTTTGGCCCGTTTCGGTCAATTTACGCAAACTAGTCACATAAACCGCACCGAACGCGAAGTATTTTGGTCATTTTAAAGATTATAAAAGAGATTAAATATTAATCTGAGGTTCTGGTCTAAAATGATCAGTAAAAATATTTATTTTTGCAAGTCATAACAGTAAGATATTGTATATAAGTGAAATTTATCATTTATGACCAAACTATGCACCGTAGGGGCATTTTGGTCATTTCACATAGGCTTTAAGGGTCAATTCTGGAAATCTAAGTTTAAAACTTTTACTTACTGTTAAAGTATCAAAATTTACTTACAAAATTAGTAGGTAATGGGTCTTAAATGTTAAACATAGTTTTAACCCATACTAAGTGTTTAAAAAGCGTAAAAAGTAGGTTTTAGGCGATTTTTGGGTTATATAAGAAAAGCTGAGATTTTTATCAGTCCAGAAGGCTTAAAATATTTTATTTAACATATGAAATCTGTAGAAAAAGATTTGGTATCAATATGTTATGTAAAACTCATTTTATTAGTAAAAAGGGTATAACCGTCATTTACCGAATTAAAGCAAAAACCCCATGTTACGATCAGTTTAAAAATTAATAAAAATCTCCAAAAATCTCAAAATATTATATAACATCAGTGGGTAAAAGGTTTGGTGTCAAAATTTGGGTTTAAATAGGTTTTATGCCAAAAATGTCATTTAATTAATAAAAAGGCTTCAATTTACGATATCGGGCATAACTCCTAATTTAGACCTCAAACTGATGTCAAATTTTTAGGACATGTTCATAAATCAGTAATAAAGGTTTTTGTCCTCTCACATTTTCAAAAATCTCGTTTTAATATCAAAAGGGCATAGTTGTCAACAATTAAGCATTAAAAGGAAACATACAAATGATTCGGATTGCGAAGGAACCATATGGTATAATCTCAGAGGGTTATACTAACATGTAATATGGTCCTAATGGAACCCTAAGGCATATATAAACTAAGCTAAATCGGGTCAGAACTGAAAGTCAAAGCAAAAGTCTACCTTTGCGACTTTCGGTTCCGAACCGAGCCTAAACTCAGAATTGTCGGGTTGAACATGTTTAGACATGTTCTTACATCATTTACCAAGTTATTTTAATGTTAATACATGTTCCATAACTTCAACATCATCAGATATGGATTTATTTGTAAAAATAGGTTCTGTTGACTTTTTAATATTAAGTTTGACCCGACATTTGACCAAGTTAGAGTGGAAATCAGTAGGTGCCCTTTTAAGGGTTTATTACCTACAAAATTACCAACTCATAGCCACTTTCAATTCGAATAATTGTTGGGCCATTAGTGATTAATCACTAAGTCAAAGCTTAATTACGATGGCTTTGACTTTTGGTCATTAAACTAATAAAACTTGAACTTAAGGAGCTAAGAACACTTACAATGGTCCTTAGCATGAATTTGGAACCTAAGAAAACTTGCTTGAACTCCAGGAAGCTCCAGAGGAAACAATATGAAATGATTCTTGAGAATGTGCAAATGATCAAATGAAATGAGAGCCTTTATATAGCAAATTTCCATCTCTTGTGATCAATCCACATGTCCCTATATGATCCCTGATGCACCCAGGTGTCCCCTATGCATGAAAATCTGTTGGCTTAATCCCTGGTATCGAATTCAGGCTTTCTAAGGCGGTGGAACTGGTTGGACATGCAGCTGTCCACATCTTTCTGCAACTGGCACTTCTACGGGGGCCGCATAGACTCTTTACGAGTCTTACGTGGGCCGTGACACTCCTCAATGACCAGAAACAAACTTTCAGACTTGGCAGTTTTGGTCCCTGGTCCTTCTAAACTTGATTTAACTTTCGTTTATTGCACTTTTAACCCCCAAACTTAACTTTTAAGGGTCTTGAGTCTTTAAACATTTATCAATAAGCTCTCGGTTAGTGACGAGGTCACCCGAACGGTCTTGAAATGCACCATTAACGCATTTGACCCTTATTACTTGTAATTACCACTTTGATTATTTATGTGCGTCGAAACACCATGAAATAATATCCAATATTCTTGAGGGAAAAATATGCAATTGTTACAATGTTTTTGGGATCGTTAAAAGGTCACTTTCAACATGTTGACACTTTTAATCCCCCATGCTTTATAAGATCCTTATTTTAAGCACAAATGACTTTCTAAGTTCAATATTTTATTCATTAAAGAATACGAACGTCGTGTGAGGTCAATCAGAGGCACAAGTTAGGCATGTTGACACTTTGGATCCCTTTATTCACATATTTACATTTTTTGACAACTTTTTAGTCCCTCCAGATCAATCCATTACACGTTTAAAGTCCATGAAATGTGTCTTTACAATATTGGTCGTGTTTTTAAGAGGTGTTACACACATCCTCACCCCTTAAAAGAAATCTCGACCTCGAGATTTACATATAACAAACATAGAATTTTTAGTCCCTCCAGAAGGCTTAGTATATTTTATTTAACATATGAAATCAGTAGAAAAAGATTTGGTATCAAAATGTTTTGTAAAACTCATTTTATTAGTAAAAAAGGGTATAACCGTCAATTACTGAATCAAAGCAAGAACCCCATGTTACGACCAGTTTAAAAATTAATAAAAATCTCCAAAAATCCCAAAATATTATATTACACCAGTGGGTAAAAGCTTTGGTGTCAAAATTTGGGTTTAAATAGGCTTTATGCCAAAAATGCCGTTTAATTAATAAAAAGGCTTCAATTTACGATATCGAGCATAACTCTTAATTTAGACCTTAAACTAATGTCAAATTTTTAGGACATGTTCATAAATCAGTAATAAAGGTTTTTGTCCTTTCACATTTTCAAAAATCTCGTTTTAATATCAAAAGGGCATAATGGTCAACAATTAAGCATTTAACGGAAACATGCAAATGATTCGGATTACAAAGGAACCATATGGTATAATCTCAGAGGGTTATACTAACATGTAATATGGTCCTAATGGAACCCTAAGGCATATCTAAACTAAGCTAAATCTGGTCAGAACTGAAAGTTAAAGCAAAAGTCTACTTTTGCGACTTTCGGTTCCGAACCGAGCCTAAACTAAGAATTGTCGGGTTGAACATGTTTAGACATGTTCTTACATCATTTACCAAGTTATTTTAATGTTAAAACATGTTCCATAACTTCTATATTATCATATATGGATTTATTTGTAAAAATAGGTTATGTTGACTTTTTAATATTAAGTTTGAACCGACATTTGACCAAGTTAGAGTGGAAATCAGTAGGTGCCCTTTTAAGGGTTTATTACCTACAAAATTTCCAACTCATAGTGATGCGTGTGTGGTGGTTATATATTTTATGTATATTTTTAGCCCTTTTTACACTTTCGTCAAGTTTTAAATTTATAAAACACGATATTTTACTAACACCAAACACACATATGGGCAAGTGCACCCATCGTGAGCATAGTATAGTGTTGGTAAGATACCGAGGTCGTCCAAGGACACAAGAGCTTTTAATACCGGTTTATCCTCAACGTCTAATCAAATCAAAAATTTAGAAAAAAGGTTTTAAACTAGAAAATAAAAACTAAAAATGCTGAAAAATAAAAATAAAAACAGATAGACAAGATGAATCACTTGGATCCGACTCGCATTTAGTGTAACCTTTGATTATTTCCGCACTTTTGCACTTTTTAATAGATTATCTTAGTTATAGTAGTAGGCCCCTCTTTTGAAGGTGACGTTACCCTCAACCCAGTAGTTTGAGTCAGCAAGGATACAATCCTAAAGGGTTGGATTATTGAAAGATAATTAATTAAGTTATTAATGCATAATGTGGTTGGCCCCTCTTTTGAAGGTGACGTTACCCTCAGCTAAGTAGTTTGAGTCAGTAGGGATACAATCCTAAGTAGCTGGGTTAAAGTTTTAATAGTAGTTTACATATGAGGGGATCAATGAGTTCGGTCCCCCACCATCCAATACCAGTGGATATTGAAGGAGGTCCTACTAAAATTGACCCAGGTACTTGCAGGATCTATACACTGAACAAGGCAAAACTCTTACCAAACCGTTCCTTTAACCCCGGCCAGGTAGCCAACATATCTCCATATAGACCGTGGAGATATGAATGGTGTAAATCTTTTATTTTATATAGACAGTAAAATAACGCCAAGACACCACGAACAAACGATAAGGAAGATTCACCTTCAACATAAGAAACTAGTTATTAAAGTCATTAATACATAACCAAATAAAAAGTGCGAAAAGATTAAAAATAAAAAGTATTACACTAAACACTTGTCTTCACCAAGTGATGTAAGAGACTTAGGCAAACATGGCCTTCGATTGTCAAGAACTCTTATGATCAATCTTGGATCCCGAGACTACTCACACACTCTATGATGGATGATGGTGGTGGATGTGGGTTATGATGGTGGTGGTGGGTGGGTGAAGTGTGAGAGAGGTGGTTTGCCAATGGATGGTTTGCAAGTGAGCCAAGCACCCACTATTTATAGCCTGCACAGAAGCCCGGACACGGCCCCGTGTCCATTGGGCCTGGCCCCGTGTCCACCCATCTTCTCTTTCTTCATTAAATGAAGTTTGTCTACATTAGTTGACCACACCCCCGTGTCCGCTGGGCACGACCTCGTGTGCAGATGCGTATCTGTACTATCAAGATTTGCCTAGATTCTGCGAATCTTTGCATTGACCACGGCCCCGTGTCCGCTGGGCACGACCCCGTGGTGGGTGATAGAAGCTTCTACAGCTTTGTCTTTTCTACAGACACTTGGGCACGCCCCCGTGCTCACTGAGCACTAGGCGTGTTCAGCCTTCTGTTCTCTTGTCTTTGTTTGGGGAGATGCTGTCGAGGGGTCGGGCATGCCACGCTTATTCCTTTTCTTGTATTATTGTTAGATTTAGTTGCATTTTTGCTTCTTTTGTCCATTTAAGCTCTTTTAACCCTGAAAATACAAAAGGAAGACAAAAACACACTTTTTCCAACATTAGTACTAAAAAAAGGGTTAGTTTCATGCCACATTTGATGTAATTTACATGTTGCATTTTGCATACATCAAATACCCCCACACTTGAATCTTTGCTTGTCCTCAAGCAAAACTCTTTATAATGTGGCTTTAACACTCCCAAATGGAACGGGTAGAAGAGAAGGTTTTTGGGCTTGTCATAGAGTGTCGGGATTCCAAGATTCTTTATTAGGTTTTATTTTTATTTTATTTACAATCCTATTCATCATGATTTATTTAGAACATTACATAAGATAAATTACTTATTAGGGCATAACATGCCTTTTTAAAATTCCATTTATATACAAGTTCACATACCTCACGGGGGATCACTCAACACTCGGCCGAAGATGTATTTTTGTGAAACACTCGAGAGCGGCATGGAACTTACTTCTACCATATGCTTGCCAAGCAATCAATCCTCCTTTTTAACTATAAACCTTTGTAAATATCAAGAAAACTTTTGGGGGAAGGGTTAGGCTTGGTTAAAGGTAGGTGGTTGGGTTAGTGGTTAGTAGAAAAGGGCGAAAGGCGTAAAAAGCGTCAGTAGTTTTCGTAAAACATTTTGTTTTTGTGACTTTTTATTCTAATGAAGCATTATTCAAACAAAGTTATTTATTTTGATAAACTTGTTTGTTTATTTCTTTTTGGCTTCACCATCATCATTTTTTTTTAGGAAGTCACAAGAAAACCAAGCTTTGTTACTAAAATAAAGGGTTTAAAATAAAAAAGGGTTTTGGTGGGTCAAAAGGGTGTTTTGATTTTGGGTTAAGAAATGAAAAGGTTTAGGCTTAAAGGGGCTAACTAGGGGGATTTTGGGTAGGTGATAAAAAAAAGAAAAGAAAAATAATGGTGTTGAAAGAAAAATGGTTTGTCCTAATGCCTTCACCATTTACTTACTTGGGTTTAAGTTGGTAAGGACCGGGATTGTATTGTCATGGCAAGTTCTAGAGTCGTAAGAACCAAGCGGCTATTCACACAAGAAACGAAAAATGAGCATTTAGTTTAAAGATGTGTATTTATATGCTCAATAAAGGCTCAAAACTCACTTTTTGTGGGAATGGGTTTTTATGTGATCAAGTATATATAATCAAATTTTAACTAGATTTGTCATGCCGTTTCATAATTTTCTTATGTTGGTTCTTTTTATCACGACGCTATCGGTTGTAAATTTGTAAAAATGTAACCTTTTTAGAATTTGTAATTTCCAAATTAAACCAAGACAAGTAAAAAAATAAAAAGATTTTGAAAAATTTTTGGGGTATTTAGCGGTTCCAATAGAGTTTTGTGTAAGGCTTGTAATTAGGACTTGCAAAATTCAAGGTTTTAGCATCCCCCCCCCCCCCCCCCCCACACACTTAAATTACACATTGTCCTCAAGGTGTCCCAAAAATAAGTTTTTAGGTTAATTGAATGTGTAAAAGGTGTGTTAAAAACAATTTTTTATGTTACTGGGCATCTTTACACGGGCCCGTGGTGTCCGGGCATGGCCCCGTGTTCAGGTTGCCAGTAACAAAAATTAGTAAAAAGAAACAGAAGCCTGGGCATGGGGGCCTGTTCAGCGAACACGCCCCGTGTCCAATTACCTGAACTAGGCGATTTCCTGCAGACTGTTCAGCACGGGGCCATGTTGGCTGGACACGGCTCGTGCTGAGCTTGCTGTAATGAAGAAAAATTGCGGGAGGTTCTATTTTTTTGTGCATGTGGTGCTGGTTTAAGTTTCCCCAGGTATCCTTCACCATCCCGAGTGTGTTTTATTCCTGAAAATTTTAACTAAACTAGAAAATATAAAATTAATCTAAACTAAACTAAGGATAGTTCCTCGGAATGCCTCCGTGGTGTGCCACGTTTATAAAGATCCTTGGCTAGACCCAAAGCCAGTCATATGTTACCCAAGTGGGATGTTTTTCATCCCATGTTGCTCCGTCGGAGAGCATCATCCAAACTTGAGTCTATGACCTTCATGTAATTGACCGGGTCATCGTCTTCTACTCTCTTACCAACTCCGAACTTCATTTCCTTGTCCCCAACCCTCAATGTTAGTGTTCCACCATTCATGTCTACCACTGCGTAGGCCATAGCTAGGAATGGCCTCCCTAAGATGAGTGGTACTTCGGTATCTTCCTCCATATCTAGTATGACAAAGTAGGCCGGGAAGACAAATTCTCCGACTTTAACCAATAGATTTTTGGCGACACCTTGTAGATATTTAACGGACCTATCGGCGAGTTGTATGCTCATTTTTGTAGGGCTTGTTTTCCCTAGACCGAGTCGGTCGAACATTGATGCGAGCATGAGGTTGATGCTAGCCCCAAGATCGGCTAGTGCATTGCGTATGGGTGATTCCCCAATCGAACAAGGGATTGTTAAGCTTCCAGGATCAATCTTCTTTTGCGGGAGTTTGTTGAGTAGCAAGGCGGAGCATTCTTCACTTAAATTAACTAATTACAATGATTCAATTTTCCTTTTGTGAGTGAGGAAGCCCTCATAAATTTTGAATATTTAGGCATTTGGGTTAGGACTTCAACAAATGGAATATTAACATGCAATTGTTTTAGTAAATTTATGAATTTTGTGAATTGCCCATCGGTCTTTTGGCTTAACCGACCGGGGTATAGAACCGGAGGATTCTTGGGGGATCTTGATTCGGTGTAGGAGACGCCTCTTGTTCGGGTGTTGGCGGAGTTACGGTTTGGCTAGATCGGCTCTTTTCAACTGGGGTAGCGGAGCCTCCTCGGGACCCACGGTACGGTTTCTCAATGTGATGAGATGTACTTGCGCCTTCGGGTTGGTTTCGGTATTGCTTGGTAACGTGCCTTGAGGTCTCTCGGAGAAATTTTGAGCTAGTTGATTTACTTGTTTTTCAATGTTTTGAATACTAGCTTGTTGATTTCTAAAGTTTGATTCCAGTTGTTGAAATCGATCCGAGTTTTTCTTTTCGGAGTCGGAGATGAGGCGAGATACAGTATCTTCAAGCCTCTCTCGTCCCCCTTGTTGTTGTTGAGAGAAATTTTGTGACTCGTTTCTTGGTTGTTGAAAGTTTGTTCGTTGGTTTAGATTTTGTTGGTTACTACTATTGCCGGGTTCTCTCCAACCAAGGTTAGGGTGGTTGCGCCATCCTTGGTTGTAGGTACCCGATGGAGGACCCGATTGCCTAGGTCTATTATCAATGTAGTTTACCGATTCTGTTTGATTATCCATTTCTTTCATACAAATCCAACTTTCATGTGGCCCACCACACCCCTCGCAAGCCATAACCGAGACCATTTTTGCCATTTCTAACTTTTTGATTTTTGAAGAAAGGGCCTCGATTTGGGCTTGCAAGGAGGTGCTTTCATCAACCTTATGGGCGCCCGGGGCAATAGATTTGTTTCCTCGGGGAGCGTGCCACTGAAAATTGGTTTGAGCAATTTCCTCAATTTGATTGTAAATTTCATTTGGGGGACGATTACCTAAAAGTCCCCCGGAGCTAGAGTCAAGTGTTTGTCTTGTATGTGGCAACAACCCATTGTAGAAAGTGGATACTTGTTGCCACACTGCGAGACCATGATGAGGACACTTTCTCAGTAGCTCCTTGAATCTTTCCCAAGTTTCATACAAGGATTCCCCATCCTCTTGTGATTATGTATTAATTTTAGTCATTAATTTAGCCGTTTTAGCAGGAGGGAAATACTTATATAGAAACTTTTGGGCTAGTTCATCCCAGGTGTTTACTGAGCCAACTGGGAGGGTATTAAGCCAAGCCTTAGCTCGGTCTTTTAGTGAAAATGGAAACATTCGAAGGCGGATGGCGTCGTTTGATGCTCCATTGATCCGAAACGTATCACATATTTCTAGGAAGTTAGTGATATGCAAATGAGGATCTTCGTCCGCAAGCCCCTGGAAGGTTGCGGAGTTTTGGATCATTTGTATCAAATGCGGCCGAAGTTCGAAGTTGTTGGCTTCGACATTCGGTGCATTGATAGCGGCGCCAAGATTACCCACGGTGGGTCGTAGGTAATCCATGAGGGTTCGTTGATCCGCCATCGGAAGTGGGTCCCCCGAAACTTTCTCTTGGTTTTTAGCTTTAAGTCTTTTTCTCAGAAAGCGTTCGGGTTCGTCTAGAGGTTCTTTTATGTCTCTACTAGAATTGGAGCTCATACACTACGTAGAAAGTTCAAATGTGGCGCCTGGGTTCCAAGTCCTGCAATAAAAACAGAAAAGAACGTTGGTCAGAGGGTTCACCACGGCCCCGTGCTCAGGTGAACACGGCCCGTGGTCGGAGGTACAATAGTTGTTTTCTGGATCCCAGTTACTGGGGAGCTCGACACGGCCCCGTGCTGCGCCGACACGGCCCCGTGCTCAACTCCCTGTAACTCGGAAAATAAAAACTGCTAGTAACAATGCTGAGCACGGCCCGTGTCCGACCAGGCACGGCCCGTGCTGAGCTCTGCAGAAACTGAAAATTAAGAAAAAATCCTAAAGAAACAAAAAAAATAAGAAAAAACGATTAGGCCGTTGATTCCTAACTTTCTTAAAATCCTTGTGTCCCCGGCAACGGCGCCAAAAACTTGATGCGTGTGTGGTGGTTATCTATTTTATATATATATTTAGCCTTTTTTACACTTTAGTCAAGTTTTAAATTTATAATACACGATATTTTACTAACAACAAACACACATATGGGCAAGTGCACCCGTCGTGAGCGTAGTATAGTGTTGGTAAGATACCGAGGTCGTCCAAGGACACAAGAGCTTTTAGTACCGGTTTATCCTCAACGTCTAATCAAATCAAAAATTTAGAAAAAGGTTTTAAACTAGAAAATAAAAACTAAAAATGCTGAAAAATAAAAATAAAAACAGATAGACAAGATGAATCACTTGGATCTGACTCGCATTTAGTGTAACCTTTGATTATTTCCGTACTTTTGCACTTTTTAAGAGATTATCTTAGTTATAGTAGTAGGCCCCTCTTTTGAAGGTGACGTTACCCTCAACCCAGTAGTTTGAGTCAGCAAGGATACAATCCTAAAGGGTTGGATTATTGAAAGATAATTAATTAAGTTATTAATGCATAATGTGGTAGGCCCTTCTTTTGAAGGTGACGTTACCCTCGGCTAAGTAGTTTGAGTCAGCAGGGATACAATCCTAAGTAGCCGGGTTAAAGTTTTAATAGTAGTTTACATATGAGGGTATCAATGAGTTCGGACCCCCGCCATCCAATTCCAGTGGGTATTGAAGGAGGTCCTACTAAAATTGACCCAGGTCCTTGCAGGATCTATACACTGAACAAGGCAAGACTCTTACCAAACCGTTCCCTTAACCCCCGACTAGGTAGCCAACATATCTCCATATAGACCGTGGATATATGAATGGTGTAAATCTTTTATTTTATATAGAAAGTAAAATAACGCCAAGACACCACGGACAAACGATAAGGAAGATTCACCTTCAACATAAGAAACTAGTTATTAAAGTCATTAATACATAACCAAATAAAAAGTGCGAATAGATTAAAAATAAAAAGTATTACACTAAACACTTGTCTTCACCAAGTGATGTAAGAGACTTAGGCAAACATGGCCTTTGATTGTCAAGAACTCTTACGATCAATCTTGGATCCCGAGACTACTCACACACTCTATGATGGATGATGGTAGTGGATGTGGGTTGTGATGGTGGTGGTGGGTGGGTGAAGTGTGAGAGAGGTGGTTTGCCAATGGATGGTTTGCAAGTGAGCCAAACACCCCTATTTATAGCCTGCACAGAAGCCCGGACACGGCCCCGTGTCCACCCATCTTCTCCTTATTCATTAAATGCAGTTTGTTTGCATTAGTTGACCACGCCTTCGTGTCCGCTAGGCACGACCCCGTGTGCAGAAGCTTATATGTACTATCAAGATTCGCCTAGATTTTGCGAATCTTTGCATTGACCACGGCCCCGTGTCCACTGGGCACGCCCCCGTGGTGGGTGATAGAAGCTTCTACAGCTTTGTCTTTTCTGCAGACACTTGGGCACGCCCCCGTGCTCACTGAGCATGGGGCGTGTTCAGCCTTCTGTTCTCTTGTCTTTGTTTGGGGAGATGCTGTCGAGGGGTCGGGCATGCCACGTTTATTCCTTTTCTTGTATTATTGTTAAATTTAGCAGCATTTTTGCTTCTTTTGTCCATTTAAGCTCTTTTAACCCTGAAAATATAAAAGGAAGACAAAAACACACTTTTTACAACATTAGTACTAAAAAAGGGTTAGTTTCATGCCACATTTGATGCAATTTATATGTTGCATTTTGCACACATCACATAGCCACTTTCAATTCGAATAATGGCTGGATCATTAGTGATTAATCACTAAGTCAAAGCTTAATTACGATGGCTTTGACTTTTGGTTATTAAACTAATAAAACTTGAACTTAAGGAGCTAAGAACACTTACAATGGTCCTTAGCACGAATTTGGAACCTAAGAAAACTTGCTTGAACTCCAGGAAGCTCCAGAGGAAGCAATATGAAATGATTCTTGAGAATGTGCAAATGATCAAATGTAATGAGAGCCTTTATATAGCAAATTTCCATATCTTGTGATCAATCCACATGTCCCTATATGATCCCTGATGCACCCAGGTGTCCGCTATGCATGAAAATATGTCGGCTTAATCCCTGGTATCGAATTCAGGCTTTCTAAGGCGGTGGAACTGGCTGGACATGCAGCTGTCCACATCTTTCTGCAACTGGCACTACTACGTGGGCCGTGTAGACTCTTTAAGAGTCTTACGTGGGCCGTGACACTCCTCAATGACCGGAAACAAACTTTCAGACCTGGCAGTTTTGGTCCCTGGTCCTTCTAAACTTGGTTTAACTTTCGTTTATTGCACTTTTAACCCCCAAACTTAACTTTTAAGGGTCTTGAGTCTTTAAACACTTATCAATATGCTCTTGGTTAGTTACGAGGTCACCCGAACGGTCTTGAAATGCAACATTAACGCATTTGACCCTTATTACTTGTAATTACCACTTTGATTATTTATGTGCGTCGAAACACCACGAAATAATATCCAATATTCTTGAGGGCAAAATATGCAATTGTTACAATGTTTTTGGGATCGTTAAAAGGTCACTCAGAGGTTACTTTCAACATGTTGACACTTTTAATCCCCCATGCTTTATAAAGAATACAAACGTCATGTCAGGTCAATCAGAGGCACAAGTTAGGCATGTGGAGACTTTGGATCCCTTTATTCACATATTTATATTGTTTGACAATTTTTAGTCCCTCCAGATCAATCCATTACATGTTTAAAGTCCATGACATGTGTCTTTACAATATTGGTCGTGTTTTTACGAGGTGTTACAACACCGTTGCAAGTTTGTTGTCTAGAACCTGCCTATAGAAACTCATGGTTAGTGTTTTGGCTAACTTATATAAATTAGCTTTTTGTTTTTACTAGCAAAAACCAAATTTCATTAATAGTATAGATTAAGTACATGAGATTGCCTATGGAAACTCTATAAGTTATTTAAACATATTCTTTTACCCTCCATTTCAGAAACATAAAACATAACCACAACATCGTATCTATACTTTGAGACGTTCATAATCAATTAACACTGGTTGATCACCATTTCTTTACTCCAACTTTTGAGCAGCCTAGGTTTGTGATAATCTCCGGGTTCAGCAGGAGAGAGGACAAAGGTTACATCAGCAACACAAACTGATATCATTTATCGGGTACTGGGTTGCTATGATGGAATCACAACCCTTATTCCAAACGAATATCGTTTATTGGAGGTGGTGGCGCTATTGCTCACGGCTGCTGGTTCGAATGATTTGCCTATCAACTCTTTTGTTAGTCAAAGGTAAAATTCGGGTCATTTATAATAATAGGTATAAAAATACAATAATAAATTCATAACTGTTTGAGAACATGAAAAAAATATTACCTTGGAAACAAAAGGCCAAGTTCACTTTGGACCAATGACCGTACCTTGGCGTCTGCAGTTTATAATAATCTGTGTTAAACCTTACTTGCAACATCTAAACACGTGTTTATGCCCGAATCCAGAAATCTGTCGGTTACCTCCCGATCTCATGAGTTGGAAGGGCTTTTGACTTCTATTTTTTTTTTTACCTTTTTTAGGTAAGATGACTGAACTACAAATTACAGTTAATGTGTGTGAACATGAGGGGCACCTAACAGACAGTTTTCTAAAAACAAATTTCCAAGAAAAGAATGATCAATTTAAATTTAAATAGCAACATTTTTTACACAATGAAAGTACATACCAATAATAGCAACATACGTTGAGGAAAAATATACATAAAACAAAAATTTACTTTAAAAACTACCAAAAAAGAATGCATACTCTGTTTTTTTTAGAAAAATAGCATCACACTTTCATTTTACCTACCAATGAAACACCACACAACCTTGGTTTTATAAGGCGAGAGGCGCCCAAAAGCGACAATGTCTAAACCGAGACACGAAGCGCAAAAGTGGCGGGGTTTTCATACTCAAGCCGCAAGCTAATTATATATATTTTTATATATCCCATAGGTCATTAGCTTTCCCTACTCAAAATATAGCTATAAGTAAGGTTTTTGTATGATTTTAGCTGCATGTACAAGCCAAAAAACCCAAGGTACAACATTCAGATGCATAAAAATGCCTCGAGTACAAGAGGCGCGTGCCTCAGTCCATATGACTGAATCTTATGCAAGCAGCTCTTGAAAAAACACATCAGTTCTCAGTCACCGCCAACATGTTCTTTGATCTCTAATCTCATCAACAAGGTATGATTTATTTTTTACAATTCATGTTTCATAGTTTTATAATCTTGATTTACCAATCATCTTTTCATCAAAAAAAGCCTCTCTTAACTCATGAATGAATAATGGTTGTTTACCGGGTATTGTTAAAGCTGACTTATCGGAAGTGTTATTGTGTGTTGAATTGTGTTATTCAAGCTCGAAGAATTGTTGTTTTCTCCGAGTGTTCTTTGCCAACCCGCGAGTGAATATTTGCCCATGATTGATGAGGTGCGTCTTTCTTCATGGTTTCTTGGATTTAAAAAAAATTAAAATATATTTCTGTGGTTTTTTCTTTATATGAAACAAATGTTGATGTTTTTAGGTGTATGGATTACTCATGGAGAAAACAAAATCGACACCAGGGGCACAAGTGGAAAACAATAAGTTTTGTTTGTCTGTGCATTTCCAATGCGTTGAAGAGAAGAAATGGAGCGAGTTGGCTGCCCAAGTGAGATCAGTGCTCAAAGACTACCCGAAGCTTTGGTTATCCCAAGGAAGGAAGGTTAGATACGTCATTTCACATAATTCATTTTTAAATTCTTTTTAATTTAAATATTGGAAGACAAAAATGTTACTATTGTTTTTGCAAAATTTAAATGATGTAGGTGTTGGAGATCAGGCCCACAATCAAGTGGGACAAAGGCAAGGCTCTTGAGTTTTGTTAGAGTCACTTGGTACGTCTTCGTTTTCTATATTTGTTACTTTTTTAGCAAGTGAATATTTGCCCATGATTGATGAGGTGCGTCTTTATATATTTTAATAATAAGAGGGTTGAGCGGTCATTAACTCGATTTCTTGAACCGTGCATCAAATCGTATATAATCTCAAACGCCATTTCTCTTTTCATTTTTCTATTTATATTTGTTTAACTGGTGCAACACCCAACGCCATAAAGACTACTATCATTAAAGCTAAACCAATCGCAATTCTTTTATCTCCAGTCGCCCGGCATGGTCATTTGAGAGAATGGATACACATTCTCAAGTGTCTTGATCACCTCGGCAGAGATATCCGTTCTCTCTATATAACAAGATTTAAAGAACAATTCTTTGTTAGTTTCAGGATTAAAGAATGGTTGATACGAGTCGAATCTCGGAAAATTCTCCAATGGCGGTGCTATATCTGGAGTGCCTGGTACAAAGATATACCAAATAGTACAACATACCCCTAAACTAACAAGAATGATGACTCTACCATATTTACCTCTATAAAAGGTTATAGCTTCTACCACTATCTTGTCATAATTTTCATTAACCAAACTACGCACACCTTGACCTAGATTACAATATTCAATGACATAATTTTTACTTATGTTTGTTGTCGATTAATACATGTGATGGACTTTTTACAATGACTAGCCAAAAAAAAGGAGACTATTAGCCGACATAAGAAACACTTATGTGTCGATCTCTTTGAGTATGTTGTTTGTTTAGTTAGGGGTTTGAGTTTTCTTTGAGTATGTTGTTTGTGGTTCAAGTTGTTGACATCTAGCAATACAAAAATAAAAGGTTGTGTCAACTTTTGGATGTATAAGTTTAGTTTAAAACTTGCAGAGTTTATACTGTTAAAAAGTGAGGGTGTAATGCCACTTTTGCCTTGATTTATACATGAAAGTATTATCACTGTTATATATAAGCAGTTCCCAGTGTCTTCTAAACGAAAAGAAGGAACATGTTCGGATGATATTTGTGAGGATCCTATTAGTTCAAAGGGGAGCACGTTGTCGTCTTTGAAAAAGAGTTTATCAATGCCAGCAAGCCGGGAACATAATGGTGGATCAAAGTTGATTAATTTGAAAAAGGAAGTTTTCAACTCTCGGGAAATCTCAAGATTCTTTGAAACGAAAATCAAGAACGGAAGAAGATACGAGCAAGAAAATGTCTCTCGAGAAGATGAATGATCTGGAAGTCGAAGCAAAGAAATTCATGACTTCGAAGAGTTCAAATAATGATTCTTCTTCTGTATGACTTGAGAATGCTTCAGAATCTGCTAGAACGGAAGATTGCAAAGGTATTGAGCCATTTTTTATGGGTTTGAAGAACTCATTAGATAATGAGTTTTCAAAGATGATAAATCAACTGGATAACAAGTTTGACTCGCAGCCGCAACGCACTCTCCATTTGTCAACTGCGGAGGATAGATTCTTCATTTTTTGTGGTATCTTCAAGATTTTTGAATAGTTTTTTTTTATAAAACAGATCGATGAAAAGACAACTATGATGAATAAAGATGGTTAGTTATTGTTGGGATTGAACCCTACCAGAGGAACAAATAATTAAAGCCAAAACTGGATCAGAGCAGTGGATCCAGAATAAACAGATGTTACATACAAGTCTCTCCCCTTGAAAGTGATTTCAACATTTGCTGACCTCCTATCTACTGATCGTACAAACTGCTGATCTCCAAACTGCTGATCAAGTAAAGGCCTGATGAAAGACTAAAGCTCTGCTGTTCAATCTATTGCCTTGAGTCAAGCACTGCTGATCCGGACAAGTACTGCTGGGTTCACAGCAGTGGAAGGATGCAGCAGTTATTTAAATGTCTTTATGTAATGAATTGTAATAGCAGTAGTTAGCATAGCAGTGTTTGTATTGATCAGAGGTTAGAGTTTGTTAGGAGGTTAGATGTCACTTTCATGGTGACGTCAGCTTAGATGCTCAGTGGTTTGCTAGTGCCTATAAATAGAACAGTGCTCTGTACTGTTCTATTAGCTCTTTGCAAAATCGTCTTCTCTGCACGAACAAACACTGAGCTCTGGCTGAGGGGAAGTTTGTATTAAACATTGCATTGTAATCGTTGTTGAAATTAAATTCAATCTTTCGGTTCTTTGTGAAAAGTGTTTGATCAAAGCAATACTCTCGTTTGATTGTATGCAAAGTTTGTTTCCATCTTAATTCTGCTGCACAACTCATCCATCTTCATTCTAATTCAAACGAAAAATACAATCAAAACCAAACTCAGATCCAACAATTGGTATCAGAGCTTGGACAGTCAAATTTGATTTAACAATCATTTTGACATAAATAGTTCAGATCATAATCGTTGATATCGCAAGTTTGTTCGGTTTGTTGAAAAACAGAGTTAGGTTTAATCACCATTAAAGTTGATTAATCAGTGCCTGTAAAACAACCAGGATGACGTCACAATCACAAGATGATAAGAATAACATTGGCTCGCTTTTTAAACCACCCATGCTTAAACGTAATGAATACAACATCTGGGAGAGAAGGATGGGTCACATCCTTGCTCAACAGAACACTGGATGTTGGAGGTCTGATGTTTTTGGTCCCCATGTTCCTATGGTGCCAAGTGCTGAGGACGCAAAGAAGTTCGTTCCTAAACCAACTGAAAACTATACTGAAACTGATTTTCAAAAGTTCGAACTCGATGCCAAAGCATTTAGCATCATAGCATCCGCATTACCCAATGAGATCTATGCTAGACTGTTACACTGTAACAGTGCCAAAGAGCTATGGGATGCGTTGAAGGAACAGTTTGGGGGGACAGAAGAAGTCATTGAGAACAATAGGGAAATTCTGAATCAGCAATATGAAACATTTTGTCACATCAAGGGTGAATCACTGACTCAGCAATTTGAGCGATTCAGTTGTCTCATTAGTGAACTAAGGCTTGTAAAAGTAACTTTTCCAAATTCAACTCAAAATAGCAGGTTCCTTAGGTCACTACCAGAAAAATGGGACACCATAGCTTTTATCACTAGAAACTCTGCTGAGTTCAAAGATCTGACCCTGACCCAACTTCATGGTAGACTCCTGACCTATGAAAGGGAGTTGAACCAGAAAAAGAAGTTGCAAGAGTCTGGAAAAGTTGCTGATGATTATTCATTCGGTAGCACCGCTCTTTTTGGTCAGGAAGAATCTGGTAGCAATGGTAAGGATCAGGGTTATGATCACTTCATTGATATAACTGCTGGTGGAAATTTTAACAACCCTGATCCTCACTCTGCAAATTATGCTTTTACTGCAAACTGTGAAAACCAGATGTCAGATAATTTGTGCTTTGAACTCAATGATTTGCAAAATTTTGATCCCACTGACTTAGAAGAGATGGACATTTTGCATCAGTTGGCTTTGCTTAGTGTAAGAACAAGCAAATTCTACAAAAGAACAGGGAGAAAATTCTCAGGGTTACATGGGAATTTAAGGGTGGGGTTGGATAAATAAAAAATCAAGTGTTACAAGTGCAATAGGCTAGGTCATTTTGCTAGGGAATGCAGGAGTCAAACTACTGGTCCTATAATCACTCATCCCAGCTCAAACGCTAGACCACAAAATCAAAGCACTGTGCACTATACCCAATATACCCCTGCAGCTCATGTTAACACTGCTCACTATGCTGCTGCCCCTGTGCCTGTGCATTATGTCCAAACCACTGTTCCACAAATTCAGTACGTTCAAACCCCTATCCCTCAGGCACAAGTGCAAACTGTTGCACCTCAAACAGCTGCTCCAGCAGCAGTACAACCAGATCAGCAAAACTTCTTCACTCAAGGCTTTGTTGACTGGAGCAGCATGCCTGATGAGCTTGGTGATGAAAATTTTGCACTCTATGCTTTTAATGAACCTTCTAATGATGAATTTTGTTTGATGGCATTAGAGTCAATACCAGAGGGGGGAGAAACTGAAGGTGGACAGCTAAGTAATGAAACAGTGGATGAGGTGACTGAAGCAGTTGTTAATGCAGTTGCTGGTGAACTGCTGCTGGGAGAAAATTCAGAAACCCTGATTGAACCACTGACAGATTGCTGGTCCAAAGAGGACAAAGAAGAAGAGGAAGAGAAGAAAGCAGGTGAGAAGGAAGTAAGAGTTGATGATGAAGAAAATCATCAATGTGATTGTGCCATGATGGCTGCTGCCAAGGTATCACCTCAAGTTCTTGAAAAACTATGTTCAGACCAATGCATTATTGCATTTGCTAACATCAAAGAGGTAAATGAAAACCTTAGGGATAAAGTCTTGTCTGATGAAGTCAAATTTGAAAGATCATTAAAAGAACTTAGAAACAAATTGGCTGAAAAGGATAAAGAGATCAGCAGTCTCAAAGAAGAGCAAAGCATAACCAAAACTCAACTCCAAACTACGGTAGAAAAATACCAAGTTTGCAAAAAGGAGTTAGAGTCCACCCAAATCACATGTGAGAAATGGGTGGAATCCTGCAAAGGATATGAGTTATTGCTTGAAAAACAGATTAAAAGCAATGTGAAATTTGGTATTGGTTATAGAAAACATGATGATGAAAACACTGCTATTGAAAAATCTGTTCAAACCACTTATGTAACCACTGAGTTCATCCCCACAAACAAGAATGGCCAAGAAGTGAAAATCACTGATAAACTTGGTAACAAAATCACACTTGACAGACCAACGGGATCCTCTACTTTTGAGGAGCTTGAAAAATATCAGTTTAAACCAACATGGTCTGATGAGTGTGATATTCTTGAAAATTTCAAGCCCATGGACTTTACATCTACTGATGGTGTTAAAGCTCCAAAAGCTAAAGTCATTCCTCTCAAGGACATCCCAACAGAGGTTAAAACCTCTGTTGCAAAGGAGTCCGAAAAGAGAAAGAAGAAAGAAAAGATCAATAACTTGTTTTGTGAATTTTGTGAGAAAAGGAATCATCTAACAAAAGACTGTTTCCATTTAAAAGCATATGATTTGAACAAAACAAGTGTCATTGTTTCTGCTGAAAGTTACATTGTTTGTGGTAAATCAAACCACAAAACTCAAGCATGTGTGTATCTCAAAAACTTTGATGTGAAAAAGAATGAATACACTGCTAAAACATCCTTGAGTCCATCAACATCATCTGTCAAATTCACCAAAAACCAACCACTGTTTGTGCCAGTTCAAACAGATGTCACAAAACAGCTGAACCAAACATCTGTCAAAAGAGATGTTCAGGTTACTGATGCACCCCCTGCAAATCAATACAGAAGAGGTAAGGGACAACCACCATACCCTAGGGTTCCACACGTTTATGAGACCTACAAAAGGCCCTCTAAACCTAAAGTGAACAGGCATCCTTTTGGGTACCAACAGGTGATTGGTTAAGACCCCCAATAGTGGTTAGCAAGAAACAGTCCTAAAACTGTCCAAACCCCTGACCTAACCACTGTCCATCAATGTGCATCCATCCCAGACACTGTTGTGACCCCATCTAAAGCCTTATTGGCTATGGAAACCCTAATGAACTAATCCTTTAATTCATGTGCAGGGAGCTTCTGCCTGCTTAGATAGCCTTTGGTATATTGATAGTGGAGGCTCCAGGCACATGACTGGATGTAAAGCCCTACTCAAAGATTTCAAAATTCATGGAGGGGGTGATATATCCTTTGGGAATAACAGTAAAGGGAAAGTTCTGGGGTCTGGTACAGTACAGTCTGGCAATGTAAAATTTGAAAATGTCAATCTGATAGACAGTCTGAAATTCAACCTTCTGAGTGTTTCACAAATGATTGACAAGGGGTATGGGTCATTCTTCACAAAGGAGTGTTGTAGGATTGTTGGACCAGAAATGGTTAAAAAGATTGAAGCAATAATAAAAATTGGTCAAACAAAACTTGTTGCTCAAAGAAGTGGCGATGTTTATGTTGTTAGTATGTCAAAAGAGTGTCCCAGAGCTGATGCCTGTCTGTTCTCAGCTGCCTCTAACAAAGAGACAGAACTTTGGCACAGAAGACTGGGGCACACAAATCTTAAGACAATCACTGAAATTTCAAAAAATGGTTTGGTAAGAGGCCTACCACAAAAATTGTTTTCATGTTCTGAGCACTGTATTTCCTGTTTAAAAGGAAAACAGCATAAAAGCTCTTTTAAGCCCATCGAAGAGTCCAAAACAACCCAGTGTTTGCAAATGTTGCACATGGATTTGTTTGGCCCAGTTCAAGTCACGAGTCTCAAGAAGAAAAAATACTGTTTGGTTATTGTTGATGACTTCTCTAGGTTTACATGGACTTTCTTTTTACACTCAAAAGATGAGACTGCAGGCATTTTGCAAGACTTTGTGACACAGGTTGAAAAGCAATTTAACATTCCAGTAAAAGTCTTCAGGAGTGACAATGGCACAGAATTCAAAAATAAGGAGTTGGATGCCTTCTGTGTGAAGAAAGGGATTGTAAGGTAGTACAGCATCCCTAGAACACCAGAGCAAAATGGGGTAGTTGAAAGAAAGAACAGAACTTTGATTGAGGCTGCTAGAACCATGCTTACTGATTCAGGTTTGCCATTAACTTTTTGGGCAGAGGCAGTAAACACTGCTTGCTATGTCCAAAACAGAGTTTTAATAAACCCCAGGCACAAAAAGACTGCTTATGAAATTCTGTATAAAATCAAACCACTGATCTCATACTTCAAGGTATTTGGCTGCCCATGCTTTATTTTGAACTTAAAAGATTCCATTTCAAAATTTGCAGCCAAAATTGATTGTGGATATCATCTGGGATACTCAACTACTGCCAAGGCCTACAAAGTGTTTAATACACGGACCAAGGCAGTGGAGGAGACCTTGAATGTAAAGTTGAATGAACTTTCATCAATGAAAATCCCAGCAAATCCTGCAGATCTGTTTGATCTTGATAAATTCACTTTTGAAAATACTGCTGTCAAGACTAATAGTGCAGGTCCATCAGAGGATTCAACACCAGACTATGGGTATGAAATTATCATCCCTCAAAAGTCTGTCAAAATGGGAAGAGCAGCAGATGTTCAAAACAGCTGTCAAAGGTCAACCACTGCTACATCAACAGTTGTTGACCAAAGTAGCCCATCAACCACTGCTTCCACATCATCAAACACTGGTGACAAAAGTCCCCAAACAGTGGATAAAAGTCAGCATGTGCCCACATCATTACCTCCTATTCCACCACCTTTTGAAGCCACTGCTGGGTCATCAAAGTCACCAGCAGTGGTTAGCTCAGATGATACACATTTGCAGCCTTCACCAACAAATGCCATCATTCCATACCAAGGAGATTTAATCTACTTGAGATCTCATCCACCTGATCAAATCATTGGCAATATCAATGAAGGGGTGCTCACAAGAAGCCAAATCCAAAACATTTGTCTTTTTGCTGGTTTTCTATCACTCCATCAGCCAGTCAAGTACCAAGAGGCACTGAAAGACAACAGTTGGGTAGAAGCCATGCAAGAGGAGCTCCAACAGTTTAAAAGACAACAAGTATGGGAGCTTGTACCACTGCCAGAACAGGTTAGCCCCATCGGCACAAAGTGGGTCTTCAAAAACAAAATTGATGAAAGGGGTATTGTTGTCAAGAATAAAGTCAGGCTTGTGGTTCAAGGTTACAGACAGGAAGAGGGGATTGACTATGATGAAACTTTTGCTCCTGTAGCAAGATTGGAAGCTATAAGACTGTTCCTGGCCTTTGTTGTCAACCACAACATGAAGGTGTTCCAAATGGATATCAAAAGTGCTTTCCTCTATGGTACAATTCAAGAAGAGGTGTATGTGTGTCAACCTCCAGGTTTTGAGGATCCATTTTATCCAGATCATGTCTACAGGCTAAACAAAGCCTTGTATGGCCTGAAACAAGCACCTAGAGCCTGGTATGAAACTCTTTCCAACTTCCTACTCTCAAATGGTTTCAAAAGAGGTACCATTGATAAAACACTGTTTCTAAAATGGAGAGGGAAGGATTTAATGATTGTCCAAATTTATGTGGATGACATTATTTTTTGAAGCACATGTAACAAAATGTGTGAAGAGTTTAGGGAACTCATGACAGTTGAGTTTGAAATGAGTGCAATGGGTGAGCTGCAATGCTTTCTTGGTCTCCAAGTTCAGCAAATGCAGAATGGAACTTTCATTCATCAAAGCAAATATGCCAAAGAACTTTTGAATAAATTTGATATGAATGATTGTAAACCATGCAGCACACCCATGGCAACAATTAAGCTTGTCATGTCTGATGAAAAGGATGAGCTGATTGACCAAACACTTTATAGAAGCATGATTGGGTCTTTATTGTACCTAACTGCATCTAGACCAGACATCATGTTTGCAACATGTGTCTGTGCAAGAAGTCAATCAGCTCCCAGAAAATCAAATCTCATTGCTATAAAAAGGATCTTCAGATACATAAAGGGTGCTCCCACACTTGGCATCTGGTATCCAGCTAATGGGAATATCAAGCTTTCAGGTTTTTCAGACAGTGACTTTGCTGGATGTCACTCCACAAGGAAGTCCACTACAGGAGGGTGCCAGTTTCTAGGCGATTGCTTGGTTTCTTGGCAAAGCAAAAAGCAAGCAGCTGTTTCAATATCCACTGCTGAAGCTGAATACATTGCTGCTGCAAGCTGTACAGCCCAACTCTTGTGGCTTCAAAATCAGTTGCTGGATTTTGGTATCACTGCCTTAAAGAAACCACTCATGTTGGATAGCCAGGCAGCAGAAAATATCATCAAAAATCCAGTTTCCCATTCAACCACCAAGCACATCGACATCAGACATCACTTTGTGAGGGATTGCTATGAAAAAAGTTTGATTTCTCTGCATCATGTTCCAACTAAAGACCAGCTGGCAGATGTGCTCACAAAAGCATTAGATACTGCCACCTTTGAAAGTTTGGTCTCTAGGATTGGCATGCTAAACATGGAATAACAAGCAACATCTTGTTTTTCTATGAATAAAAGCATTAAAATGTTTTCAGAAAATCAAAAATCCATCCTTAAAAATAGCTAAAAATGAAGTTTTCATTAAAATCCTAAAAGTCTGCCATATCCACTGCTTGTTCAAAAGTCTGCTCTATTTCAAAGCCTGTCCACTGCTGAAAGCCATCCTTTGTCCTCTCATTTCCTTGATAAACTCTGTTGTTCAAAAGCAGTGTCTTATCCACTGATATGCTATCCACTGATAGTGAAAATCATCCACTGCTTCCATTTTACCGTTGTAACCACTGCCTTCATCAGTATCTTTCATAAAAGTACTGTCCTTCATTTCACCAGGGGTTGGCATGTGGGCAGTACATTGTGGTCAGACCTTTTGTAACCGCTGCCACGTCAGCATTCACTTTTTCTCCATAAAACCCCCACTTCACACCAAAACAGGGTTTTACTGTCGAATTGAATTCTCAAAAATTCTCTTCTCAAAGCAGTTTCTTCATCAAATTCCTTCCACATCTTCTTCGATCATCATCTCCAAAATGAAAAAATCGAAGCCATCTGCAAAACCCACTTCCAAATCATCTTCAAAAGAGGTCTCTCAAAATGCCAAAACAACCATCCAAAAGCCTCCAACATCAAACCTCCACCCAAACAGCTGTTGTAACTCCTGCTGTATCAACTACTGCTGGTACTTCAGAAGTTTCAACATCTGTTATCACTTCAACACACACCACTTCAACACACACCACAACCACTGCTTTACCACCACCACCATCATCACCAAAAACAACATCACCACCATCACCTCCTGCCAAAAAGCAGAAGACAACAGATGTTACAACATCTGGTGTAATGACAACAGTGGTTGAAATACCAGTTGTTTCAACAGCTGTTAGTCAACCACAAACCACTGCCACTCAAACTACCACCACTGTTCCACCCAAAGCATCATCAGTCCCTCCTCAAACAAAAAGGAGAAGGCTAATCCTGAAAGATGATGACACTTCACCACCACCAACATCTTCAAAGTCTTTGTCACTTGTTACAATACCCAAGCCTGTTCCTCTCTCATCAGCACAAGTTCAAAAGCCCTTAGCTCCTGCAGGTGTTCAATTCCCTCTTGAACTCATAGCTGTTAGAGAAGAAATCAAATCTTTCTACTATGAGGATGACCCTACTAAAAGGAGATTGCCATCAGTTAAAGGATATCCCAGGCCTAACAATATTGAAGAGTACTTGAAAATCAAGGCTAAGAAAGCAGAGGATATTTCAAAAAGAAATACACAAGGGAAATCTAATAGGGAAATACAACAGAACTATCAATACTTGCTCACACAAGTCAGATCCCTGGGACAATTTGCAAAAAATGTATGTCAACAAATTCCAGAAAGAGCAGATGAAACTCTGAGAAAAGACTACATTGAAAGCATTATGGCAACCAAGAAATACAAGGGAGAGAAGCACATGTATAAGGAGTGGACCTTTCCTGAGCTTGAACAAGAAGCAGCCAGGATTCAAGAGATGATAAACAAAAAGGTCAAACACACTCCTCCTGATTGGTCAAAGTACAAAAAGAATGTGCCTGAGAAATCACTTGAGCTGAAGAGAATGAAAGAGGAGTTAGTTGCTGCTGATTATGGGTCTAAACATCAAGTGGCAAGATGGAAAGAAGATACAGTCAGGGCCACCTACAAAAGGCTGGAGGAATTAAGGAAGAAAGATCCCACAGTTCCATAAAAACCTGACTATCCTGAAGCAGAGGTTTCAAAAAGACCATCAAAGCTGCAAATTAGGAGAGCTACTGCTCCAGCTAGTGCAGCCATCTATAAAAGAAGGCCACACAAACAGTTGGGTGGTGAAACCATTCAAGAGTTAATAAAAGGAGATGACCTTGTAAAAGAAGGCATAAAGAAAATGATTATAGAAACTCTTGGTTTGGATCAAACTACAAGTACTACTCAGACAGTCATAAATAGGCCAGCTTCACCAAACACCTCATCAAATAAAAATCTCCCAAGAAACCCACCAGGCTCAAAAGTACTAAAGTGGGAAACTGAAAAACAGACCCATGTATTGACTATGTTCAGGTTTGGTGGAGAAGTGAAGAAAATAACAAGGGAACAAGCTCTTGGCCTGAGTCTTGAAGATATGCAGGATCTCCTTGATCTTCAACTTGGTAGGGATGAAGATGACACAGATGCCCTAGACTTTGAGTTACAACTTAAAGGTCAGATAAGGGAGTTGTTGATGAGGCAATAAAGTTCCACAATAATGAAGAGTTTTGGCATTATCTGTTCCAGGGGGAGATTGTTGGGATTGAACCCTACCAGAGGAACAGTTAATTAAAGCCAAAACTGGATCAGAGCAGTGGATCCAGAATAAACAGATGTTACAAACAAGTCACTCCCCTTGAAAGTGATTTCAACATTTGCTGACCTCCTATCTACTGATCGTACAAACTGCTGATCTCCAAACTGCTGATCAAGTAAAGGCCTGATGAAAGACTAAAGCTCTACTATTCAATCTACTGCCTTGAGTCAAGCACTGCTGATCCGGACAAGTACTGCTGGGTTCACAGCAGTGGAAGGATGCAACAGTTATTTAAATGTCTTTATGTAATGAGTTGTAATAGCAGTAGTTAGCATAGCAGTGTTTGTATTGATCAGAGGTTAGAGTTTGTTAGGAGGTTAGATGTCACTTTCATGGTGACGTCAGCTTAGATGCTCAGTGGTTTGCTAGTGCCTATAAATAGAATAGTGCTCTGTACTGTTCTATTAGCTCTTTGCAAAATCGTCTTCTCTGCACGAACAAACACTGAGCTCTGGCTGAGGGGGAGTTTGTATTAAACATTGCATTGTAATCGTTGTTGAAATTAAATTCAATCTTTCGGTTCTTTGTGAAAAGTGTTTGATCAAAGCAATACTCTCGTTTGATTGTATGCAAAGTTTGTTTCCATCTTAATTCTGCTGCACAACTCATCCATCTTCATTCTAATTCAAACGAAAAATACAATCAAAACCAAACTCAGATCCAACAGTTAGGTATAATGAAATGCTTGAGATGTAATGAAACTCATCCTATCTTCTGTCTCTGGATGATAGCTATATTTGATGTTTGTATGGGTTTATTGTGTTGTCGGTTTCAGTATACTACTGTTTTGGGTTAAAACAGATGTTAGAAACAATCTTTTTTTGGTTAAAACACTGTTTGAAAACCTGTTTATTTCCATGTTTTGAAAACACTGTTTCTAACATCTGTTTTAACCCAAAACAGTGGTTTCACTTTTTCTCCATAAAACACTGTTTTAACCCAGCATGGTTTCAAACACTGTTTTATTTTCTAACATATGTTTTAACCAAAAACACTGTTTCTAACATCTGTTTTAACCCATAACACTGTTTCTAACATATGTTTTAACCCAAAACACTGTTTCTAACATCTGTTTTAACCCAAAATAGTGGTATCGAAACCACTGTTGGGTTAAAACTGTGTTTTGAACCACTAAAAAGTGGTTTACTCTTTTAAAACAGTGTTTTGAAATCAATATCTATATACCTATCTATACTTTCTATTAATATATGTTATAAATGGTTTTCTAAGAAACGACCTGTGTTTGCACACGGGTCTTACCGCTAGTACTATATAATAAAAGAAACAATTTATGGGACACATGTCATTCATTGAAGCCATCTATTTTTTAGTTTTCTCATCTCTATCTCCTACTTAATTAAAATTAATATTAATTAAAAGATAATTATAAAATAAAATTTAATATAAATTTAAACAATTCATATATGAGATAATATAGTCTTTTGAAATATTTAGTAGATTTCAAAATTATTTATGTTGAAATTAACAAAAGACTCTTTTACACTAAATATAAATTAATATAATGTAAAGATTTAAATGCCATTTTAGTCACTGTGATTTGGATTATTTTATCAATTTAGTCCACAGGTTTTATAATACACAGGGTTTATAAATATATAACAAGATTTAACTTTTTATTGATTGGTATATAAAATTACATGTGTTCAACGCATACAATACATGAGGTTCTTAAATTTTTAATTATTTAATATATAAAATTAAATTTACTTAACCCATACCATACACGGGGTTCTTAATGATATAATTTTTTATTGTTTAATATATAAAATTACATTTATTCAACTCATGTAATAAACGAGAACTTTAAAGATATATTGTTTTATTATCTGGTATATAAAATTACATTTATTAAACACGTGTAATAAACGACATTTTTAAAGATATATTTTTTATTATTTGATATATAAAATTACATTAATTCAACCCGTGTATTACACGGGGTTCTAACCTAGTATAAGTTTGTAACAATTTATAACTATGTAACAATATGAATTATTTATATCTATATCTATACTTCTTCCTATACTAATAAATGAAATTATTATTATTTTGACACGTGTCAATCTCTAGTATTTTCTTACCTTATTTTTTAATTTCTTTTTTCAATTAAACAATAGTTTAACAAAATATATTTTAGACAAGGATGATAGCTTTTTTATCAAACTTAAAATTAATAATAATATATAATTTTTTATTTTCAATTCCTCCGTAGGAGATAGAACAAGTTTTCTTTTTTTTCTTTGTAGAACCACACAAATATATAAATTTTTATTCTCATTTAAATTAGATTTAGTTAAATTATTTTTAACATTATCATTATTATTATTATTTAATATTTAATAGGATACATAAATAAGAAAATACTATTAAATTAGAAACTTTATAGATCTCTCTTATTTATTTATTATTTCTTTTATTTTCCCCGTTTATTAATAATCATCTAATATTTCATTGCTTCTGTCACGTGTAATACACATGTTTCTAACCTAATAATAAACTAAAAAACAAATTAAAATTTTAATAAGTAAATAGTACATCGAATTCATCATTTAAATACATATCTTGACGACTGTATGTGTTAATCGACTACATTATATTATTTAACTCGTGCAATAGACAATGTATTTTAATTATATTACTTATTATATAAAATAAAATTTATGCAACACATGTAAAACACGGGGTTCTAAGCTAGTTATATAATAAAGAAAATAAATTTATAAGTGTGTAACAACATTTTAATAAGCGTGTAACAATATATAAACGTGTAACAATATTTGGATTTATCTGTATCTTCATACTTTATATAGCAAAAGAAATTCATAGGGATGGCAATGGCTCAGGTTCGGGTCGGATATTGGTAATCCCATACCTATACCCGGTTATAAAATCGCATCCTATACCCGACCCAATACTCGTCGGGTATTTGTTGGGTAATTACCCATTGGGTATCGGGTATACCCATGAGTTTGTTAAATGATATATGTTGGGATTTCTAAATACGTTTTTTTTATTATTAAAATTATTATATAATAATATTTAAACAACTATTATAAATTAAAAATGTACATTACATACATATAACTTTTATCATAAATTAATAATAACTTTATAATATTTATACACTTACATGTATATACTTCACAAGATACAAAATATAAATACTATTATCAAATGCATATACTAAAAGAAAATTTATTTTTTCACATTATGAACATACTAAAATAAATCACCAATAGACAATGGTTAATGAAAATAAAAATAAAAATAAAAATTCAAAAAATCGGGTATATGATCGGGTATATAGTTCGGGTAAACGGGTATGTGGTTTCGGGTAATCGGGTCGGGTATCACCTAATTCCATACCCGCGAAATTTTTCAAAACTGATCCCATACCCGGCCCAATACCTGTCGGATATCAGGTATACCCGTCCCATTTGTATCAGGTTTCGGGTATACCAGTCGGACTCGAGTATTTTTGCCATACCTAGAAATCGATGTTTGTCGCATGTCATTTTTTGAAGACATATACATTTTGATATTCCCGTCTCTTTTTCCTACTTATTTTATATTAATTAAATAGAAAACGAATTAATAATTATTTTTATTCTAGTTTGAATGTCGAATATAGTCCTTCTATTTTTCTAAAAGATTGTTATCCTCAAATTTAAATTGTTAATTTCATATATTTTTAAATAAGACAAATTATTTATCACGAAAACATATCTTTGTATTAATATATTATTTATTTATATTTTAGTTATTAAAAATTATTTTATCGATTTTATTACATAACTTATATATCAAATTTTCGGAATTGGTATCAACATTTTATCATTCAAATGGTTGCTGATTACCTCTTGAATGACGTATCTTCTTTTCAAGAACAATCTACGCGATCACCTTATTCATCGTGTATCGAATATATGAATTAGTTTTTTTAAATGTACAACCTTTTTTATAATTTGGTATAAAATAAGATTTATTCAACACGTGTAATACAAAATGTTTTTTAAAAATATAACTTTTTTTATTATTTACTATACAAAATTAAATTTATTCAACCCGTGTAATACACGGAGGTTTTTAAGATACGACTATTTTTATTATTTGGTAGATAATTAAATTTACTCGACACGTGAATACACGAGGTTTTTTAAGGATATAAGTTTTTTTTATTATTATTTAGTATACAAAATTATATTTATTCAACCCATGTAATATAAAAGGTTTTTAAAGACATAACATTTTTTTATTATTTAATATGTAAAATTACATTTATTCAACCCGCATAATAAACAAGGTTTTCATATTGTTTTATTATTTAGTATATGATATTACATTTATTCAACCCGTGTAATACATGAGGTTCTAACCTAGTTATATTATAATACATTTTCCTATTAGATTTAAATAATCTCATCTTTCACCAATTGGCCGATAACACTTTTAACTTTCGATTTGTACACCAGCACTCCCAACTTTCAACTTATTTTCCTCTAGCACTCCGTAACTAACTGAAACCTAACCCAGTTAATTTTTGCTGATGTGGCATCTGATGTGACCTTTTTTACTGATGTGGCATATGGCGTGGAAGCTGATGTGGCTTTTTTGATGACGTGGCAGATGGTGTGTCATTTTTATGACGTGGCAGCTAATGTGCCATTTTTGATGACTTGGTATCTGACATCAGCTAACTGGGTTAGGGTTCAGTTAGTTAGGGAGTGCTGGAGGAAAATAAGTTGAAAGTTGGAAGTGCTGTGGTACAAATCAAAAGTTGGGAGTGTTATCGGCCAATTGGTAAAAATTGTGGTTTTTTAAATCCAATATCCCTTTTCCAGGAGTATTTTAAGATTCCCAAAAATTAAGAGGCTTTACAAATTTAATACATAAGGTATAACTCTAAAATGAGGATAAATTAGTTTATTTACCACTAATTACACGTTACCACCTCATCTTAAACTTTAAACTCTTATCTTTAACCAAATTCTGGTTTATTAATTAGTAGTTACATTTTCCCTCTTATAAAAAATTAACTACCCTCATGATTTTTAAACGACAATCACTTTTCTATACGTTAATATATTTTTTTTAAATTTAATAAAAACAAATATTTTATTCTCTTTAATTCGAGTATAGTGTTGCTATAGTTTTTTTAATTAAAAAAATTAAGGAGATAAAACTGTGTAAATATTTTTAGCTCTCTTTTTTTTTTTGAACGGCAAATTTGAATCACTGACGGACCACTGGAGTATTATCGTGCCACCAACGGAACCACCCGATCATATCCATCTCCACTAGGCATAATGCCTATACACCAATTCAGGATGAAACCCAATAAATATGGGAAAAACCCCCTTATGGGAATCAAACCCAGGACCTATGGTCTCAAAGTCTTATCACACCCTCAAGTTTCTTTTTACTATGAAAAATTGTAAATCGACGAATTTAATAGATATTATGTTTCAAAATTCGCTGTGATAGTAAATTTCAATATTGATGATTTAGATTTATTTAAAAATTAAAATTTTCAAATAATTAATTATCTAGAAGATGTACAATATAGAAGTTAAGTTTTATTAAATATTAACGGTTTACAATACGAAAAAACCTTTTAGAAGGGGAGGTTTTTTTAACTCTTATCTTTCTAGATCATGGAAAGGATTATAGAAGCAAAAGTTGAGAGCAGTTACACACCTATTGCATAATTTAATGCACTTAGCGACTTCTTTTTGTAGCCAAATATACCCATGTAGATAATGATCATCCATAAATTTTCTTTATATGTGGTAACGGGAAAGACAATTCTGTACAAAGTTGGGCTAGCTCAAGCTCGTTCACGCGGTCTTATTGCTCGTGCAACCGTTTCATCAGGTGTTGCAGCTAATGATATGCTAGGAAGGAAAACGACTCACTCGATATTCAAGATTCCCATTTATGTCAATAATAATTCAATGTGAACATAAAAAAATAAAGTGGGGTAGCTAAATTAATAAGGTCCTCAAAATTAATTATATGGGATGAGGTGTCGATGGCAAAACGCCAGGCGATAGAGGTAGTCTATCAAAAATTGCAACACATTATAGGCGTTAGTCTCCCATTTGGTGGCAATGTAATGGTAATGAGAGGTGATTTCAGACACGTGTTTCCTATTATCAAATAGGGAACTGGAGCACATATTGTAGACTCCTGCCTACGAATGTCGCCTCCTTGAGCTTTTACGAAAAAGACGCGCTTGGAAATAAATACTAGAGCGTTGAATGATCCTTGGAATTCTGATTTTATCTTAAGAGGTGGAACTAAAGGATCGTTAAAAAGAAGCAATATTTGTATACCCGACGATATGACAATTCCATGCACTGACAGACAAAACTCTATAACAAAATTAATCAATGTCATTTTTTCATCACTTCAAAAAAATGTACATTCTGCTGATTATATAACCTCAAAAGCAATATCGCTCACTATAAATGACAGTGTTGAAGAGATTAATGATCAAATGACTGACACGTTTCAAGGGGAGGAAAAGAGTTTTAATGAAGCCGAAGACGACCACCGCAACTTCTATCCAGTCGAGTTTTTAAACTCACTAATTGTTAGTGGTTTGCCACCTCATAAACTTCGTTTAAAAATTGGCCGCCCCATATTATTGTTAAGAAAGAGAAAAATGCCCAGATAGTCCCTTTGGTTTGCCCATTTTTCACCTTTAGTCCCAAACTTTCTAAAATTACAGTTATAGTCCTCAACTTTTTCAATTTTGTTCCCGGATAGTCCCTGACACGGATGGGGATTAGTTCTTGAAAACAATCTCTTGCCATTCTGAAGGACTGTACAAGAGGATTGCAAGAATCCAACATATTATTAAGACTTTTGATGGTTGTAATATCAAGCTGGTTGTTTCTTGTAGTTTTGGATTCTATCTGGGAACTGCAAGAAATATAAAATATAAAATGTTAAAATTTACATTCGTTTCAAATGAAACATGGATGTGAATATATTGGGAAGCAATATATATTCATAAATGACACAATTTCATAAAGAAATTACCTTACTGCTTTTTGACGATTTACCACCTCGTTTTGTGAATCATATATGTAAAGCTGTGAAAATTTGGGTTCTTCCCCATCGTCCAGAAGTAGACTACCCATTCGATGACAATTCTGACCTTGTAGTCTAAATACATAAGGACCTTTGCCTCTCTGATAACTTTTGTCAAACTTCCCACCAAGAGATGTGAATGAAAACATCATGTTATATGCTCGAATATTATTCATGAAATTGTGAGACTCTGAGGTATGACTTTTATATAAATGACGTAGTAATGGAGAAGGTGGAGGTGGTGGTAGCTCAGCATCTCCATTTGAACAGCAAAGAGAATATGATGTTTTCTTACAATTTTAATTTCCCCTAAGCATTTCATCTTCACATGACATTGCATCACATTTAGAACACATAAAGATGACATCTCCATGATCAATATAATCTTCAGAATTGAATAAATTTATAAGTCAATATAAGTTACATACATGTTGAAAGCTTAACAGGAATTTACATTCGTATCTTATACCTTTAGAAATTCCATAAATCTTCTTAACCATAGAATCTACTAATATCTCATCACTAATTGATAGTTCAATTTTAGGTATTTCACCTATATTGAAATTTGTAAAATAAAACATATATAACAATTCATAAAAGCTAAGATATGAATATACATTAAACAAATATTTTGTTTTCAAACATACAATTTGTAATATTTGATAATGGAGTGCTCTCAACAAAATCGGATGTTTGCTTAGTACTTCCAAAAGGAGTGTGATGTACATTCCTTGATGAGATTTTTCTTGATGAATCTTATAAAACAAAAGTATATAAAATAAATGAATAAAACTACAATTCATAATTAAATTACAAAAAAGAATATATGCAGTAAGTTTACCTTTTTCTTTTGTAGATGAGTGACACAAATTACTACTAATATTTGGAGTAGCATAAGTAGGAAGGTCAGTGGCGGATCCAGGATTTTTTTCCAAGGGGTTCACTTATTTAAATGTTCCAATAACATATTTCCGAACATAAAAAATACGGTCCGGGTCGGTTCGACAGTTCGGGTCGGGTGAAGTTCATCACATAATAACAATACGATACAATAATTAAAAAAACATCATCATGATAAATTTACAAAATGGTCTTTACGAATAACAAAAATACATACACCTGTACCCTACGAGGTTTCATCTTTTGAAAACGTTGCATTACATTCTCGATCGAAAGAAAACTTGTTGTAAGAACTCCCTTTCAATGTAGCAAACACAAGAATCGTTCATACGAATCTATTTATACAGTAATTACCACATCAGGAGATCTTGGGAAACTATACGAGTGAAAAAATCAATTAGAGGGGCTGGGAAAAACATCCAATAGTTAGTTTTGGTGAACACCTTTGTCAACCCGGTCTCCATTCAAAACTCTCAATAACTATCAAATGAATAATTTCAACACGATTGATCATTTGATATGCAAGCATGAGAACCGTGTTAAGAGGTCGCTTCCGGTTGAAAAACTGAATACATCCTCAATGTTCATCTTCTCGTTCCCGTATCTCAGTCCACTTTATTCGATCCTATGCTTTTACCAATCAGTAACAACTTCTGTTGTGACATGTTTCTTTGAAGTTTCAATTTCTCTGATCTCCATCAATACATCAGTTTCAACTATTATTCTCAAAACATCACCACGAGTTGTTACTTTAGTTGGCTGTTTGGCACATGAAAACAGACATTCTTTGATTACCCTCTGATATAGAAACTCAAATTCATTGTTCCATTTATTTCTCAACCCATTCAAGTGATCCTTTGAATTGTTTGTGCTGTTTGAAACCTCTATTATAGATATGCATCTAAATCAAGAATTAGAACTTCACTATCCATTGTCATTAGGAAACAATACGTGAAATCTGATTTATTACAACTATTTTTGCACCCTTTCTTGAATCCACACTACCTTATCCATTCAATTTACCACTAAATACTTCATGAATCTTGTTTTCCCCATGGCACTTTCATTTTGATTTTTCGATTGCCAACAACTTCTTTTTGGATTTTTAATGCATCACCACCATTTGGTTCTTGAACATCAACACCGTCAATTGATTCATGAACATCACTATCATTTTTATTCACTGATTCCTTCTCATTTGGTGTTTGTGCAGTGGTCGTGTTTTTGTATGCGTGTGTTTGGAACTCGGAGTAAACAAAAGAGGCGCTTAAACATTAAAAGTTAAACCCTAATTCGTTTTAAGAGGAAAAAAACACCAAAAAAAGAATAAAAACGCCTATAAAGGGACTCGAACTCAACACATCAAGTTGTTACACCACGTGCTTCACCAACAGACCACTTCTCTTCTTTTGTTATGGGGTTCCCCTAAAAATTATTAACAGGTTCCTTAAGTCTTTTCTAATTAACCTAACATTATAAATTGTGAACCAAACGGGTTCCCGGGAACCCCTTCCTTGGCTGTAAATCCGCCCCTGAGGAAGGTGATACACATTCCTTCTTTCAACATTGGTGGTTGAAACTTGTAAAATAGAACATATGTAAGGATTCCCAAAACGTAACATATAAATATATATTTCTTTTAAATTTTGTTTGTAAACCTATAACACATACCATTTGAAGAATTTGATAATGGAATCCTTTCAACAGAATCGGATGTTGATGTAGGATGACAACCACTGTTGTTTCTCTTGTGTTGAAGAGCACGCTTCCTTTTTTCCATTGCTTCAGCATAGCTTTGACTTTGACTTGCTTGAAGGAACACTTCATACTTACTTGAAATTCTGTTATTTGTATCCATAATTTCAAATACCTAAATGAAGAAGATCTGTTGACCACTCGAGAAAAATGACTTTGAAAGTAATGTGAAAATGATTTGAAATTACAAAAAAAAATATCTGCACTAAGTATACCTTTTCCTTTTGTAGATGAGTGACACAAATTACTACTATCATTTGGAGTAGCATAAGTAGGAAGGTGATATACATTCCTTCTTTCAACATTGGTGGTTAAAACTTGTAAAATAGGACATATGTAAGGATTCCCAAAAGGTAACATATAAATATATATTTCTTTTAAATTTTGTTTGCAAACCTATAACACATACCATTTGTAGTATTTGATAATGGAATCCTTTCAACAGAATCGGATGTTGATGTAGGATGACAACCACTGTTGTTTCTCTTTTGTTGAAGAACATGCTTCCTTTTTTCCTTGCTTCAGCATAACTTTGACTTTCACTTGCTTGAAGGAACACTTCATACTTACTTGAAATTCTGTTATCTGTATCCATAATTTCAAATACCTGAATGAAGAAGATCTGTTGACCACTCGAGAAAATGACTTTGAAAGTATTGTGAAAATGATTTGAAATATTTGATATTACAGATTTGAAATGGATACTATATTTTATATTTAAGGATAAAAATATGACATTTGTATTAGGGGGTAAAATGTAATTTACTTATCTCAATGGCGGTAAGATGTAATTTATTATTCCAAAGGCGGTTTAATTGTATTGTGTGGACCAATCAGATGAACTCCGATCATTTACATAGAGGTAGATAAAAAACATACTTTACCTTTTTAACGACTTTACACATCCCTTTACAAAATTGTTTCTCTAATCTCATAAAAAGCGCTTCAAGTTTTAATCACCGATGTCCATTTCAATATTCAATCATTCCACTTGAATATTTCTTACTTTTGACATCATCAACAACTTCGATCAAGGTATAATAATATTTATTAAAATTTGTATGCACGTGAGTTTCATATGCACATCATTAACGACTGTTATCAAGACTATGATCATGTATTGCATGTTTTAGATTATGTATAAATTTTATTTTACAAGTTTTTTATTTGTTATAATGTTTTAGATTCGAAGTTTTCTTTGATATGGTGCTACATTTAGTTACTTGAAACCAATCGATAAGGTATATTTTGTCGTTTTTACTATTTGATATTAAATAATATGATCAAATGATCAGTCTTTTGGTTATGGACTTCTAAAAAATGTTATTTCCTTGCTACTCGGTTCTACAGTTTTTGATGAATCTTTATTTATTGATTTCCTCTAAATAAATCAATAAATATTAAATGCGTTATTTGAATGACATAGATATGTTATACATTTTTGGTTCATATTGTTATCACGGTCTTGATAAATAATGAAGTATCTGATAAAATACATTGTTTCATTGTTTCTTTGGTTTTTAGATAAACATCAGATCTTGGAAGATGTCTTTTTATCAATATTTGGATTCTCTTAATTCCAAAATCTTGGTAAGATTATTACATTAAAAACATTTTCTGCAGTTTTATTGTTAACGATTAATTCACATATAACACTTGCCAATACTTAAATACTTAAACTCCATGGATAATACCACAAATCTTTGCAAACAATCATTTACTCAATGAAGTTGCTGGTAATATTACCGTTATAGAGTGTGTAAATGGTATGAGATGGGAGATCCGATTCTCAAAACACAATGGAAGTTTTGCTCTAAAAGAATGATGGTCCTCAGTTGTCTCTGACCTTTCATTGACAGAAAGATGTCTATTGGTATTTAAAAAACTGCACCATATACATATCTGCTGACACCTTTTGAAAAAGTTCAGTGTTATCCAACAAAACTCCCAATGATTTCTATGTTCACATCAATATCATTTGAGAGGAACTTTGGATGTATGGATTCATTCTCCCATAGTTTTTCTGATGCTTCTAAGGACGTGTTGGTAAGTTTTGGTATTTTAATCCAATACTTTAAATGTTACTGTACTAATTAGTGATATACTTTAAAATTTACCGTACCTTTGTTGATTTTCATAATAAAGTTTATATCTTTTTGTTCAGCTAATACCCAAGGACTTAGTTAAAATCAGTATTGGAGTTGGTAAACTTAAAGAATCATTTAAGATTTATGTGAATCAGTGGGACTCTTTTGATGTAGTAATTCAACCGGATCCTCTTCGCAATTGTTACTTTATAACTGATGGATGGGAAAAGGTTGTACACTACACGGGTCTACAAACAGGAGTTGTACTTGTTTTAAGATACGTAGCGGATTACATCTTTTAGCTTACTGTCTTTAATTTGAATGGATGTGAGATTGTTGCACCCAAAGCCGATGACAGTCCGAAAGGCGATACTTCCTCACCCAAATTAGAAGTTGCTCCAGTTACTGAAGATATGGATCAGTCGGATGTTGAAGAATCCAATGACGTAGATTCTGATAGTGATTATGTTGTATCTGATGAATCATCTGATGATGGCGACGATGCAGATTTTGATGCTGCTGTCTCAGATTATGAAGCTGATCCTGATGTATATCCTATAGAATTCGTATGGTACTGCAATAAACATTTTGTGAGTTTGTTATGTTAATATATTATGCCTCATTCTTTCATTATTAAATGTTTGTTACAATTAAAAACTAGTTACTTTTCTTAAATACATTATTTATTTGTTATTGATTATTATTATTTTATATTTACTTTAAGCGTCTGAATGCGAAAGTGGCATTATTATCAAGGATTGATAGATCATTGAAGATGAAGGTTCAAAATTTGAATAAAGTTGATACTGTAATTGACTTTCGACCAGAGAAGCATGGCAAGGGATTTAGATATGTGGCTTGTCAATGGACCAAGAAGTTCACCAAGCCCAATGGTATCTACAGAAATATGAAATGTAACTTTGTTTACTCTACAGACAAAGCCAAGCTGATCTTAAAGAAAGTCTACAAATAGTTATGGTTGTTGGTATTATCTCATGTGAGATGAAGTTATGCGATGGTGATGTATGAAACTTGTATATTTTCCAAACTTTTGAATATTTAAATTATAATCATGTATGCTTATCTTGTTAGTTATATTAACTTAAATTTTTGTTGTACGTTCATTATATTTTAATTGGCTCTTCATGTTACATCACAACATGAATTATACTCTGCAAATTTATGGTCGATCATCGACATTTAAAAGGCGAAACAAATTTAGGGCCGATCATTGTCATAATTTCACTTGAATTATACTCTGCAACCTCTAATTACAAATAACAGTCTTTTAACATCTACAACTAAAGGATACACTCAACATCTATTTCGCTAAAGTCTGCCAAACCCAAAGCTCTGTTGAAGCCAAAATCTGTTGAAGCAAAGGTCTACCAAATAGAACCTCTGCTGATGAATACAAAAGTATGATGAAGCTAACATCTGCTGTGGCTTAACAGATGATGCGGTTCAACTGCAGAGAAAATCATTCCACAAATTTATGGTCGATCATTGTCATAATTTCACTTGAATTATACTCTGAAACCTCTAATTACAAATAACAGTCTTTAAACATCTGAAACTAAAGGGATACACTCAACATCTATTTCGCTAAAGTCTGCCAAACCCAAAGCTCTGTTGATGACAAAATCTGTTGAAGCAAAGTCTGTTGAACCAAACGTCCTCTGCTGATAAACACAAAGACTGTTGAAGCAAAGGGATGCCAAAGACAACCTCTGCTGATGAATACAAAAGTATGATGAAGCTAACATCTGCTGTGGCTTAACAGATAATGCAGTTCAACAGAGGATTTTAACATCTGAGATTTAACAGATCATGATCAATAGATGATAAGGTCTGTTGAATCAAAGTCTGTTCAACAGATCCTAATGTAGCTCAGGTCCCTTTTCGTCTAGGGCATAGCAGATGTTAGCAATCTATAACAGAGGTTAGTCTCTAACAGATGTTAATGTATATAAGATCCTAACGGTTTTCCTACTAACCAATTCATTAAATTTTCATTCATTCACTAACAATAATATACAACTATACTACTTGTGCAAAACATGAATATCAACAATAATATTCAAATTGTAGCAATTACATGCTAAATCCATCAGTTTAGATGATTCTCATTTTTGCTGTACGTTAATTATATTTTAATTGGCTCTTCACGATGAATCACAACATGTTGGTGATCAACATTTAAAAGGCGAAACAAATTTATGGCCGATCATTGTCAAAATCTCACTTGAGTTATACTCTACAACCTCTAAATACAAATAACAGTCTTTTAAACATTTGCAACCAAAGGAATACAATCAACATCTTCTTATATAAAGTATACCAAACCCAAATCTCTGTTGAAGAGAAAATCTGTTAAAGCAAAGTCTGTTGAACAAAACAACATCTGCTGATAAATACAGAGACTGTTCAAGAAAAGGTCTGCCAAAGAGAACCTCTGCCGTGGCTTAACAGATGATGCAGTTCAACAGAGGATGTTTAACAGAAGAGCTTTAACAGACCATGATCAACAGATGATAAGGTCTGTTAAATCAAAGTCTGTTCAACAGATGCTAACAGTTTTCCTACTAACCAATTCATTAAACTAGTATTCATTCACTAAAAATAATATACAACCCTACTACTTGTGCAAAAATGAATATCAACAATAATATAATAACAGTAATATTCAAATTGTAGCAATTACATACAAAATCCATCGGTTTAGATGATTCAAATTGTAGCCATAACATATCAAACTTTTAAACACACCAGGTTAAAACAAAAGTTAACAAACATAAATAAAAACCACAATTTTAGTCTTCAAAATAAGTTTTTTTTTACTTTCCATTCAGACTTAATCCAGAATCCTTTTCAATTTCAACAGTTGAAAAGTCTTCCGTAACATCACCAACATCTTTGCAACAGATCACAAAACAACTAATGAATATTTATTCAACCTGTTATTATATTGTCAGAAATAAAGAGTATAGTTATGATTTGTAGAAAGTAACAAAAATTACCTTTCCATTTCCTTACACTTTCCATGCTGTATAACAACCATCACATGCTCATGAGCTGACATTTTAGAGATGAATTCGTTAAACTGCAGAGCATAATCATTCCACACAGTACATCGCAAAACTGTAACCCTACATGAAAACAATATTCATTCAACCATAAACTAAACACTAATATATGACAAGTTTTTTAGAATCTATAAAATCAAAACTAAAATTAAATGAATAACAACATAAAATCAAACGAAAATTATGACCATCTATTAAAGTAGTAAATGAGCAACAAATTAACTAACATATTCACCTGAAGAATAAATTTGTTGATCTTATTTATTACCATGATTCCACATTAGATACAAAAGCTGTTAGTCTCATTTATTAGCATTACCATGATTCTACATTAAATACCAACAATCTTGATCTCATTTATTAAGATCATTCCACAATAAATACAAACAATGATTTGTACATGACTGAACATATAAACGACCACTTACTCTAAGTCTTGAATATTTTTTTTCATCCTTTTAGTTTCTTTTGGAGGTCGGCCAACGAATTTAAGACCTCCACATCAAATAACAGATCCAACAACATCTACCTGAAGAACATTTAAACAAAGTATTTTTTTTAGCATACAAACCTACAGTTTGTGATAAAAAGAAAAAATCAAAGAATATACATCCTTAATAAACTACCGTACAAAACTAAGGAACATTTATAATACAAACCTAAAAAGCATAGAAACAGGAATTCACACATATACATCTATGTAACTCAATTAAACACGAACCGAAAAACACAAATACACATTACCTTTTCATCAATGAAGATGAGATCCATTTTATAACCTTGATTCCATTTTCGTATGATCCTCTATCTCATGTGACACAAATCTTTCCCAGTTCCATTTATAATAGAAACCTATAAAGCATAGAAACATGAATTCACAGATATACATCCATGGAATCATTTATACATGAACGGAAAAACACAAATACACAATACATTTTCATCAATGAAGATGGGATCCATTCTATAACCTTGATTCCAAATCTTTCCCAGAGCATTTATAATAGAAACCTATAGAGCATAGAAACAGGAATTCACAGATATACATCCATGGAATCATTTATACACGAACGGAAAAACACAAATACACATTACCTTTTCATCAATGAAGATGAGAAGCATTTTATAACCTTGATTCCATTTTCAGATGATCCTCGCTTTCATGTGCCACAAATCTTTCACATGATTCAAATCGTTAACAAAACTAAAATTGTTAATCTTAACTGATGCTGACATGCTTCTAATTCGGAAATCGGAATGAATTCAAATTTCAAAATACAAAAGCAGAGAACACGAGAGTGTAAGTATGAAGAGGGAAATGACAAAAAAAAAAACCTTTATATAAGAAGATGATTGATAGAAGTGAGTGAGTGACATGCATTAATTGCAAATTACGTATTCCCATGCATTTTGAATTTGAAATTATCGGCAACTAACTTCTGCTGATATATACGCATTATATGAACCTTCAACCTCTACCGGATTTAAAGTATAGATATGGGCAGAGGTTTTGGATGGCAGAGTTTTAGATAGATTTTAAACTGATTTTATATATTAGGCTTTATGATGCAGTAATGACATAAGAAAAACATTGTTGGACAGCCTCTCTGGCTGCCACATCAGCTTTTCTTATGTCATTGGGATTTCTCCTTTTATAGAAAGTATAGATAGATAATAGATAATAGATTTTGTAATTAAACATCATTTTTAAGTAGTAGGGAAAAAGTATTTAAATTTTCTTTATCCTTATGTTGATGGTTTTTTGTATGTTAAGACTATTTGTATTTGATCTTTCCACAAACCGACTATAAAATCAGGTGGTCCGACCCACCCACCTAACCCACATGGTTTGGTTTCGTTTTTCTGAGATTGAGATTGCACTTAGCGGTTCAACCAATTTTATTTTCAATATTTATGAGATGAAAATAAATACACCTGCATCTCAAATAAATCAAAACTATTATCAAAATTTTCCAGTCATTTGGAAATATCATATGTAGATGATTTTTCTTGCCATATGTTACTTAAATACAAATGATTTTCAATCAAATCTTTTTATTTGAACTTCACATATACAATTATGTAGTTATCATAAAGATGATTTTTATTGCTTTAAAAGAAAGAGAAAATAAAAACTAAAACACCACAACATAATAAATAGTAAATTCAATTAAAATTTACGGCAAGGTTTCCATTTCATTGTGTTCGTTGTAATTAATCCCTCCATATAATTTTCCTGAGAAATAGAAATAAGAAATCCAATTAGACTCGCTCGTACATTTTAGATTTTGAATGCTATACACACATGCACACTATATATATATATATATATATATATTATGATATATATGTTTCTTTTGAAGATAAATATTTCTTACTAGAATAAGATCATTTCCTATACAATATATAGGGTGAATAAAATGTACCTCTTGTCAACATAGCAAGACCCACAATAGTAATACCAGTAGCAAGAATTATGGTTTTTGCTATTTCTCTAAAGTATTCCTCAGGTAAATATTTCGCAGCAAGAAAAAAAATTGCACCAAATGCAGATGCTAAACCAAATCCCCAGAATAATATTGCATTTTCCGTCAACCAGTAAATTGATGAAAAATAAGCCAACAAGTCAGATCTTGAACCTAAAACAACATGTACATTTAAAATTTTAAGAGCATATATATATATAACACACACACATATATTGCACACAGGTTGGTATAGATTATGAAACCTTCGACATGGTTTTTATGCATTTCCCAATAGATGAACAATAACACAACATTCCATATCAATATAAGAAGAAACGTCGTTGATCCGACTCTTTCGTCAGCCATTATCTTAAATTTTGTAAGACTTGATACTGAAACAAGAATGCTAGATCGTTCTACATGTTTTATTAATTTATTCTTCTTTAATAATGATTGTAAGGTTCTTTTCTTGTTATGTGTGTTTGTCACAAAAGGGTTTTGCAGATGCAAAGGTGTAAATGGTGTTAGGGTTGAACTTTGAAGGAAAAAGGCATGGAATATGCTTTGGTTAAAGCTTTTGCTCGATGATCGATTCTTTGGATTTTGGAAAATCTAGTTTTGGTTTTATATCTTTAAATAATCTTTTCACGATTCATTTCTAAGTTATTGTTTTATAAGTTTAAATGGTATTATTATTATTATTATTATTATAAATATGTTTTATGAAATTGATAGAATACTACGTAGACTCGTAATTTGGCTATATACTTGTATTAGACAAGTGAAAAGGTTGAAGTATTATAGAAGTGAACGGCAAATTTTGTTTCAGTTTATTAGTTGATATCATTTTGAAGTACAAAACTTTTAATTAACCTTTGTTATTGAAATTACTTATCAGTTCTTGATGGTTTTATAATCTCATAATAACTAGTAGAAGAACGCCGCTTTGCGGCGGGGCAAAAAACTGGAAGAAAGCACATAAATGAAATACGTAGATAAATCCAAATAAAGCGCAAAAACCTGAAATATGCAAAGGTAGATCATGCATAAAATAATACAAAAACTATAACATTACAATTTCCAACAGCTAAGCCTTAAAAGACTAACCACAACTTAAGACCTGCAATGTAGAAGAAAGCACATCTTTTAGATATTGAATATTCATAAAATACAACCAAGAGACTGAAGGGTTCATTATTTGTTGTTATGACCAAGACTTTTATGTTTATGACACTGTTACTTTTTTATTTAAGACAACATGGTGACATCCATTTAACACTGAAGATCCCATATTCGTGAAGAATTATATCTTATACCCAATATATTGATGATGGGGTAATCTACAGTTATGAGATGTAAATCAAGTACAATGGAGAAGGGCATAATTGGAGGTTATAACTTATAAGTAACGAAGTATATAACTCTTTAAAAAATCAAAATTTATGTGGCAGTTCTAATATAAAAAAGTGCTGGTGCTTTTCATATGCTATTTTTTTTAAATACATATAAAAACAGAAAGTTTGCATCATTGACTTTCCATAGTAAAACAACCTTTTGAGAATGGTGGAAACAATGATGATTTCTTCGACGTATACAATCAACACAAGTTACCACATAGAAGGAAACAACTTATTAGAATTCTAATAACTAATATAGCTCATCTCATTAGAATTTACGAATCGTATTATGCACAAAATTAGGGTAAAAAAGAGAGAAAATTAACCTGAGACAGGGCCATATCTAAGGTGTGTGGCTAACCTAAAAGCTCCATGATCCGCGTGGTGAAAACCAACAACAACCCGAGGATCTACAGGGCGGAAATCTCTCTATTTCGCTTGGTAACAGGGGAGGGTGCAATTCGTGGCAAACAACTGCAGGGGTACGGTGCACTACGCAAATCAAAGAAGAGTGCCTGTTAAACGTGGAAAAGATTTAGGAATGAAGACGATTGTTGTGACAACTGTCAAATTTGCATGCATCCGTACACTTAATTAATATTTAATTTATGCTTAATGACTGTGCTTAATTACAACTGTTGATTATACTGCTTTCTGATTTCTGTTACATACATATACATGCATAACCTTCAAACTGTCACTCCATTTATTACACACAAAATTTAGTGACAAACTTGATGCACAAAGCACAGTTAGCACGGTGAGCGGTAACCCAGAGACATGCTGACAATGCCAGCACCTAAACAGACAATGATTTTGAGGCCAGTATAAGCCAAAGACGGGGTACTACACTAGTAGGGAGTGTAGGGAAGTGAGGACCATAAAACTGCGTCACTATGTGATAATTATAGTGCCGAGAAGTGCCTAAAACATACTCTAAGTGCAGAATTCTGCACTAGTTAACCAAAATTCAGCATTTAACAATGCTAGTAAAGTGCAAAAAACTTGGCAAAATAGTCCTAAATATTTTCCAAAGTGTTGGGAATTTATTGTGTCACTAAAAGTAACATAAACGACACTTTAAAGGTTAATTTAGCACTTTAACGGACAACACCAAACCGAACAACCGGACTTTACCCGGGACATAAAAATATTGCCAAACACATTGTTTTTATTTTTCTGAGCTAGTTAGGGTCCCCGAACACCCTAACACACCTTATAATTAACAACACACAATAATACACTAACTATGTCATCTAATTGATGTGTTCAAAATGTAACATATAAATTTCATCAAATGAGGCATAAAACTAACCCTTTTTTAGTACTAATGTTGGAAAAAGTGTGCTTTTGTCTTGCTTTTGTATTTTCAGGATTAAATGAGCTCAAATTAACAAAAGAAGCAAAAAGACATCAAAATCTAACATAAATACAAGTAAAGGGACAAGACATGACATGTCCGACCCCACGACAGCATCTTCCCAAGCAAAACAAGAGATCAGAAGAATGAACACGCCCCGTGCTCAGCCAGCACGGGGGCGTGCCCAAGTGACAGCAGAAAAGACAAAGTGGTAGAAGCTTCTATTACCCACCACGGGGCCGTGCTCAGCGGACACGGGGCCGTGGTCAACTATAAGATTCGCACAATCCAGGCAAATCTTCATAGTACAAAGATTCTTCTGCACACAGGGTCGTGCTCAGCGAACACGGGGGCGTGGTCAACTAATAAGACAAAGCTGCACTAAATGAAGAAAGAGAAGATGTGGACACGGGGCCATGCCCGAGCTTCTGTTCAGCCTATAAATAGAAGTGCTTGGCTCAAGCTCAAACCATCCCTTGGCACACCACCTCTCTCACACTTCACCCACCACCCACCACCACCATAACACCATCATCCACCACCATCATCCATTGTCCATCGTAGAGTGTGTGAGTCGTCTCGGGATCCAAGATTGATCGTAAGAGTTCTTGACAATCAAGGCCATGTTTGCCTACGTCTCTTACATCACTTGGTGAAGACAAAGTGTCTAGTGTAATACTTTTTATTTCTAATCTTTTCGCACTTTTTATTTAGTTTCGTATTAATGACTTTAATAACTAGTTGCTTATGTTGAAGGTGATCTTTCTTTATCGTTTGTCCGTGGTGTCTTGAAATTATTTTACTGTTTATATAAAATAAAAGATTTTCAGCATTCATATCTCCACGGTCTATATGGAGGTATGTTGGCTAGCTGGTCGGGGGTTAAGGGAACGGTTTGGTAAAGGTCTTGCCATTGTTCAGCGTTTAGAGGTCCTGCAATGGACCTGGGTCAAATTTAGTAGGACCTCCTTCAATACTTAACGGTATTGGATGGCGGTGGTCCAAACTCTTTGATCCCCTCATAAGTTAACTACTATTAATACTATAACCCGGCTATTTAGGACTGTATCCCTGTTGACTCAGACTACTTAGTCGAGGGTAACGTCACCTCCAAAAGAGGGGCCTACCATAATATTGCAATAATAACCTAATTAATTATCTTCCAATAATCCACCCTTTTAGGATTGTATCCTTGCTGACTCAAACTACTGGGGTGAGGGTAACGTCACCTTCAAAAGAGGGGCCTCCTACAATAACTAAGATAATCTCTTAAATATGTGCAAAAGTGCGGAAATAAACAAAGGTTACACTAGATACGAGTCGGAACCAAGTGATTCATCTTGTCTATCTGTTTTTATTTTTATTTTTATTTTCAGCATTTTAGTTAGTTTTTATTTTTCTTAGTTTAAAACATTTTTCTAAACTTTTTATTTTGATTAGACGTTGAGGATAAACCGGTACTAAAAGCTCTTGTGTCCTTGGACGACCTCGGTATCTTACCAACACTATACTACGCTCACGATGGGTGCACTTGCCCATATGTGTGTTTAGTGTTAGTAAAATATCGTGTTTTATAAATTTAAAACTTGGCTAAAAATAAGTGTTAAAGGGGCTTAAAATATACACCTAATATATATAACACTTCACACGCATCAAGTTTTTGGCGCCGTTGCTGGGGACACAAGGATTTTAAGAAAGTTAGGAATCAACGGCCTAATCGTTTTTCTTATTTTTCATATTTTTTTAGAATTTTTTTTTTTAGTTTTTCAGCTTCTGCAGAGCTCAGCACGGGCCGTGCCTGGTCGGACACGGGCCGTGCCCAGCATCATCACTGGCAGTTTTTATTTTCTGAGTTACAGAGAGATGAACACGGGGCCGTGTCGGTGCAACACGGGGCCGTGTCCAACTCCCAGTAACAGGGATCCGGGAAACAATTACTGTATCTCTGACCACGGGCCGTGTTCACTGAGCACGGGGCCGTGGTGAACCTTCTGACCAACGTTCTTTTCTGTTTTTATTGCAGGACTTGGAACCCAGGTGCCACATTTGAACCTCCTACGTAGTGCATGAGCTCCAGTTCTAGTAGAGACATAAAAGAACCTCTAGAAGAACCCGAACGCTTTCTCAGAAAAAGACTTAAAGCTAAAAATCAAGAGAAAGTTTCGGGGGACCCACTTCCAATGGCGGACCAACGTACCCTCATGGATTACCTACGGCCCACCGTAGGCAATCTCGGCGCCGCTATCAATGCACCGAATGTCGAAGCCAACAACTTCGAACTTCGGCCGCATTTGATACAAATGCTCCAAAACTCCGCAACCTTCCATGGGCTTGCGGACGAGGATCCCCATCTACATATTACTAATTTCTTGGAAATATGTGATACTTTTCGGATCAATGGAGCATCAAACGACGCCATTCGCCTTAGGATGTTTCCATTTTCACTAAAAGACCGAGCTAAGGCTTGGCTTAACACCCTCCCAGTTGGCTCGGTAAACACCTGGGATGAACTAGCCCAAAAGTTTCTATATAAGTATTTCCCTCCTGCTAAAACGGCTAAACTAATGACTGAAATTAATACATACTCACAAGAGGATGGGGAATCCTTATATGAAACTTGGGAAAGGTTTAAGGAACTTCTAAGAAAGTGTCCTCATCACGGTCTAGCGGTGTGGCAACAAGTATCCACTTTCTACAATGGGTTGTTGCCACACACAAGACAGACACTTGATTCAAGCTCCGGGGGACTTTTAGGTAATCGTCGCCCAAATGAAATATATAATCAAATTGAGGAAATTGCTCAAACCAATTTTCAATGGCACACTCCCCGAGGTAATAAATCTATTGCCTCGGGCGCCCATAAGGTTGATGAAAGCACCTCTTTACAAGCCCAAATCGAGGCCCTCTCTTCGAAAATCAAAAGGTTAGAAATGACAAAAACGGCCTCAGTTATGGCTTGTGAAGGGTGTGGTGGGTAACATGAAAATTGGAGTTGTATGAAAGAATTAGATGAACAAGCAGAAACAGTAAACTACATTGATAATAGACCTAGGCCGTCGGGTCCTCCAACGGGTACCTACAACCAAGGATGGCGTAACAACCCAAATCTTGGTTGGAGAGATCCCGGCAATAGTAGTAACCAACAAAACCAACGTACTAATTTTCAACAACCACAAAATTTCTCTCAACATCAAGGTGGAAGAGAAAGGCTTGAAGATACCGTATCTTGCCTCATCTCCGACACCGAAAAGAAAAACTCGGATCGATTTCAACAATTAGAATCGAATTTTAGAAATCAACAAGCTAGCATTCAAAACGTTGAAAAACAATTAAATCAACTAGCTCAAAATTTCTCCGAGAGACCACAAGGCGCGTTACCGAGTAATACCGAAACCAACCCAAAGGCGCAAGTACACCTCATCACTTTGAGAAACCGAACCGTGGGTCCCGAGGATGCCCCGTTACCACAAGTTGAAGGAAGTCAACACCAAAACACGACTTCACCTACACTTCAACCAGAAACGGCTTCTTCACCAAATCAAGAGCCCACCAAGACTCCTCCAATTCCATACCCCGGTAGGTTAAATCATCAAAAGACCGATGAGCAATTCGCAAAGTTCAAAAGTTTACTAAAACAATTGCATGTTAATATTCCTTTTATTGAGGTCCTAACCCAAATGCCTAAATATGCAAAATTCATGAGGGATTTCCTCACTCACAAAAGGAAAATTGAATCATTGCAATTAGTTAACTTAGGCGAAGAATGCTCCGCTTTAGTACTCAACAAACTTCCACAAAAGAAAATCGATCCCGGGAGCTTCACAATTCCTTGCTCGATTGGGAAGTCCCCCGTTTGTAATGCATTAGCCGATCTTGGGGCTAGCATTAACCTCATGCCCACGTCAATGTTCAAACGACTCGGCCTAGGAACAACAAGCCCTACAAAGATGAGCATACAACTCGCCGACAGGTCCATCAAATTTCCACAAGGTGTCGCTAAAAATCTGCTGGTCAAGGTCGACAACTTCGTTTTTCCAACCGACTTTGTCATCCTAGACATGGAAGAAGACACCGATGTCCCTCTCATCCTCGGGAGGCCATTTCTAGCCACCGCCCAAGCAGTGGTGGATATGAATGACGGAACGTTAACATTGAAGTTTGGGGATGAGGAAGTGAAGTTTGAATGTGGAAAGAAAGTAGAGGAAGAAGAGCCGGTCAAATACATGAAGGTCATAGACTCAAGCTTGGATGACGCTCTCTGACGGTGTAACATGGGATGCAATACATCCCACTTGGGTAATATGTGACCAGGCTTTGGGTCTAGCCAAGGACCCTTATAAACGTGACGCACCACGGAGGCATTCCGCGGAACTATCCTTAGTTTAGATTAATTTTCTTGTTTTCTAGTTAGTTTTAATTTTCAGGAATAAAACACACTTGAGATGGCAAAGGATGCAAGGGAAACTTGAACCAGCACTCTATACAGGAAAACAGAACCGTCCGACAAAATTCTTCATTTACAGTAAGCTCGGCACGGGCCGTGTCCACCCAACACGGCCCCGTGCTGCACTGTCTGCAGAAAAAGACCCAGTTCAGGTAACTGGACACGGGCCGTGTTCACCCAACACGCCCCCGTGTCCAGACTTCTGTTTCTCTTGTTTTAAATTTGTTACTGGCACTTGAACACGGGGCCGTGCCCGGATAACACGGGGCCGTGTTCAGCGCCCAGTAACACAAATTTTTTGCTTTTTCACACCTTTTACACATTCAATCAACCGAAAAACTTATTTTTGGGACACAATGAGGACAATGTGTAATTTAAGTGGGGGGGGATGCTAAAACCTTGAATCTTGCAAGTCCTAAATACAAGCCTTACACAAAACTCTATTGGAATCGCTAATCACCCATTTTTTTTCTTGTCTAGGTTTAACTCGGGAAATTCAAGTTCTCAAAAAGGTTATATTTTTACGAATTTACAACCGATAGCGTCCTGATAAAAAGAACCAACATAAGAAAATTATGAAAAGGCATGACAAGCTTAGTTAAAATTTGATTATATATACTTGATCACATAAAAACCCATTCCCACAAAAGTGAGTTTTGAGCCTTTATTGAGCATACAATTACATATCATTAGAACTAATTGCTCATTTTTCATTTCTTGTGTGAATAGCCGCTTGGTTCTTACGACTCTGAAACTTGCCATGACGATACATTCCCGGTCCTTACCAACTTAAACCCGAGTAAGTAAATGATGGAGGCATTAGGACTAACCCTTTTTTATTTTCTACACCATTATTTTTTTTTTACCACCTACCCAAAATCCCCCTAGTTAGCCCCTTTGAGCCTAAACCTTTTCATTTCATAACCCAAACCAAACACCCTTTTACCCACCAAAACCTTTTTCATTTTTACCCCTTTGTTTTAGTAACAAGTTCGATTTTTCGTATGACTTCAAAAAAAAAATATATATATATATATTTGTGTTGATGATGAAGCAAAAGAAAATAAACAAACAAGTTCATCAAAAATAACTTTGTTTGAATAAATAGCATCAAAATAAAAGTTACGAAAAATAGAAAGTCTTACGAAAACCGACACTTGTTACGCTTTTCGCCCTTTTTTACTAACCACTAACCACCAACCCAACCACCTACCTTTAACCCAAGCCTAACCCTTTACCCACAAAGTCCTCTTGATATTTACAAAGGTATATAAGTTAAAAAGGAGGAGGATTGATTGCTTGGCAAGCCTATGGTAGGAGTAAGTTCCATGCCGCTCTCGAGTGATCCACAAAAATACATTTTCGGCCGAGTGTTGAGTGATCCCCGTGAGGTATGTGAACTTGTATATAAATAGAATTTTACAAAGGCATGTTATGCCCTAATAAGTAATTTCTCTTATGAAAAGTTTTAAATAAATCATGACGAATAGGATTGTAAATAAATAAAAATTAAATTAAATAAAGAATCTTGGAAATCCCGACACTCTACGACAAGCCCAAAAACCTTCTTCTCTACCCATTCCATTTGGGAGTGTAATAGCCACATACTAAAGAGTTTTGTTTGAGGACAAGCAAAGATTCAAGTGTGGGGGTATTTGATGTGTTCAAAATGTAACATATAAATTTCATCAAATGAGGCATAAAACTAACCCTTTTTTAGTACTAATGTTGGAAAAGGTGTGCTTTTGTCTTCCTTTTGTATTTTCAGGATTAAATGAGCTCAAATTAACAAAAGAAGCAACAAGACATCAAAATCTAACATAAATACAAGAAAAGGGACAAGACATGACATGCCCGACCCCACGACAGCATCTTCCCAAGCAAAACAAGAGATCAGAAGCCTGAACACGCCCCGTGCTTAGCCAGCACGGGGGCGTGCCCAAGTGACAGCAGAAAAGACAAAGTGGTAGAAGCTTCTATTGCCCACCACGGGGCCGTGCTCAGCGGACACGGGGCCGTGGTCAACTATAAGATTCGCACAATCCAGGCAAATCTTCATAGTACAAAGATTCTTCTGCACACGGGGTCGTGCTCAGCGAACACGGGGGCGTGGTCAACTAATAAGACAAAACTGCATTAAATGAAGAAAGAGAAGATGTGGACACGGGGCCATGCCCACTGGACACGGGGCCGTGCCCGAGCTTCTGTTCAGCCTATAAATAGAAGTGATTGGCTCAAGCTCAAACCATCCCTTGGTACACCACCTCTCTCACACTTCACCCACCACCCACCACCACCATAACACCATCATCCACTACCATCATCCATTGTCCATCGTAGAGTGTGTGAGTCGTCTCGGGATCCAAGATTGATCGTAAGAGTTCTTGACAATCAAGGTCATGTTTGCCTAAGTCTCTTACATCACTTGGTGAAGACAAAGTGTCTAGTGTAATACTTTTTATTTCTAATCTTTTCGCACTTTTTATTTGGTTTCGTATTAATGATTTTAATAACTAGTTGCTTATGTTGAAGGTGATCTTTCTTTATCGTTTGTCCGTGGTGTCTTGAAATTATTTTACTGTCTATATAAAATAAAAGATTTTCACCATTCATATCTCCACGGTCTATATGGAGGTATGTTGGCTACCTGGTCGGGGGTTAAGGGAACGGTTTGGTAAAGGTCTTGCCATTGTTCAGCGTTTAGAGGTCCTGCAATGGACCTGGGTCAAATTTAGTAGGACCTCCTTCAATACTTAACGATATTGGATGGCGGGGGTCCAAACTCTTTGCATTAATAACTTAATTAAGGACTATTTAGGACTGTATCCCTGCTGACTCAGACTACTTAGTCGAGGGTAACGTCACCTCCAAAAGAGGGGCCTACCATAATATTGCATTAATAACCTAATTAATTATCTTCCAATAATCCACCCTTTTAGGATTGTATCCTTGCTGACTCAAACTACTGGGGTGAGGGTAACGTCACATTCAAAAGAGGGGCCTACTACAATAACTAAGATAATCTCTTAAATATGTGCAAAAGTGCAGAAATAATCAAAGGTTACAATAGATACGAGTCGGAACCAAGTGATTCATCTTGTCTATCTGTTTTTATTTTTATTTTTATTTTCAGCATTTTAGTTAGTTTTTATTTTTCTTAGTTTAAAACATTTTTCTAAACTTTTTATTTTGATTAGACGTTGAGGATAAACCGGTACTAAAAGCTCTTGTGTCCTTGGACGACCTCGGTATCTTACCAACACTATACTACGCTCACGATGGGTGCACTTGCCCATATGTGTGTTTAGTGTTAGTAAAATATCGTGTTTTATAAATTTAAAACTTGGCTAAAAATAAGTGTTAAAGGGGCTTAAAATATACACTTAATATATATAACACTTCACACGCATCACAAATCCTAACTAGTTAGTTAGTTTATCATTACAACCCAACCCTATACCCCCCCCCTCGTTTGGCGGTTGTAAGATGGTGGGACATCCCCACATTTCTTTCCATTATTATATTATGGATGTTGGTGGAATAAAAGACATAATACATGTTGGATAATGAAGAAGTTGGATTATAAATGAACACAATAGTTATCCACTCTCTCACTTCTCACATCAAACAACAAACAACTTCTCTTCCTCCTCTCTTTGAGTTCGGCAGCCACCCTCCTCCACCATATCATCATCATCAACTTCCTTTCTAGTCATTTTCCATACATACAAAGGTGCAAGAGGTTCAACAAACAAGCTTGGTGCACTCGGAAGCTCAAGGACCACTCTAGTTTTCTTTTATCCACCACTTTTACGCCTTGTTTCTCCCCTAGCCTTGTGCTAGTAGTAAGTGCTCTAAAACATCATCTTGTTCTTGTATTTAGTGGTTAATAGATGATAGAATGATTAAATGTTGAGAACACTAATGAACATAATCTAAGTCTTGAACATAAAGGGATAAAGGGTGGATAAAGAGAAGATATATGGGTAAATCATGTAGATCTTGTGTTGTTATGATTATTACATGTTGTTTGTTAGTAGAAGCAAGATGGATCGTCATCTAGACATACTAGTTCATGTTTAAGAACATAAACTAGTAAGTTGTAAAAGTTAGAAATATGAAAGATGATGAATCCATCCATACATGAACCTTGAACTTGAATGAATATAATTTTTCTTGAAAAATAAGATTCTAAACTTGTAGATCTAAAGATCTACAAGTGGTTTTTCGAAAGAACCAAGTAAAAAAATACTAGTCTTGTTAGAACCCGGATCTTGTGTGAACTAAATACATTTTTAGAAGGTAAACAAGTGTATGAACACTTGTGTAACAAGAAAGTTTAACAAAGAAATATTTTTGTAAATCATGACTAGAAGTTGTGAAAACACACATTCTTTAAAAATAAAGTTTTTTTTTAGGAAACTAATCTTATTTTTAAAGATAACAAGACCTACAAAATATGTTAGTAATTTACTACATATTTTTACAAACTTTCAAGTTCATAAGTTTATGGTTCATGTTTATTATTGTCAAAGTTGGTGATCAAAAATTGTATATTGTTGGTTGGAAAATTGTTTGAATGATTTTTACAAAAGAAAATGATACGCTAGTAAGCGTGGATGCCTCCGTTTACAAAGGAAACTCTGGCGAAATTTTTTTAAAAACTCAACACTTAGAAAATATTTTTCTAGTAAGTGTTTACATATGTATTTCTAACTTTATTTTCAAAATAAAACTTGTTTTGGTCAAAAATTACCGAAGCAATTAAGTGATCAAATTAGTTAAGTGAGGTAGTGTGCTAGAAAAGTGTGTCGAAAATATGTTATGCAAGTTATTTGCAAGAATAGTTTCAGGATACGGCTCAGGATATAGAGCTGTATCTTTGATCAAACGATGAGCAAAAATGTAAAGGGTGACACAGGATGTACGAGGAAAGCCCTTGATCAATTTAGATCGCCGGCACAAAACCAAGGGAGCTGACAATCGCAGCTGCCTTGTTCTTCTATTACTTCAAATATCAGGATACAGTGCAGGGTGTGGTGCGGATCAACTAGGTGTTACAAAGTAATTTGAATACAAGTTTTTGTGTGTAGTGTTTGCAGTGAGCTAGAGAGCAAAAGTGTTCGAATGTGTGTGTAAGAGTTGCGTGCCTTAATCTGATCCGCCCCCATCTATTTATAGTAAAAGAAGTGTAACAAACTATCCTAAAAAACCGGGATCCGGCGAATATTCTCTACTCGAACGTTGTAGACCTGGTCTTTCGGGTTCAACGTCTCTCACGTAACAGATACGCCCGAGTCTTGAGGAGAAGAAGTCCATCTGACCGTTAGTAACCCACAGCCTCTAACCTGCACGTGGTTAATTCAATTAACCTCAGGATATTGCCCAGGATGTTAGCAATATCCCAGTCCAGTATCCTGGTCACAAATAAACAATTAAAAGCAGGATATTAGTCAAGATATGTACGCTCAGAAAATGACCTATAACAATTGTCCCCAAATATATCTGTTGGTATACCAATCCAACGGATATATTTTAAAATTTATATCTCGTATTTCAAGGCAATTAAATCGAGATGACGGTCAAGATCACATCATAACCTCCAACGCGCTTTTAACTCGATGGAGATCTACAATGCCCCTATATCTTCTCTCTTCTTGTTTGAAAAGCAGATATCTCCAATAGAGTCTTCAGGTAATTCCCTATTTCTCATTCACTTTCTATCAATCTTTCTTCCCTTATTCGTAATGGCTGTCAGAACTCATTCCCAAACCGGTGAATCGTCTGAGACCTTCACTCAGCAGAATCTTCTCAAAAATCCCGAAAAGGAGGTCTGTGCTTTTGACAACGCACACATTGCGGCTTTGAGAGCTTCCGGTGCTTTTCCTGATAACACGGTCTTTAGACCGTTCGATCAGATGTTTCTTCTGCTAATTGGGTTTGTTTTCCAGCATACCCTTTTTCACTAGGTCTTCGATACCCTTTTCCCGAATTCATGATGCAATTCTTCCAGACCACCGGTATCTCTTTTGCTCAAACCATGCCCATGGTCTGGAGGGTATTAATTGTGCTTAACCAAATTAAAAACCTTCACTGTCCCGACCTTTGTATCGAAGATCTGCCAATTGCTTATCGCCTCCGATCCCACGGCTCTAGCCGGTTTGTGATTTTTTCGACTTCCAACAAACCACTTATTCTTAAAGCCACCAAAAACGAAGACGGATGGCAACGCAAGTTTTTCTTTGTCAAACGAGACTCCATTGATGAGGGTGCTAACCTTCCGGTGGAGTGGTTAACCACCGGTAGGATTATGAATGTTCACATGTAGCTTTAGACTTTTATCTTTTGCTAATATCCTTCTTTTGGATTCCTTTGCAGTAAATTTCAAGGAAGTAGCTCCCCCTACTGCGGAATCAGAGAAAAGAATCAAGACGGTTTACCAATTACCTGCGAGCGACAGGAGTTTTACCACACATATCCCGAGTTCCAGTCAATACTCCTCATCTGAAATGTCTGGTAAGGAATACTTTTGAAATAATTAGTCAACACAATATAATAACATAAAGAGTAATAATGTTGTAAAACTTTTCCCTTTATGCAGCACCGGCCAAGATCCCTGAAGTCTTTGACCTCGACGAGTTGAACAGTTATTCTGATCAGATTCAGATCAAGAAGGAACCCAGTTCCAAGGCCACAGCCTCATCCAAACCCAGCAGTTCCAAAGCCATCATCATTCCCAAACCTTCGCCAGCTACCAAGCCTCGGAGTTCAAGTTCCCGAAAAAGGAAAGAGTCTGATTCCCCTGTCATTTCTGACACATTTCCTTATGAGAATTACGGGTTCATTGAAGCAAGCGGGTTTATGACTTCCTTTCTCAACCAGGCCAGTATTCTTGAACCATATCCTGCAGCTTATACCATTCACATGTATTTATCAAAATCAATACCTGTCCTCCTATTTTTTGCAGGGTCTTGAGCGTTTGGTTCATCTATATCAAGAATCCTGCGGGCTCAACAACATGCTTGAATCCAAGTTAAAGAAGGCGGAAGTCATGATCTCCGATCAAGGCATGATTGCAGCCGCTAAATCTCGTCATTACGAGGAGAAGTTCAAAGCTTTGACTCAAGAACATCAGACTGCTCTCAACAAAGCTACTCTCCAAGCCCAAGCTAATCTCGACGCTGCCCATGCACAACATGAACGGGATATGGTCAGCTACCGGGAAAGCCTTAAGAGTTCCGTCGTCACCTCTCTTCTCCAAGCCAGGCTGAAGATGGCCCATGAAGCCAAAACACTAGGTTTTGAATGCCCTTCTTGAGACGTCGGTGCCTGGGAAACGAAGCTAAAGAACCTCGGCGGCACTTCTACCAAACCAGCTGTCGAAGGATCTTCCAAAGCAGTTGAAAAAACAACCGATGCGGAGAGGGATGCTGAGGCGGATCCCAAGACGGATGCTGCTGAAATCACTGTGAACGAAGAATGTGTCGCCCCCTAAAGCTTATTCCCTTTAAATTGTTTGAACAATTTTATGTCTCATGAACAATTTTTATTTCTGCATCAAAACAATTTAATAGCCGAAGGTGGATGGGTCTGGGGTTTCAGGATGAAACCTTCGGTTATCAATTAGTACTGCTTATATCAAATAATTTCATCTTTTATTTTTCTTGCTATTGTTCTCTGTCTTTCTTAGTACAGATCTTAGCTTTGCAAAATTTTGTACAACTATCTTTTAAAAATATCCTGATCAATATACTCAGTGATATACTATGAAAATTTTTTGTTAAATATAACTCCCAAAAATTCAATCATCTTTAGAGAACACTTTTAAAGAATAAAAGATAGTCCACTTTCTCAAACTCATTTTGATAATACTTGTTTGATCAAGGTTTCAATTTCAAACTAGTATTACTTCCAAATACTTTAATCAAATATCCTGAAACGCATCCCAAAAACACATTTCACAGATATATCCTGAAGATATATCCTTTTCAGGATACTTAAACATTAACCTGGGTTATAGAATTTATGTAAAGTTTATAAAGGAAAGATCATACCAGGAACTGGGTCTAACCCTAGTATCAATCTCCAATCCCTTTTGCGACTTCTCCTACTAAGATGTCCCCAGTTCGAGACTCTTAGCTTAACTTTGATCCTTTATGTATCATACAATTGCTTTCAGATGGAATGTCCCCTGTGCATAATGTCCTCAAATACTTAGAAATTTCCTGGAAATCAGTTTCAATTGTATAGACAGTTTTTTGTGTTACAGGGGTAAAACCCAAAAATATACTGGAGATAAATCCCTCGTATCCCGGGGGAAATCCCAAATTTTCGTGCGCTACAGGCGGGAGTGTATAAACTCCAAGACTTAGAAAGGTGAAAACCTTCAAACCTTAGAGAGTATGAAAATACCCTTTCGTGAGAGAGGGTGATCAATCCTCATATACCTTTAGGATTCAGGATATAGCCAATAGCAACGAAATTGTCAGCCACTTTTACATGGACTGGTCCCGCCACCTTGAACTATTCCCGAATAACTTGCGCTCCAGGCGGGGTGTTCAAACCCAATTCAGAAGAAAGGTGAATACCTTTAAACCTATGAAGGGATCAGTATCCCTTAAATGTGAGAGAGGGGGCCAATCCTCTAATCTTCCGAAGTATCTTGAGTGTGTATCCTGATGCTATATCCCGAAGCATATACTGCAAAACATCCTCAAACTAAGGTGGGTGCTAGCTTTGCCAACACCCCTCCGATGCTTAAGTCAGTATTGGGTTTCAAAGAAAGAATAAATCAAATCAAACATATTTAAAAGAGATAGAATTCATACCATCCTGAGTTAGGAATTAAATTCCAAACTCACTTGAAATAAAGCTTAAGGTGTATAGCATTCCAAGATCTCGGCAGCATATCCCCCTCCATATTTTTGAGTCGGTAGGCACCTTTTCCTGATTCTGATTCAACCTCATATGGTCCTTCCCATTTTGGAGCCAGCTTTCCATCAGCAGGATTAGTAGTATTTTGAAAAGCTTTTCTTAACACCCAATCTTCAACTTTGAACCTTCTAGTTCTTATATTCTTGTTGTATGCCCTGGATATCCTTTGTTGATATGCTGCCATCCTTAGCCTTGCTGCATCTCTTGTCTCATCAATAGTATCCAGCTCCTGGCATAGGACTTCAGGATTATGCTCAGGATTCCCGAGGTTGGATCTTGCTGTGGGTATTACCATTTCTGTCGGGATCACTGCTTCTGCTCCGAATACTAAGGAAAATGGGGTTTGACCAGTTGCATTTTTTACCGTCGTTCTATCAGCCCATAAAACAAAGGGTAGTTCTTCTGCCCATCTTCCTTTCTTGGCCCCTAATCTCTTCTTCAAGTTGTTAACAATTATCTTGTTTGAGGATTCAGCTTGTCCATTTGCTTGAGGATGTACCGGGGTAGATGTAATCATTTTGATTCCCCAACTCTTGCAGAAGTCAGTAGTCCTTTTACTTATAAATTGAGATCCGTTGTCACAAATTATTTCAGCTGGTACTCCAAACCTAGTCAGGATATTCCTTTTTATGAAGGATACCACTTCCTGATCTCTAACTTGAACAAATGCTTCTGCTTCAACCCACTTGGAGAAATAATCCGTCATTGCCAACATGAAAACCTTTCCTCCCGGAGCCTTTGGAAGCTTTCCCACTATATCCATACCCCACTTCATAAACGGCCAAGGGGAAACAATAGGATATAGCGGTTCAGCAGGCTGATGTAATACGTTACTATGTCTATGACATGCATCACATCTTCGGGCATATTCTGCGGCATCTTTCCTCATCGTCGGCCAATAATATCATGTTCTTAATACCTTTGAGAATAACGACCTGCCCCCAGTATGGTTACCACAATCCCCTTCGTGTATATCCTGAAGCACTTCCTTGGTTTCGGGATCCTCTAAGCACCTCAGATATGGTCCTGCAAGAGATTTCTTATACAAGACATTATTTATAATAGTAAATCGTGATACCTTCATTCTAAAGGCCTTAGGATTCTCATCCTTTGGGATGTGTCCTTCCTTGAGATATGTTATGATTAGAGCCATCCAAGACTTAAGATCCTCGTCAGGATATTTATCATCAGGATCCTGAACACTTACTACTTCCTTATCCTGAGGATCCGTCACAGGATATAGGATATGTAATATTGGTATTCGGGTTCCTTCTGGTATCCTGACTGATGATCCTAGATTTGCCAAGGCATCAGCTTCAGCATTATCCTCTCTTGGTACCTGTTCAAGTGTAAAAATATCGAAATATCCTGCTAATTTTTTGAGAATTTCGAGATACTCGATTAACTTCACTCCTTTAACTGCATAGGTTCCATTAAAATGATTAGTGATTAATAAGGAGTCAACATATACTTGCAAATTCTTGATATTCATATTTTTGGCCAACTCTATTCCTGCAATTAAAGCCTCATATTCTGCCTCATTATTAGTGGCAGGAAATTCACACCTAATAGCCTGGGGTAATATGTCCCCTGTGGCGATTTTAGTAGTATACCTACACCTACACCTCTTACGTTAGATGCACCATCAGTATACAATGTCCAGCATTCTAAATTTTCTCCTAGCTGTTGTACTTCTAAATCTACTTCGTTTTGAATATCACTACTGAAATCAGCCACAAAGTCAGCTAAAGCCTGAGACTTGATGGCATTCCTAGGCTCATATACTAAATCATAAGCACTTAATTTTACTGACCATTTAGCCATCCTACCCGACATCTCGGGTTTCCTAAGCACATTTTTAACAGGATAATTGGTTCTAACATGAATCCTATGCGTCTCAAAATAATGTCTAAGTTTTGTTGATGCCATAACTAGGGCTAATATCAACTTTTCTAAATGAGAATATCTAGTTTCTGCATCTAACAAACTTTTACTAACATAATAGACAGGATATTGCTGACCTTCATGGTCCTTTATAAGAACGGCACTTACAGCATTCCCGGATACAGCGAGGTATAGGGATAGTGGTTCACCATTTTCAGGATTCATCAATAGAGGTGCAGTTGAGAGATATCGCTTCAAATCCTGCAAGGCTGCTTCATGCTTTGCTTCCCATTCAAACTTCTTATTCTTCTTGAGGATATCATAGAATTCCTTGCATTTTTCCGAGGATCTTGAAATAAATCTGTTCAATGCTGCTACTCGGCCTGTTAACCGTTGAACATCCTTCATATTCGAAGGTGATTTTATATCCAGGATAGCTCTAATCTGCTCCGGGCTTGCCTCTATGCCCCTTTTCGTCACCATATATCCTAGAAACTTTCCTGTCCCCACTCCGAAATGGCACTTAGCAGGATTCAGTTTCATGGTATACTGATCCAAGATATCAAATGTTCCCTTGATATCCTGGAGGTGATCCTCAGCCTTTTTAGATTTTACCACCATATCGTCAATATATACCTCCATGGTGTCCCCCAGCTTATCTTTGAACATCATGTTCACCAATCTCTGGTATGTTGCACCTGCATTTTTCAAACCGAAAGGCATAGCAGTATAGCAATAAATACCTGTCGGTGTCATGAAGGCCATATCCTCCTGATCCGAAGGCTCCATTTAAATCTGCTGAAATCCTGAGGATGCGTCCATGAATGTTAACATCTCATGCCCGGCAGTAGCATCCGCCATTGCATCAATATGAGGAAGAGGAAACGGGTCTTTAGGACAAGCCCTATTCAAGTCCGTGTAATCTACACAGACTCTCCATTTCCCATTTTTCTTCTGTACTACGACTACATTTGCTAGCCATCTTGGAAACTTGACCTCCCTGATCATTTTGGACTTCAACAATCTTTCAACTTCCTCCTGGATAATTGCATTTCGTTCAGGAGCAAACTTCCTTCTCTTTTGCTGTATAGGCTTGAACGACCTGTCAATTCCAAGCTTGTGAGTAATAATGTCTTTGGATATACCTGTCATATCCTCATGCTTCCATGCAAATGTTGACATCCTGTACTTCAAAAAGTTAGTTAATTGTTCTTCAATATCCCGAGGGATATTGGTTCCTACGAGCACCGAGATATCAGCATTATCCTGATCCAGGATAACTTTCTTCACATCCTGCTCTGAAACCTCCAAGGTATCCCGGGCCCGCATCTTTAATTGCTATGTTGGATTAGGCTTGGTTGAGGATTTCATTGAGGATGAGTAGCATTCCTTCGCCTCCTGCTGATCACTATCAACTTTGACGACCCCCCAAGGGGTTGGAATCTTGATGCATTGGTGATAAGTCGAAGGCACAGCCTTTATGTCATGGATCCATGGCCTGCCTAGTATGATGTTATAGCAGGATAAGGAGTCCATCACACAGAAGCGTTGTATCGAGTTGAACCCTTCAACATATACTGGTAACTTTATCTCTCCTACGGTATTTCTAGCTTCTCCACTGAAACCAACGAGCACAGTGGACTTCGAAGTAATGTCCATCGGAGATACATTCATCCTTTTCAATGTTTCCAGCTGAATTATATTGACAGAACTACCGTTGTCCACCAATATCCTACGTACAAAATGGTTAGCCACATATAATGTTATTACCAAAGCATCATGGTGAGGATCCTGAACAGTATCCCTGTCATCACTATCGAAAGTGATCACTTTATCAGTTGTGAGGGTAGTCATCCTGACTGGTTTGTCTCCCCTTTCAGTCTTAGCTTCCTTTGCATGTCTCTTGGCCGCCGAATACGAAGTCCCACAAATGTCGGATCCTCCTGAAATAAAGTTAATTATTTTGGCATCTGCTGGGGGTGATGCTGCTCGTTCAGGATCCTTCTCAGGATCCTGCCCTTTATTCTTCTTTCTTCCCAGCAAATCCTTCAGATACCCTTTGCTTAACAGGTAACTTATTTCTTTCCTTAAAGCAATGCAATCCTCGGTCACATGTCCGAAGTCTTCATGGAAGGCACACCATTTGGATTTATCCTTCCAATCAGCTTTCTGCTGGTTCTTTCGAGGCCACCTTGCTTTGTCTCCTAAACCCTACATAGCATACATTAACTCAGGTATATTAACAGAAAAGCAGTATTCAGATAAGTCAGGATATTCTTCAGGATCCTGGTCTTCAACAGCATTCACTTTCTTGTTATCATTTCTACCATATGGCTTGGAGCGATATGGTTTATACAAGGATTCTGATTTCCTGTTGGTTGATTCGTAGGTTGAGGTAGAATTCATCCTCTCTTGCATCTTTTTGTCATCTTCCCAGCGGATATATCTCAAAGCCCTGTTACGAGCTTCGTCGAGATTACTGCAGGGATTCATTACAAGATCCTGATAAAACTGAGAATCCTTTTGTAACCCCATCTTAAAAGCCTGCACAGCTGTTGCAACATCAAGATGTGGGATATCCAAGGATTCTCGACTAAACTTGTTCACATAATCCCTCAAGGATTCCTGAGGTCCTTGAGTTATCCTGTAAAGATCACTGGTTAGTTTCTCAAAACTCCGACTGCAAGAAAATTGACTGTTAAATAAATTAACCAAATGAGCAAACGAAGTAATTGAGTGAGGAGGAACATTTAACTGTCATTTTAAGGCTGATCCTGTCAAGGTAGAACCGAATCCCTTGCATAAGCATGCTTCCTTGAGATCTGGAGGGATATGATTGATTTCCATCCTTTCCCTATACTGGGCAATATGCTCTTCAGGATCTGTGGTCCCGTCATACAGTTTCATGTTGGGGGTCTGAAATCTTTTTGGGATTTCAGCATCACAGATAGGATATGCAAAGCGGGATATCCTGTGGCTGTCTTGAGATACTTCCGGAATTGGCTGGACCACTCCAGGTACACTGGATATCATGTCCTTCAATTTCTGAAGCTCCCTAGTAAATGTTGACGTCATACCTGCATCCTGCAAAGATCCATTGTTGTTAGTAGCAAGAATATTATTATTTGACAAGTTACCGGTCTGAGGATTTTGTCCATATCCTGAGCTCCTCACAGTTGACATCCTGACCGAGGAGGGTATCTCAGGGGTATGATTCTGAGAATGGCTTGGGACGATGTTCCCCCGGTTATCCTGAGTGTAAACTGCAGAACTGAAGTTCAAAGCCCTGGGCTGTATAGGAGTGACAGTTTCTTCAGCAAGTCTACTCGAGCTAGCTTTTAAGAGTTGTATTTCTCTTAAGAGCATTTGGTTAGTTTCCTGTTGCTGCCTCATTTGTTCCTGCACACTTCCAAATAAAGTTAGAATTTCATCATTAGAGGCTAAAACGGGAGCAGATCCCTGAGCACTCCGAGTAGGGATAATATCCTGAGGTTGTGAAGAAACTAGCATCCTTGGAGGAGGTGGTGGAAGCACCGAACCGGTTGTAGTAGAAGTCGTAGCGGACATAGTGGAGGAGCTCATGTTTGATCTTGAGGCCATTGAAAACAAGTTAGAAAAAAGTTTTGAGAAAAGAAAACTGAATAATGATTTTACTAAAGTTTTTAGCAAAAATAGCACCACTTGCCCCACGGTGGGCGCCAAATTGTTTTGGTCAAAAATTACCGAAGCAATTAAGTGATCAAATTAGTTAAGTGAGGTAGTGTGCTAGAAAAGTGTGTCGAAAATATGTTATGCAAGTTATTTGCAAGAACAGTTTCAGGATACGGCTCAGGATATAGAGCTGTATCTTTGATCAAACGATGAGCAAAAATGTAAAGGGTGACATAGGATGTACGAGGAAAGCCCTTGATCAATTTAGATCGCCGGCACAAAACCTCGGGAGCTGACAATCGCAGCTGCCTTGTTCTTCTATTACTTCAAATATCAGGATACAGTGCAGGATGTGGTGCGGATCAACTAGGTGTTACAAAGTAATTTAAATACAAGTGTTTGTGTGTAGTGTTTGCAATGAGCTAGAGAGCAAAAGTGTTCGAATGTGTGTGTATGAGTTGTGTGCCTTAATCTGATTCGCCCCCATCTATTTATAGTAAAAGAAGTGTAACAAACTATCCTAATAAACCGGGATCCATCGAATATTCTCTACTCGAACGTTGTAGACCTGGTCTTTCGGGTTCAACGTCTCTCACGTAGCAGATACGCCCGAGTCTTGAGGAGAAGAAGTCCATCTGACCGTTAGTAACCCACAGCCTCTAACCTGCACGTGGTTAATTCAATTAACCTCAGGATATCGCCCAGGATGTTAGCAATATCCCAGTCCAGTATCCTGGTCACAAATAAACAATTAAAAGCAGGATGTTAGTCAAGATATGTACGCTCAAAAAATGACCTATAACAAAACTTCGCCATGATTTTTATTACAAAATACTAAGTGCCGGAGGTTGATTTTCGTAAACAAAGATTGATAAATATATATGTAGAATATATATTTTATACTAAAACGCTTGTGTGATTGATTGTTATTTTGTGAACTAGTTATATTATTTTTAGATGAAATAATATAACCCATGTATTCCATAAAATTACGACTCCAAAATAATACCCAAAACTCTCACGAAATAAATATTTAATTTACGCATTTGATAAAGCAATACGAAACACTAAAACGTGACTTATGTAATATTTCGGGAAAATAGTCTTATATGTATATTTTGGTAAAATATTATTTTGGAAACTGTAAGAAATAAAAATATATTATTTTTGGGAAAAATACATATATTTTGGAAATACGTTATTTTTTGACAAATGAGTTGAATATATTTTTCCAAGTGGGAGATAAAAATATATTTTCCTAGTATATTTAGAAAATATATAATTTTTGAGAAAAATATATATTTTCTGGAACGATACATGATTAAACAAAATAAGGTTTATTTATATATATTTAAGTGAGACTTGAAATATATGGTTTTGGAAATATATATTGGGAATATATTAACATATTTTTATTTAGAACAATACACCGAAATACAGCGCCATTACATGGCAAGATATACAAATACAAAAATACGAAAATACACGTATGAGATACCCCCATCCTTGGGAAGGAAAATACGAAGTTAAAATACTTGAGAAGTAGGAATATGAAATATTGTTTAACAATTAATCCAAACGAAAACCAGTGATTATAACTTGGAATAATACCAGAAACGTAACCCAAAAACACAAATACTAAGACAAGGCACGACCTGTTCGTCTAATAGACGTTAGTACACTGTAGGTAGTCGTGTTGGCTGAGGAGACTTGGGTTACACATACTGAAGACGCAATATAGTGAGTTCATGATCCCCCTTTTCTCTTTACTGTTTTCAGTTTTATACTTCGGGGGTGAAATACATGCGACAATTATTACAGACTTTTATATACATGGTATGGTTAGCTTAAGGAGGGTTTACTACTTAGATCATGTGAGGGGGTAGGTGGTACTTGGGGCCATTAATCCTCATTGTAGGACCGAGGGACATGAGTAATAGATCTATTTGGGTGTAGCGAGCCCCACACTCCTGAGTCCGCCGAGTGGACCATGAGGTGACTATGTGCCCGACGCACAAATCTGCTAGGTTTGAGTCTTCCTGCATGTAACACCTCGAAAATTCACGTCCTATAATGTGTTGACACGTGTCATATGTTTAAAACGTGTGAAAGAATATTATAGAAGGACTAAAGTTGACAAACATGGAAAGTATGTGAATATACGTATTCTAAGTGTCAACTGTGAATAAATATAATGTACATTAACCCTACGTGATGCTCATACCTTCAAACGAATAAATCATGGATCATACGAAGCTAAAAGTGAGAGATTTCAAACTACAGGGACTAAATGTGTCAACATGTTTAAGTTATACCTCTGAGTGACCTTTTGACAAACCCGAAGCTTTGTAACTGTAAATTATGCTGACTAGAATGCACGATATAAATTTCATAAAGTTTCGTTGTCGTATGAGAAAGTTATGATCAAATTCGTGTGCGAAGAGTTAAAGCGTAAACGTTGAAAGTTAGGACTTTTCAGGTAACAATAAAGTTAACCGGGGACTTAGCAAGGTGGGTATATGTTTTAAAGCCTTTATAGATCAATTATGAGGGTTTACAATGCAAGAAACAAGTGCCTAATCGATTTTTGAAGAGCAAAGGATCAAATCGCAAAAATCAAAAATTAAGATTTGTGCAGACATGGCGTCGCGACACGCGAAGCCGGAGGGAGAAACCTTCGCGACACGCGAAGCCCACGAGGGAAACCGTCGCGACACGCGGGGGAATGCCCAGTTCCGAAATTCTTGGGTTTTTGCCTGCTGAGTGCAATCTGCTCGGTTCCAATCGATTTTCCACATTCCTTTTGACCCCTAGACACCCCCTAAGCACTAGGAACATGTGTTGATCAGTTATGGTGGATTGTAGACACATGTGTCAAGGATTTGTGGTGGATTAAACACTATATAAAGGCATGTTATGCAACCATTGTTCTTCACATCTTCTTCAAGCTATCTGATCATTTCTGGAGCTCAAGTCTGCTCTCAAGTGATCACCCATCAAGCTTAGGACTTCAGTAAGTTTGCTAATCCTTTCTAAATTAAGTTTTAGCTTAAAAGTCAAACCGTCGTAATTAACAGTTGACTTTAAGCTTAATCACTAATGGTCCAGTGATTAGTCGAATCAAAAGTACCTTTAAGTAGGTAATTATGTGGGTAATAAAACCTTAAAAGGGTTTCCCCTGATTCCCACTCTAACTAGGTCAAATGTCGGGTCAAACGTGTAATTAAAAAGTCAACAGAAAGTTTAAAATGCAATTTATGCATGATTAGCAATGTAGAACACATATAACCTGTTTGATCATTAATATAACTTGGTAATTAGTGTAAGGACATGTCTAAACATGTTCAACCCGACAATTTCCTGATTAGACCCGGTTCGGAACCGAAAGTCGCATAGTTTGACTTATACTTTGGCTTTCAGTTCTGACCCGTTATGGTATGTTTTAAAAATTCCTTAGAGCTTTATTTGGACCAGGTTACATGCTAGTATAACCCTCTGTGATTATACACCTCGGATCATTAGTTATCCAATTAATATGCATGATTCCGTTAATTGCTCATATGTTGACCATTATGCCCTTTTCACCTTAAAACGTAATTTTTGGAAATGTAAAAGAGTAGAAACTTTAAATACTGATATTTAAACTTATATGCAAAATTTGACATCAGTTTGAGGTGTAGATTAAGAGTTATGCTCGTTAGCGTAAAATTAAAGCTTTATGTTAATTAAACGGCGTATTTAGCGTATAGCCTACTTAAACATACTTTTTGATATAAAATATTTTACCCACTGATGTAATATATTATTTTGGGATTTTTAAAGATTTTTAATTAATTTTAGGCTGAGCATAACTCATAGTCGTAGGCTTAACCCGGTACTTGTCGGTTTTGCCCTTACGGGCCATAAAATGAGTTTTACATATCTAAACGACTCCAAACCTTTTGCTACTGATCACATATGATAAATAAATTATTTTAAGCCTTCTGGAAATATAAAAATATCAGCTTTAAGTATCAAACCCGGAAATGGCCTTTAATCGCCTTTTTAAGCGTTTTTAACGCATAGTATGTACTAGAAGTATTTTAAACATACAAGGGTTGATACCTACTGATATTTGAGGCAAATTATAATGTTTTAACAGTAAGAAAAGGTTGATAAACTCAGACTTCGGTTTTGAGCTTTTCGGCTTAGGTGAAATTACCAAAATACCCCTACGGGGCATAGTTTGGTTATAAATGATAAATTTCACTTACATACTTTAACCTACTGATATAACTTAGAAAATTGAGTATATTTGCTGATTACATCAGGCCTGTAACTCAGGTTGACACTTAAACTCTTTTACAACCCTTAAAATGACCAAACTACCCCTACGGGGCATAGTTTGCGATTAAATTCATTTCGGGCATAATAAATGATATCTTACTGATGTCACAACATATATGAAGCATATTAACTTAGGAAACCTGTAAATAGCTCTCATGAATACTCGTTACGCTTATTACGCGTTCGGATCGGTTTATGTAACTAGTTTACATAAACTAGCCTAAACGGGTCAAACCTTAACGGTTTTATCTCAAAATACAGAATGTGTATGAAATTCCCATATTAAACAAGTCTCTGAACTTGTCGAGTCTAAATCACATTCTATCCGGTCTTCGCTTAATCGTGCGTACGAACCGTACCTTTGAAACTAACCGGTCTAAGCTTAAGCTTAACTAAAGACCCGTTAGGATTCTAATAGATTATTATAAACCTTCGTTCCAGGTTAGGAGGACCAGTAAAAGCTACTTGCAATTTGCTTATTGTGATATATACTTTTCTCAGGTAAATATTTTTAACTTATTTTCCCTATACGGGCTTGGGTTACGGTATATAGCATACCGCTTGATCGGGCATCAAATTCTCCACCGTTGAGTGGGTAATTGAATAAATTTGATCGACTCGTTTAAACAGTCTTGTTACTTAAAGCTTTTGGGGGGTTAATGACCATGTCCCGGATATCCTTGGCATCATTTTACGAAATGGCCACGACTTAAGCGCGAGGTGTAGGCGTACACCCGTCAGTGCACAAAAGAATAATGTGGTGTGTCTATTGATCTTTAACCCGGACTTGATCCGGGCTACTGAACGCACAAGGAACATGTAATTCGTTCACAAGATTATATATTTAAATAATTCTCCCAAGTTAAACAAAAATGTTTATGCCACGTGCATCCAAACCAATTTTCAATCATTTTCCAAAATGAGTCAGTTGAATGTATTTACCAGTGTAAACTGACGTATTTTCCCAAAAAGATTAAATGCAGGTACTAAGCGTAATTGGCTGGGATTTCTCCTTAGCATCATTAGAAGTCTCGCAAGCTTAAGATGCCTGAAGTCTGTTGAACTATTGTTACATTTTGTTATCGATCCATCTGTGGATAAACTTCCGAATATTGTGACATTGATATTACAATATTAAATTCGGTTGTATTATATCTTTTTAAATTGCTTCCGCTGTGCATATTAAATATTGTGTTGTTTGACTATTACGTTGCCAACCACGTCACGATAATCCCCCACCGGGCCCACCGGTGACACGTGGAAATCGGGGTGTGACAGGTTGGTATCAGAGCCAACATTGAGTGAATTAAACACTAGCCTTTTGTGTTTAATCTCAATAACACAAATGCACATTTCTAAACTTTCGAGTCTAGACATATAACATAGGACAAATTCCACTTGGTTTTGTTTTGTCCTTTACTTTATTTATATATTTTGTTGTTATCTCATATTATAATGACAGGATTTGAAAATGCCGCCAAGATTCTTCCGAATGAGAGGACGAGGCAAGGGGCCGATCACCGCCCCCAATGATAATGAAGCTGGACCATCACATGCGCGAGCTCCATCTACTACCGAGAGTGACGACCCTCGGCAGAACAGGAGAAACTTGTTTGAACCAGCCAGACGATCGGTATCACACAGCTCTACACCTCCGGTCCAAAACCCTTACGGGCCACAACCGGAGTACGGGCCCAACAACCCCCAGCCTTCATATATACCATTACAGCGATCTTTATCGCATCATTCTTTCGGGGACCCCACACCTGCTTTCAGGGGCCGGTTTGACCCGGCCAATTACATCCAAGAACCCGTGGGTTTTAACCCACTGGGGCCAGAAGACCACTACTCGGGAGACAACGCGGAGGATATGGACGAGGACACGGATCCCGTCGAACCTGCTAGTGGTACGCCAAATCATCCCATCGAGATCTCCGACGGATCTTCGTTCCACGGATCACCCTATGTTGGTCCGGATAGCTTGCAAGCTATGTTCACCAGGCATGAATGGTACTATACACCTCCTCACCATTCGTCGCCTCAGCAGCAGCAGCAGCAACAACAACAGGATCCTGGGAGGATTGGTCTTAGAGGCCAGGGATTTAGTCTTAGAGACTGGGAGGTTGGTCTTAGAGGCCTGAGATTTAGTCTTAGATACTGGGAGGATTGGTCTTAGAGGCCAGGGAGTTGGTCTTAGAGGCCAGGGAATTAGTCTTAGAAACTAGGGAGTTGGTCTTAGAGGCTAGGGAGTTAGTCTTAGAGACCATGGAGTTAGTCTGAGAGACTGGGAATTTCAGTCTGAGAGACTGGGTGGGATAGTCTGGGAAGACTAGGATGACTACATGCTTTCATTAATACCATATACATGCTTCGCTGCTAATTATTGATAAACGTGCATATGTGGAGTTGTTTGCATACACTAATTGTTAGTAATTACTATGGATATACATGCTACGCACCGGAACACATGTCACTCTATTTAGAGAACGAGTTATCAGACATTGATAACACTACGACCACCGCCACAGATATTGAGACTACATCTGCGCCAGAGACATTTACGTCAGACGCTGAGCGTGATCTTGATATGCTGACTAAGGACGAGGATGACTTCCAACAATCCGCACTACCAGATTTTGGTGATACTTTATCCTCGCTGATGGTTTCTCTGATAAGAATCTTTCTGTCACTCTTGTTTCAATCCATGACCACTCTATTACTGGTCATCCCGATGAAGGGCACACCATGGCTCCGATCCTCGATGATGCGCCTCCTGTGGACATTTCTACTGAAGGTTGGCTACTCGACAAACAATTTATGATGACGTTGACATGTTTATTGATGGTCCTCCTGCTAACGCCCATGATGATAGAAAATTATACAAGAACACTGTTACTAATTTCGCTTCTTAAGACCCCTATTAGCAAGCTATCCTCTAATTCTAGCATGCATTCAGACTCTTTTGAGTATTTGACATCTGCAACCTTACAAACAACTGGATTACAGCTTTCTACTACTGACGCAGACGACGATGACATGGATGCGGCTCTATCACCTGCTCGAGGCACCACACCATTACACGACCCAGGGCCTGCTCTTGAGCTAGCTTCTGCACCTTTTGGGCCAGCTCGATGTTGCACCTGCTGAACCCACACCTTTACGTGATTACGATCCTGTTTCTTTTTGGTCTACCATGCATTGCACTCCTTGTACCAGACCCAGTACCTGCACCTATTGATTCTCCTTTCATTGAGACATTTCTGCTGCACCTGCACCCGCTGATGTTGCTCCTATAAAGACCGACGTCCATTGCGCCAACATGCCTGAACTTTCTTTCAAGACATACCCGCACCATGGGAAGGTACTCCAGGTCAGCACCTGCGTAACGATCTCATTTGCTATAGCATCATTTTCTACAGGCCGCACCGTTTGCTACATTCACCTCTACAACGCTGGATAAGCCATTTCGATGGTTCCTATAATACCCTATACTAATTTTAGACCCTTGCCATCCCTCACATTATGGAGGCTACACACGGGATGAGTGCTCCTGTAACATCAGCTACAGTTTAAGGATATAAGTTGCAGAGTTTTGGAACTTGAACTGACACCACGTCCTCCACGTTGCCTATTATCAGTATACTTTGATTCCCCCCCCCCCCCCATTTTCATCAAGATCCCTTTCGACGCTCTCACCTGCTGCTATCACACCTCTCCTAGGTTTTGATGCTCGTTTCTTTATTGTCGAGCGGCAGAACAGTCAATGACTCCGACGTATATACAAAACAGAGGAGGAGTTCACGCATGCTAGCAGCCTGCTTTCCTTCCTCCTCCACCTCAGTCACCATTATAGTTGGTTTCTGGATGATACAGATTGCATTTGGGTAAAGACACTAATGATAAGCCGGGACGGTGGAGACTTTTGAGGACCGCATCTGACTACGTAATTTTGATACACTAATATATTTTGGGCAAGGGTAGGGTGACCCTGTGTCCCTGTTAATGTGATACATTTTGTAAGACAATGCAATTGTGGCCGGAAAACAATGGGAGCCAATTCTCATTAAACATGCGACAATACTTGTGGCCAATGACCAATGAAAACACGATCGCTATGTATTCATTAAGCACGTTATTGATCTATATGCGTGTGCTATAATTATAATGCTACGTGCTTACTTGCTAAGCTAACATTAAACATAATTACCAAATTACTTGGTTATACTATGATTATAGTATTGCTTGATTGGTTGGTATAATGACCTGTTATGTGTATATACTTATGACCACTAAACAACTAAATACACTCACTGAGCAAATGAGACCTGACTTAACCAATCTTCTTCTCAGAAGATGTCGACACAAGGGAACGTCAATGCCAACAACCCTCCACCCACATCGATGGCACGACTACCAGAACGCATCTCGCAAGCCATTGCACAGCTCGAGGCCCTTCGCTTCGAACACAGCAAGGGCTGCACTTACGAGCAGTTCTTGAACCACAAACCTCGAGGATTCGACGGCACTGGGGGTGCCTTAGCCTTCATGCGCTGGGTTGAGAAGACAGATTCTGTCTTACGGTTAAGCAAATGTGCCCCAGAACATCAGGTCGCGTACGTAGCTGGGCTATTAATAGATGGGGCTCTGTCATGGTGGAACTTTCAGGTTCAGGCAATGGGCGAGACTACTGCGTATGCTTTGACGTGGGATGAACTGAAGGAACTAATCCGCAAAAGATATTGCTCTAGGGCGGAAGTCCAGAAGTTGGAAGCTGAATTGTGGAACTTGAAAATGGAAGGTCCAAAGATAGCTGAATATGTGCAGAGATTTGGCGAATTATCACAAGTTGCTTCGTGTTTAATGGAACCAGAATCTTGGATGATCGAACGTTTCATTGGGGGACTAGCACCTCAGATTCTAAGCCTGGTAACGACATCTAAACCTTCAACGATCACCGAGGCTATCAACACAAGCGTGGCACTCACTGAAGAAACAATTAGACAAGGAAAATTTTCCAGTGTGGAAGAGAAAGAGGAGACTCCTGAAGAGTCATCTGGAGATAACAAAAGAAAATTCGCAAATTTCAAAATGATTACTCGGGTGAGTAACAAGAAGAAGGCCAAGAAGGGAAAAGACTACATGGGTATCCTACCTAAGTGCGACAATTGTCTACGTTATCATGTCGGGCGATGTAAATATGGAAAATGTGATAACTGTGGTAAGAGGGGGCATCCCAAGGAGACTTGTAGACAAGGTATTGAAAGTGGAAATAAAGGTCAAGATGATAGTAAGAATCACGGAGGAAACAACGACAACGACGAAGGCAGGACGAGTGACAAACAAAAACGTGCTGAAGTTTGTCTTAACTGTGGGAGCAAGAAGCATTTCAGAAAATACTGTCCTAAAAATAATCAGGCACAAGGATAAAAGCTCAGTAGCAGAGCTAGGGGAGCACGCCAGGAATCCAAGTTTGGATATCGGTACATCCCATATTACTCAACGTTATGCATCTGTGCTGCTAGATACTGCTGCAAATTTTAGCTTCGCATCTCTAGAGTTTGAGAGTATGTTTGGTTTAGTAACAAGTAAATTAGATAATCCGCACACGATAGTACTAGCTAACGGGAAGCTAGTGGAAGCCAACGAAGTGATTGGAATCGGCTAGAACCCGGAAAGCGTAAGTTTATGCTAGATCTACTGCCAGTTGAGTGAGGAAGCTTCGACGAGGTAATTGGGGTGGATTAGTTGCCAAGCGATCGAGCGAAGATTGATATCCGCACCCCGATGACGAATGAAGGAACAATCGTAACTCACGAAGCAAGATACGCCTCTACAGATCATGAATTGCTTGAAGGCACGAAAGTGGTTGCGGAAAGGATGTGTTGTTGTCTGGCTCATGTCGGGGACACGGGAGCCGAAGAACTAAAACTCGAAGATATTCCTATGATAGGGAAGTACCCTGAAGTCTTTCCAAGGACTTTCCAGAATTATCTCCTCAACGGCTAGTCGAATTTCGCATCAGATTGATTCCAGGCGTCGCGCCTGTAGTCAATACCCCTTAACGACTTACACCTTCGGAGATACAAGGATTGACAGTGAAGCTTCAGAAGTTGATAGAGAAGGAAGATAACAGACCAAAATTCCCTTTTGGGTAACCCCAATTCTGCTCGTCAAGAAGAAGGACGATGATTTTTTTTTCAACTGAGCATCAACTACCAGGAACCGAACGAGCTAACCCACGAGAGTCAGTGACTCTTGCTGAGGATTAGCAAACTTCTTACATAACTGACTGTGAGGACCCAACTACTATTACACGACTGGTCGACGATCGAGCGTCGTTAGCAGTGAATTCGGGAAGAAAGTATACCGGGAAAAATTATGGGACAATGACTTGTTCTTAGGCGTACACAAAAATAGTGCTTCCTACACAATGCACAAACCAGTTCTACACGGGATACGAAATCTGGAGGATTTAGAAAACATATATTTAGGACCTTTGGGAACCCAGGTCCAAACTCGTAAGGGTTTTTACTAAGGAACCATATCTGTCAATTCAATCAACCATCATTAACCTGACAAACTTGTCATTCTCTTTCGTTGAAATCTTCACTTTTGCTTCTAGCAAGTAGATGTTTGCATCCCTACTCCCCTCAAAGTAGTTGCATCACGTTGATTCTCTTCGCTAAGAGCGAACACACGTTTGCTTCGTAAGCTTGGTCACTTCTCCATTTTAGCAGTTACACACCGCTTCATTACTTGAAAACTTATATATAATCCATGCACCTTTTGCTACATGCGGTTTCATTTCGAATAAACGCTTCATTAAAGTTCAGATATTCCGTTCCTAAACCTAATTACTGGGTTGTGATTCGAATGACCTACATTATTGAAATTGTTGGCTCTTTTGCTACCAAGTCAACACACTCTCTTGAAACTTCTTTTATTACAAATTACATTCATGAGTTATTTTGTTACCATGCCGATATTTCCTTTGTTGATAGATACGTTTATTGCCGGGCTATACTGAAATTAAGTTCGTTTGCTTGAACTTATCCACTTCGCATATTCAATTTCAGACGTCATATGATGTATTGGGAGCATCATATTCAAATATTTTTGCAAAGAGTCTTTCATTTCGAGTCATAGCAGGTTTGGTTGGTCTACGACTCCACTAAATCGTTTGATTTGTTTCGATCCTTGCGGTGATATTTTCACATAATTGAAGCTTGTGCTAATTGGGTTACTCACTTCATACACGGATTTAATTGCCTATTTATTTGTTAACAATCCATTTTGATATTCACGATCAAAGCAGTCTCAACACAATTGTGTGTTAAGGAAATGGTACATATATTCATTTCAAAAGCACAATGTACCTCCTAACGATTCTTTTGTTGACAATCGAATGCCTTACGGTACTTAATACTTTTTCATCCTTTGATCAAAAAACAGTGACTCTTTGATGTTTCGTATTCAACTAAAAACTTTGTAACATTGTGTAAATCAAATCTTCAGGCTTGTTTCGGTACACTTTCATTTGATTTAAAGAACGGTGAACTTGTTCAGTCACCGCTATTATTGAATTATGTCATTGCGACACCCTGTGGTGTCATTACAAACTTATAGCTTGTGCTAACCATGGTCAACCGTTTCACGCAAAACTACATATACTTTTGTTGACTTGTCATTTAAACATTTCTGATGCAACTACAAATCAAGGCAAGGATATACCAGATTCGCTTGTATTCACTCGGCGTATTATCGCAATTCAAAATTTCCAACACACTAAATCTTACCATTCATCTACTCGGAAGTTGACAGATCATTTTACTATTTCATTTGAGTTGTTGATTTTGAATTCATAAAACGGATGCTAGGGTTCGTGAAAACTCATTTGCATATTGCGATCGATCATTTGAGAATCTTATTAGTCAAAACCTCTATTTTGTGGAACCCCCCCTGCTAGCTGGGTTACACTAGACTATACGTCAAGTACGTCTTGTACCTTTGACATAAAACGCTGAAAGCACACACCTTTTAACCATAGGATTCGGGTTGTTATATATTCTTGGACTCACCTGATGTGAGTAAGGTTTGATTCGGGTTGGTGATTATCTACCTCAGTATTATTCATATATATATACGTGTGTGACGTAACCATAAGGAGTTAAGGTAGTACAAATTTCGAGGACGAAATTTTCTTAACGGGGGGAGAATGTGACAACTGTCAAATTTGCATGCATCTGTACACTTAATTAACATTTAATTTATGCTTAATGACTGTGCTTAATTACAACTGTTGATTATACTGTTTTCTAATTTCTGTTACATACATATACATGCATCACCTTCAAACTGTCACTCCGTTTATTACACACAAACTTTAGTGACAAACTTGATGCACAAAGCACAGTTAGCACGGTGAGCGGTAACCCAGAGACATGCTGACAATGCCAGCACCTAAACAGACAATGATTTTGAGGCCAGTATGAGCCAAAGATGGGGTACTACACGAGTAGGGAGTGTAGGGAAGTGAGGACCATAAAATTGCGTCACTAGGTGATAGTTATAGTGCCGGGAAGTGCCTAAAACATACTCTAAGTGCAGAATTCTGCACTAGTTAACCAAAATTCAGCATTTAACAATGCTAGTAAAGTGCAAAAACTTGGCAAAATAGTCCTAGATATTTAACAATGCTAGTAAAGTAACATAAACGACACTTTAAAGGTTAATTTAGCACTTTAACGGACAACACCAAACCAAACACCCGGACTTTACCCGGGACATAAAAATATTGCCAAACACATTGTTTTTATTTTTCTGAGCTAGTTAGGGTCCCCGAACACCCTAACACACCTTATAATTAACAACACACAAAAATACACTAACTATGTCATCTAATCCTAACTAGTTAGTTAGTTTATCATTACAACCCAACCCTATACCCCCCCCCTTCTTTTGACGGTTGTAAGATGGTGGGACATCCCCACATTTCTTTCCATTATTATATTATGGATGTTGGTGGAATAAAAGACATAATACATGTTGGATAATGAAGAAGTTGGATTATAAATGAACACAATAGTTATCCACTCTCTCACTTCTCAACATCAAACAACAAACAACTTCTCTTCCTCCTCTCTTTGAGTTCGGCCGCCACCCTCCTCCACCATATCACCATCATCAACTTCATTTCTAGTCATTTTCCATACATACAAAGGTGCAAGATGTTCAACAAACAAGCTTGGTGCACTCGGAAGCTCAAGGACCACTCTAGTTTTCTTTTATCCACCACTTTTACGCCTTGTTTCTCCCCTAGCCTTGTGCTAGTAGTAAGTGCTCTAAAACATCATCTTGTTCTTGTATTTAGTGGTTAATAGATGATAGAATGATTAAATGTTGAGAACACTAATGAACATAATCTAAGTCTTGAACATAAAGGGATAAAGGGTGGATAAAGAGAAGATATATGGGTAAATCATGTAGATCTTGTGTTGTTATGATTATTACATGTTGTTTGTTAGTAGAAGCAAGATGGATCGTCATCTAGACATACTAGTTCATGTTTAAGAACATAAACTAGTAAGATGTAAAAGTTAGAAATATGAAAGATGATAAATCCATCCATACATGAACCTTGAACTTGAATGAATATAATTTTTCTTGAAAAATAAGATTCTAAACTTGTAGATCTAAAGATCTACAAGTGGTTTTTCGGAAGAACCAAGTAAAAAAAATACTAGTCTTGTTAAAACCCGGATCTTGTGTGAACTAAATACATTTTTAGAAGGTAAACAAGTGTATGAACACTTGTGTAACAAGAAAGTTTAACAAAGAAATATTTTTGTAAATCATGACTAGAAGTAGTGAAAATACACATTCTTTAAAAATAAAGTTTTTTTTTAAGAAACTAATCTTATTTTTAAAGATAACAAGACCTACTAAATATGTTAGTAATTTACTACATATTTTTACAAACTTTCAAGTTCATAAGTTTATGGTTCATGTTTATTATTGTCAAAGTTGGTGATCAAAAATTGTATATTGTTGGTTGGAAAATTGTTTGAATGATTTTTACAAAAGAAAATGATACGCTAGTAAGCGTGGATGCCTCCGTTTACAAAGGAAACTCTGGCGAAATTTTTCTAAAAACTCAACACTTAGAAAATATTTTTCTAGTCAGTGTTTACAAATGTATTTCTAACTTTATTTTCAAAATAAAACTTCGCCATGATTTTTATTACAAAATACTAAGTGCCGGAGGTTGATTTTCGTAAACAAAGATTGATAAATATATATGTAGAATATATATTTTATACTAAAACGCTTGTGTGATTGATTGTTATTTTGTGAACTAGTTATATTATTTTTAGATGAAATAATATAACCCATGTATTCCATAAAATTACGACTCCAAAATAATACCCAAAACTCTCACGAAATAAATATTTAATTTACGCATTTGATAAAGCAATACGAAACACTAAAACGTGACTTATGTAATATTTCGGGAAAATAATCTTATATGTATATTTTGGTAAAATATTATTTTGGAAACTGTAAGAAATAAAAATATATTATTTTTGGGAAAAATACATATATTTTGGAAATACGTTATTTTTTGACAAATGAGTTGAATATATTTTTCCAAGTGGGAGATAAAAATATATTTTCCTAGTATATTTAGAAAATATATAATTTTTGAGAAAAATATATATTTTCTGGAACGATACATGATTAAACAAAATAAGGTTTATTTATATATATTTAAGTGAGACTTGAAATATATGGTTTTGGAAATATATATTGGGAATATATTAACATATTTTTATTTAGAACAATACACCGAAATACAGCGCCATTACGTGGCAAGATATACAAATACAAAAATACGAAAATACACGTATGAGATACCCCCATCCTTGGGAAGGAAAATACGAAGTTAAAATACTTGAGAAATAGGAATATGAAATATTGTTTAACAATTAATCCAAACGAAAACTAGTGACCCGTTCGTCTAATAGACGTTAGTACACTGTAGGTAGTCGTGTTGGCTGAGGAGACTTGGGTTACACATACTGAAGACGCAATATAGTGAGTTCATGCTCCCCCTTTTCTCTTTACTGTTTTCAGTTTTATACTTCGGGGTGAAATACATGCGACAATTATTACAGACTTTTATATAGATGATATGGTTAGCTTAAGGAGGGTTTACTACTTAGATCATGTGAGTGGGTAGGTGGTACTTGGGGCCATTAATCCTCGTTGTAGGACCGAGGGACATGAGTGATAGATCTATTTGGGTGTAGCGAGCCCCACACTCCTGAGTCCGCCGAGTGGACCATGAGGTGACTATGTGCCCGACGCACAAATCTGCTAGGTTTGAGTCTTCCTGCATCATTTCACACATATCATTGGCTTTGCAACCCAATGGTGATCTCTTTTTCCTTAATTGCTACATACCAGGGATTTTCATATATACAGACATATTACAAAGGTTTATACATACTCACTTACACATGAACTCGCTCAACTTTATGTTAACATTTCAAACTACAGGTATTTCAGGGAATTAGCGGATCTGGCCAAGTATGCATAAGTCAAGCTGCGTTGAATAAAGTTGTCATCCAGGGCAATAGGTTTAGGAGGTGTAACCCTTACCTGGACAGGTTGCATGTCTTAAACCTCGTTTTATTAAAAGCCTTTTGTTGTGTCTTATGAATACGTTTTAGACAAGTATGGTTGTAAAATTATTTTAAGTATCGATTTTTTTCCAAACACTGATGTTGTGGTATTTTAAAACTTAATGAATGGATGAACGTCTTATATTTTTATCATATAGCATTGTTATGATTGTTGCTATGGTATTAAGAAGTCACACCAATTAAACCCACGCTTCCGCAAAAGTCAGGGTGTGACAATTGTGGCGTGTAAAGAAGGAAATCTGTGTGAGAGGGTTCGATTAGGGTTACGGAAGGGAAAGCCTATGTTGTATACTGATGCTTTAATAAAGGGAAAACAGTCAAAGATAGTTGACCGAGCACTGTTCATCGGAATGTGATGAATTAATACATATATATGAATTCGGTATCATATTATAAAGAATTTGTTTAGTGGTATTGTATTATACTTGTCACTAATATGTGGTTTATCATGTAAGGTCCTATGTGATTTGAGTAACAGGTTTGACAATGAAACACCCCATTCCCGGGGGGTCTCATATGTTGCGTTTAAACTTTGTAACATAGCTCTAAAACTGAAAATTCATTCGTATGCAACGACGTTTAAAAATAATGAAGCATAACATCCAAGTCAATTACATAATCCTTAAACCAATGTAAATGTTCAATAGCAAAACATAAACAAACGAGATGCCAGTCTTTGAGTAGGGTAGCCTTCATATCCATACCACTGACGTCGACAGCTCTCAAGTGAACTACGTTAACATGATGTGCATACTAAAAGTTAGCCGCATTGAGTTAGTTCCAGTTTCATGAGATATCTATAAAACTTTAACATATATCTTAACAATTTCATCATTACATAGTTTTAATTTGCACAAAAACAAAACATAATAAATGTGTATCACGAGGATAGTAACTTTAAAGGGTGATGGTATCTAAACATCCCTCAAAATTTTTGTACATCCCTCAATAGGAACCGTATAGCTCAATACGCTTCCCATAGGGTTTGAAGCATTAAATGCAACATCAATAGGAAGCGTATTAGGCAATACGCTTCCTATTGACATGCACGTAGTTCAAAACTGAAAAGGTCTGAAAGTGATCCCAATAGGAAGCGTGCAAATGAGATAAGCCAACCATATTCTTAGAATGCAAAGGTTACACTACCATATTCTTCGAATATGCTAGGATAGTACCAACCTTAACCTCACCTGAACCAGTGTTAATCTCCCGTTATGTTGGGGATTAATTAGTGAGATTAGACACGTAGTCAAGGCAACTAAACCACAAACCATAGAAGAAGCAGTAGAACTAGCCAATACCCTGACTGATGAATTGGTACGCACCCAAGAGGAAAACCAGAGAAAAAACTTAGCTCAAAAGCTTACCCAGGAATTTCATTTTGGTAATTCCTACCGTGGAAAAGGAACATGTTCTTCTGCACCCTACTGCAAGTTTTGTAAAAAGAAGCACTTAGGAAAGTGTGTTGTATCCTGTAACTTTTGCAAGTACCCAGGACATAAGGAAGAAGATTGTAGGAGAAAGGCTAGTGCCAGAATATGCTACAATTGTGGAGAGGCTGGTCACATCAAACCGAACTGTCCGAAACTAGATCTAGCAGCAACTAACAAAGCTAAGACAACTGAAGGACCTAAGAAAAATGCCAGAGCGTTTGTTCTGACAGCTGAGGAAGCCAAGATGACCCCGGATGTGATTGTCGGTACGTTCTTAGTTAATAATATATTTTCCAAAGTATTATTTGACTCTGGTGCAAACCAAAGTTTTATCAGTATCTACAAACTTCTCGACCAACCCTTAACCAAACTTCAACAAGATTGTCTGGTAGAGACAGCAAACGGAGAATCCATTAAGATAAGCGAAATCTTGCAGGGAGCAAGAATATAAATTTTGAATCATAACTTTTCAGCTAACATTTATCCAATGAATCTAGCCTGATTCGATGTTGTATTAGGAATGGATTGGTTGGTAGCCAATCGTGCCAGTATTTTATGTGATCAAAAGTCAGTACAAGTAAGTACACCAACAGGTGAAAAGATCACAATCAAAGGAGATAAGCCAACCAGATCGACAAAATTCATCTCTGTGATGAAAGCCAGAAGTTATGAAACGAAAGGAGGAGTAGTATATATGATTTATGTAATCATCAATACTAAGGGAAAAGAATTAAAAGATATTACTGTAATATCTAAATTCTCAGACGTCTTTCCAGAAGAGTTACCTGGACTACCACCTAATATAGAGGTTGAATTTAGAATTCACCTAATACCAGGAACGACACCTATTGCCAAAGCACCATATCGATTAGCACCAACAGAGACGCAGGAACTGAAGAAACAATTGGACGAACTTCTTGACAAAGGTTTTATACAACCAAGTTCATCAACGTGGGGAGCACCGGTGTTGTTTGTTAAGAAGAAAGACGTATCGATGTGCATTGATTACCGAGAATTGAACAAGGTTACGATTAAGAATCGGTACCCACTACCGAGAATCGATGATCTGTTCGATCAACTTTAAGGAGCTCGATTCTTTTCTAAGATTGACTTACACTCAGGATATCATCAACTGAAAGTACAGGGAGAGGACATTCCTAAAACTGCTTTCAGAACAAGGTACAGTCATTATGCATTTACCGTCATGCCATTCGGTTTAACCAATGCCCCAACCGCATTTATGGACATGTGAACAGGATATGTAAACCATACCTGGATAAATTCATAATTGTTTTTATAGATGATATTCTAATTTACTCTAAGAGTAAAGAGGAACATGCAGCGCATCTGCATACACTTCTGACATTATTGAGAAAATAGAAGCTTTATGCTAAATTCTCAAAATGTGAATTTTGGTTACAAGAAGTACAATTCCTTGGACATCTGGTTAATCATGAAGGAATTCATGTGGATCCCACAAAGATCAAGGTGATTACGAAGTGGAAAGTCCTTGAGTTGCCAACAGAAGTAAGAAGTTTTCTTGGACTGCCAGGATATTATAGACGGTTTATCCAAGATTTCTCTAAAATAGCCATTCCATTAACCAAACTGACCTGTAAATCAGTTAAGTTTGAATGGGGACCAAAGCAGGAAGAATCTTTTAGGATTCTTAAGCAAAGGTTAACCAACGCACCCATACTCACATCACAAGAAGGAACTAAAGACTTTATAGTCTATTGTGATGTGTCTACGTTAGGATATGGATGTGTGTTGATGCAACGTTAAAAGGTTATAGCTTATGCCTCTAGACAACTTAAGAAACATGAAGAGAATTATACAACCCATGATCTAGAATTAGAAGCCATAGTATTTACCCTTAAGATTTGGAGACACTATTTATATGGAAATAAATTCGTTGTCTTCACAGATCATAAGAGTTTAAGGTATATTTTTGGGCAAAAGGAATTAAATGAGACAGAGACGCTGGATGGAAGTTCTTAGTGATTATGATTGTGATATTCAGTACCATGCTGGGAAAGCTAATGTAGTAGCTGATGCTTTAAGTCGAAAGTATCATGAAAAGCAGAAACGAGTACGTGTTTCTCAGGTTAAATCTACAAGTAGATTTAAACGATCAAATTAGAAAGGTACAGGAAAAAACAATCAAGGACGATGCTAAAAGTTTAAAAGGAATGATTAAGGAGTTAGAACAAGGAACAAATGGAATTTGGAAGTTCCATAAGAAAAGGATCTGGATACCTGAACAAGGAAACCTACGCCACAAAATTCTAGAAGAAGCTCATAAGTCTAAGTATACAATACATCTCGGAAGTGATAAGATGTATCAAGATCTAAGAAAGAATTTCTGGTGGATAGGAATGAAAAAGGATATAGCAAACTATGTTGCTAAATGTTTAACCTGTTCACAAGTTAAAGCTAAGCATCAGAAACCCTCAGGATTATTGCAATAATTAGAAATGCCAATATGTAAATGGGAATTGATAACAATGGACTTTGTTACCAAATTACCCAAAACTCGAAAAGGAAATAATATAATCTGGGTGATTGTTGACAGATTAACCAAATCTGCTCATTTCTTACCAGTGAAGGAAACTTTCAGTATGGAAAAGTTAGCCAAGCTATATGTAAATGAAATAGTTTCATTACATGGAATTCCTTTATCTATTATATTTGATAGAGATAGCCGTTTTACTTCTCATTTTTGGACAAGTTTCCAAAAAGCAATGGGAACCAGGTTAAACCTAAGCACAACTTATCATCCTCAAACGGACGGACAAAACGAAAGGACAATACAAATAATGGAAGATATGCTTAGAGCCTATGTGATTGATTTCGGAGGAAATTGGGACGACCATTTACCATTAATAGAATTTTCCTACAATAACAAATATCATACTAGCATTAATGCTTGTAACACCCCGTCTTTTCATAAGTCAAAGTCAAGGTCTAAGTCAACGACCGATTTCGTGCAACTTGACTCGTAGAAATTTCTTTTTTAATTCGTATTATGTGGAGTAAGTGTTGTTAATGACAATAATCGATGTGTGTTAATCGTTAATCAATCGACTTACGACTGTGAATTATAGGAAGTAACAATGCGATAAAGTTAACTAATCAATAATCAAGCTATGCTAATCGAATCGACTTCTAATCGCAACTCAAGCTACGAATTTTACTTGTAATTATACGTGTGTGTGCCTTACGTGTTACCTGTGCATGTTTATTTATGTTGTGTGGTGATAATCAAGCAAACTCAATCGAAACTCGAAGTCTAACTCGAATTACAATCAAACCCGAATCGTGAACGAACTATGATAAATGGTAGAAAATAGATTATGCGAAATATAAGTGTTTGGAACTGAAAGTAATTTGATTAGGAAACCCTATCGTATCGTACCGCTCGCAATCGAAATCTAAATATCAAAAATCTTCGTGCGAAACACTCGAAAGGTGCGACTGATCGATCAGGCTCCCAGCCGATCGAACAGCCAGCCGAACGAACTGCTGTCCGATCAGACAGGCTGTCCGATCGAGCTGCCTGGCCAATCGGCCAGCACTTACCCCTTTTGGCATCCTATAAATACCCCTGTCATTGTCATTCTTTCCACATTTGGAAACCTCTGACCGACCAGCACGCTCAGCTCATCTTTTCGCAGATTCCTCTCGATTCCGGTAAGTTTTCGTCCTAATTCTTGTACTTTCTTGATCTATACACACTCCTACACCTTTCTATCTTTCAAATCTTAACTTCTAACCGTGAAATCATCAAGATTCAAGTGTTATAGGATGATGTCATCATGGGTTCTTGAAGAACTTCATGTTTCGGCCTCAATCCACCAAGAATGACTTGGATCTAGTAGATTTCCACATAAACAAACAAAGACCTTTCATAAGATCTAAACTTATACTCGGTGAGAATGAGTGGAAGATGGATTTTCCAACTTTCTTTCAACCCTTTTCACTCAATAACTTCAAAACCTGTAGAATCGGACCCTGAGCCAGTTTACAAATCACTTCGGTGGTTGTATGACTCAAGATCCGGATTCTACCTACGAGGTTAACCGATTACGGGTTAAACGTTAAACTCCGTTCCGAACAGTCCACCGACCGGATTTGGGTGATTCCTGTCCGACCAGGGGAACCAAGTAAGGACGAGGGATCTATGGTTCTACCCGTTGTCAAAAAACCTCAATAAAACGACAAACGAACAGAACAACCAAGTGTTAGACGAAAGGGCTGATCAGGCCAGGAAGCTGACCGATCGAACTGCTGTCCGAACGGACAGCCAGCCGATCGGATAGTCAGCCGATCGGTTAACACATGGTCCCACACAATCAATTAACCTATTTTGAAGACTAGTATTGAACGAACTGTTGTTCGATCGAACTACTGTCCGATCGGATTACTCTTCGGATCATGAGATACTATGCTTCAATACTTAATCGAATTTTTCAATGTGTTCAATGCACTAGAAGTGCCACCCGATCGAACAGCCGTCCGATCAGGTGACACCCTGTTGTCCGATCGAACAGCAGTTGTGTTATTCGATCGATCAACTATCCGATCCATTGCACCATAACTTTACATTTCATTTAAAGTCTTTGACTAGTTGACCTGTCCGATCCAAAGACTAAACATTGCAATTCATTTGAATGCCTAACCAATCGGGTTGCCGGCCGATCGAACAGTCGTCCGATCGACCGACCTGAAAGGTAAAGGTACTTCAATATTTTCAAATACTACAACGAAAACTTCAAAAGTCAAGCCATCATACACAAACACATACTTCTATAGGAAGAAACAATCCACTCGAACAACCATTCGATCGGCCTACCGACCGACCGGACAGCGGACCGAACGGACTGTCAACCGAACGGTCAGCCGTCCGATCGAACTACCGTCCGATCGACCAGCTGTCCGACCCTCCAACTCTTGTTTTCCGTTTTACGCTTCACTTATCGTTATGCAACCTAATCTATTCAGGTTAATCTTACTCACTAAGCGCTCCCTTCAATCCATTAACCGCTGTGAGTATACTCGATCCCTTTTTGCTTTAAGCACTTTTGGGTGTTACATACGTTACGAATATTCAAACTACAATAATCACACTACTCAATACTATTTGAACGCTAACCGTTAATGCATGTTATACGTGGCTTATGAATGCTTGTTTGTTATGTTTACACATGGAATGCTGTCTACCTGCCTTAACAACGATAGTACTATAGTTTGGACTCAGCACCCGTTCACACGGGGGTTGTTAAGGATCTTTTACTTGCATGGATTACGGTGGTAATCATGTATTGCGAACTGCCTCGGGCAGTCAACCCGCAGTCATTGGTATCGATGGATCTATGTCGATAACTAACGTGCTTCATTTCACTATGTGTACGTGCTGGTCATGCGTAAACGAATTCGAACTCTATATGCTATTGTATTCTCACCTTTACATTATATGTATTGACTTTTATTTTAACGTATGTGACAGGTGCTTAGGATGCATATGTGGTAGGAATCTAAAGCTAGAATAAAGCTTTAGAGCCCAACAAATAGTTGTCTGTAGTGGTCCAACTAAGGGTCTCTAGAAGCAGATAAACAATTGCTCTATTTTGAAATCTGAGTTGTCGGAACAGAGTATTTGCCTAGTTTTTGTCTGTAATAATTGTTGTACTGTTTAAGATACGGTATGGGACGTATTATTTTAAATTGAATGGTAATGATAATTGTTATGGAAACTTCTGGACAATCTGTTTCGCTCAGTGCCATGCCCCGATGATTCCGCCATCGGTTGGGGTGTGACAGATTGGTATCAGAGCCATAACTATAGGGAATTAGGCAAGACTTGACCTAGTCCGGGTCGATGTCTTAGAAACCTAGACTATAGTTAAGAACCAACAAGACCGACCCATGCATATCCAGTAGGGATTATGTACGAGCTTATACCTCGCTATTCTCGCTTATTCTACACTATCACCACACCCGAGTTTTCAATTGTGAATGGGCAATAAAAGTCGAGAATAGGTGTGAAAACCGCGAACTCTCGACTAAAGTTGCTTCATCCACCCGCATTTTAACTACAAACGAGGGGAATTATGCCAAATTAGGGGTGACACCCATATTTTAATGAATAATCTCCTCTATTTTGTCAAAACAGGGACAAAGTTGTTAAGAAAGGGGAGAAACCCTAACCTTGACGACTTGTTCCACACATTTTACAAAACTCCCACCAAAGTCTCGACGGACTCCAACGACCGAAGTCACAATATGACCAACGGGACGTGTGTCAAACGCCCAAGAATCGAGGCAGAAGCATAGTCCTGAAGGTCAAATGTGCACAACGGATCCTTGGGAATAGTTGAATCGCTTTGGTTAGTCGAAGTCTGCTAGCCACAGACAGTCTATCTCTCGATTCTTACATGTTTCCAATTAGGAGCCCGCAACTGCTGACTCTGATAATTCGTCGATTTTATAAGTTTATGTGTGTGTAAAATTTTGGGTAATTGTTCAATTTCACTTTCACTCGATCGACACGCACGACTCGCACTGCTTTTCTATCTCAAATCGTTAACAAATCGCGAAAATTTTGACAACCTATGCTACGACGTACGCTTATACTACGCTACTCTCGAGCAATCGCCGACTTTGAATAATAGGTTTCTGTTTTCTGACTGCCTCTAGTGACTTAATGCGTATGTGCTTCGTTGCTTCTATGCTCTACGTGCTTAGGCATTATGTGATTATGTGCTCTACGTGCTTATGTGTATATGTGAAAATTGTGCTCTATGTATTACGTGTTTACGTAAATCTGCGTGTTCCTGAGCTTTAGTAGATAGTAGACGTGTGAGGTGAGTTTCGAATACAATGTGTTGAGTCCTGTGACGATGTCGGTTGCAGACAATGTCGTCCGGATCTCGTCATGCACTTTCTTGTCAAGAAAAGAGAGACAGACGCCTTGCTTCCATTATCACTAAAAGTGTGGCAAAGGCCGTTTGTGATGTTTACGAGAATGCCAGCAAATCATCTGAAGAATCAAGAACCGACGCTCCCAAAGCTCCCGCAAGGCCTTTCAGCTTCAAGCAATTCAAGTCTTGTGGGCCAAAAGAATTCACTGGTGAAGGAGGTCCGACTGCATTATTTCACTGGTTTGATTCCATTGAGGTTACTCTGCGACAGAGTGGTTGCCCTGATGACCTTCGAACTCTGAATGCTACCGGCGTTTTTAAGTCCTGAGCACTAGACTGGTGGACGGCCGAGAGGAACAAGCGAGGGAACGATGCAGCCTACGGTCTGTCGTGGGACGAGCTCAAGGAAGTTATGCTAGAGGAATTATGCCCTCCTCACGAACGACAAAAGCTAGAAGATGAATTTTGGCACATACAGCAAAAGGATGGTGACAATGCTGGTCTTACTGCTCGTTTCAAACAGCTCAGCATTATCTGTCCCGATCAAGTCAAGACTCCCGACATGACAATCAAGAAGTACATCCAGGCCCTGCCCGACTGCATTGCTGATTTCGTGCAAGCGGCCAAGACTACGCCGATCGAGGAAACTTATCTACTGGCCGCTGAAATCAACGACAAGCGGGTTAAGGCTGGTGTCTGGGATAAGACTTCAAAGCATCTGCATCAAGCTACCGCTACCGCACCAACTGCTGAACCCACCTCATCAAGCAACAAGAGGAAGAACAAGAAAAAGAACAGCTCCAGCAACAAGAACTGTGCGATCACTGCTGCACCGATTCAAGCTGTACCAGCCCAACAGCGTCAAGTAGCGGCGCCAGTGGCCAATGCACCTCTTGCTAAGCGGGCATACACTGGGCCACACCCGCTCTGCCCTACTTGCACCTACCACCACCCAACTGCCATTGCTTGCCGTTATTGTGCTCATTGCAACGTATACGGCCATTTTATTGCCAACTGCTGTATTCGTCAAGCTCCTGCCAATCAAGCTCTACTCACTACCCCACAGGGTCAACAAGCTCCTCCGACACCCGCAGTCAAAGCCAGAGCCTGCTTCGCATGTGGCGACCCAAACCACTTCGCCAACACGTGCCCAAACAGGGTTGTGAAACAAGAGCCTCAGCAACAGCAGCCTCAGCAGCAACAACAACAGCAACAACAACAGGCCGCACGCGCCAGAACTTTTAACCTCAACGTGCGTCAAGCCCAGGCCGACAACAACGTGGTCAATGGTACGTTCCTTGTGAATGGTATTTATGCTTCATGTTAGTTTGATACTGGAGCCGATAACTGCTTTGTGTCATTTGAATTTGAGAAACTCCTAAGTCGTAAACGCTCCAAACTCTCCTCGACGTTCGATGTTGAAGTCGCTACCGGAAAAACCGTCGCTGTTAATTCTGTTCTTCGTGATTGTACTCTTGAGCTCAACAATCACATCTTCCTAATTGACCTTATTCCGATGCAACTCGAAAGTTTTGACGTCATAATAGGCATGGACTTTCTTCGAGAAAACCATGCTGAAGTTGTATGCTTCGACAAGATGATTCGTTTTTCGCTCGCGAATGGTGACTTATTGTATGTATACGGTGATACTACTTCGAAGGGGCTCAAGCTTATGTCATGTGTCCAAGCTAGCAAGTATCTCCGTAAGGAATACAGGGCTTTCTTGGCTATCACTGTAGTAGCAGAGAAGGAAAAGAAAGAGAAGAAGGAAGTGAAAGACGTTCCTGTGGTTCGAGAATTTCCTAATGTTTTTCCAGAGGATTTTCCCGGACTACCTCCAAGTCGTGATATCGACTTTCGTATCGACCTCATTCCTGGAGCCAATCCTATTGCCAAAGCTCCTTACCGACTCGCGCCGTCCGAAATGCGCGAACTCTCAACCCAACTCCAGGAATTACTTGAGAAAGGCTTCATTCGCCCGAGCACCTCTCCTTAGGGCGGGCCGGTCCTTTTCGTCAAAAAGAAGGACGGGTCGTTCAGGATGTGCATAGACTATCGGGAATTGAATAAATTAACTATCAAGAACCGCTATCCCCTACCTCACATCGACGATTTGTTTGATCAACTATAAGGCGCTACGTGTTTCTCCAAGATCGACCTACGTTCAGGATATCACCAGCTACGTATTCAAGAGGAGGATATACCCAAAACCGCGTTTCGTACTCGTTACGGCCACTACGAATTCGTTGTCATGCCTTTCGGTCTAACCAACGCACCAGCGGTTTTCATGGATCTGATGAATCGCGTGTGTAAACCATATCTCGACCGTTTCGTCATCGTATTCATCGACGATGTCTTGATTTATTCCAAATCGAAGACCGAACACGCGCAACATCTACGTTTGGTTCTCGAGTTACTCCAGGGGAACCAACTCTATGCCAAGTTCTCCAAGTGTGAATTCTGGCTGGAGGAAGTTCAGTTTCTGGGTCACATTGTTAATAGTCAAGGTATTCACATCGACCCTGCAAAGATTGAAGTTGTCAAGAGCTGGGTTACACCTAAGAATCCGTCTGAAGTCCGTTCTTTTCTCGGATTAGCGGGCTATTATCGATGATTTATCGAGGGATTCTCAAAGATCGCTGTACCGCTTACCTCTCTCACGCATAAGGATAAGCCTTTTGTTTGGGGAACTAAACAAGAGACCGCTTTCCAAACCCTCAAGCACATGCTTTGCAACGCTCCTGTTCTCACATTGCCCGACAGAAACAATGATTTCATTGTCTACTGTGATGCTCTAACCTTGGTCTTGGTTGTGTCCTCATGCAACGGGACAAGGTCATAGCTTACGCATCTCGTCAGCTCAAAATCCACGAGAAGAATTATACAACCCATGATCTCGAGCTAGGCGCAGTTGTTTTTGCGTTAAAGATTTGGCGACACTACCTGTATGGTACCAAGTGTACGATCTTCACCGATCATATGAGCCTACAACACATCTTTAATCAGAAGGAACTTAATATGCGTCAACACCGATGGGTAGAACTTCTCAACGATTACGACTGTGAGATTCGTTATCACCCAGGCAAGGCAAATGTTGTCACTGACGCACTTAGCAGACGGAGCTACCTGCTTAGCACTCGTAATATTCAAGCCCAACACGATCTCGAAACCCTCATCCACGACGCTCAACATGCATGTTTTAATGAACGCACCCTGAAGAAGGAAAGAATCTACCACGATGGAGCCCAACTTGTGAGCAAATCGAACGGGATATTCCACTTTCTGGACCGAATTTGGATTCCCAAACGAACTGAATTGCGACAGATTTTGATGGACGAAGCCCACAAATCCCGGTATTCTGTTAATCCCGGAGCTGATAAAATGTACCAGGACCTTCGTTATAAGTACTGGTGGCCGGGTATGAAAAGAGATATTGCTCTCTACGTCGGAAAATGCCTAACTTGTGCTAGAGTCAAGGTTGAACATCAAAGACCCTCTGGCTTACTCGAACAACCACCAATTCCCATGTAGAAGTGGGAAAGTATAGCCATGGACTTTATAACCAAGCTACCGCACACGTCATCAGGTCACGACAGCATTTGGGTTGTGGTCGACCGTTTGTCAAAATCAGCTCACTTTCTGCCGATACGAGAAGACTACAAGGTAGAACAATTAGCCCGAATCTACACCGACGAGATCATTTGTAATCATGGGACGCCTCGTGACATCATCTCTGATCGTGATGCTCGGTTTACCTCGCGACTATGGGAAACGTTTCAAACGGCACTCGGTACATCGCTTAACCAAAGTACCGCTTTCCACCCTCAAACCGATGGTCAGACTGAAAGAACGATCCGTACTCTTGAAGACATGCTCCGTTCGTGTGTCTTAGACTTCGGCGGTAATTGGGATAAATACCTGTCGTTAGTCAAATTCTCGTATAACAACAGCTACCATTCTAGCATCCAAATGGCACCATTCGAGGCATTATATGGAAGAAGATGTCGACCGCCTATTGTATGGCACGAGATCGGTAATTCGCAATTAACCGGTCCTGAGCTATTACAAGAAACGACAGACAAAATTTTCCAAATCCGAGACAACCTGGTGAAAGCTCGGGATCGACAGAAAAGTTACGTCGATAAGAAACGCAAGCCCTGAGAATTTGACGTTGGTGACTACGTACTCCTAAAGGTATCACCTTGGAAGGGTGTAGTCCGATTCGGCAAGAAGGGAAAGCTCGCGCCTCGAAATGTTGGACCTTTTAAGATTCTGGAAAGGATCGGAAAAGTCGCCTACAGACTCGAACTACCGGAGGAACTTAGTAATGTCCACCCGACTTTTCACGTGTCAAACCTCCGAAAGTGCCTCGCCAACCACGATTTACATGTTCCTCTAGACGATCTACAAGTGAACGAAACATTACACTTCGTGGAAAAGCCTGTCGAAATCATGGATCGTCAAACCAAGCAACTCAGACGCTCACGCATTCCTATTGTGAAAGTCCGATGGGAAGGCAAACGAGGCGCAGAGTTCACTTGGGAACTCGAAAGCGACATGAAGGCTAAGTACCCGCAGCTGTTTAAAGAGAAAGTCTAGAAAGAGAAAGTTCTCAAACGTGATTCACGGTGATGTACAACTTCCAGCTTAATTTCGGGACGAAATTCCCTAAACAAGGGGAGGCTGTAACACCCCGTGTTTTCATAAGTCAAAGTCAAGGTCTAAGTCAACGACCGATTTCGCGCAACTTGACTCGTATAAATTTCTTTATTTAATTCGTATTATGTGGAGTAAGTGTTGTTAATGACAATAATCGATGTGTGTTAATCGTTAATCAATCGACTTACGACTGTGAATTATAGGAAGTAACAATGCGATAAAGTTAACTAATCAATAATCAAGCTATGCTAATCGAATCGACTTCTAATGGCAACTCAAGCTACGAATTTTACTTATTATTATACGTGTGTGTGTGCCTTAAGTGTTACCTGTGCATGTTTATTTATGTTGTGTGGTGATAATCAAGTAAACTCAATCGAAACTCGAAGTCTAACTCGAATTACAATCAAACCCGGATCGTGAACGAACTATGATAAATGGTGGAAAATAGATTATGCGAGATATGAGTTTTTGGAACTGAAAGTAATTTGAATAGGAAACCCTATCGTATCGTACCGCTCGCAATCGAAATCGAAATATCAAAAATCGTCGTGTGAAACACTCGAAAGGTGCGACTGATCGATCAGGCTCCCAGCCGATCGAACAGCCAGCCGAACAGACTGCTGTCCGATCGAGCTACCTGGCCGATCGGCCAGCACTTACCCCTTTTGGCATCCTATAAATACCCCTGTCATTGTCATTCTTTCCACTTTTGGAAACCTCTGACCGACCAGCACGCTCAGCTCATCTTTTCGCAGATTCCTCTCGATTCCAGTAAGTTTTTGTCCTAATTCTTGTACTTTCTTGATCTATACACACTCCTACACCTTTCTATCTTTCAAATCTTAACTTCTAACCGTGAAATCATCAAGATTCAAGTGTTATAGGATGATGTCATCATGGGTTCTTGAAGAACTTCATGTTTCGGCCTCAATCCACCAAGAATGACTTGGATCTAGTAGATTTCCACATAAACAAACAAAGACCTTTCATAAGATCTAAACTTATACTCGGTGAGAACGAGTGGAAGATGGATTTTCCAACTTTCTTTCAACCCTTTTCACTCAATAACTTCAAAACCTGTAGAATCGGACCCTGAGCCGGTTTACAAATCACTTCGGTGGCTGGATTCTACCTACGAGGTTAACCGATTACGGGTTAAACGTTAAACTCCGTTCCGAACAGTCCACCGACCGGATTTGGGTGATTCCTGTCCGACCAGGGGAACCAAGTAAGGACGAGGGATCTATGGTTCTACCCGTTGTCAAAATACCTCAATAAAACGACAAACGAACAGAACAACCAAGTGTTAGACGAAAGGGCTGATCAGGTCAGGAAGCTGACCGATCGGACTGTTGTCCGAACGGACAGCCAGCCGATCGGATAGTCAGCCGATCGATCGGCCAGCCGATCATTTAACACATGGTCCCACACAATCAATTAACCTATTTTGAAGACTAGTATTGAACGAACTGTTGTTCGATCGAACTACTGCCCGATCGGATTACTCTTCGGATCATGAGATACTATGCTTCAATACTTAATCGAATTTTTCAACGTGTTCAATGCACTAGAAGTGCCACCCGATCGAACAGCCGTCCGATCAGGTGACACCCTGTTGTCCGATCGAACAACAGTTGTGTTATTCGATCGATCAACTATCCGATCCATTGCACCATAACTTTACATTTCATTTAAAGTCTTTGACTAGTTGACCTGTCCGATCGAACACATGTCCGATCGAACACCTGTCCGATCCAAAGACTAAACATTGCAATTCATTTGAATGCCTAACCAATCGGGTTGCCGGCCGATCGAACAGTCGTCCGATGGACCGACCTGAAAGGTAAAGGTACTTCAATATTTTCAAATACTACAACGAAAACTTCAAAAGTCAAGCCATCATACACAAACACATACTTCTATAGGAAGAAACAATCCACTCGAACAGCCATCCGATCGGCCTACCGACCGACCGGACAGCGGACCGAACGGACTGTCAACCGAACGGTCAGCCGTCCGATCGAACTACCGTCTGATCGACCAGCTGTCCGACCCTCCAACTCTTGTTTTCCATTTTACGCTTCACTTATCGTTATGCAACCTAATCTATTCAGGCTAATCTTACTCGCTAAGCGCTCCCTTCAATCCATTAATCGCTGTGAGTATACTCGATCCCTTTTTGCTTTAAGCACTTTTGGGTGTTAAATACGTTATGAATATTCAAACTACAATAATCACACTACTTAATACTATTTGAACGCTAACCGTTAATGCATGTTATACGTGGCTTATGAATGCTTGTTTATTATGTTTACACATGGAATGCTGTCTACCTGCCTTAGCAACGATAGTACTATAGTTTGGACTCAGCACCCGTTCACACGGGGGTTGTTAAGGATCTTTTACTTGCATGGATTACGGTGGTAATCATGTATTGCGAACTGCCTCGGGCAGTCAACCCGCAGTCATTGGTATCGATGGATCTATGTCGATAACTAACGTGCTTCATTTCACTATGTGTACGTGCTGGTCATGCGTAAACGAATTCGAACTCTATATACTATTGTATTCTCACCTTTACATTATATGTATTGACTTTTATTTTAACGTATGTGACAGGTGCTTAGGATGCATATGTGGTAGGAATCTGAAGCTTGAATAAAGCTTTAGAGCCCAACAAATAGTTGTCTGTAGTGGTCGAACTAAGGGTCTCTAGAAGCAGATAAACAATTGCTCTATTGTGAAATCTGAGTTGTCGGAACAGAGTATTTGCCTAGTTTTTGTCTGTAATAATTGTTGTACTGTTTAAGATACGGTATGGGACGTATTATTTTAAATTGAATGGTAATGATAATTGTTATGGAAACTTCTGGACAATCTGTTTCGCTCAGTGCCATGCCCCGATGATTCCGCCATCGGTTGGGGTGTGACAATGCTGCACCTTTTGAAGCACTGTATGGACGAAAGTTCCAAACTCCAGTCTGTTGGGCAGAAATTGGAGAAAAGAAATTATCTGGACCAGAGTAGTGCAAGAAACAACAGACAAGATAATTCAAGTCAAGGAAAGACTAAAAGCAGCACGAGATCGTCAAAAGAGTTATGCAGATAACAGACGAAAACCTTTAGAATTTCAAGTAGGAGATAAAGTATTGTTAAAAGTCTCTCCATGGAAAGGAGTAGTCAGATTCGTTAAAAGAGGAAAGCTAAGCCTCGGGTATGTTGGACCTTTTGAGATTATTAAAAGAATGGGACACGTAGCCTATCAGCTACAACTGCCAGAGGAAATGGCAGGAATACATGATGTGTTTCATGTTTGCAATCTCAAAAAGTGCTTAGCAGACAAATCATTAGTGATACCTCTTAAGGACATATAGGTAAATGAGAAACTTAAGTTTATCGAGAAACCCATTCAGATTGAAGATAGAAAGATTAAGAATCTCAAACACAAGAGACTAGTTCTGGTCAAAGTAAAATAGGATTCCAAGAGAGGACCAGAGTACATGTGGGAACTCGAGTCAGAGATGCAAAAGAAATACCCACACCTGTTCTAGTAGACCTCGAGGACGAGATCTAAAACAAGGTGGGGAGGATATAACAACCCTCCTAGAACCCTTAACGTGACCCTAAATGTCCTAAAATATACCCCGTATGCGAGAAACGGAACCAAAATACCTTAATATTTTTAAAAATAAAGAAAAACAAAATCTGGGAGCCGCTCGCGGGGCGTGACTCCCTTAGCTCTATGTGTCGCGGGCTGCGACTGGCCTTGCTTGTTCGACACTGCATAGAGCCATGTGTCCGGTGACTCGGCAAGGCTAGGTTCGCTGACTAGCCAAGCCTAAGACCTAGTCTACTCTCTCGCAGGCCGCGAGAGAGTTAACTGATGTTTACGCGGGCCGCGAGCTACCATACTTCAGGCATATAAATAGAGGTCAACGAGCTCATTTGATATTCGTTCAAAATTCGAATTCTCTCTCAACTTTCTGATAGTTATTATTATATCCGGGATATTATACCCCTATAAAGCGAAGCTCTGCCTCGTTGTAAGTATTATAACCCTGCTGTTACCCTACACGATCGATCTAGGGCTCCGTAACGCATGTCAAGGCTCTGCGTTACTCAGTCGTTGGAGTTCTGTCTCGTGTTACACCCGATTGATCTAGGACTCCATAATACATGTCAAGGCTCTGTCTGACTCAGTCATTGGAGTTCTGTCTCGAGTTGTACGGTTAATGTGATTTGGGTTATTTTACTAACACGCGTGCATTGTTAAATTTTAATAGATAATAACCAGGAGATACACCAGGAAGCTTTACTATCACCTAAGTCAACAATGTGAGTACATTCTTCTTTTATAAACACTTTTTGTGAGTCAAATTGTTTTACCAAAACCTCAAATGTTTTCAAATACAATTAAAGTGATTAAGTCTTTGTAATTCTACAATTGCTGCCAGTATTATGGGGTTTGTTTACAGTACTTGATAACCTTCACAATTGGGCACGGGTATCCAAAGTGTGATATGACCATAGTCACAGATCTGTCGAGTGACACGTACTGAACGAGTAATTGTGTAGATATAAACATTGTAATCACCCTTAATACTGTAATGTGTAACAACTGATGCTTTACAAAATGGAATGTACTTGCCAATATTTATTGCTGATAAAATGTTTTTAAAACGCGTTTCAGGTAACAAAATGTGAAAGCCAATAGAAGCCAGCTGGAGAGCACTGAAGGCTTGAAAAAATGGCTATAAAAGTTACCTAAATAAAAAGGAGTTTTTGTTTTCAATAATTAGGGTTCATCCCTACAAATGTATTGTCAAATGAACTTGGGTTTTATCCCAATGATTTGTTATAAAAAGTTTGGTGTTTAAATCTGATAAAAATATTTCCTAACTACGGTCCTGATGTCTCATTTCCGCTGCCAAATTAATAAACACCGATACCACCAGCTCTGAGTCTCGCAGCACCCGTTCCCGGGCAGGGGTCGGGGGCTGCGACATGGGGGGCTTCACGGACTCGGATTCGGATAGTGATTTTCAAAATTTTCGGATATTTCAGATATCTGAAATATCCGAAAATTTAATTTTCATTTTTTTTCGGATATCCGAATATCCGGAGTATCCGAAAATATCCGAAAAATATCCAAAAATATCCGAAAACTTATATTCGGATATCCGAAACTATTCAAAATATTCGTTTCCAAATATGAAAAAATAATAAAAAAAAATTAAATAAAAAGTTAGATTTTCGGATATCCAATTCACTATCCGTATCCGAAATTCCGGATATCCGAATTCCGGATATCCGAAATTTCGGATACGGATTCGGATAGTGAAATCTGGTATCCGAAACTTTCGGACATCCGGAATTCGGATATCCGGTTTTGAACACCCCTTGCTATCCACCATTCACCAATAATCGGTTCCAAATCGGCCTTCCCCTGAATCGGTCCCATCAAATAATCTGTTCCAAACCCTGAATCAAGCAGCAAATCTGCAACAACAGTGGCTTCCGCTTCATAACCACCAGATTGTTTGCCCTAATTTTCGAACTTTTGTTCTGTAGGCATCAAGTATATAAGTCAGGACACTATCCATCTTGGTACCACTGTTTATTGTTTCTGTAACTACAAATCGAATGTGCAATGATTAGGAGACTTAAAGTTTCACAAAGATTATTTGATACCATCTTACACACGAAAGTCACGATTTTTGTCAACCACATAACATGTGATCACCTAAAAAACCAGAAGAAGAATGATACCCTTGTCTTTCCAAACAAATTTCGTTACCCAGATGTGTATTCTTGTACTAAGATGATCCAAAGTTATGTCAGGAACAATCGGCTTGATGACGCCTTGAAGGTGTTCGACGAAATGCCTGTTAGAGATACAGTTATGTGGAATTCAATGATTAAAGGTTGTATTGACTGTGGGTATCTGGAGTTTGCTTTTAAGCTGTTTGATGAAATGCCTGAGAGAAATGTGGTCTCTTGGACAACAATGGTTAGTGGGTTGTTGATGCTTGGGAGGACTGAAGTTGCTGAACAATTGTTTATGGAGATGCCGTTGAAAGACGAAGCTGCTTGGAATTCGATGATTCATGGGTATTTTGTTAATGGGAAAGTGGAAGAAGCTGTGAGATTGTTTCACAAGATGCCAAGTAGGAGTGTCATTTCTTGGACCTCGATGATTAGCGGACTTGATCAGACCGGAAAGAGCGATGAGGCATTGTTTATTTTCAAGCAGATGTTGTTTTGCGGTGTTCGGCCTACTTCGATGACATTTTCATCTGTGTTAACAGCTTGTGCAAATGTAAAAGATTTACGTTTAGGTCTATTGATTCATGGTAGTGTAGTGAAGCTTGGTTACCTCTCAGACGTATATATTACGGTTCCTTTAATTACTTTCTATGCACATTGCGCGGATATTAATAGTTGTTGCAAAGTTTTCTATGAGAAGGCACACAGTTCTGTAGTAGTGTGGACGTCTCTTTTAACCGGATACAGTATAAATTGCAAACATGAGAAGGCATTAGAAGTGTTTTCCGATATGTTTAGATCCAATGTTCTTCCTAATCAATCTTCGTTTAGCAGCGCTCTAAATTCATGTTGCGAATTGGAGGCTTTGGATAGAGGGAAAGAAATTAACGGAGCAGCTGTCAAACTAGGACTTGAAACCGACGCTTTTGTAGGTAATTCGCTTATTGTTTTGTATACCAAATGTGGGAATATAAATGATGGGTTGTTCGTATTCAAATCAATAGCTGAAAAGAACATTGTTTCATGGAATTCAATGATTGTTGGGTGTGCACAACACGGTTACGGCAAGTGGGCGTTAATCCTTTTTAACCAAATGATACGCAACAGCGTCTCACCTGATGATATAACCTTTACTGGGCTACTGTCTGCATGTAGCCGTTCGGGGATGTTAAACAAAGGAAGATGCATTTTTAACTTCTTATTAAACTATAAGTCTGTGAACGTGAAGCTTGAGCACTATGCATGTATGGTGGATATCTTAGGGCGTAACGGAGGGTTAAACGAAGCTGTAGAGTTGGCTAAAAACATGCCGATGGAACCGAATACATCTATTTGGCTAGCTTTGTTAAGTGCGTGTAAAACGCATTCAAATTTAAAATTGGCGGAAACAGCCGCAGAAGCCATTTTCAACGTAGATCCGAATTGCAGTGCTGCTTATACACTCTTATCTAACCTATACGCTTTTGCCGGTAGATGGCATGATGTTTCGAGAATACGTGGACTGATGAAAAACAACGGGATTATGAAAGAACGGGGACTCAGTTGGGTCAATTTGAAGGGATTACGGCATGAATTCTATTCTGGGGATAAATCTCACCCTATGACAACTGAAATATATGCGAAACTTGAGTGGATTGGAGAAAAACTGAAGGGATTCGGTTATGTTCCCGATCAAATGTTTGCTTTACATGACGTTGAAGATGAACAAAAGGAAACGTTGTTATTATATCATAGTGAGAGGCTTGCTATCTGTTTTGCATTACTTTGCAGTGTTGAAGGAAGTACCATAACAGTGATGAAGAATCTTCGTGTATGTGGAGATTGTCATTCGGTTATTAAACTTATAGCAAAAATTGTCAAGCGTGAGATTGTTGTAAGAGATTCTAGCCGTTTTCATCACTTTAAAGATGGATTTTGTTCTTGTGGTGATTATTGGTGATTATTGAGGATACAAAAGCTGTACTCTTAATGGAATATTACGTGCTCAAAGATGTTTTGGAGGCCACAAAGCTCTTTATTTGCTGAGGGAGATGAAATAAAGAATTTTCAGACTTCAATTTTTGCACACGTTCTAGATTTATTCTGAAAACTGGATTGTTTTACCAACAAAGTGTAATCTGGTGATTACATTTTCACCTTTTTATGCAGTTGTCGGGGAAAACGATAGAAAGGAGTTTTCAATCTTACTACACAGACAAAGTTCGGTTTTGCTTATACAAAAGCGGATTAAGGCAGCTTTGTGATGCATCAGATGTATTACAATTTACAAGCGGGTAATATCTTTGTATCTTTGTTTTTAATCTGCTGCTTTGCAAATTAGAGGTAACAAATTAGCGGGTCGAGTGAGATGACTAATGGTCAAAATGACCCGTAAAGAGATGAAATGTTTATGCAAAACACTTACACATGTGTGTGTGTATGTGTCTTTCATATAGAGATTTCTAGTAAATGCTAATAAAGGCCTTAGCGATAATTAACTTTAGTCGGTCTTCAACATGAAGTTTCCAGAGCTTCATCTTTGAAGAAGATGGTAATGTGTGAGGGTCTTTACTATATTTGATTAGGGTTATTAGATAAGAATAGTTTAATTAATTAATTTACTCTTAATTTTTCAGAAGCTATTTAGTATACTACAAAACACCGCTCTAATCTTGACCCATGAACACCATGGCCCCAAGAAGTTTGGCATCAAAAGGGATGCCTTATTGCCTTAAAACACTTCTTTGCAGTGGAAATAACCAAAAAAAGATAGAATGCTGAGATTACAGATAATGTTGTTTGATGAAATGTTAAGTTAAAGTTGTTTTTATCACCAAAGCATGCTTCTTTTCATTCTAAACAACTTATTTGTTGCTATATATAGAGATCTTGGTGGTTCTCTTTGACTTATGATATGGCATTCTACTTGGACCTCACTACCTTAGGGTTCGTGCTAAGAAAGTCATTTAAAAGATTTTAACTCTTCAAATCCTACAAAGGGTGCTCTTTTTCCAACCGTCCAATATGTGATCTATGTTGAAAAAAAAATCAGTTTGGGACATATCACAACATGATTTCTCACTCCAGGGTAAGTGGAGGGTGAGTTTGATATGCTTATTAGTACAGGATAATGATGATTGAGGTGGATGTTGCTAACTTCCACCATGATCACATAATTGCTCCGAGTGGCTAATAACTTGGTTTATATTTAATTTGGCCCCATGCTCGTCATTCCCAGAAATGAGATTCTTTTGGCTTTTTATCGTCAATTAACCAACTAGGAGCTTGGCTCATTAAACTTGAGGGAGTTCGAGCTCGGCGCGTGAATAATTTAACAAGATCAAGCACGGCTCAGACTCGTCTCCTTTGTTATTTATTTGTTTAATTATTTATGTTGTATATAATCATAATTATATCTATAACATAATATATTATCCAGTTCTTTTAATCATAATTATATATGTCTGTGTGTATAATATATTGTATTATCTTATTTTATAGAGTAAAGTACACTGATGGTCCCTGTGGTTTACTAAATTTTGGATTTGGTCCCTAGCTTTCCAAAAGTACACACATGGTCATTGTGCTTTGCACTTTGTAATGCATTTAGTCCCTGTCTCTTTCCAAAAGTACATGGATGCTCAATGTGGTTTGCTCTTTGTAACGCATTTAGTCACTAACTTGGACATGCTAAAACCATTAGATTTGTTGGTTGGGGACTAATGCGTTACAAAGTGCAAACTGCAAACCACAACACCATCTGTGTACTTTTGAAAAGGCAGGGACCAAATCCAAAATTTTAGTAAACCACAAGGACCATCGGTGTACTTTACCCTATTTTATATAAATAAGAGGTTCGTTTGGCTTGCAGGCCTAATCAAGGTGTATGAAGCTCGGCACACTAGCGCCTCGGCATGAAACCGGTACATTCTCTTACAATGATCATGATGTACAGGTGATATCATACCATCCACTAAATTATATATCCTTATATCAAACAAACTATGCTCCTTTAGGAGAAAAAGATAACAAGAGAGATACATGCCAAGTGGATAGCTAAAAGTACTCTTTTGTCATGTAATATAACTTGTTGAAGTCTTATTAGTGGCCTATACTACTATTATAGAGATTCATTAAGTAGTTACAAATTGGGTTTGATTGCAGAGTCAAACCTAGAGCCCCGCTTGCGGTCTGCTCATATAATGTAATATATGTGTGGGCGCTCGGGGGGGCAAAAGCAAAAGTGCACTAATTTTTAACGTTATTTTACTAATTTTGTGAAAATAACGTTAAAAAGAGGGGATCGTTAATCGGGCATCATGTGGTGGCGTTGATAGCCGAAAGACAAGGGGGTACATGCACCAATTGGCGTTTGTCTCAATTGCTGAGTGTTATGTGCCTTATGTCCAAGGCTTGATGCAAAACCACAATCGAGCCGGGGGTCTCATTGGAAGCAGCCTCTCTATTCCTACGGGGTAGAGGTAAGGCTGTCTACATCCCACCCTCCTCAGACCCTACCTTAGCTTTGCTATAGGTGGGATATACTGAGTACGATGATGATGATGATGATGATGCAGAGTCAAACCTAAAGAACAACTCATTAGACACTTGAAAGAAGGCAGTGTAATATCTTTTGGTTCCGTTAGAATCTGTAATGACGATATGAAAGCAGAGTATCTTTGTGTCATTATTATGAACTTGACTATGGTGTTGTAAGCTTGGCTCCTGAGCCGAAAGGTGCACTTCCTAACAGCTTTCCACCAATTTAAGTGCATTCTTGACTAGACAAGTGTTATTTTTTCATGCCTACTCACATTTATGTCTACACTTGGTAAAATAATTCGTGTTACATATATATTTTTTTGTAATTTTAAAGAATATGAACAATGAACTCAAACTGCTTTCTGGGTCATATTTGCATAATGTTATGATAAATATCTGTAAACATACATCTGGTCCTGTCCCATTGTTTTGTTTCCACTTTTAAAGTCTTCTTGTATATGATTTCTGTTATATCCAGATGCCACAATTTTGCTTCTAATTCAACCGGCTTTGTATTATAAGTTTGAATTTATGCACATGCCAAGGTAGAAACGGGTGGGGGTCAAATTACGCGCACATGGTTTGGTACACATGCGGGGAAGATTAGATATCATGATGCCATTTAGTTTCACATGTGATGTTATGTCAAGATCTTAATCAACTACTTGTTGCCTACTATGTTTCTATACATTAATGTTCTAATGCTCTGTTTTTCATTATATGACAAAATACACCTTATATTTTCACATGCACATGAAGATTTACATTATTGATATTTGATAGTCCTATATGGGAGGGACCCTTTGTGTCCAGAAAATCATTAAACCCCCATTATTGGTAAAGTAAATGGATTAAAGAAGATATATTTTTTATATGTATTTGGAGCAAGATTCTTTTTCTTAATTAGAGGTGAAAAGCTTATGTTGACAATAGCTTGTGCTTTATGTTGACATTATTCATGAATAATGACACTTCCTGACTGACCCCACATTTACTCTATTAAGAAGATGAAAATTTTGGTCAATTAATACCCATCATTGTGGTTTTGATATTTGCTTAAGAGGGACTACTTAACACTTATGCCCAATGGGGTGGTGGTCCGTTGGTAAAGGTAAAACCTTTAAACACCTTGGAGGTCTTGGGTTCAAGTCCCACAGACGACAGGAATAAAAGAAATTTGTCGTTCAAAAAAATAACTTAATACTTATGCATGGATCATAATTGGGCATGGTTTACTTTTACTTATGCTGCCATTATATCTAAGGTTAGTCTATGTAGCCAAATGCCCTTTATCGTCATGTAAGGGCAGATTTTATGTGTTATACATTATTATATATTTATTTTTTGGTGTGTTATTTATATATCTATTACCAAATGCCCTTTATCGTCATGTAAGGGCAGATTTTATGTGTTATACATTATTATATATTTATTATATGGTCCACACCATATAAGGTGGTGGATTAGGTTAGTGGATGAGGGTGGAGTGACACGCTCGTCATTCCCAGAAATGAGATTCTTTTGGCTTTTAATCATCAATTAACCAACTAGGAGCTTGGCTCGTTAAACTTGAGGGAGTTCGAGCTCGGCGCGTGAATAATTTAACAAGATCAAGCTCGGCTTAGACTCGTCTCCTTTGTTATTTATTTGTTTAATTATTTATGTTGTATATAATCATAATCATAATTATATCTATAACATAATATATTATCCAGTTCTTTTAATCATAATTATATATGTGTGTGTATAATATATTGTATTATCTTATTTTATAGAGTAAAGTACACTGATGGTCCCTGTGGTTTACTAAATTTTGGATTTGGTCCCTAGCTTTCCAAAAGTACACACATGGTCATTGTGGTTTGCACTTTGTAATGCATTTAGTCCCCATCTCTTTCCAAAAGTACATGGATGCTCCCTGTGGTTTGCTCTTTGTAACGCATTTAGTCCCTAGCTTGGACATGCTAAAACCATTAGATTTTTTGGTTGGGGACCAATGCGTTACAAAGTGCAAACCACAACACCATCTGTGTACTTTTGGAAAGGTAGGGACCAAATCCAAAATTTTAGTAAACCACAAGGACCATCCGTGTACTTTACTTTATTTTATATAAATAAGAGGTTCGTTTGGCTTGCAGGCCTAATCAAGGTCTATGAAGCTCGGCACACTAGCGCCTCGGCATGAAACCGGTACATTCTCTTACAATGATCATGATGTACAGGTGATATCATACTGTCCACTAAATTATATATCCTTATATCAAACAAACTATGCTCCTTTAGGAGAAAAAGATAACAAGAGAGATACATGCCAAGTGGATAGCAAAAAGTACTCTTTTGTCATGTAATATAACTTGTTGAAGTCTTATTAGTGGCCTATACTACTAATATAGAGATTCATTAAGTAGTTACAAATTGGGTTTGATTGCATAGTCAAACCTAAAGAACAACTCATTAGACAGTTGAAAGAAGGCAGTGTAATATCTTTTGGTTCCATTAGAATCTGTAATGACGATATGAAAGCAGAGTATCTTTGTGCCATTATTATGAACTTGACTATGGTGTTGTAAGCTTGGCTCCTGAGCCGAAAGGTGCACTTCCTAACAGCTTTCCACCAATTTAAGTGCATTCTTGACTAGACAAGTGTTCTTTTTTCATGCCTACTCACATTTATGGCGACATTTGCTAAAAATAATTCGTGTTACATGTGTGTGTGTGTTTTTTTTTTTTTTTTTTTGTAATTTTAAAGAATATGAACAATGAACTCAAACTGCTTTCTAGGTCATATTTGCTTAATGTTATGCTAAATATCCGTAAACATACATCTGGTCCCGTCCCATTGTTTTGTTTCCACTTTTAAAGTCTTCTTGTATACGATTTCTGTTATATCCAGATGCCACAATTTTGCTTCTAATTCAACCGGCTTTGTATGCACATGCCAAGGTAGAAACGGGTGGGGGTCAAATTACGCTCACATGGTTTGGTGCACATGCGGGGAAGTGTAGATATCATGATGCCACTAGTTTCACATGTGATGTTATGTCAAGATCTTAATCAACTACTTGTTGCCTACTATGTTTCTATACATTAATGTTCTAATGCTCTGTTTTTTATTATATGACAAACCACATCTTATATTTTCACATGCACATGAAAATTTACATTATTGATTTTTGATAGTCCTATATGGGAGGGACCCTTGGGAGATTGTGTCCAGAAAATCATTAAAGCCCCCATTATTGATAAAGTAAATGGATTAAAAGAAGATATTTTTTATATGTATTTGGAGCAAGATTCCTTTTTCTTAATTAGAGGTGAAAAGCTTATGTTGACAATAACTTGTGCTTTGTTAATATGTTGACATTATTCATGAATAATGACACTTCCTGACTGACCCTTCTAAATTAGAGGTGAAGAGCTTATGTTGACAATAACTTGTGCTTTGCTAATATGTTGACATTGTTCATGAATAATGACACTTCCTGACTGACCCCACATTTATTCTATTAAGAAGATGAAAATTTTGGTCAATTAATACCCATCATTGTGGTTTTGATATTTGCTTAAGAGGGACTACTTAATACTTATGCATGGATCATAATTGGGCATGGTTTACCTCTACTTATGCTGCCATTATTATCTAAGGTTAGTCTATGTAGCCAAATGCCCTTTATCGTCATGTAAGGGCGGATTTTATGTGTTATACATTATTATATATTTATTTTTTTGGTGTGTTATTTATATATCTATTTACCGAACATTTTTCGAATAGTGACTAGTAAAAAATGTCATGAATGTTATTGCTTTCTAACTAGTTATAGTTTGTGTTGGAACATGAATTTAATGTTATGAATATTATTGCTTCTAACTAGTTATAGTTTGTGTGGGAACATGAATTTAGTAAGAAGGTATTAAATTCTTGAATCCTGTTATTTGATTGTTTACAAATAAACAGTTGTTTTTTTGTTTTTTTGAAAATTTAACAAAGTTTATAGAACAAACCATTTGATTGTTTATTACAAATAAACAATTGTTTTTTTATGAAAATTTTACAAAGTTTACATAACAAACCATAATTCAGCAATTTCTGTTTAATAATAGTTCATTCTTTCATGCTAGTGTCTTCTATACTATGTTATTAAATAATTGGCTACTTTTTGAAAGAAAAAAAATATTGATTAAAATAAAATGATTTTGCTTGAAGTCAAAAAGAAAGTTTATTCCAACAAAACCATTATATGGTCTCTAATAGAGAATATTCCTAGTGTGAAACTGATCTAATGTCATATTCCTTTTTGCCATGTCAATGTGGCAAATCTGCCTTTTAAAAAAATAAACCCATGGCTTTATAGGCTAGTGGTATCTTGGGGGTGGGGATAAGACCTAGGACCAAGGTTCGATTCTCATAAGGGGGTTTTTCCCATATTTATTGGGTTTCCTCCTAAATTGGTGTATAGGCCTTATGCCTAGTGGAGATGGATATGATCGGGTGGTTCCGCTGATGGCACGATGATACTCCAGTGGTCCGTCAGTGATCCAAATTTGCCGTTAAAAAAAAGGGATGAATTGAATTGATTACCACCTAAAAGGCGTGGACCATTTAATCCACAATGCCATAAATTCCCTATTGGTGAATTGTAGTTTAGCATTAAATATCACATTCTGTCGTGGAAAAAGCAAAGTCACATTCTTGCTTTACATTACTAAAACAGCTTCTAATAACGCTAAAGGTATCCGATGGTGGTTTGGGTCATAAATTGCCATGTAGGACCATGGAATCACCGCTATATCTCCCTTCTGTGCAAACCATAGTGATTCTCACGGTTTAATCCATGATAACAATGACCTTTTTTCAATAAATTAGGGGATTTTGATTAGTGGGAATGATAGTGGGGTCATGGTCCACATCATATAAGATGTTGGATTAGGTTAATGGATGAGGGTGGGTTGGGGTGACATGACGCTGACGTGGAGGGTGGTGGTGATCATGTGGTTCATAAACACACCACATAGCCTAAGCTACTTAAGACCAACTTGTTAAAAACTTAAATCAAGGAGAGTTTAAATGAGCTTAAATCTATGCTCCTAAAAATAAGTTTTTTAATAAACAAGCTTGATCCTGAGCTTCATTTATCGAGTATGAGTTGGCTTGTGCAACTAAACGAACATGTTATTTATATAATTCTTATCTAATATATATCTGTAATTAAATTATTAATATAAAATTTTGGCAAAAATAACTAAATAATGTATATTATGTTATATAATTTTTTTAACATTGTACATAAAAATAGTTATAAATGTATTTAAATAAATAATTAAATAAATAAACAAGCCAAACTCGAGCTTGAAAACGTTAGTGCTTTTAGTGCCATCAAACTATTTTAGGTAATCGTGATCTACTAGGAAACCAATTGAGAAACATTAAGAACATTGATTCAACTTAGGAGGTGTGAAGTACACACTCGATCAACACTATACTTATTTTGAGTATCATGGAACCTCAAAAAGTTTTAAAGGGTTAATCCCTAGACCATGAGGGGCACCACCACCTTGTTTGATCTTGAATTTTCTATTTTTTAAACCATAGCCCATGACTATGTTTGATCTTTATAGGCAATACTTCCACTTCTATGACCCCATGGGTCATTTATACATCGGTTTTACATGCCGGATCCATTAATCATTTCATCATCATTTTGTTACACTGCCCAAAGTCCACGACTATGGTTGTTTCTCGCTAGGCAACACCTCCGCTTCTATGACCCCGAGGGTCATTTATACTTTGGTTTTAGTTGGCTTTTCGTCAACCGTGGTCCTCTAGACCATGAATGACTTAATCTAAGGACTTCCTTGGATCACTTATCTCTATGTGCGCCATATGCTTCTATGATTCCCGCAAAAATCATTTATACGAGTATGCCCATAAGGCTTCATGACCCCAAAGATCCTTTACCACATCCTATTCACCTCGTCTTTACTACATTGGACGTATATGTGTTTATTATAAGAAGTCCATAGTATCATGTGTTTAATACTTACCTGATCAGGGTAAGCAATCCACACATGATACACATGATCTATTATAACTAACACATTACTTCCCATGTAAGTAAATTCTCAGTTCATGTTTATGTTTGTGTTCTCAAATTTTTATTTTGTAAAACCTCTTTATTGTTCTATTACAATTATCAGGTTTACCTTTATTCATCTCAAAAGCATATGGAATGTTTTCATTTCATAAAGCTTTTATGCAATCACATTCGCCAATGTGATTGTTATTTTTCCTCCATAGGAGTTTATTGAGAACGTTTACTTGGATGGTTACCCCCATCCAACTTTCCAAATCTGAATTCCTTTATGCATTTGTTATTCACTATTGTGAATAATGTGTATTATCACCCAATCTGTCTTAGGAACGTCATCCTGGATGGGTATCTCATCCAGGTTTCCCAAGACTTAAATCCCCGTATGCAACCGTCATTCACTGCGTGAATGTTGTATAAAACCGTTCATACAATAATTAAAGCATGAACCTGGGTGATATTTGCCCTTGTGGGCCTTCATTGTCATTCAACTTTTATTCAATATCATCACTTGATTTAGGTTCTTGGTGAGATTGCTCTACTGTCGTACTTCTGACCATTCCACCATCACGTTGGTAGATTATTAGATTTGTAACAACCCGACTTTTTGAAGTCAAAATACAAGCCAAAGTCAAAGTCAAAGGAAGAAAAGATTGCTAATTGCGATCTGTCACTCCTTGCTTAATTACTAGTTTGTGCTTCTTGACTTGTAACCAAACTCTATTATTTGTTTGCTTTAGTTGTATTATGTGGAGTATCTATAAAAAATCGAGGTTTAATCACTAATCGACTTATCGCTAATCACATCGCTATCGCATTTTGCGTTCGGGATATTATTTTACTTGTGTGCTACTATGTGTTACTTGTGTGTGTTATGTTTATGTTGAGGTGATTAATCGCAAACGCAATCGCAATTCTATCACAACGCAATCTAATCGCAAACGCTAAACGCAAGTTAATTATGTTGATTGTATGTTAGATATAGTAGTTAGGTTAATTGTGTAACTAATGGGTAATACTATCGCATCGCTCACTCGAAATGCATCGCAACGCTCAACACGCAAAACAAAACGCCAAAATCTAACTCACCGGACCACTTGATCGAATGACCATTCGATCGGATGGTCGATGGCCATCCGATCCGCCGCCTGTGCTCCTCTGATCGGATGGCCATCCGATCGATGTGCCATCCGATCCGCCGCCTGTGCTCCTCTTTTGGCAACCTATAAATACCCCTGTCACATTACAAACAGTGATGTGGCAGCTCTCTCATTCGACCAGCGTGCTCCAGGCCACTTTTCCCTTGATTTCTCGCGATTCTGGTAAGTTTTCCACTCAAATCTTGTACTTCTATGATCTAAACGCACTTCCTCATCATTTCCACCTTCGAATCTTAACTTTTAACCATGAAATCGGCGGATTTGAGGTGTTCTAGGATGATGTCATCATGGGGTTCATATGAACTTCAGGATTTGGCTTCATTCCATCAAGAATAACTCATATCTACATGATTTCCACATGATTTCACGTTATTTTCATCTAGATCTAAACATTTTCAAGGTTAAAAGGATTGAAAGATGGTTTTTGTAACTTTCTTTCAACTCTTTTACACTCAATGCACTCAGAACTGATAGAATCGGAGCTCGTTCAGTCCTTCCACTCTTCTTTAGAGTTGTGTCGGTTTGAGATCTGATTCCTATCAACGAGACAACCGATTTCGGTTGAACATGAACATCCGTCACGGATAGTTACCTTATCGGATTGGGGTGATTCCTGTTCGATCGGATAACCTGGGTCTAATGGGGTTCCTGTTGTTCAATGCGTTGTCACACCGGCTCGATCAACCACAAAACTTTCAAAATATTCAAGTTTCAAAACGATCTGATTGTTGGACGGATTGCCGTCCGATCGGATTGCCGTCCGATCGGATTGCCGTCCGATCGGATTGCCGTCCGATCGAACGACAATCCCCGATCGGACGGCAATCCGGTCGGATTGAACTTGGTTTCAACACTCAACAATTTTCATAACTTTCAAAGATCATCAGTTTCTAACGGATTGCCATCCGATCGGAAGACCATCCGATCGAATGACAATCCTGCTGTGAACTTGTTCTCTGAGAAATGTCTAACCGACGGCTTGCCATCCGATCGAACGACCTGAAAGGTAGAGATACTTCTCTGTTTTCAAAATGCTACAACGAAAACTTCAAAGTCACATCATACACAAACACATCCATCCCAAACAAATGTTAATCCGATCAAATGGCCATCCGAATGGATTGTCATTCGATCGAATGACCATCCGTTCGGATTGTCATCCGATCGGATGACCATTCGTCACTTGTTCACTCTTTTCCGTTTAACGCGCCGTTCATTTCCCTTATGCTATCGTTAACTGTTCAGGCTAATCTCTCAGCGCTCCCTTCAATCCAAGAGAGTGTTTATTTACTAAACACGATCTATGAGTATACTCGATCCCTTTTTGCTTTAAGCACTTTTGGGTGTTACATACGTTACCTATATCAAATCACATCGATCACACAAGGCAAACACTTTTATACGCTAACCGTTACTGCATGTTATACGTGTTACTCGATGAATGCTTGTATGTTATGTTTACACAGTGATTGTTGCCTGACACGTTAGCAACGATAGTACTATAGTTTGGACTCAGCACCTGTCGTTGACAGGGGTTGTTATGGGCTTTTCTCGCATGTCACGGTGTAGATATGTGTTGCGCATTCTACAACTCGCAGTCACGTCTGTGCATATTTTATTGTCGATAACCTACTTACTTCACATTTTACATGTTACATGCTGGTAATACGTAAACGCTTTCGAATTCTATTATTAATATTAAACTTGTATGCTCACCTTTACACTATGTGTATTGACCTCTATTTTAATGTATGTGACAGGTGTTTGAGATGCTAGGATGCCTGCTTTTGTGGAATCAAGTAGGACGAGTCTAGAAACAAACAAACAATTTAAATCTGGTTATCAGAACATTTATTTGTCTATGAGATATCTATGTCTGTAATAACTGTTTTACTTTGATGAGTTATGGTATGGGACATGATGTTAATTATCTGGTAATTTAGTTGTTATGGATTCTCTTGGACAATCTGTTTCGCTCAGTGTCGCGCCCCGATGTTTCCGCCGTCGGTTGGGGTGTGACAGATTGGTATCAGAGCCATAACTATAGGGAATTAGGCAAGACTCGACCTAGTCCGGGCCGATATCTTAGAATCGACCTAGTCTATAGTCTAGGTACCAACAGACTGACTTGTGCATGCCAGGTAGGGGTTTAGCACGAGCTTACCTGCTATTTCTCGCTCGAACTCGCTGTGCACTACACTCTTGCGCGAACATCGCATACTACAGTTCCGCGTAAGATCAGCCTTTCCTAAGGCTGGACACACACACAAACGGATGATCTGGCTGAGATTTGGTGTGAAAGCCGCAAACTCTTGACCAAATCGCTCGTTCGACTCGCTATTTTTACTATAAACAAGAGAATTTACATTCTATCACCCAAACTGGGATGCAGTCATTAAGTCAGGGGTGAAACCCAAACCTTGACGACTCGTTCCGCTCCATATTTTGGGTTTTACAAAAGCTCTCACCAAGGCCTCGATGAGTTCCAGCGACTAGGGTCACGTAATGGCCAATGGATGGGTGCCGATCGCCCGGATTGAGGCGAGAGCACAGTGTATTAAGCCGGAATGTGCACCCAAGGTCCTTGAGAACAGTCGAATCACTTTGGGTAATCGACGTCTATCTAGCCAAGACGACCTCTCTTCGATTTTATGTGTTTCTTTTCTGGAACTCGCCACTGCTGATTCTGAGATTTATCGATTCTATGTAAAGTTTTATGTGATTTCATTTTTTTGTGATTTACTCACTTTTCGTTGTTCAACACTCACAACACGCACTGCACATTTATCTCAAAACGCAAACAAATCGCTTGTGTTATTCGCAATCGCTACTTGCTAATCGTACTAGTAATACTTGATCGCTTTACGCTGCTGTGAAAGATAGGTGAATACGTGCAATATAGGAAGATGAATACGTGCAAAATATAGTTGGATACACGCTTTCGTACCTATGTGGACTACATGCTTATGTGTTTCTGTGCTTATGTGATTCTGTGAATTTTGTGCCTACGTGACTTTGTGCCTTGATGTGTTCCTGCGCTTTATAAAGTAGCTTTGGGTGAAATAGTAGAATATACTCGACTTAATCGAAACCGTGTTTGAGTCCTGCGACGATGTCTGTTTGCAGACAATGTCGTCATTTGGATCACACACTGCTCGCTCCGCTCGACGTAACCACGATGACAAACGCATTGCTGCGCTAGTCGCCAAGCAAATGGCGAAAGTTATCCCTCAAATTGTTAGTGAGCTGAACGAGAACGCTAGCAAGTCCTCGGAAGAGTCCAGGACTGATACTCCTAAGGAAACTTTTAGCTTCAAGCAGTTCAAAGCCTGCGGTCCGAAAGAATTTACCGGCGAAAATGGGCCTACGGCCATGTCCCAATGGTTTGATTCAATCGAAGTCACCCTGCGCCAGAGTGGCTGTCCGGAAAACCTTCGCACTGTTAACGCCACCAGCGTCTTCCATTCCAGAGCTCTAGATTGGTGGACGGCCGAGAGAAACAAATGAGGGAACGATGCAACTTTTGGGCTGACGTGGGACGAGTTGAAGGACATTATGATGCAAGAGTTATGCCCTCCCCATGAACTCCAAAAGCTAGAGGACGAATTCTGGCATATCAAGCAGGATGGCGGAGATAACGCTGGTTTAACTGCTCACTTCAAGCAGCTGAGTATCATCTGTCCGGGTCAGGTTACTACCCCCGAGATTACGATCAAGAAGTATATCCGTGCTCTGCCGGATTGTGTTGCAGACTTTGTTCAGGCTGCAAAGACGACAACTATCGAGGAAACCTACCTGCTCGCTGCTGAGATTAACGATAAGCGAGTCAGGGCTGGTTATTTCGATAAAGCCTCCAAGAATCTGCATGAAGTCACCGTTGCTCCCACCACTGAAACTACCGCCGCACCGCAATCTTCAAAGTCCTCCCGCCGCAAGAGAAAGAACAACAGCTCCAACAACAAGAACTGTGCAGTTACTAGTGCTCCGTTCCAAGCCGTGCCTGCCCAACCGCAATCTCAAAACCGCCAAGTAGCGGCGCCTGTGGTCAATGCATCGCCTGCCAAGCGTACATACACTGGACCACACCCGCTCTGCCCTACTTGTACCTATCATCTCTCGGTTGGTATCGCATGTCGATTCTGTGTTCACTGCAACATGTACGGCCATTTCACCACTAACTGTCGTACCGGTCCTCGCCAAGCACCAGTTCAATCTCAAGCTCCTGCTCTACCCGCTCCGCAAGGAAAGCAAGCAGCTCCTTCACCCGCTGCTCACGCAAGAGCTTGCTTTGCGTGTGGTGATCCCAACCACTTCGCAAACGTATGCCCCAACAGAGTGGTTAAGCAAGAGCCACAGCAGCAGCAGCAGCCATCACCGCAACAGCACCAACAACAGCAGCAGCAGCCATCTCAGCAAGCAGCCCGCGGGCGCGTCTTTAACATCAACGCCCGCCAGCCTTAGGCAGACAACAACGTGGTTAATGGTATGTTTCTCGTAAATGGTATATATGCTTCGTGTTTATTTGATACTGTAGCCGATAACTGTTTTGTATCGTTTGAATTCGAAAAGCTACTAAACCGTAAATGCGTTAACCTCCCATCAACCTTCGACGTAGAAGTTGCCACCGGAAGAACCGTCACTATTAGTTCCGTTTTGCATGACTGTACTCTCGATCTCAACGGTCACGTTTTCCCGATTAATCTCATTACAATGCAACTTGGTAGTTTTGATGTCATAGTAGGTATGGATTTCCTTCGGGAGAATCATGCTGAAATTGTTTGCTTCGATAAAATGATTCGTTTCTCTCTCTCGAGCGGTGATCAATTGTGTGTTTTTGGTGAAGTCGCTTCGAAGAAGTTGCAACTCATGTCGTGTGTCCAAGCTAGCAAGTATCTCCGCAAGGAATACCAAGCTTACTTGGCGCACATCGTAGTAGCGGAGGAAAAGGAAGGAAAGACTCGAGTGAAAGATGTTCCCGTTGTTTGTGAATTCCCTAACGTGTTTTCCTGATGAGATTCCTGGTTTACCTCCCACTCGTGATATTGATTTCTGAATCGACCTCATTCCTGGAGCAAATCCTGTTGCTAGAGCGCCTTATCGTCTCGCTCCCTCTGAAATGCGTGAACTCTCGAGTCAGCTCCAGGAACTACTTGATAAAGACTTTATTCACCCTAGCACCTCTCCTTGGGGCGCGCCTGTCCTTTTCGTCAAAAAGAAGGACGGATCGTTCCGGATGTGCATTGACTACAGGGAATTGAATAAGCTAACTATCAAAAATCGCTATCCCTTGCCTCGAATCGATGATTTGTTTGATCAGTTACAAGGTGCTACGTGTTTCTCGAAGATCGATCTACGCTCAGGCTATCACCAGTTGTGAATTCAGGAGGAAGATATACCCAAAACCACTTTTCGAACCCGCTATGGCCACTACGAGTTTGTTGTTATGCCTTTTGGTTTGACTAGCACTCCCGCAGTCTTTATGGATCTAATGAATCACGTGTGTAAACCCTTTCTCGACCGCTTCTTCATCGTATTCATCGATAATATCCTGATCTATTCAAAGTCAAAAACCGAACACTCGCAACATCTACATTTGGTTCTTGAGTTACTCCAGGGAAACCGTCTCTATGCCAAGTTCTCCAAGTGTGAATTCTGGCTTGAGGAGGTTCAATTCCTCGGCCACATCGTCAATAGTCAAGGAATTAATGTCGATCCTGCGAAGATTGAAGCTGTTAAGAGTTGAGTTACACCAAGGTACCCGTCCAAAGTTCGTTCTTTTCTCGGATTGGCGGGGTACTATCGCCGATTCATCACTGACTTTTTGAAAATCGTTGTGCCACTTACCTCGCTTACACATAAGGATAAACCTTTTGTTTGGGGAACTGAACAAGAGGAGGCCTTCCAAACTCTCAAAGCTATGCTTTGCAATGCTCCTTTGCTCTCACTGCCTGACGGAAACGAAGATTTTGTAGTATATTGCGATGCCTCTAACCTTGGTCTTGCTTGTGTTCTCATGCAACGGGACAAGGTTATCGCGCACGCTTCTCGACAGCTCAAGATCCACGAGAAGAATTATACAACCCACGACCTCGAGCTAGGTGCAGTTATTTTTGCGTTAAAGATTTGGCGACCTTACCTTTATGGTACCAAGTGTACGATCTTCACTGATCATAGGAGCCTACAACACATCTTTGACCAGAAAGAGCTGAATATGCGCTAACGCCGATGGGTTGAACTCCTCAACGATTACGACGGTGAGATTCGTTACCATCCAGGAAAAGCAAACGCCGTGGCCGATTGATGTGTGTAAAATGCAACATATAAAATACATTAAATGAGGCATAAAACTAACCCTTTTCTAGTACTAATGTTGGAAAAAGTGTGCTTTTGTCTTCCTTTTGTATTTTCAGGATTAAATGAGCATAAATGAACAAAAGAAGCAAATATGCAGCAAAATCTAACATAATTACAAGAAAAGCAACAAACGTGGCATGCCCGACCCCTCGACAACATCTTCCCAAGCAAAAACAAGAAAATAGAAGGCTTACCACGGCCCCGTGCCCAGCGGACACGGGGGCGTGGCCAGATGTCTGTAGAAAGGACAAAACTATAGAAGTTTCTATTCCCGACACAGGGGCGTGCCCAGCTCAACACGGCCGGGGTCAACGCTAAGATTCGCATAATCCAAGCAAATCTTGATAGTACAGATACGCTTCTGCACACGGGGCCGTGCCCAGCGGACACGGGGGCGTGTGGAGCTAATGCAGACAAATTTCAATTAATGAAGAAAGAGAAAGTGGGTGGACACGGGGCCGTGCCTAATGGATACGGGGCCGTGCTGGGCTTCTGTGCTGTAACAACCAAAATTTTACTTAGCGATTTTAGTAAATAATCACAGATTACTGAGTATTTATATTTAAACATTCATGCTCAAATACGGGTTTATTAAACTTTTCTAAACTTGAAAGCAAAACAACATAATATAATTTAATTCATCGTTTTAGAAAAACGACGAAACAACTTGCGGAAGCTTCATTTAACGCGTGTTCGGTTCTTGCTCGACGCTTGATCTTCATCTGGGACTCTCGATATTCATCTGTGTTCAAAACCAACTTAAAAGTTAGTTTTGATAATTAAATAACTGGTATCACAAGGAAAATGGGGTCGAATAAATGAATTAAAGAAAAAAAATCAGGAAATCCCCATATTAATCCCTTGATCCTAGAAATAAGGATTTGAATCCGGTCTCCACCGTAACTTACGGTGGACACCGTAAGTTACGGTGGCCCCTGATTAAGAATGCCCCCACCGTAACTCAGTAGGCAGCTGGCGTAAGGATTTCAGCCCCACCGTAACTTACGGTGGGCACCGTAAGTTACGGTGGCCTCTGTATCAGCCCCTTCCAATTTTGCCGTTTTTGACACGAAAACCTTCGTATCTTTCAATCCGCATATCCGTTTGACCTACCGTTTCTTCCTACATGATTGTAATTTGATCTTCCATCAAATGGAGTTAAAATCCAACATCCTACATAATAAATTTTGAGACTTCTAAGCCTTCGACTCCTTGCCGTTTTACCGAATTTTAACCCGTTTATGCATTTTATCAAACAAACATAATTGTTTAATCCTTATTTCACATGCACCTCTTCAAATTAATGTTATCTACCATGTTAGGTTCTAATCACAGGTTTCTCACACAATTTAAATATGTTTTCGCTCGTATGCTTATTTTGACCCGTTAAGGGTATTTAAGCACTTTAGAACTTGAATTCGCTTTCATACATTTCTAGCATCTTATTCCTACATTTCTTATCAAGAAAGCTTCCACCACAACTATATGTGTGTTGGATTTAATGTGGATATCTATATGTTCCGAACTTTATCCCTCGGATTATCTTTTTACGACAAAGACTCATATAAAGTCATTCGACCCAAGAATTTACATCTTTCACTATCTTTTCTTATTCTAAGCATTTATTTAATCATAAAACTCATTTCCGAACCCCTTGCAAGGGTCGTTCGTTCGAATTAGCTTACAAGGGCAATTTGGTCAATTTTCATCCTTTCTTTACTACAAAGGAACTTTTAAATACTTGTTTGACCCAAAATCCGACCTTTTAACTATAATCTTGTTTATAAACCCATGTGCTTCTAAAACACCATAATCATAACTCAATTTATTCAGTTTACCTAAAAGATAACCGAATAACTATATTTTAACCTTGTCTAACTCTTATAGAATCTCAAGTTCTACATGATGAGTTGAATCATTATACATACCTGGCTCGGGTCAATATATTGACCCGTTTCAATACCTTGACTTAGTAGTCGCTAAGCAATAGCGATGTGCGTATCCATTTGATATTTATTCCTATAAACATGTAACTCGACAAACCATTAGTCGATATTGTCAAAGGGTGATAATTTCACCTTTTGACCCGTTTATTTACCTAGTGATCTTCGTCACTTCACCTAAATGCCAATTTCATGTATTATGCTAATTTAAAGTCTACTAGCGAAAATACAAAATCAAGCATAACGTAACGGAATCGTAGTTACGTACCTTTTAAGCATCCTTTTCAAACGCGTATTTCCACCGGCTTATCCACTTAACAATCCGGATTCCTCGCCTAAAGAGTTCAATTCGCAATCCGTTTAGAACCCTTTTTCAATCATGTATCACATAATTTGCTAAATCATCACAATCATGCGTTTTAACTTTAAATTTCAATTTCGAGCCTTCTTTGGGGCATTTTTACAAACACTTAACGGGCAGAATTTTACATCTTTTATTTTCTAATTCATGGCTTGCTACTTAGCCTTGATTAACATCAATTGAGCTATTACTTATAGAATTACACATCATATTTTCAGAAATCAGTTTCTATGCAACAATTTACACTAGATTAGCATTCTACACCCTAGTGTTCATCATTTTCTCACAAAACCCATGAATGACCTTCAATGTACTCATGAAATTTCCAGAATTTAGGCATGATTTCACATGTTATTGTCTAGGTTTCACTCCTAGACACTATATCATCCCTATTCTATCCAAATAGCAAACATGCAACATCAAATTTCAAATTTCCCAAATTCATGAGAATTTCAAACAGAGAATTAACATCAAATTTTACATACCTTACAACCCCCTTGCAATGAGGATCAGTAATCTATGCTCGATTTTCGATTTTAACTTGGTTTGAGCCTTCAATTGGTGAGATTAGTGAGTTGTTAGGGTTTTGAGAGTGGGGGTCGCCCTCCTCCTCCTGTTGATCGAACCAGGCACCTAAATGGTGTGTTTGGTTTTTATTTTTATTAAACTTAATAATATAAGTTTAGATTTTAACAACATAGGCCCCTCCACTTTTATTTAGTTTATAACTTGATATTTTGTTCTTTCATTTAATTACAAGAATTGTACTAGGTTATTTATTTCTTAGTTACTTTATCTTGTTCACAACCCGTTTTATTTTAAGTCCCGTTAAATCTCGGGCCTTTTATATACTTTGCTTTCTCAAAGTATTGCTCATCCTTTTAATAAATATTAGATTCATTTATTTAAATCCTAAAATTTACCGGGTTAAATTTTACCACTAACAGTATTTTACCCGTTCATCACTATTAACGAGGTTTGATTACTAAACCCGTTTTCGGGGTGTTACAAGTCTACCCCCCTTAAAGAGGTTTCGTCCCCGAAACCTTTCTCACGTACTTTATTAGTTTAGATCATCTGAACCTTAGTTTCGATGATCACTTGAGCACTATTCGCATATAATAATCTTACCACAAAGCATGGTAATGTATTTTTTTGGTTTCAAAGCGTATGCGCCTTTTACATGTATAGCCTCATAGGCCATTACTTTCATCTTGCATTCCGTATTCCGTTCACTTATCTGACCGAGTTTTCATCTGATCACTCGATCATATTTATTCTTCAATGTGTTTACTTCAAGCTAATTTTATTTCGACTAGCGATTTGTATAAGTCGTAACACTTTTCTGTCTTTGAAAGGTTTTACTGGCTAGACTGATTAGTCGCCGTCACTTCACACCCCGTCATTCGGGCATATCTCATCGCTAACCCGGCCTTTTGTGCGTTTTCTGATTACATCTTATAATATTCATATTTGTTAAAACGTTGTTTCTTACTAAAATTAAATTTTAGTTTAACGTTTTTTTTCTTTTTAACTAAGTCAATTACTCATATCAAGGAAATTAGCAACCCATAATTTATTCCCTTCCATTCTCATTTTATGCGAGGAATCGTAGCAAGTTCCCTCGCTTTCTCCTATTGACCCGTAGGTTCTTTCACTTAGTCTCGTGGGCTATTTCTTTAGATTTCCACCTTTTTAAGGTGAAACCCAACAGTTTGTTTCTTTCTATTTATGACCCAAGGGTCTTCTTGGTCCCGTAGACCTTAACACTATGTTTAATCCCGTAGGTTATGATAATCCCGTAGATCATCTTTTATTCAAGTCTTTATTAAACTGTATATATATATGGTGTCAAGGCACCCCTTTTATGTCTAGAACTGTTTACTTTTGCCTTTTGGGTTTCATTTGATCTTGACCGTAGTCTAAGGCTACATTTGTTCTCCTTCGAATTATATTTCTGACTTTATGACTTCTAACGTCTTTTACACGTCGGTTTATCCTACACTTACCGTTACCCGGTTCTTACCTATACTTCTTTACGACCCAATACCCGGGTTCTTTATCTTAGTGTTTTTAACATTTTTGTTTCGCTAGTTTGCGTTTTTCCAATATATATTCCTTTATGACCCATTACGTAGGTTCATTAATGTTTCGCGCTTCCATTATTCAGTTTGCGCTTACTTGCACTACCAAGTTTTTATACCTTATTTATCTCGTTTGACTTGTTCGTGTGAAATTTCATCACTTGTGAATGTCAAACTCCATTCTTTATTCGACCCGTTCAGCTTTAAAATAGTTGAGCGTGGTTATTAACATTTCTGTTTGCAAATTCTCATTGTCTTTTAGTCATGACTCATATTCCGAGTCTTTTGACTTTCTATTTCGCGTTCCCGTCTCTTGGTTTACGCATTCTTTCCAAATCCTACCCATTTATCGGGTTTCTTCACCGTAATCATTTTCAAGTAATCACTCTTATATAGTTTTAGACGTTATTTTAATTTATTTGGTCATCTTAGCGAGATCCATCGCTTTTATTCAATCAAGTCTTTTATCCTTTATTCAATTCGTTTGACTTGTCCATGTGAATTTCATCACTTGTGACAGTCAAACTTTTATCCCTATGCCTTAGCATTCCTATTGATCGGTCTGTATTTTCTTTTTACTTGATCCTTGTCCCTTCTCTCGGGCTCGTTATTCTTACGTAATACGCTTCCGTCATCCGACTTACGTTTACGTTTACTATCAAACATCTTACTTATTTGATTCATTTGGGTACCATTTAAGTTAGTCCCATTCACCCCACCCTTACTACATCGGACATAAATGTGTCCATCATAAGAAGTTCATGGTACCACGTGTTCACTACTTACTTGGCCAGAGTAAGCGATCAACACCTGATATACATGACCTTTTTATAATTTTCACATTACACCCCATGTAAGTAATGCCTCTATTTGTTTTTCTTGGAAACAATATCCCGGATATGTTTTCTATTCGGGTTTTTCCAAGTTTTTAATCTACATATGCAACTTTAAATCTCTACGTATTTGTTGCATATTACTATTCACGTAATCATTTAAAATGCGCACCTGATAAATGCTTGCCCTAACGGGCTTTCCTTGCCATTACTTATTTGCGATTGTTACGCGATTTAGGTCCTTGATTAGTACGCTCTTCTTGTCATACCTCGGATCGTTCCATTATCATATCCGTAATTCATTCATCTCTCGTCATCTTCAGACGCGAGTGTCCTTAAATTAAAACATTAACAAGAGTTAGTAATGTCAACTTCAATAATTTCCCGTACTATAATACAAGGCTTTTTCTACTATACGCGTCAACGCACGAAATTTCGTCAACTACTTCAATCATTTAATTGGGGTAACATGTATTACACGATAACCCTATGTGTTGTTTACAACACCTTAACACGCTAACCATTAACATACATGTACTTACCGGATTTGTGATCAAGCCTCGAACCGAACACTAATCTTTATCGAGAGCGTAAGGTTTAAGTCCAAGCATGGTTTTCCCCACCATACTTGAATCTCTTAAACCAGGGCTCTGATACCAACTTGTAACAACCAAAATTCGATTTTAGCAAAATAATCACAGATTACGGAGTATTTATATTTAAACATTCATGCTCAAATACGGATTTATTAAAACTTTTCTAAACTTGAAAGCAAAACAACGTAATATAATTTAATTCATCGTTTTAGAATAACGACGAAACAACTTGCGGAAGCTTCATTTAATGCGTGTTCGGTTCTTGCTCGACGATTGATCTTCATCCGGGACTCTTGATATTCACCTGTGTTCAAAACCAACTTAAAAGTTAGTTTTGATAATTAAATAACTGGTATCACAAGGAAAATGGGGTCGAATAAATGAATTAAAGAAAAAATCAGGAAATCCCCATATTAATCCCTTGATCCTAGAAATAAGGGTTTGAATCCGGTCTCCACCGTAACTTACGGTGGACACCGTAAGTTACGGTGGCCCCTGATTAAGAATGCCCCCACCGTAACTCAGTAGGCAGATGGCGTAAGGATTTCAGCCCCACCGTAACTTACAGTGGGCACCGTAAGTTACGGTGGCCCCTGTATCAGCCCCTTCCAATTTTGCCGTTTTTGACACGAAAACCTTCTTATCTTTTAATCCGCATATCCGTTTGACCTACCGTTTCTTCCTACATGATTGTAATTTGATCTTCCATCAAATGGAGTTAAAATCCAACATCCTACATAATAAATTTTGAGACTTCTAAGCCTTCGACTCCTTGCCGTTTTACCGAATTTTAACCCGTTTATGCATTTTATCAAACAAACATAATTGTTTAATCCTTATTTCACATGCACCTCTTCAAATTAATGTTATCTACCATGTTAGGTTCTAATCACAGGTTTCTCACACAATTTAAATATGTTTTCGCTCGTATGCTTATTTTGACCCGTTAAGGGAATTTAAGCACTTTAGAACTTGAACTTGCTTTCATACATTTCTAGCATCTTATTCCTACATTTCTTATCAAGAAATCTTCCACCACAACTATATGTGTGTTGGATTTAATGTGGATATCTATATGTTCCGAACTTTATCCCTCGGATTATCTTTTTACGGCAAAGACTCATATAAAGTCATTCGACCCAAGAATTTACATCTTTCACTATCTTTTCTTATTCTAAGCATTTATTTAATCATAAAACTCATTTCCGAACCCCTTGCAAGGGTCGTTCGTTCGAATTAGCTTACAAGGGCAATTTGGTCAATTTTCATCATTTCTTTACTACAAAGGAACTTTTAAATACTTGTTTGACCCAAAATTCGACCTTTTAACTATAATCTTGTTTATAAACCCATGTGCTTCTAAAACACCATAATCATAACTCAATTTATTCAGTTTACCTAAAAGATAACCGAATAACTTTATTTTAACCTTGTCTAAATCCATGTGCTTCGAAAACACTATAATCAAGCATAACGTAACGGAATCGTAGTTACGTACCTTTTAAGCATCCTTTTCAAACGCGTATTTCCACCGGCTTATCCACTTAACAATCCGGATTCCTCGCCTAAAGAGTTCAATTCGCAATCCGTTTAGAACCCTTTTTCAATCATGTATCACATAATTTGCTAAATCATCACAATCATGCGTTTTAACTTTAAATTTCAATTTCGAGCCTTCTTTGGGGCATTTTTACAAACACTTAACGGGCAGAATTTTACATCTTTTATTTTCTAATTCATGGCTTGCTACTTAGCCTTGATTAACATCAATTGAGCTATTACTTATAGAATTACACATCATATTTTCAGAAATCAGTTTCTATGCAACAATTTACACTAGATTAGCATTCTACACCCTAGTGTTCATCATTTTCTCACAAAACCCATGAATGACCTTCAATGTACTCATGAAATTTCCAGAATTTAGGCATGATTTCACATGTTATTGTCTAGGTTTCACTCCTAGACACTATATCATCCCTATTCTATCCAAATAGCAAACATGCAACATCAAATTTCAAATTTCCCAAATTCATGAGAATTTCAAACAGAGAATTAACATCAAATTTTACATACCTTACAACCCCCTTGCAATGGGGATCAGTAATCTATGCTCGATTTTCGATTTTAACTTGGTTTGAGCCTTCAATTTGTGAGATTAGTGAGTTGTTAGGGTTTTGAGAGTGGGGGTCGCCCTCCTCCTCCTGTTGATCGAACCAGGCACCTAAATGGTGTGTTTGGTTTTTATTTTTATTAAACTTAATAATATAAGTTTAGATTTTAACAACATAGGCCCCTCCACTTTTATTTACTTTATAACTTGATATTTTGTTCTTTCATTTAATTACAAGACTTGTACTAGGTTATTTATTTCTTAGTTACTTTATCTTGTTCACAACCCGTTTTATTTTAAGTCCCGTTAAATCTCGGGCCTTTTATATACTTTGCTTTCTCAAAGTATTGCTCATCCTTTTAATAAATATTAGATTCATTTATTTAAATCCTAAAATTTACCGGGTTAAATTTTACCACTAACGGTATTTTACCCGTTCATCACTATTAATGAGGTTTGATTACTAAACCCGTTTTCGGGGTGTTACATGTGCAGGCTATAAATAGAGGTGCTTGGTTCACTTCAAAGGCATCCCTTGGCAAACCACCTCTCTCCCACTTCACCCACACTCCACCACCACTATAACCCACATCCACCACCTTCATCCATTATCCATCATAGAGTTTGTGTAGTAGTCTCAGGATCCAAGATTGATAGTAAGAGTTCTTGACAATCAAAGGCCATGATTGCCTAAGTCTCTTACATCACTTGGTGAAGACAAGCATTTAGTGTAATACTTTTGATTACAAATCTTTTCGCACTTTTTATTTGGTTTTGTATTAATGACTATAATAACTAGTTTCTTATGTTGAAGGTGAAACTTCCTTATCATTTGTCTGTGGTGTCTTGGCGTTATTTTACTGTCTATATAAATTAAAAGATTTACACCATTCATATCTCTACGGTCTATATAGAGATATGTTGGCTACCTGGTCGGGGGTTAAGGGAATGGTTTGGTAAGGTTCTTGCCTTGTTCAGTGTATAGATCCTGCAAGGACCTGGGTCAAGCTTACTAGGACCTCCTTCAATACCCACTGGTATTGGATGGCGGGGGTGCGAATGGCTTGACCCCCTCATATGTAAACTACTATTAATACATTAACCCGACTACTTAGGATTGTATCCCTGCGGACTCAAACCACTTAGCCGAGGGTAACGTCACCTTCAAAAGAGGGGCCTACCACATTACGCATTAATAACTTAATTAATTATCTTTCAATATTCCGACCCTTTAGGATTGTATCCTTGCTGACTCAAACTACTGGGTTGAGGGTAACGTCACCTTCAAAAGAGGGGCCTACTATAACTAAGATAATCTCTTAAAAAGTGCAAAAGTGCGGAAATCATCAAAGGTTACACTAAAGGCGAGTCGGATCCAAGTGATTCATCTTGTCTATCTGTTTTTCTTTTTCTTTTTTTTTCAGCATTTTTAGTTTTTATTTTCATGTTTAAAACTTTTTTCTAAACTTTTGATTTGATTAGACTTTGAGGATAAACCGGTACTAAAAGCTCTTGTGTCCTTGGACGACCTCGGTATCTTACCAACGCTATACTACGCTCACGATGGGTGCACTTGCCCATATGTGTGTTTAGTGTTAGTAAAATATCGTGTTTTATAAATTTAAAACTTGACTAAAGTGTTAAAAATGGCTTAAAATATACATAAAAACTTATAACACACCGCACACATCAAATTTTTGGCGCTGTTGCCGGGGACACAAGGATTTTAAGAAAGTTAGGAATCAACGGCCTAATCGTTTTTCTTATTTTTCTGTTTTTTAGGATTTTCTAGATTTTTCTGTTTATGCAGAAGCTCAGCACGGGGCCGTGCCCGCTGAACACGCCCTTGTGCCCAATCTTTGGTACTGGCAATCCTGTTTTAAGTCAGACAGTAGCTGAACACGGGGCCGTGCCCACTGAACATGCCCCGTGCCCAAGTTTCAGATACTAAAAACAGAACTGTAAGATCCCGACGGTTGGTAATTTTTGACGCAAACATGAGTGATACTGATAATTTTTACTTTCGCTCCTCTTATGGTACGTGGTGTCAAATATGTGGCGGAACTCATGAAGATTTAAAATGTTATTTTTTAAATTACAATCACCACTATATAGACCTATTGTTTTCCTGTAGCCTTAATATGGGCAGAAGTAAAAACAATCCCTATCTCTCCCTCGAATGCTCTCAATCATCCCTTCGAGATGAAATGATTCTTGGAGAATGATTTCAAATGGAAGAACTAATTCTCCGACGGATATAACTAATTCATCTTAAGACGATGATCAAGGAGAATTATTGAGACCGCATTCGAATTATGACAACATCGTTGCTCCCAAAATCACCTCTAACTCTTGTGAGGACTTGAGCGATAGTCGTCCCTGTGTCGATTGTGCCGTGAAGGACTCCCTTCAGTTTCCGCCGATGCATACATAGACCCGAGCGATTCGACATACACCTTCTTTAATGAGACCCCGGATAAGGGAAATAAAGGTTGGTCTTGCCCACCGGTAATTAACTTAGGAATCACCCTTTCCGATAACCTTTTGCGTTCTTGTCTAAAACTAGGGCAACTTAGGTATCTCAGACACTTCGGTGTTGTTCCGTCCAACAAGGAACCATCCGATTCGGATAAAACTCCTTAAAATTGACAAAACTTCATAAGAAACTTCTAGCCACGGGGCCGTGTCCAGGTCAGCACGCCCCCGTGTCCACCCAAAGATTCCCTTCTGACTTTTGGTCAGAATACGGACAAAAAGTGTCAAAATTTTGTCTGCACACGGGGCCGTGTCCAGCGTACTGTCGTTTTCTATAAATGCAGCAAGATTCCTGCACTCTTGGACCCATTCCAAAACAGAGATCTCGTGGGATCTTCACATATACCATACTAGGTATATTATAAAGAAGGTTCTCAACAACCATACTGTCTTTTCTACTTTTGTCATTTGCCTTCTTCTTCATTTTCTCCTCAAAACCTCCATTAGAGCTTGAAATCACCATAGTTTCAAGCTTTATTGTGATATTTGTTAGGTTTTTATTCAAGGAATCTTGTCAAAAAGAAGTTTTACAATACTATCTTAAGTTATTTCTGCTTAAAAATACTTCAAAAGTCAGAAAAATAATTTAAAGCTCCAAGATTCCTTGTTTCAAAAATCTGCAGAGAGGCGAACACGAGGCCGTGCTCAGCGAGCACGGGGCCGTGTCCGAGGTACTATTTCATTAAATTGAACTCTTTTCGACTTGTTTTTCGTAGAATGTCAAGCCAAAATAGTGGAACCTCCTCAGCACATTCAAGAAACAGTCGTAGGGGACGAAAGCCTTCAATTGAAGCAACTCTTGTGCGCTATGTAATGGCACTACGAGAAGCTCTCGACGAAATGACATCCGTAGAAGAAGTCCTAATCGACCGTATCAATTATCTCACGGTGGGGCTAGAAAACAGTTTCCAAGAAATCAATCTCTTGCACCAAAGATTGAACATTCTTGTAACACCTCCCATGGAACCAATCCTTCCCCAAGAGGATTGGAACTTAGCACTTGGAGTCATTAACCCCACCAGGTGGGATGACGTTCCCACGGAACCTCCTCTTGACAACCTACCAGAAGTTTCGGTATAAGTCACACCCCCTCAAAATGAGGACGCCAATGAGCCCGTCTTCCTTCTCCCTTAGGAGATAGAAGAATGGCTTAACGATGTGTGAAGGGTCCTTCCTGGAAAAGAAGTTCTTCAAGCCGCTTTCAACCGAGAAAACTATTTTTCGGAAATTTTTCTCTTAAAATAAACTATAGGCTAGGACTTCTTTGTGGTTTTAGACTTCTTGTGTTTCATGACCTACTTATCCTGAATTAGTTTATGTTTTCTAGGACCTATGTAATTCACTCTTTATTGAAATGATGGTTTTAAGTATTAAATGATGATTGGATGATGTCGTGATAGATAAAACACACTCGGGATGATGGAGGATACTAAGGGAAACTTGAACCTACACCCCATGCACAAAAACAGAGCCTCCCGACAATTTTTCTTCATCACAGCAAGTTCAGCACGGGGCCGTGCTCAGCCCACACGCCCCGTGCTCAAGGTTCTGTAGAAAAATGCCCAGTACAGGTAACTGGACACGGGGTCGTGTTCACTGAACACGCCCCCATGCCCAGCCTTCTGTTAGTTATGATACTAGTAATATGAACACGGGGCCGTTCCTAGATAAACACGGGCTCGTGTCCAGACGCCCGGTAACATAAAATTTTGTTTTTAACACCCTTTTTACACATTCAATCAACCTAAAAACTTATTTTTGAGACACATTGAGGACAATGTGTAATTTAAGTGTGGGGGGAATGCTAAAAACTTGAATTTTGTAAGTCCTAATAACAAGCCTTACACAAAACTCTATTGGAACTGCTAATCACCCCAAATTTTTTCAAAAACTTTTCATTTTTTTTACTTGTCCTGGTTTAATTTGGGAATAACGTGATAAAAAGAACCAACATAAGAAAATATGAAACGGCATGACAAATCTAGTTAAAATTTGATTATATATACTTGATCACATTAAAAACCCATTCCCACAAAAAGTGAGTTTTGAGCCTTTATTGAGTATAAAAATACACATCTTTAAATTAAATGCTCATTTTCCGTTTCTTGTGTGAATAGCCGCTTGGTTTCTTACGACTCTAGAACTTGCCATGACAATACATTCCCGGTCCTTACCAACTTAAACCCAAGTAAGTAAATGATGGAGGCATTAGGACTAACCCTTTTTTTTTCTTTTCTACACCATTATTTTTCATTTTTTTTACCACCTACCCAAAATCCCCCTAGTTAACCCCTTTGAGCCTAAACCTTTTCGTTTCTAATCCCACAAAACAAACACCCTTTACCCACCAAAACCTTTTTATTTTTAACCCTTTATTTTAGTGAAAAACTCGGTTTTCATGTGACATTCCTTATAAAAAAAATGAAGTATAGCAATAAACAAACAAGTTCCTCAAAAGAAACTTTGTTTGAAAATGCTTCGTTTGAATAAAAGTCACAAAAATAAAAGAAAAAAGTTTTACGATAACCAACGCTTTTTACGCTTTTAGCCCTTTCTACTAACCACTAACCCAAAACCACCTACCTTTAACCCAAGCCTAACCCTTCCCCAAGTCTTCTTGATATTTACAAAGGTGTATAGTTAAAAAGGAGGAGGATTGATTGCTTGGCAAGCATATGGTAGAAGTAAGTTCCATGCCGGTCTCGAGTGTTTCACAAAAATACATCTTCGGCCGAGTGTTGAGTGATCTCCCGTGAGGTATGTGAACTTGTATATAAATGGAATTTTAAAAAGGCATGCTATGCCCAAATAAGTAATTTCTCTTATGAAATGATCTAAATAAATCATAACGAATAGGATTATAAATAACATAAAAATAAAGCCTAATAAAGATCTTGGATTCCCGACACTCAGGGCAAGCCCAAAACTTCTCTTCTACACATTCCATTTGGGAGTGTAAGCCACATTATAAAGAGTTTTGCTTGAGGACAAGCAAAGATTCAAGTGTGGGGGTATTTGATGTGTGTAAATGCAACATACAAAATACATCAAATGAGGCATAAAACTAACCCTTTTCTAGTACTAATGTTGGAAAAAGTGTGCTTTTGTCTTCCTTTTGTATTTTCAGGATTAAATGAGCATAAATGAACAAAAGAAGCAAATACGCAGCAAAATCTAACATAATTACAAGAAAAGGAACAAACGTGACATGCCTGACCCCTCGACAGCATCTTCCCAAGCAAAAACAAGAAAATAGAAGGCTGACCACGGTCCCGTGCCCAGCGGACACGGGGGCGTGGCCAGATGTCTGCAGAAAGGACAAAACTATAGAAGCTTCTATTCCCGACATGGGGGCGTGCCCAGCTCAACACGACCGTGGTCAACGCTAAGATTCACAAAATCCAAGCAAATCTTGATAGTACGGATACGCTTCTTCACACTGGGCTGTGCCCAGCGGACATGGGGGCATGTGGAGCTAAAGCAGACAAATTGCAATTAATGAAGAAAGAGAAAGTGGGCGGACACAGGGCCATGCCCAATGGACACGGGGCTGTGTCCGGGCTTCTGTGCAAGCTATAAATAGAGGTGCTTGGTTCACTTCAAAGGCATCCCTTGGCAAACCACCTCTCTCCCACTTCACCCACACTCCACCACCACTATAACCCACATCCACCACCATCATCCATCATAGAGTGTGTGTAGTAGTCTCGAGATCCAAGATTGATAGTAAGAGTTCTTGACAATCAAAGGCCATGTTTGCCTAAGTCTCTTACATCACTTGGTGAAGACAAGCATTTAGTGTAATACTTTTGATTTTTAATCCTTTCGCACTTTTTATTTGGTTTTGTATTAATGACTTTAATAACTAGTTTCTTATGTTGTAGGTGAAACTTCCTTATCATTTGTCCGTGGTGTCTTGGCGTTATTTTACTGTCTATATAAAATAAAAGATTTACACCATTCATATCTCTACGGTCTATATAGAGATATGTTGGCTACCTGGTCAGGGGTTAAGGGAATGGTTTGGTAAGGTTCTTGCCTTGTTTAATGTATAGATCCTGCAAGGACCTGGGTCAAGCTTACTAGGACCTCCTTCAATACCCACTAGTATTGGATGGCGGGGGTGCGAATGGCTTGACCCCCTCATATGTAAACTACTATTAATACATTAACCCGGATACTTGGGATTGTATCCCTGCTGACTCAAACCACTTAGCCGAGGGTAACGTCACCTTCAAAAGAGGGGCCTACCATATTACGCATTAATAACTTAATTAATTATGTTTCAATATTCCGACCCTTTAGGATTGTATCCTTGCTGACTTAAACTACTGTGTTGAGGGTAACGTCACCTTCAAAAGGGGGGCCTAGTACTATAACTAAGATAATCTCTTAAAAAGTGCAAAAGTGCGGAAATCATCAAAGGTTACACTAAAGGCGAGTCGGATCCAAGTGATTCATCTTGTCTATCTGTTTTTCTTTTATTTTTTTTATTTTCAGCATTTTTAGTTTTTATTTTCATGTTTAAAAAATTTTCTAAACTTTTGATTTGATTAGACGTTGAGGATAAACCGGTACTAAAAGCTCTTGTGTCCTTGGACGACCTCGGTATCTTACCAACGCTATACTACGCTCACGATGGGTAAACTTGCCCATATGTGTGTTTAGTGTTAGTAAAATATCGTGTTTTATAAATTTAAAACTTGACTAAAGTGTTAAAAAGGGCTTAAAATATATATAAAAACTTATAACACACCGCACACATCACCGATGCTCTCAGCCGACGAAGCTATTTGCATAGCGCTCGTAATTCTCAAGCCCAGCATAATCTCGAAGCTCTCATCCGCGACGCCCAACATGCTTGTTTTACCGAACATACTTTGAAGAAGGAAAGAATTCTTAACGATGGCGCCCAACTGGTGAATAAATCGAAAGGTATATTCCATTATCTAGACCGAATTTGGATTCCCAAGCGTACCAATTTGCGACATATCCTGCTCGACGAAGCCCACAAATCTCGGTATTCTATTCATCCCAGTGCCGATAAAATGTACCAGGACATGCGCTACAAGTACTGGTGGCCGGGCATGAAGAAGGATATCGCTATCTATGTTTCGAAATGCCTGACTTGTTCCAAGGTCAAGGCTGAGCATCAACGCCCCTCTGGCTTACTCGTACAACCTGAGATCCCTAGGCAAAAATGGGAGAGTATAGCTATGGGCTTTATAACGAAACTCCCGCGCACGCCATCAGGTCACGACAGCATCTGGGTTGTTGTTGACCGTTTGACTAAATCTGCTCATTTTCTGCCAATACGAGAAGAATTTAAGGTATAAAATTTAGTCCGAATCTACACCGACGAAATCATATGTCGACACGGGAAGCCTCGCGAAATAATCTCTGACCGTGATGGTCGGTTTACCTCGCGTCTTTGGGAAACGTTTCAATCTGCTCTCGGTACTACTCTCAATCTAAGTACCGCTTTCCATCCCCAAATCGACGGTCAGACTGAAAGAACGATTCGTACCCTTGAAGACATGCTTCGCTCGTGTGTCATAGATTTCGGTGGTAATTGGGACACACACCTACCTTTAGTCGAATTCTCGTACAATAATAGTTATCACTCTAGCATCCAAATGGCACCATTTGAGGCATTACACGGAAGGAAATGTCGATCGCCTATTGTATGGCACGAGATCAAAGACTCGCAAATTACCGGTCCTGAGCTGTTGCAAGAAACGACTGACAAAATCCTCCAAATTCGAGACAATCTACTGAAAGCTGGGAGTCGTCAGAAAAGTTACACCGATAGACGCCGCACGCCCCTTGAATTTGACGTTGGCGATCACGTACTCCTAAAGGTTGCACCTTGGAAGGGGTGATTAGATTCGGCAAGAAAGGAAAGCTCGCGCCTCGATATGTTGGACCATTTAAAATTCTGGAAAGGATTGGCAAAGTGGCCTACACACTCGAACTACCAGCGGAACTTAGTAATGTCCACCAGACTTTCCACGTTTCGAAACTCAGAAAGTGTCTAGTCGACCAGGAATTTCATGTCCCTCTTTAAGATTTATAAGTGGACGAAACATTACACTTCGTGGAGAAGCCTGTCGAGATCATGGGCCGAGAAACCAAGGTACTTCGACGCTCGCGCATTCCCATTGTGAAGGTTCGCTGGGAAGGCAAACGCGGCGCCGAGTTCACCTGGGAACTCGAAAGTGACATGAAGGCAAAGTATCCGCAACTGTTTGTTACGCCTGCTTCTTAAATTTCGGGACGAAATTTCCTAAAGTAGGGGAAGATGTAACAACCCGAGTTTTTGAAGTCAAAATACAAGTCAAAGTCAAAGTCAAAGGAAGAAAAGATTGCTAATTGTGATCTGTCACTCCTTGCTTAATTATTGGTTTGTGCTTCTTGACTTGTAACCGAACTCTATTATTTGTTTGCTTTAGTTGTATTATGTGGAGTATCTATAACAAATCGAGGTTTAATCGCAGTTTAATCACTAATCGACTTATCACTAATCGCATCGCTATCTCATTTTGCGTTCGGGATATTATTTTATGTGTGTGTGCTACTATGTGTTACTTGTGTGTGTTATGTTTATGTTGAGGTGATTAATCTCAAATGCAATCGCAATTCTATCACAACGCAATATAATCGCAAACGCTAAATGCAAGTTAGGTATGTTGATTGTATGTTAGATATAATAGTTAGGTTAATTGTGTGACAAATGGGTAATACTATCGCATCGCTCACTCGAAACGTATCGCAACGCAACGCTCAACACGCAAAATGAAACGCCAAAATCTATCTCGTCGGACCACTAGATCGAATGACCATTCGATAGACTGGTCATCCGAACGGATGACCATCTGATCGGATGGCCATCCGATCGATGTGCCATCCGATCCGCCACCTGTGCTCTTCTTTCCTCTTTTGGCAACCTATAAATACCCCTGTCATATCACAAACAGTGATGTGACAGCTCTCTCATTCGACCAACGTGCTCCAGCCCACTTTTCCTTCGATTTCTCGCGATTCTTGTAAGTTTTCCACTCAAATCTTGTACTTCTATGATCTAAACGCACTTCCTCATCATTTTCACCTTTGAATCTTAACTTTTAACCGTGAAATCAGCGGATTTGAGGTGTTCTAGGATAATGTCAACATAGGGTTCATATGAACTTCAGGATTTAGCTTCATTCCACCAAGAATAACTCAGATCTACATGATTTCACGTTATTTTCGTCTAGATCTAAACATTTTCAAGGTTAAAAGGATTGAAAGATGATTTTTGTAACTTTCTTTCAACTCTTTTACACTCAATGCACTCAGAACTGATAGAATCGGAGCTCGTTCAGGCCTTCCAATCTTCTCTAGTGTTGTGTCGGTTTGAGATCTGCTTCCTATCGATGAGACAACCGATTTCAGTTGAACATGAACATCCGTCACGGACAGCAAGCTGATCGGATTGGGGTGATTCCTCTTCGATCGGATAACCTGGGTCTGATGGGGTTCCTGTTGTTCAATGTGTTGTCACACCGTCTCGATCAACCACAAAACTTTCAAAATATTCAAGTTTCAAAACGATTTGATTGTGGGACGGATTGCCGTCCGATCGGATTAAACTTGGTTTCAACACTCAACAATTTTCATAATTTTCAAAGATCATCAGTTTCTAACGGATTGTCATCCAATCGGAAGACTATCCGATCAAATGACAATCCTGCTGTGAACTTGTTCTCTGAGAAATGTCTAACCAACGGATCGCCATCCGATCGAATGACCTGAAAGGTAGAGATACATCTCTGTTTTCAAAATGCTACAACGAAACTTCAAAGTCACATCATACACAAACACATCCATCCCAAACGAATGTCACTCCGACCGAATGGCCATCCGAACGGATTGTCATTCAATCGAATGACCATCCGTTCGGATTGTCATCCGATTGGATGACCATTCGTCACTTGTTCACTCTTTACCGTTTAACGCACCGTTCATTTCGCTTATGCTATCATTAACTGTTCAAGCTAATCTCTCAGCGCTCCCTTCAATCCAAGAGAGTGTTTATTTACTAAACACGATCTGTGAGTATACTCGATTCCTTTTTTCTTTAAGCACTTTTGGGTGTTACATACGTTACCTATATCAAATCACATCGATCACACAACGCAAACACTTTTATACGCTAACCGTTACTGCATGTTATACGTGTTACTCGATGAATGCTTGTATGTTATGTTTACACAGTGATTGTTTCTTGACACCTTAGCAACGATAGTACTATAGTTTGGACTCAGCACCTGTCGTTGACAGGGTTTGTTAAGGGCTTTTCTCGCATGTCACGGTGGTGATATGTGTTGCGCATTCTACAATTCGCAGTCACGTCTGTGCATATTTCATTGTCGATAACCTACTTGCTTCACATTTTACATGTTACGTGTTGGTTATGCGTAAACGCTTTCGAATTCTATTATTATTATTAAACTTGTATGCTTACCTTTACACTATGTGTATTGACCTCTATTTTAACGTTTGTGACAGGTGTTTGAGATGCTAGGATGCCTACTTTTGTGGAATCAAGTAGGATGAGTCTAGAAACAAACAATTTAAATCTGAGTTGTCGGAACATTTATTTGTCTATGAGATATCTACGTCTGTAAAACTGTTTTACTTTGATGAGTTATGGTATGGGACGTGATGTTTATTATCTGGTAATTTAGTTGTTATGGATACTCTTGGACAATCTGTTTCGCTTAGTGCCGCCCCCCGATGTTTCCGCCATCGGTTGGGGTGTGACAAGATTCCCACAATCTTCACATATACAGGCCTCGTACACCTGAAATGTTCAAAAGATTAGTAACTTCACAATTAATATGAGCCCGTACTATAATACAAGGCATCCTATAATACTTATTAACATAAGTAGTTGTAACACTGTCACACCCCTATTTTCCACGTGTCACCGGTGGGCCCGGTGGGGAGTATCGTGACGTAGTTGGTATCATCATAGACAAACAACACAATGTATAAACGCACAGCGGAAGCAAAGATAGATTCATTTCAACTTTAATAAAGTGTAATATTAAATATCACAATTAGTTGAAACGGATCCACAGGCGGATCAAAATAAAATAAGATATTGTTCAACAACTTTATTGTCATCCAAGTTTGCGAGACTTATGGTGGACGCTCTAGAAGACAGCCAGCCTAGTACGTGTTGTACCTGCAATTAACCTTTTGGGAAAATACATTAGTTTAAACTGGTAAATACAATTTAACTGACTCATTTTGAAAAGGTTGAAAATTGATTTGAATGCACGTGGCACAAAACCTTTTTATAACTTGGCATAATTATGCAATATAATCTTGTGAACGAATTACATGTTACTTGTGCGTTCAGTAGCCCGGATCTTGTCTGGGTTAAAGATCAATAGACACACCACATTATAGAGTTATACACTGACAGGTGTACGCCTACACCCCGTGCTCAGGTCGTGGCCATCTCGTAAGATGATGCCAAGGATATCCGGGACATGGTCATTAACCCCCCAAAGGCTTTAAGTGAACAAGACTGTTTAAACGAGCCGTTCAAATTATTCAATTAACCACCCAAAGATGTAAGATTTGATGCTCGATCAAGCGGTATTTTATATACCGTAACCCAAGCCCGTATAGGGAAAATAAGTTAAAAGTATTTACCTTGGTAAGTATAAATCACAACTAGCAAGTGAAGGTAGCTTTTACAGGTTCTTCTTATTCTAGAACAAAGGTTTATAATAACCTATTAGATTTCTAACGGGTCTTTATTTAAGCCTAAGCTTAGACCGGCTAGTTTTAAGGACGATACGGTTCAAACGCACGATCAAGCGAAGACCGGATAGAATGTGATTTAGACCCGACAAGTTTGAAGACTTGTATAATATGGGTATATTAAATACATTCTGGATTTTGAAACAAAATGATAAAGTTTGACCCGCTTCGGTCAATTTATGCAAACTAGTTACATAAACCGAACCGGACGCGAAAAGGGTGTTACGGGTAACCAAAAGAGTCATATGCAAGTTCCCTGAGTTAATATGCCTTAAATATGTTATAATATCAGTAAGATATCTTCTATTATGCCCAAAACGAATTTAAACACAATTTATGCCTCATAAGGGCATTTTGGTAATTTAAAAGATTATAAAAGAGTTTAATTGGAAATCTGAGTTACAGGTCTGGTTTATACAGTAAATATATTTAATTTAACATGTTATAACAGTAGGGTATGACCCATATGTGAAACTTATCATTTAAAACCAAACTATGCACCTTAGGGGTATTTTGGTAATTTCACAAGGGCTAAAAAGGTCAAAACTGGAAACCTAAGTTCAAAAACTTGTACTTACTGTTATTTTATAAAAATATACTAAAAACATCAGTAGGTATCAACCTTATATGTTTAATATGGTTTTAGTACATACTATGCGTTAAAAACGCTTAAAAAGGCGATTTGGAGCCGTTTCCGGGTTTGTAAAAGAAAGTTGATATTTTTATAATTCCAGAATGCCCAAAATATTTTAGTTATCAAATAATATCAGTAGAAAAAGGTTTGGGGTCAAAAGGATTTGTAAAACTCAATTTATGGCTTAAAAGGGCAAAATCGGTATTAAACGAATTAAACTTAGAGACCTATGTTATGCTCAGCCAAAAATTAAATAAAAATCTTTAAAAATCCCAAAATATTATATTATAATAGTGGGTAAAAAGTTTGATATTAAAAAGTGGGTTTAAATAGGTTATATGCTAATTGCGCCAATTAATTAACATAAAGCTTTCAAATTACGACAACGAGTATAACTCTTAATCTAGACCTCAAACTGATATCAAATTTTAGGTGCAAGTTTATAAATTAGTAACAAATGTTTCTACTCTTTCACTTTTTCAAAAATCACGTTTTATAGTCAAAAGGGCATAATAGTCAACTTTAAGCATAAATCGGAAACATGCATATAAATCGGATAGGTATTGAACCAAGTTGTACAATCTTAGAGAGTTATACATATATGAAACCTGGTCCAAAATAAGCTCTAAGACAGATCTCAAACATGCATGAACGGATCAGAACTGATAGTCAAAGCAAAAGTCAAAATATGCGACTTTCGGTTCCGATCCGGGTTTATACTGAAAATTGTCGAGTTGAACATGTTGAGACATGTTCTTACATTAATTACCATGTTATTTTAATGATCAAATAGGTTGCATGTACCCTACATTGCTAATCATGCTTAAATTTGCAAATAATAATTCTGTTGACTTTTTGAAACAAGCTTTGACTCGACAATTAACATAGTTAGAGTAGGAATCTGAAAATACCCTTTTAAGGGTTTGTTACCCACATAAATACCAACTTGTAGGTACTTTCAATTCGAGAAATGACTGAGCAAATTTCGTTTAATCTCAAAGTCAAACTTAAATTACGATAGTTTGACTTTTGGTTAATTAGCTAAGCTAGAACGAATTTGAAAGAGTTATGAATACTTACAAGAGTCCTAATTACGAGTAGGAAGCCTAATGAACCCTTGTTGATGACCAGAGAGCTCCAGAATTGAGAATGCAAGTGAATGTGGACTTGTTGCAACAATGGTGTTCTTAAATATAAACTTTTGATCATTCAAGATCATGCCACCAGGGTCTAGGAATGTTGTAAGATCTGTACAAGTGCCCCTAAGTGCATGTAAACCCATTGGTGAGGCCCTGGTATTGGATACAACTGGTTACAACTCGAAAACAGGCCTGCACTGACATCTGTTCGCTGTTTTGTCACTGGGCACTTGTAGGCGGGCCGCGAAGCCCCTTACGGGGGCCGCGTACAAGCTGGTAACCAGCTTAACAAGTTTCCAACAATTACAATTCAGTCCTTGTCCTTTGTAACGTGGTTTTGGCTATTTATTTTGCACTCTTGACCCTTAAACCTGACTTTTAAGGGCCTTGGGACATTTACAAACTTGGGTAGGTCCTTGGTTAACTTTGTGCTTACCCGAAAAGTCACGAAATTCAACGTTAACGCATTTAACCCTTCGTGCACGGTTTTGATCATAACTTTCTCATACGATAACGAAACTTGATGAAATTTTTACCACATATTCTAGTGAGTATATTTTACCCTTAAAAAGCTTCGGGTTTGCCAAAAGATCACTCAGAGGTATACTTTCAACATGTTGACACATTTAGCCCCTGTAGTTTGTAATTCCTCACTTTCTTTCATTTTCCGCTTCGTATGATCCATGATTTAATCATTTAAGATTATAAACACCATGTAGGGTTATTGTAGGGCCTATTTATCCATTGTTGACACTTTGGACCCTTATATTCACATAGTTTCACTGTTTGTCAAGTTTAGTCCCTCTAAAGTGCTTTTTCACATATTCAAAGCCTATGACACGTGTCAATACATTATTGGACGTAAATTTTAGAGGTGTTACATCCTCACACCCTTAAAAGAAATCTCGACCTCGAGATTTACTGAAACAAATGAGGGTATTTCTCTTTCATCGTGGATTCTACCTCCCATGTGTATTCAGGACCTTTACTGGCATCCCATTTGACCTTCACAATAGGCACATGCTTCCTTCGAAGTTTCTTTACCTGTCGATCCTCAATCGACAATGGTTTCTCCACAAATTTTAAGCTTTCATCTATATGTACATCCGTATGCGGTATGACCAGTGATTCATCAGCGAAACACTTCTTCAGATTACAGATGTGAAAAACATTATGTATAACACTAAGCTCTTCAGGCAAGTTTAACTTATAAGCAACTGACCCGACACGTTCGATAACCTCGAAAGGTCCTATGTATCTCGGGCTTAGCTTGCCTTTCTTACAAAATCACATCACCCCTTTCCAGGGTGATACTTTAAGCAGTACCTTGTCACCTACTTCGAAGTGAAAAGACTTACGCTTTGGATCCGCATAACTTTTCTGCCTATCCCTGGCAGCTTTCAGGCGATCGCGAATCTAGACAATCTTGTCCGTTGTTTCAAAGACCAAATCTGGTCCTGACAATTGAACGTCTCCTACTTCTGCCCAACAGATGGGTGTTCTGCATTTTCTACCATATAATGCCTCAAAAGGCGCAACCTTTATACTAGTATGGTAGCTATTATTATAGGAGAACTCGACCAATGGCAGATGCTTATCCCAACTGCCACCTAAATCAATCACACATGCACGAAGCATGTCTTCCAATGTTTGGATAGTACGCTCACTCTGTCCGTCTGTCTGTGGGTGGTAAGCCGTACTAAAATTCAAGCGCGTGCCCAACGACTGTTGGAAACTTTTCCAAAAATGAGAGGTGTATCTCGTATCTCTATCCGAGATAATTGACAATGGTACGCCATGCAATGCTACGATTTTATCTACGTATAATTGAGCTAACATGTCTGAGCTGTAAGTTTCCTTAATGGGTAGGAAATGTGCTGACTTGGTCAGTCTATCTACTATGACCCATATAGTATCATTTCCCTTCCTCGTCTTTGGAAACTTGGTGATGAAATCCATCGTCACCATCTCCCACTTCCATGTGGGAATTTCAGGTTGTTGTAACAAACCTGACGGCTTCTGGTGCTCAGCTTTGACTTGCGCACAAGTCAAGCATTTAGCTACATAAGCAGCTACAGACTTTTTCAAACCAATCCACCAGTAGTTTGCCTTTAGATCCTGGTACATCTTATCAGCTCCAGGATGAACATAATATTTGGAACTGTGGGCTTCCTGGAGGATAACATCCCGAAGTCCTCCATAAACTGGAACCCATATTCGTCCATTCAATCTTAGCATTCCGTCTTTGTCATGGGATAACTGCTCCTCAGTTACTCCCAGTTTTTCTTCAGGATAGTTAGCTTCCAGCACAGCTTCCTTCTGTGCTGCTAGCACCCTTTCGTTTCAACTATTCCTTATTTCAATGCGCTTAGCATTGATTCTTATCGGCTTTACTCTTTCTTTTCTGCTTAAGGCGTCAGCAACTACATTTGCCTTGCCTGGATGGTATTTTATCTCACAATCATAATCATTTAGAGTTTCCATCCATCGTCTTTATCGCATGTTCAAGTCCTTCTGATTGAACAAATGTTGAAGGCTCTTGTGATCTGAATAGATCACACACTTGGTTCCATACAAGTAATGCCTCCATAATTTCATTGCAAATACAACGGCACCCAGCTCCAAGTCATGGGTGGTGTAGTTCTTCTCGTGTACCTTTAACTGTCGTGAAGCGTAGGCAATAACCTTGCCTTTTTGCATGAGTACACAGCCCATACCAGTGTGTGATGCGTCACAATACACCACAAATTCTTCTATACCATTGGGCAATGTTAACACTGGTGCATTGCTCAACTTTTTCTTCAAAATGTCAAAGGATTCCTGCTTCTTAGGGCCCCAATCAAACTTAACCCTCTTACGTGTCAACGAAGTTAGGGGCGCAACAATCCTTGAAAAGTTTTCGATGAAACGCCTATAATATCCTGCTAAACCCAGGAAGCTACGAATCTCAGTAGGTGTCTTCGGCTCTTGCCAATTCATAACTGCTTCTACCTTAGCGGGATCCACTTGGATACCACGCTCACTCACCACGTGTCCAAGGAATTGGACTTCTCGAAGCCAAAACTCGCACTTCAAAAATTTGGCGTAGAGTTTCTCATGATGTAGAAGTTTGAGAATACAACGAAGGTGTTTCTCGTGGTCAGCTTGGTTCTTCGAGTAAATAAGGATGTCGTCAATAAAGACAATGACGAATTTGTCCAAGTAAGGCTTACAGACACGATTCATGAGATCCATGAATGCGGCCGGTGCATTAGTGAGCCCAAAAGGCATCACTAGGAACTCGTAATGACCATAACGAGTCCTAAACGCTGTCTTGTGCACATCTTCATCCTTGACCTTCAACTGATGATAGCCTGACCTCAAGTCGATCTTAGAGAAGTAGCTTGCCCCTTGTAACTGATCGAACAGATCGTCGATCCTGGGCAAAGGATACCTATTCTTGATAGTGACTTTATTAAGCTCACGGTAATCGATGCACAGGCGCATCGATCCATCCTTCTTCTTGACAAACAAAATCGGCGCTCCCCAAGGAGACGAACTAGGTCTAATAAAACCTTTGGCTAGCAGATCATCTAATTGCGTCCTTAACTCCTTCATCTCCGTTGGTGCTAACCTATAAGGCGCTCTCGCTACTGGTGCTGCACCCGGAATGATGTCAATTCGGAATTCCACTTGCCTATCTGGTGGTAAACCAGGTAGTTCTTCGGGAAAAACTCCAGGATATTCTGAAATGACAGGGATGTCTTCAATCTTGGGCTTTGGCTCGTCTATAGTAACTTGTGCCATATAAATGACACAACCCTTCTTCAGACATCTAGATGCCTTGAGCATAGACACTTGCTCAGGCAATCCATGCTGGGTATCTCCTTGGATGGTGAGTGACTCACCAGACGGAGTTTTGACTACCACTTGCTTTCTATTGCACACAATCTGGGCTTGGTTATGCGATAACCAATCCATGCCTATCACTATGTCAAAGCCGGCTAGCTTAAAGGGAAGTAAGGACAAAGGAAAAGAGTGATTCCTAATGGATATAACACATCCATCTAAAACAGTTGAGGCGGTTTCTATGGTTCCATCAGCTAATTCCACCTCATATTTCACACTTAAGGGTTTTACAGGCAATTTCAACAACTCACAAAACTTATTATCTACAAAAGACTTATCTGCTCCAGAATCAAACAATACTCTAGCAAAAACATCATTTACGAGAAAAGTACCTGTAATTACGTTGTCATCCTGAACAGCTTCCTTAGCGTCCATTTTGAAGACCCTCGCATTGGTCTTTTTCCCATCTTCGGTTTTCTTGGTGTTATTTGGGCAATTAGACTTTATGTGCCCTTTTTCGTTGCAACCGTAACATGTTGCATCCTTCAGCTTCTTACACTCCAAAGTCTTATGATCAGTTGATTTGCAAATCCCACAGGATCTCGTGTGAGACTAGGATTTCGACTCAAATCGACACCTCCCAAAATGGTTCTTCTTGCAAGTTTTACATTTGGGCTTATCTCCCGATTGTTGCCCATCTCTCTTAGATCCCGACCCTTTCTTGTGGTCGTCATTACCTCGGTGTTTCTTACCTGATCTTCGTGAGGTATCGTCCTCATGCTTCCTTTTGCTCTCTTCTGAATTCCTGAGTGCTCTCAACCTGACTACGTCCAGGGTAAGAGAGAGAGAGATAGATCAGCTGCTGATCTGAAGGTAGCAGGCCTTGATGCCTTAACACTAGCTTTAATCTCTGGGGCTAAACCCCCGATGAAGCGAGCAATCCTCTTAGGTTCTGGGGTTACCAAGTAAGGAACCAACCTAGATAGGGTATTGAAAGTGGTGAGGTATGCCTGGCAGTCTAAATTCTTCATCACTAAAGATAGGAAGTCTGACTCAATTCTCTCAACTTCGTGCTGCGGGCAATAATTATCTTTAACGAGAGCAACGAACTGATCCCATGATAGATTGTAGAGTGGGATCTTTCCAGCAGCTTGTATGAGAGACTTCCACCACGCCAGTGCTTCTCCTTTGAACGATTGGGATACGTATTTTACTACGTCCCTTTCAGCACAACCGCTGATGTCTACAACCGTATCCATTTCGTCCAACCAAGTCATACAATCTACTGCTCCTTTCTCCCCGGTGAAGTCCCGGGGTTTGCAAGAAACAAAGTACTTGTAAGTACAGGACTTGGTGTGTGGTTTGTCATCATACACCATCCTTTTTGAGGGAGCACTGTTCTGATTTGATGAGTGTCGGTCATCATCCTTCTTGAGCTCATCTTTCTTAAGTTCATCTTTCTTAGAGGGCGGTTTGCTATGAGCCTCAGAGTGAATTTTTGGCTTAGAGTGAGGAGCTGATCTGGTCCTGGTTCGAGTACCACTCGATTCACTATATTGCCTCTTGATGGCTTTGTTAACAGCATTTTCCACTATTGCTTGTAACTCCGCACCAGTTACAAGTATCTTAGCATTATCAGGGTTTTCTGCTGGACGACTGTTTAATTCTTCAGACTTAGCCATGTAGTCTTAATTGCTACATAAAAATAAGGAAAAGGTCTATTTAGAAGCCTAAACAGTATTATCGTTCTTGACGATTTATTAACCATGGTAAATAAGAGCCATATTAGTTAGTTTGTTAAGTAATTTCATTCAGGACTTTTTATTAGTAACTTTATCCTAGAATGAAATAAAATGTTGGCGCAATAGGCCTAGTCACGTAGACAAATTTCTAAATTAAAAATTTAGATCTTAAAGGAATAAAGTTTGAATAAATGAGACAAATCAATCCTTTTCTTGGCAGGGAGTCTATAAACTACGGCTGCCTTTCGTTTTATATGACATTAATTATAACCCGTAGGTATTTTGTCATAATCAAATATATATGAAATATAAATTTGGGTAATTAATAAAAAAGGGTGACATGTGTGATTTCGCGGATCACACTAGCCAAGAATGTTAACATATTTGCAGATGTTAACAGAGATTGAATCTTTTTAAACAGGTTCTACCATTTTGGCTAGGTCTTTAATATGACATTCAAGCTAGGTTTTACCTTTTTAAGATTCTTATTATTATCAAAAATGGTAAATCAAAATATGTTATTTTTCATTTATTCACATATTATATTCATGCATAATTTATAAATGAAAAACTTAAATTAACCATTCCAAACAAAAATTAAACTAGTACGAGTTTGCCCTAAACGGGACTTTTACATAAACAACATGCCCACGCAGGGGCCAACTAACAAAACAAACCCACGCAGGGGTCAAAATAGAAAAACATGCCCTCGCAGGGGCAGAACAGAAAGGATAATATGCCCACGCAGGGGCAGAGTACAGAAATAAATTTCCTCGCAGGGACATGATTACAACTAAAATAAGTAACAACCAACGGATTCAGCGATCCTTCTTGCTTTTACCCTTGATCAAATCCACCATCTTCTTGAACATCCCCCGGTTATGCCTTCGTTCTTGCCGCATCTCATGCCGCACCTCTTGTCGCACCTCATGTATCTCATGAAGGATTTCTTGAAATTGTGGCGGTGACATTGCCGGCGCTTGAGGGGGCTGCTGGTATTGCGGAGGTCGAGGAGGCGGTTGTTGATACCCATATGGTGGGTATCCATAGGTCGATTGTCCCGTAGCCCAGGGACCTCCGTAGGGACCTTCCTGATGGAGAGTGTTGGAGTTTGCTGCTATCCAGTAGGGATCCTCTGCAAAGTTGTAGCCTGTGTGGTTCAGCTGCTCGAAGGGATTGTATGCTGCCGCACCCGCGTAAGTGGGAATTGGGTCTCCAAAACCCAATGGTGGTTGTGGCGCGACTGGCACAGAGACTACCTCAGAGACGGGATGTGAAGATTCTCCCCTCTCTGGTTCTTCGTGGACAGGCGAGTACCGGCTGCTGCTTGAATGTGGAGGGGTGCTGATGCGTATTCCCCCTCGTGCGGATATTCGCAAGGTAGTTCTCCTTCGCCTCGGGGGTGAGGGAGGCTGAAGCTGAGGTGGTGCTGCCAGCGGAGTGACCGCGACTAGTCGGGAATCCTCGAAAGGATTCTGCTGCTGCTGTGGCTGCTGCTGTGGCTGGTGCAGGGGAGAGTGGTGTGGCTGGTGCAGGGGAGAGTTATGGTAACTGGGAGTAAATGCCCAGTCATACTGCTTGAAATTCTCCTCAAAGCTGTCGGGACCATTGTAAGGTGATCCCACAAACGGTGACCCATCAGAAATTTCGATGGGGTGATTCGGAGTTTTGGATGGTGGCATTGAAGGATCGGTATCTTCATCGATGTCCATCGGGTTGCCACCAGAAAAGTGGTCTTCGGGTCCAAGTGGGCTAACACCCATAGGCACATCAAGGTAGTCAGCAGGGTTGAACAAGCCCTGGAAAACAGGTGATGGTTGGTTAAAGGGTGATTGGTGTCCTTGGAGAGGTATGAAGGACTGGTGAGAATTTTGGGGTTCATTTTGGGAATAAGGCCCAAAAGAGTGTGGGATTGATGGGGAGGTACTCAGTGATACTGAGCGCCTAGCAGGCTCAGTAAAAGACCTCCAAAGTTCTTGAGCATCTGTGTTATGGGGGTCCGAAGGTGTTCGCCGGTGTGACGGTCCGGCCTCGTGGTCGTTTAGGGCTACATGTGCTCCATTTCCCCTTCCTCTTCCTCTCATGTGTGGCGGCATGTTGACAACCTGTCAAAAACAAACAAGTGATACAACGAGAAATATATAAGACAAAGTTAGAATTAAAACCAAAAATTTTGGATAGTTCCTAAGTTCTTTGTCTAGACTCGAGAATCGAGGAATGTGCAATTGTGTAACTGAGATTAAACACAAAAGGCTAGTGTTTAATTCACTCAGAGTTGGCTCTGATACCAACCTGTCACACCCCTATTTTCCACGTGTCACCGGTGGGCCCGGTGGGGAGTATCGTGACGTAGTTGGTATCATCATAGACAAACAACACAATGTATAAATGCACAGCAGAAGCAAAGATAGATTCATTTCAACTTTAATAAAGTGTAATATTAAATATCACTATTAGTTGAAACGGATCCACAGGCGGATCAAAATAAAATAAGATATTGTTCAACAGCTTTATTGTCATCCAAGTTTGCGAGACTTATTGTGGACGCTCTAGAAGACAGCCAGCCTAGTACGCGTAGTACCTGCACTTAACCTTTTGGGAAAATACGTCAGTTTACACTGGTAAATACAATTTAACTGACTCATTTTGAAAAGGTTGAAAATTGATTTGAATGCACGTGGCACAAAACCTTTTTATAACTTGGGATAATTATGCAATATAATCTTGTGAACGAATTACATGTTACTTGTGCGTTCAGTAGCCCGGATCTTGTCCGGGTTAAAGATCAATAGACACACCACATTATAGAGTTATACACTGACAGGTGTACGCCTACACCCCGTGCTCAGGTCGTGGCCATCTCGTAAGATGATGCCAAGGATATCCGGGACATGGTCATTAACCCCCCCAAAGGCTTTAAGTGAACAAGACTGTTTAAACGATCCGTTCAAATTATTCAATTAACCACCCAAAGATGTAAGATTTGATGCTCGATCAAGCGGTATTTTATATACCGTAACCCAAGCCCGTATAGGGAAAATAAGTTAAAAGTATTTACCTTGGTAAGTATAAATCACAACTAGCAAGTGAAGGTAGCTTTTACTGGTTCTTCTTATTCTGGAACAAAGGTTTATAATAACCTATTAGATTTCTAACGGGTCTTTATTTAAGCCTAAGCTTAGACCGGCTAGTTTTAAGGACGATACGGTTCAAACGCACGATCAAGCGAAGACCGGATAGAATGTGATTTAGACCCGACAAGTTTGAATACTTGTATAATATGGGTATATTAAATACATTCTGGATTTTGAAACAAAATGATAAAGTTTGACCCGCTTCGGTCAATTTATGCAAACTAGTTACATAAACCGAACCGGACGCGAAAAGGGCGTTACGGGTAACCAAAAGAGTCATATGCAAGTTCCCTGAGTTAATATGCCTTAAATATGTTATAATATCACTAAGATATCTTCTATTATGCCCAAAACGGATTTAAACACAATTTATGCCTCATAAAGGCATTTTGGTAATTTAAAAGATTATAAAAGAGTTTAATTGGAAATCTGAGTTACAGGTCTGGTTTATACAGTAAATATATTTAATTTAACATGTTATAACAGTAGGGTATGACCCATATGTGAAACTTATCATTTAAAACCAAACTATGCACCTTAGGGGTATTTTGGTAATTTCACAAGGGCTAAAAAGGTCAAAACTGGAAACCTGAGTTCAAAAACTTGTACTTACTGTTATTTTATAAAAATATACTAAAAACATCAGTAGGTATCAACCTTATATGTTTAATATGGTTTTAGTACATACTATGCGTTAAAAACGCTTAAAAAGGCGATTTGGAGCCGTTTCCGGGTTTGTAAAAGAAAGTTGATATTTTTATAATTCTAGAATGCCCAAAATATTTTATTTATCAAATAAAATCAGTAGAAAAAGGTTTGGGGTCAAAAGGATTTGTAAAACTCATTTTATGGCTTAAAAGGGCAAAATCGGTATTAACCGAATTAAACTTAGAGACCTATGTTATGCTCAGCCAAAAATTAAATAAAAATCTTTAAAAATCCCAAAATATTATATTATAACAGTGGGTAAAAAGTTTGATATTAAAAAGTGGGTTTAAATAGGTTATATGCTAATTACGCCAATTAATTAACATAAAGCTTTCAAATTACGACAACGAGCATAACTCTTAATCTAGACCTCAAACTGATATCAAATTTTAGGTGCAAGTTTATAAATCAGTAACAAATGTTTCTACTCTTTCACTTTTTCAAAAATTACGTTTTATAGTCAAAAGGGCATAATAGTCAACTTTAAGCATAAATCGGAAACATGCATATAAATCGGATAGGTATTGAACCAAGTTGTACAATATCAGAGAGTTATACATATATGAAACCTGGTCCAAAATAAGCTCTAAGAAAGATCTCAAACATGCATGAACGGATCAGAACTGATAGTCAAAGCAAAAGTCAAAATATGCGACTTTCGGGTCCATTCCGGTTTATACTGAAAATTGTCGAGTTGAACATGTTGAGACATGTTCTTACATTAATTACCATGTTATTTTAATGATCAAACAGGTCGCATGTACCCTACATTGCTAATCATGCTTAAATTTGCAAATAATAATTCTGTTGACTTTTTGAAACTAGCTTTGACTCGACAATTAACATAGTTAAAGTAGGAATCTGAAAATACCCTTTTAAGGTTTGTTACCCACATAAATACCAACTTGTAGGTACTTTCAATTCGAGAAATGACTGAGCAAATTTCGTTTAATCTCAAAGTCAAACTTAAATTACGATAGTTTGACTTTTGGTTAATTAGCTAAGCTAGAACGAATTTGAAAGAGTTATGAATACTTACAAGAGTCCTAATTACGAGTAGGAAGCCTAATGAACCCTTGTTGATGACCAGAGAGCTCCAGAATTGAGAATGCAAGTGAATGTGGACTTGTTGCAACAATGGTGTTCTTAAATATAAACTTTTGATCATTCAAGATCATGCCACCAGGGTCTAGGAATGTTGTAAGATCTGTACAAGTGCCCCTAAGTGCATGTAAACCCATTGGTGAGGCCCTGGTATTGGATACAGTTGGTTACAACTCGAAAACAGGCCTGCACTGACATCTGTTCGCTGTTTTGTCGCTGGACACTTGTAGGCGGGCCGCGAAGCCCCTTACGCGGGCCGCGTACAAGCTGGTAACCAGCTTAACAAGTTTCCAACAATTACAATTCAGTCCTTGTCCTTTGTAACGTGGTTTTGGCTATTTATTTTGCACTCTTGACCCTTAAACCTGACTTTTAAGGGCCTTGGGACATTTACAAACTTGGGTAGGTCCTTGGTTAACTTTGTGCTTACCCGAAAAGTCACGAAATTCAACGTTAACGCATTTAACCCTTCGTGCACGGTTTTGATCATAACTTTCTCATACGATAACGAAACTTGATGAAATTTTTACCACATATTCTAGTGAGTACATTTTACCATTACAAAGCTTCGGGTTTGCCAAAAGATCACTCAGAGGTATACTTTCAACATGTTGACACATTTAGCCCCTGTAGTTTGTAATTCCTCACTTTCTTTCATTTTCCGCTTCGTATGATCCATGATTTAGTCATTTAAGATTATAAACACCATGTAGGGTTATTGTAGGGCCTATTTATCCATTGTTGACACTTTGGACCCTTATATTCACATAGTTTCACTGTTTGTCAACTTTAGTCCCTCTAAAGTGCTTTTTCACATATTCAAAGCCTATGACACGTGTCAATACATTATTGGACGTAAATTTTCGTGGTGTTACAAATACCCCGTGTTTCGAAAGTCAGAGTTAAAATCAAGACTGAAGTCAAAGGGAGACAAGATTGCTGATTGCCATCTATCACTCCTTGCTCAAATCCTGTTTTGACTTCTTTGACTCGTATATATAGTCTTTTATGCTTTACGTTAGTTGTATTATGTGGAGTACTTATTAATAATCGAGGTTTATTCGATATTTATCGCATGTTTTATCGCTTTATCGTTGATCGCAATCGCACTCGCAACTCGAATTACGCAATCTGGTTATTGTTCTTATGTGTGTGTGTGCCTTATGTGTTACTTGTGCATGTTTATTTATGTTATATTGAGATGATAAATCGAAACACAATCGAAACTCAATCGCAATCGAATCGCAAACGCTAAATGAATGTTAAATAAGGATGATTGTATATTGATATAGTAGTTGGGATTAAAAGTAATTTGAATAGGAAACTCTATCGCATCGCATCGCAACACTCAGCACGCGAATCGAAACCGCAAAACCTATCGCGCCGTTCACTCCAATCGAGTGGCCAGCTGATCGACCAGCCCTCTCCTCCCCTTTTCTTTTATGGAAACCCTATAAATACCCCTGTCAACATCACAAACTTACCTTTTCTGCACCTCTCATCCGACCAACGCTTCTTGCCCACTTTTCTTCAGATTTCTCGCGATTCTTGTAATTTTTCCATCTAAATCTTGTACTTTCTCGATCTACACGCACTCCTACACCTTTCTATCTTTTGAATCTTAACTTTTAACCATGAAATCACTAGATTTGAGGTGTTCTAGGGTGATGTCATCAAGGTGTTCTTATGAACTTCATGTTTTGGCATCAATCCTCCAAGAACAACTTAGATCTGAACGATTTCCACACAAATAAACAAAGATCTTGCATAAGATCTGAACATATTCATGGTGAAAAAGGATTGGAAGATGGTTTCTAACTTTTTTTCAACTCTTTTACACTCAATGCACTCAAAATCGATAGGATCAGACCTTGTTCTAACCTTCTACTCCTTCTTGGTGATGTGTTAGTTCAAGATTCGAGTTCTACCAACGAGACAACCAATTTCGGGTTAAGCAAGAACAACCATCTTGAACCGGTTAACTGGTTGAACTTGGGTGATTCCTGTTCAATCGGGTCAATTGTGTCAAGATGGGGTTCTGTTGATTAGCATGTTATCCACCGTCTCGATAAAACTACAAATCATCGAAAACAACCAAGTGTAAGACGATCAGGCCGGCCAGGACGGAGTGCCCCCTCTTGTCACCCAATCGGGTTTTGCCACCTGATCGGCTTACACCTTGGCCCCACACTCAACTTTTATTTTTCAAACTTTTGAGGTTGAACATTGAACGTAATGCTGTCCGATCGGATTACCACCCGATCGGATTACCACTCGACCATGAGATGTTTTGACTTCAACAATTAAACAATTTTCAACATGTTCAATGCACAAGGGTTGCCACCCGATCGGACTACTATCCGATCGAAGTGAAAAACTGCTGTGAACTTGTTCTCACTAAAGTGTCCAACCAATCGGTTTGTCGTCCGATCGAACGGTCGTTCGATCGACCGACCTGAAGGGTGGAGCTACTCCTATGTTTTCAAAATGCTACAATGAAAACTTCAAAAGACAAGCCATCATACAAAAACACATCCTTCCTAAATGAAGTAATAATCCACTCGAAAGGTCACCTGATCGGATGACCATCTGAGCGGATTGTCACCCGATCGACCGGCCACCCGATCGGATTGCTGTTCGACCCACTGACACTTTGTATCGTTTTACGTGCCACTTATCATTTATACTATCATTCTTATCAGGCTAATCTGACACTCTAGCGCTCCCTTCAATCCATCAATCGCTGTGAGTATACTCGAACCCTTTTTGCTTTACGCACTTTTGGGTGTTACATAGGTTACTTATACTAAATCACATCGAACACACTACATAATACTTTAACACTAACCTTTACCGCATGTTATACGTGACTTAATGAATGCTTGTTTGTTATGTTTACACATGGAATGATGTCTACCTGCCTTAGCAACGATAGTACTATAGTTTGGACTCAGCACCTGTTCACTCAGGGGTTGTTAAGGACAATTTGTTACATGGCTCACAGTGGTGAGTGTGTATTACGAACTACCTTGGGCAGTCAACCCGCAGTCATTGGTATTGATAGATTCATGTCGATAACTTACGTGCTTCGTTTCACACTGTGTACGTGCTGGTTATGCGTAAACGATTTCGAACTCTATATGCTATTATCAAACTGGTATGCTCACCTTTACACTATGTGTATTGACTTTTACTTTAACATATGTGACAGGTGCTTAGGATGTTTATATGCTTGGCTTGCTGTGAAATCGAGGCTAGGAAAGGTCTAGAAATAAATAAACAATTGTCTGTATTTGAAATCTGAGTTGTCGGAACAGAACAATTTGACTAGATCTTGTCTGTAATAATTATGTTAACTTTTATGACATGGTATGGGACATGTTGCTTTAAATAATTGGTAAATATAGTTGGTATGGAAACTTCTGGACAATCTGTTTCGCTCAGTGCCACGCCCCGATGTTTTCGCCATCGGTTGGGGTGTGACAGATTGGTATCAGAGCCATAACTATAGGGAATTAGGCAAGACCCGACTTAGTCCGGGTCGATGTCTTAGAAACGACCTAGTCTATAGTTAGGAACCAATAGACCGACTTGTGCATCACATGTAGGGATTATGTACGAGCTTACTGCTATTTCTCACTATTCTCACCTATGCTACACTATTTCTGCACTTTGAATTTTCGAAAATGAACGAGCGATTTGGTCGAGATTAGGTGTGAAAACCGCAAACTCTCGACTAAAATTACTTGTTTAACCCACATTTTTTCCACAAACAGGAGGCATTGTGCTGAATCAAGAGTGAAATCCATACTTTGGCGCATAAATCCTCTTTATTTTTATCAAAACAGGAACGAAGTTGCTAAGTCAGGGATGAAACCCGAACCTTGGCGACTTGTTCCGATCTCATTTTAGGTTTTACAAAACTCTCACCAAAGTCTCGACGGACTCCAACGACTAGAAGTCACGATATGACTGGAAGGATGCGTCCCAATCGCCTAGATTCGAGGCAAGAGCACAGTCTCGAAGGCCAAAGTGTGTATCAAGAGTCTTTGTGAATAGTCGAAGCACTTTGGCTAGTCAATGACTAATAGCCGCAGACAATCTATTCTCGATTTTTATGAGTTTCGATTCTGAGCTCGTTACTGCTGACTCTGATATTTGTCGATTTTATGTGGATTTTGTGTATTTTAGGTGAATTATCTGTTTACGTGTTACGATTTTTGGTGATTTACTCGCTTTCTGTTTTCGCTGTTGATCAACACACACGACTCGCACTGCACATCTATCTCAACACGCTAACAAATCGACATTATTGGGGATTATACGCATGCTATACTACTCGCTATGTTAATCGCGGACGCTATTCTTAAACGCTCGCGGACTTTGAATAATAGGTTTCTGTATTCTGACTGCTCTCATGTGCTTCTAGGTAAATTACGTGTTTATACGCCTCTGTGCTTTGTGATTATGTGCCTTACATGCTTATGTGCTTCTGTGCTCATGTGAATCTGTGATTATATGCCTATCTGTCTACGTGATTATACGTGTTTATGAGCTTTAGTAGTATTAGACGTGTGAGGTGAGATTCGACTATGTTGTGTTTGAGTCCTATGACGATGTCTGTTGCAGACAATGTCGTCATCTGGATCCCGTCACACGTGCACTACTCGCCAAAACCAGAAAGACAAACGCCTGCACTCGTCGCCAAGCAAATGGCAACGGTTATTCCTCAGATCTTGAGTGAACTATACGAGAATATGAGCAAATCATCCGAAGAATCCAGGACCGAGACTCCTAAAGCTGCTTTCAGCTTCAAACAGTTCAAGGCATGCGAACCGAAAGAGTTCACTGGCGAAGATGGCCCCACGGATTTGTTTCAATGGTACGACTCGATCGAGGTCACCCTGCGTCAGAGTGGATGTCTTGACAATCTCCGCACTTTGAATGCTACCGGCGTCTTCCAGTCCCGCGCTCTAGACTGGTGGACGACCGAAAGAAACAAACGCGAAAATGACGTAGCTTATGGTCTGTCATGGGATGAGTTGAAGAATGTTATGCTCAAAGAATTTTGCCTTCCCCATGAGCGCCAGAAGTTGGAGGACGAATTCTGGCACATCAAGCAGAAAGATGGTGACAACGCTGCCCTGACTGCTCGCTTCAAGCAGCTCAGTATCATCTGCCCCGACCAAGTCAAGACTGTTGACATGATAATCAAGAAGTACATCCAAGCCCTGCCAGATTGTGTTGCAGATTTCGTGCATGCTGCCAAACCAGTAACGATCGATGAAACCTACTTGCTTGCCGCTGAAATCAACGACAAGCGCGTCAAAGCTGGTTTTTGGGATAAAGCTTCGAAGAACCTGCACCAAGCTACCACCACCACACCAACCGTCGAAACCACCACCCCTCAGTCATCAAAGCCCTTACTTTGCAAGAATAAGAACAACAACAGCAGCTCCAGCAACAAGAACTGTTCTATCACTACTACTTCTGCTCCACTTCAAGCCGTACTGGCTCAGCAGTAGTCGCAGCACCGACCAGCACCAGTTACCTATGCACCGCCTGCAAAGCATGCATACACTGGTCCCTACCCTGCCTGCCCGACATGTACTTATCATCACCCGGTGGGTATCGCCTTTTGATTCTGCATGCACTGCAATATGTACGGCCACTTCACTGGTAATTGCCGTAATGGTCCTCGACAAGCACCCGCTCAAGCTACTGCTCATCAAGCTCTACTTCCAGCTCCTCAAGGCCAACAAGCAGCTCAGGCACCCGCAATCAACACCAGAGTCTGCTTCACGTGTGGTGATCCCAACCACTTCACGAACATGTGCCCAAACAGGGTTGTGAAACAAGAGCCCCAGCAACAGCAACAGCAGCAGCAACAGCCTCAACAGCAACAGCAACAAGCCGCCCGGACCAGAACTTTCAACATCAATGCGCGCCAAGCCCAGCCTGACAACAACGTGGTCAATGGTACGTTCCTTGTGAATGGTATTTATGCTTCGTGTTAGTTTGATACTGGAGCCGATAACTATTTTGTGTTGTTCGAATTCGAGAAGCTCCTTAATCGTAAGCGCTCCCATCTTCCCTCGATGTTCGATGTCGAAGTTGCCACCGGAAGAACCGTCGCCGTCAATTCTGTTCTTCGTGATTGTACACTTGAGCTCAACAATCAGATCTTCCCAATCAACCTCATCCCAATGCAACTTGGAAGTTTTGACGTCATAGTAGGCATGGACTTTCTTCGTGAAAACCATGCTGAAGTTGTGTGCTTTGATAAAATGATTCGATTCTCACTTGCAAATGGTGATGTATTATGTGTTTATGGCGAAACTGCTTCGAAAGGTCTCAAGCTCATGTCATGTGTCCAAGCTAGTAAGTATCTCCACAAGGAATACAGAGCTTTCTTGGCTAACATTGTAGTAGCGGAGAAGGAAAAGAAAGGAAAGACGGAAGTAAGCGATGTTCCCGTTGTGTGTGAATTTCCGAACGTGTTTCCTGATGATCTCCCAGGTTTACCACCAAGTCTTAATATCGACTTTCATATCGTCCTCATGCCTGGAGCAAACCCCATTGCTAGAGATCCTTATCGACTCGCTCCGTCCGAAATGCGTGAACTCTCGAGTCAGCTCCAGGAACTGCTTGATAAAGGCTTCATTCGCCCGAGCACCTCTCTATGGGGCCACCAGTCTTTTTTGTCAAAAAGAAGGATGGGTCGTTCAGGATGTGCATCGACTATCGAGAATTGAATAAGTTGACAATCAAGAATCACTATCCCCTGCCTCGCATCGATGATTTGTTTGACCAGCTACAAGGTGTTACATGTTTCTCGAAGATCGATCTACGGTCAGGCTATCACCAACTACGCATTCAAGAGGAGGATATACCCAAAACCGCTTTTCGCACCCGATACGGTTACTATAAGTTCGTTGTTATGCCTTTTGGTTTAACCAACGCACCCGCGGTTTTCATGGATCTGATGAATCGCGTGTGTAAACCTTATCTCGACCGCTCCGTCATCGTGTTCATCGATGATGTATTGATCTATTCCAAGTCGAAAGCCGAACACGCGCAACATCTACGTTTGGTTCTCGAGCTACTTCAGGGAAATCGACTCTATGCCAAGTTCTTCAAGTGCGAATTCTTGCTGTAGGAGGTTCAATTCCTCGGTCACATCGTCAATAGTCAAGGTATTCACGTCGATCCCGCGAAGATTGAAGCAGTTAAGAGTTGGATTACACCTAAGAACCCGTCTGAAGTCCGTTCTTTCCTCGGACTAGCGGGCTATTATCGTCGATTTATCGAAGGGTTCTCAAAAATCGTTGTACCGCTTACCGCTCTCACGTATAAAGACAAGCCTTTTGTTTGGGGAACTAAACAAGTGTCTGCTTTCCAAACCCTAAAGCACATGCTTTGCAATGCTCCCGTTCTCACTTTACCCGACGGAAACGACGACTTTATTGTCTATTGTGATGCCTCGAACCTTGGTCTTGGTTGTGTCCTCATGCAACGGGACAAGGTCATTGCTTACGTATCTCGTCAGCTCAAAATCCACGAGAAGCACTATACAACCCATGACCTCGAGCTAGGCGCCGTTGTTTTTGCGTTAAAGATTTGGCGACACTACCTGTATGGTACCAAGTGTACGATCTTCACCGATCATAGGAGCCTACAACATATCTTTGACCAGAAGGGGCTTAATATGCGTCAACACCGATGGGTAGAACTTCTCAACGATTACAACTATGAGATACGTTATCACCCAGGCAAAGCAAATGTCGTTGCCGACGCCCTCAGCAGACGGAGCTATCTGCTCAGCATTCGAAATATCCATGCCCAATACGATCTCGAAACCCTCATCCGTGAAGCCCAGCATGCCTGTTTTAATGAGCGCACTCTAAAGAAAGAAATAATCTACCATGATGGAGCCCAGCTGGTGAATAAGTCGAATGGGATATTCCACTTTCTGGACCGAATTTGGATCCCTAAGCGGACCAATTTACGACAGATATTGATGGACGAAGCCCACAAATCTCGGTACTCTATTCATCCCGGTGCCGATAAAATGTACTAAGACCTTCGTTACAAGTACTGGTGGCCGGGCATGAAGAGGGATATTACTCTCTACGTTGGGAAGTGTCAGACTTGCTCGAAAGTCAAGGCTGAACACCAAAGACCCTCTGGCTTACTCGAACAACCCCCGATCCCTATGTGGAAGTGGGAAAGTACAGCTATGGACTTCATAACAAAACTTCCGCGCACGCCATCAAGTCACGACAGCATCTGGGTTGTCGTTGACCATTTGACCAAATCTGCTCACTTTTTGCCAATACGGGAAGACTACAAGGTAGAAAGATTTGCCCGAATCTACACCAATGAGATCATTTGTCGACATGGGACGCCTCGCGACAACATCTCTGACCGTGATGCTCGGTTTACCTCGCGCCTGTGGGAAATGTTTCAAACGGCTCTCGGTACTACGCTTAATCTAAGTACCGCATTCCACCCTCAAACCGACGATCAGACTGAGAGAACGATTCGTACCCTTGAAGACATGCTCCGTTCATGTGTCATAGATTTCGGTGGTAATTGGGACGCTTACCTGCCATTAGTCGAATTCTCGTATAATAACAGTTATCATTCCAGCATTCAAATGGCACCATTTGAGGCTTTATACGGAAGAAAATGTCGAGCGCCTATTGTATGGCACGAGATCGGGCACTCGCAATTAACCGGTCCTGAGCTACTGCAAGAAACGACTGACAAAGTCCTCCAAATTCGAGACAATCTGCTGAAAGCTCAGAGTCGTCAGAAAAGTTACGCCGATAGACGACACAAGCCCCTTGAATTTGACATTGGCGACTACGTACTCCTAAAGGTATCACCTTGGAAGGGTGTGGTCAGATTCGACAAGAAAGGGAAACTAGCGCCTCGATATGTTGGACCTTTTAAGATTCTGGAAAGGACCGAAAAAGTCGCCTACAGACTCGAACTAACAGAGGAACTTAATAACGTCCACCCGACTTTCCACGTTTCGAACCTTCGAAAGTGTCTGGTTGAGCATGATTTAATTGTACCCCTCGATGATCTCCAAGTAAACGAAACACTACACTTCGTGGAGAAGCCTGTCGAAATCATGGATCGCCAAACCAAGCAGCTCAGACGCTCGCGCATTCCCATTGTGAAAGTCCGATGGAAAGGCAAACGAGGCGCAGAGTTCACTTGGGAACTCGAAAGCGACATGTAGGCGAAGTACCCGCAGTTGTTTGTTACGGCTTCGTCCTAATTTCGGGACGAAATTCCCTCAACTAGGGGACGCTGTAACACCCCGTCTTTCGAAAGTCAAAGTCAAAATCAAGACTGAAGTCAAAGGGAGACAAGATTGCTGATTGCAATCTGTCACTCCTTGCTCAAATCCTGTTTTGACTTCTTTGACTCGTATATATAGTCTTTTATGCTTTACGTTAGTTGTATTATGTGGAGTACTTATTAGTAATCGAGGTTTATTCGATATTTATCGCATGTTTTATTGCTTTATCGCTGATCGCAATCGCACTCTCAACTCGAATTACGCAATCTGGTTATTGTTCTTATGTGTGTGTGTGCCTTATGTGTTACTTGCGCATGTTTATTTATGTTATATTGTGATGATCAATCGAAATGCAATCGAAACTCAATCACAATCGAAACTCAATCGCAATCGAATCGCAAATGCTAAACGAATGTTAAATAAGGATGATTGTATGTTGATATAGTAGTTGGGATTAAAAGTAATTTGAATAGGAAACTCTATCGCATCGCAACGCTCAGCACGCGAATCGAAACCGCAAAACCCATCGCGCCGTTCACTCCAATCGAGTGGCCAGCCGATCGAGCTGCCACCCGATCGAGCTGCCACCCGATCGGGTTACCACCCGATCGACCAACCCTCTCCTCCCCTTTCCTTTTATGGAAACCCTATAAATACCCCTGTCAACATCACAAACTTACCTTTTTTGCACCTCTCGTCCGACCAGCGCTTCTTGCCCACTTTTCTTCAGATTTCTCGCGATTCTTGTAAGTTCTCCATCTAAATCTTGTACTTTCTTGATCTACACACTCCTACACCTTTCTATCTTTTGAATCTTAACTTTTAACCGTGAAATCACTAGATTTGAGGTGTTCTAGGGTGATGTCATCATGGTGTTCTTATGAACTTCATGTTTTTCCATCAATCCACCAAGAACAACTTAGATCTGAACGATTTCCACACAAATAAACAAAGATCTTGCATAAGATCTGAACATATTCATGGTGAAAAAGGATTGGAAGATGGTTTCTAACTTTCTTTCAACTCTTTTACACTCAATGCACTCAAAATCGATAGGATCGGACCTTGTTCTAACCTTCTACTCCTTCTTGGTGATGTGTTAGTTCAAGATCTGAGTTCTACCAACGAGACAACCGATTTCGGGTTAAGCAAGAACAACCATCTTGAACCGGTTAACTGGTTGAACTTGGGTGATTCATGTTCAATCGGGTCACTTGTGTCAAGATGGGGTTCTATTGATTAACATGTTGTCACACCGTCTCGATAAAACTACAAATCATCGAAACAACCAAGTGTAAGATGATCAGGCTGGCCAGGACGGAGTGTCGCCCGATCAGACTGCTGTCCGATCGGATTGTCACCCGATCGGGTTGCCACCCGATCGGCTTACACCTTGGCCCCACACTCAACTTTTATTTTTCAAACTTTTGAGGTTGAACATTGAACGAAATGTTGTCCGATCGGATTACCACTCGACCATGAGATATTCTGACTTTAACACTTAAACAATTTTCAACATGTTCAATGCACAAGGGTTGCCACCCGATCGGACTACCATCCGATCGAAGTGACAAACTGCTGTGAACTTGTTCTCACTAAAGTGTCCAACCATTCGGTTTGTCGTCCGATCGATCGAACGGTCGTTCGATCGACCGACCTGAAGGGTGGAGATACTCCTATGTTTTCAAAATGCTACAACGAAAACTTCAAAAGACAAACCATCATACACAAACACATCTTTCCCAAACGAAGTAACAATCCACTAGAAAGATCACCCGATCGGATGACCATCCGAGCGGATTGTCACCCGATCAACCGGCCACCTGATCGGATTGCCACCAGATCGGATTGCTGTTCGACCCACTGACACTTTGTATCGTTTTACGCGCCGCTTATCGTTTATACTATCATTCTGATCAGGCTAATCTCACTATTTAGCGCTCCCTTCAATCCATCAATTGCTGTGAGTATACTCGAACCCTTTTTGCTTTACGCACTTTTGGTTGTTACATACGTTACTTATACTAAATCACATCGAACACACTACGCAATACTTTAACGCTAACCTTTACCGCATGTTATACGTGACTTAATGAATGCTTGTTTGTTATTTTTACACATGGAATGCTGTCTACCTACCTTAGCAACGATAGTACTATAGTTTGGACTCAGCACCTGTTCACTCAGGGGTTGTTAAGGACAATTTGTTACATGGCTCACAGTGGTGAGTGTGTATTACGAACTGCCTTGGGCAGTCAACCCGCAGTCATTGGTATTGATAGGTTCATGTTGATAACTTACGTGCTTCATTTCACACTGTGTACGTGCTGGTTATGCGTAATCGATTTCGAACTCTATATGCTATTAAAAACTGGTATGCTCACCTTTACACTATGTGTATTGACTTTTATTTTAACGTATGTGACATGTGCTTAGGATGTTTATATGCTTGGCTTGTTGTGAAATCAAGGCTAGGAAAGGTCTAGAAATAAATAAACAATTGTATGTATTTGAAATCTGAGTTGCCGAAACAGAACAATTTGACTAGATCTTGTCTGTAATAATTATGTTATATTTTATGACATGGTATGGGACATGTTGCTTTAATTGGTAAATATAGTTGTTATGGAAACTTCTGGACAATCTGTTTCACTCAGTGCCACGCCCCGATGTTTCCACCATCGGTTGGGGTGTGACAGTAGTTCACTAACCATGCTAGTCTTTTACCAATTCATTTGGGGTAATGTGCGTTCGCACGATATCCCTATATGTTGTTTGCACAACTTTCAACCATGCTAGATTGTTATTATTCATAATAATTCACCGGACCACGCGACCAAGTCTTGAAGCGAACACCTTAATCCCTTAACTTGAGCTCTGAATACCACTTGTAAGAGCATTCACATCCCTTTCACAATTTTAACCTTAGAACTACACTAAAAACATTACATATTCTCTCCCATTTCAATTGAATAATACTTTCTTTATACCTTCATCATTATCTTTTCTCTCTCATCCACTCACAACAACTTTCAAAATATATTAAAAAATTATAGAGGGTGAACAATGTTCCTTCAAATATACAAATGAAAAGTAACATTTTCTCTCTCCTCCACTCACAGCCGCTTACAACCACTTTTTATAATATAAATATAATTAAAAGAACACTCACACAAAATTTGATGGAAGGGATGTGAATGCTATAACACTCTATCTCGTTTATACCGAATATCTTACATATTCGAACGATTATATTAAACTTAGAACTTACACGTCTGGGTTAACTAATAACCCAGACAAACTGACATAACGAATAATTACCCTTAATTTACCGCTTTGTTGTGCATGATCATGCTTCAACCTTCCCAAAAATGTTTTCAATGAGATAGCGGTTTAGTAGTGTTCAGTTCTTCACGTGCTTGGTCGTCTGTCTGTTTCCTGCCTTTGCTAAAGCCTATCATAAACACCAAAAACAACAAGTGTTTAAGTTGAATCGTCAAACATGTATAAAAGCAACAAGAAAACAACTTTGCTGAAACAGGGTGCCCCCGTGTGTCGTTATAAATAAACCCCATTCCAAACGACCCAATCCATTTCAAACGATAGACCATCATCCAATTCAAACGACAGTGGGGTTTGTTCAAACAACAGTAATCTGCATTCTTCTTTTTATGAAGATCGTGACCCGCTTATTCTCCAAGCATCAATCTTGGTTGTTTTTATCAATGATTAATATTCTAATCACCCTAAAATAAGCCTAACACTAATACACACTCTAAAACGTCCAAATACATTGTGTAACTTCCTAATTTTATTTAAAATCAAATCTCCATCAAAGTTATAAAGATTACCCAAAAATTTTATATCAAATTCGTATATCATAACAACCCTAGCCACCTTCAAACAATTTCTCCACCTCTAAAACACAAACCTTAGCCTCCAATCCGTGCAAACCTCTCTCCAAGTGGTGGACTCAAGCAAGAACACATTCTAGGGCTTGGAACTTCATCTTCTCAAATCTCCTTCAATTCTCCATCAAACGAAGTAATTCTTGTGTCCATTCCATTTAATTTTTCCAGATTTACAAAACCACTCCATCATTTTCTATGATAGAGGACATCCAAAATCTGAATTAAATTCTAGGGTTCTTGGATGATAAAGTTTGGGGCTTTTGATTTTAAAATGTTGTTTTAATAAAATTGAAACTTGTTTATTGTTCATAATCGCACTAGATTAGATTTCGTAATTTATGAGAATTTTTTGCTATCTTTTTAATTTATTTTATATTTTAATCATATTATATCATACAACAATAATATAAAAACATGGAAAGCATGAAAATAAAAGTTCATAAATATGAATTTGATTTTTTTTTTTAAAATATACAAGTTATGAAATTTAATAATAAATTTTCATGCATCTCGATTAATTAGTTTAGTAATAAAATTATGGAACTAATAATTACAAATTCGATTATTATTTGCCAACGTATATTGTCGGGAAAGCTCCAAACCTACCAAGAGGCGATGATCTCTGATCACATGTGGATCTTTCGGGAGCTAGGAAATCGTGGTGAAACAAAACGTACCATGCAAATAACAAAATTAACTAACTTTAGGTGTCCAAATTAATAAATATATTTCTAATACAAAATTTCTCAAATCATAGGATTTAAATTGTTTAGTTATATTCACGTGTTTGGTTTTTTTGGTATTCTTATTTTTATCTATTTTACGGTAACTCGTATATCTTGAAGTTCTCTTTCTCGTGCAGTATTTTTCCCAGATCAAAGCTAACGCAAATTGTGAGTAAATCTTCGTTATTCCCCTTTTTATGATTTAATTGCTTTGAGGTGTATCATGTGTCATTTATCTCATTGCATCATTTATTTCAAGTTATTCTTTATCAAACACATGCAAAAACTCAATGTGTAATTATGTGGTAGTTGTACTTGTTTGACTAATCATTTAATATTTTTTATCGCTAATCATTCACGCACATGGATCCATAGGCTGATCGGTTCCCCATTACCATGGGTTGTAGCTTGGTATCATCACAACATAAGATTCGCTCGTCGGTGGGCTTGAGTCTCGCATTTACCGCATTATCACATTTATCGCAGTTTCGCATCATCACATTATCGCATTGGTTTGTTTGTGGTTTATTTACTATTGGTGTTGTTTGATAACTTATTTACATTGAATTGCATGTTAAACCTTTTACAATAAATAAACAAAAATTGTTTTATTTAAATATTAGATTTACTCACCAACTTATGTTGGCCCAAAATATTTTTACACATGATACATGTGAACAAGTCTAAAATGGTGAGAATGAAACCATGTGGGGATATGTCATAGATAATAAACCGGATTTTGTTTACGTTTATGTTTTGTTTCGTTTGGATTATTTGAATATTTATTTGGTCATATGACATATGTTTAATTCTCTTATGAATAATATCTAATTTTTAATTAGTTGTTATGAGATATGAACAATCATCATGCCTGGTCACCTAACCCGCTGCGGGCCGGGATGTGACACGGGGAGTCCAGTTCCCTAACGTGGCGCGCAGGAGCAAAAATTAACTTTCTTTGACTACGCTCTTCTGGGCGTCGCGGAGGAGCAAGGCGTTTCCCCCATTACACGTGGGGGGACACTTTTCCAGAAACTTTCTAGAGCTGGCAGTTTTCACCTTATCCGAATTTTGGACAGGTTTTCGAATTGTTTGTACACAACTTGACCCAACTTCAAGTTTAACAGTTTTAGGAATTCACCCCACATTTATAGGTTCAACACCTTGATCCGAACCCGGATCCTTTAGCTTTTAAAATCATTCTTTCGTTTTGAAGTTTATTACCCAATCGACCTGCTAGGAGGCATTATGCATTCTCGTTCATGCCTCATATTTTCTTACCAAGTTTTTCATCATTTCTTCCATCCACAACCTCAAATGGTTGGTTATTCTAGGCAAAAACCTTATCAATCCCATATTACCTTCCGGTTTGGCGCTTTACCCAAACGACCCATTATGAGACTTTATGCCTTTTTAGTTCAAGTCTCCCTTATGTAGTTACCGGAAGAATCACTCGAACGCAGGACTCCTAATCTAATCTACCCTTAGAGGTAGTTTACCAAAACCCACTATCTGATGGCGTTTTAGTCAAATTTAATCCCTTTTCCAGACCAACGAACTTTTAAAAGTTTAGATGAAAACTAGCGAGCACGTTTAGTCGTTATCCCATGAAGATTAATTATATCCCTAAGTACATAAAGATTTCCAATGGCCTAGTATTTTAAAACTCATTTAGTCAGATTTTCGCATCATAGACATATCCTTGGCTCTAAGGGAGAATTTACCCGAATACTAGTTATACCTCACTTGAGGTGGCCTATTATCCAATTCCGACCCAACCATCTTTAGTGGGACCATAAGCCCTTGCTGAGAGTATGACCCATACACATACCTGGCGAAGTCAACACAATGACTCGTTATCAATACCTTGCAATTCTTTTGCTAATTCTTGACAATGCATGCCCATACATTATGCTTACCTGTAGGTTTGGAACGTAACAAGACAAATCATTGAATACCAAGCTCAAATGGTGATATCATCACAATTTGACCCATATGACCCGTTTGTCCTTTTGACAATTCTTGGTTTGCTATTAGGCATCTCAACCAATCCATATATTGTTTATCTCCAAAAGGGCGATTCAACATAATTTTTACCCATTTGACCCGTTATGGTTTACACCTTAGGTCTTACTTCTACAATTCTTTGTTTAATCACCAACATGTGATTTAATTACCAATTTACTCATTTGACCTGTTATGGCTTACACCATAGGATCCCATTTTAAAATCCGTTGTTTAATCACAAACATGTGATTTACTTGTCATTTTACCCATTTGACCCGTCATGACTTACACTCTATGGTCTTATTTTCATGATTCTTTGTTTATTACCAAAACGTGACTTATCATAGTTTCACCCATTTTGACCTGTTATGATTGACACCATAGGATCTTATTTCTGCAAACCTTTAATTGATCACCGACATGTGATCTAACATAGTTTTACCCATTTTGATCCGTTTCATGGTGACCATGTGGTCTCGTCTTAATCAAGTTATTGTTGTCATCAAAGGTGATTCAATACCATTTTTACTCATTTGACCCGTTATGGTTTATACCATAAGGTCTCATCTTATCTAGTTCGTTTATTACCAAAATATAATCTCGTCATAACTTTATCCATTTTGACCCATTTCATGGTTTACACCATGGGGTCTCATCTTAACAAAATCATCTGTTTAATCGTATTTGATTCTTTGTTAACCTTGTTCTTAACCAAATACTTCCCATCACATAAGTAATGGTTCTATTCTAGGAGGTGTAAGCATTACTTACCTTGCGTCCTTCAAGCTTCCTCGCGCCTTTGACCCGTTTGACCCATTCATTTTCAAACTCCCACCTAGCTTGCCAAGAGTTAAACTGTCACATAATATCCACAAGATGGTTAGATTAGTCATCAAATACCATGACCATCACTTTATGGATACTTATATCCCATTTATCTTTCCATTCTATTGTATGTCAGCTTGACTTTTTAAAAGTCAAACTGCCAATTGACATATATAGACACACTAACAATTCGATGAAACTCACTAAGGCATTTTATTGAAAACTTGGCGGGCATCATTTTTAAGTCATCATATTAGCTCAATTTCACTACATACCTTATGTTTATAAGTGATAGATGCTTCAAAATCTTCAAGCATGCAAGGATTACATAGTCAATTTTCTTGTGATTTGACTGAATTTGTGGATTGAATCTTGGAGAGGAAACCCTCTCTTTTTCCTCATAATGTCGCCACCCACACACACTTTAAGATTGTTTTAATTTTTTTTCCATGTTTTATATTTCCCACTTTCCTCAATTTGCCAATTCAATCCTCGTAGTTTTATTAGTTATTTAGTAGATTACACCTACTTAGTTTTAAAATTGTTAACTCTTTCTAACTAGGTTAAACATTCCTAGTTAAATTACTTTATATCAAAATATAACAATATAACATCATAATCGAATTTTAATATTTTCGGGGTGTTTAGCTCCAACCTTTTATAAACTTTCTTTTCTAAAAAGCATTCATTCACCTTTTATTTAACATTAGGTTTATTTATTTAAATCATAATGTTTATTGGGTTAACTTTTATCGCTAATGGTATTTTACCCATCCATCACTAGTTAATTTGGTTTAATTAACAAGCTTGATTTTGGGATGTTACATAACATGTACTATTTATCTTTTGTTTGTTTTTTTTTTTATTTTGCAATTTGATGTCACTTTCCGAAACTGTAGTTATCGTTTTGGTCTAGAAAAATTTTCATTAAAACCGGTCAAACAGAACGTGATCACCTTTTTACCCTAACACAGTTAACCAATTGTTGCCACACAAGCTTGTATGAGTCTCTCTAGGCAACATAGTGAATTGAGTGGCTACGGGAACTTAGTGTTCTAATTAGAATACCCATTATAGACAAATGAAGACATAATGGAAACCTCATTGATGGTGACGAGGTGATGGCAACAAACAACCTTAAGTCAAGAGAACGATGTAAAAAAACTAAGAATGGACATAGACCCCCAATGAAGGTGATTTGTCACACTAAATGACTAGAAAATGTGTAACCTTATGTTGAGGGGTCGAGTTTGAATACGAGACAATGGTTACGAGAACTTAGTGGTTCTAATTAGAAATACCCATTAAGTTAAGAATTACAATACACACCCTTCCTTTTAAATAGTATTTTAGTCTTTTTTTACTTTATCTATTAATCTTCATTCATCTTAGGGGCCGTTTGAAAACATCTGAATTGTTAAGTGCTGAACCAGTGAACTATTAAGTGCTGAACCAGTTAGAGGTCTGAACCAGTAAGAGACTGTATAATACTTAACCGTTCAGAGGCAAATGTCTGTGCAATTCAGATTAGAGGTCTTAACCATTCAGACTTTGTATAAATCTTAACCATTCAGAGGCAAATGTTTGAACCATTCAGACATCTGTTCATGAAACAAGCAGTCTGAATCATTAAGTGCTGAACCAGTAAAAGATTTGAACTATTAAGAGTCTCGTTAAGAGGTAAACAAATAGCCCCTTAATAATCATCTTACTTATTTATGACTAAAAATCTATTTAATTTCATCAACTTTAAACCAAAACCAAATTAAAATCTTGACCCCTCGGGCCCTTTCCATCAACAATTTCAAGAAATCTTGGATTTTTTGGGTGGTTTAACGCAATGATGACAAAAACTTATCCGTCAAGGTTTCTGGTTTTCAATATGGGCCCATCTCTTAACTTCTACATGTGTTTCTTGATAAATAAAAAAAGACAAAGTGGCTTTGTTCTTGAAGGGCACCATAAAGAACTCATCTACAACTTGTCACGTCATAATGAAGATGAAAACCCTTAATGAGATAAATGAGATTTTAGTTCATGTGGTTTGGGTCATTTTACGAGTTTAGTCCAAAGGTTTGAAACGTTGCTATTTTTGTCCAAATAGTTTCAAGTGTTGTCATTTCAGTCCACTGGATTAACTCCGTTCATTTTTTCTGTTAGATAGAAGGGTAATTCGATCATTTTATATACTCGAATTGACCTTCTATTTAACAGAATTACATAAAAAATGACCGAAAGGCCCTTCTAATTAAAAGAATAAAGGGATGGAGTTAACCCAGTGGACTAAAATGGCAACGTTTGAAACTATTTGGACTAAAAGGACAATGTTTGAAACCTTTGGACTAAATAGCAAAATGACACAAAACACTAGAACTAAATTCGCATTTAATTAACTCAACAAATATGCATATGATGAAAACTATGTAGTAGTCTTAACCGTCAAAAGAAACCGTGAACCAAATCATTTGAATATCAAACAGGCCAACTATCTTTGTTTTAGATGGTCCATCGGTTTCAAAGGTTACGAGAAATCGTTTATATTTAAAAACCTATTTGTTTGTTTTTCAGCAAGATCATTTATTTTTATTAAAAAAATATTTGTATATAAATATAAAAAACCAATAAGCTTGTTGTGAAAGATATAGTTTTTAATAAAATTTCTACAAAAATATAGATCACGTTTTTTTTTTTTTTTTTTTTTTTTATAAACTACGTTTTTATAGTTTTTGTAACTCAAAATTATATCGCATTCTTATGTATACTTTATATATTTTTCTAATATATTTTTATATTTAACATTTCATGCCAATTACTTGTTAGTTTGTATATTTATAAAAAAAAAAAATACTTTTATTTTGTTCACTTTTTATCTTCTCGTTATATGATTTATTCCAAATGTTTCTTCATAATGTTTTTTTTATATATTGTTTATAAATTAACATTCTATTAGAAACTTAACCATTCTATATAATGATACTAATTATTATATTTTTCCAAATTGTTATCTCCTTTATCTTCAGATATCTATTTATCATGTTCATCAATCATACTAGCTCTGACTTCTTTTACTCAGAAATCTAAATCCCACGAGCAATGTCTGCCACCAACTACAACCATCAACATAAACCATATCGAACAATAAACCAACTAGTCAAGAAACCTAAATCTAACAAAATCACAAGTCATAAAAAGATAAACTAACCAAACCTAGAACCTTACATCTAGGCTTGAAACACGCTCTCAAAAACACATTTCTAACTCGCATGGAGAACGGATGAATCGATCGCATAGAAACGAAAGAAAGAGAGACGAGTAAAGGAAAATACGATGGATATAACCATCATAAATTTATTTACAACGGTTCTAGCTCGCGGTGATATTGAAATAATGGCTAACTGCCCCAACCATACAAGTAGTTTCTACATGTATACTTAATCATGATAAGGTATTACAATTTCTAGCCTAGCCACCCTCATAAATCCTGGTCCCAACAAAGCCTGTGTCCCAGGGACCAAAATAAGACTTGATCCAAGCCCGACCGGTCTAAGAAATGGTCCTAGCTAAGTTAACCCTTTCCCATTTTTTATTCTTTTATTTCTAACTTTTAGTATGCTAGCTCTATATTTTTATAACTTTCTATTATTTTATAACATGTAGTTTTCTTTAAAAGGATACATCATATACAATGAATTAATTGAACTGAAACAGAATTACAAATACTTTAAACAGTATAAATAAAGTATATTTAAAAGTCAGAAAGAGGCATATAATAAAACATTGTTAAACCTCAACATGACAAAAATATAAGACAGTTTAACCTTTATTAACTAGGCTTTACATGACCCATATGATTAGAGCTGGTTTCATGCTACAAAATGACTGGTCCCTAGTTTCGTGCTACACAATGACCCGTCCCTGGTTTAAGCTACTTTCCGATTTTCATCACATGATGATGAAGAAGACGACGACATAGATGACAAGGATTGGCAAACTTCCTTTTCATAGTGTTCCAATTTCTGTTTCTATAGTTATATTGAAAATGTTAATTAAAAGCAAATACGGTTTAATTTTTTTTTAAACCTCTAATTTCATTCATACTTGCCAAGTTACATTAAAATAGAAGGTAGATGGGCAACAAGCTGGGCCGCCACCCCTTTCTGAACATTGATATCAACGGTTCATACTTTAGGCCAATGGGCAAGTTGATCAAAATAATTTGTAGCTAAATCATAGAGATCCGATGTTAACAAGATAATTGAATACCTATGATCATGATATCCCTAACAGACGATATCTGATATATATATATATAACGATTTTTGTTTCTAATAACGGAAATAAATCGACAATGAATAGCAATTGGTCGGTTGTTTATGAAAACGCGTCTCTATCAAAAATGAAAAACATACAAAATATCTTAAGAAATCTTCAATTGCGTTATGGGGACCTCACCAAAATCTTGTTGAGGGCCATCATTTAGATAAGCTTTTAGTGGGAACTCTCGTTGTAAATTTAACAAATTAAGGGGTGTGTCTATATGCATATATATGTGCAAAAGTACGTATTGTGAAGGGAAAGAAGGTTCATGAAAGATGAGATTATTCACTATTGATTTGATAGGAGGACCACGTACATGTACCAATATGGCCATAATATACATGTACCAATATGGCCATAATAAGCTTTTAGAGCACATGATCCTCAAAGTATGCCACTTTCCAAATTTTGTAACATGAGCTTCGCTTTTTAAATCAAGATTCTATAGAATGAAGCTAGAAGGAACCATATATATTAAGTCTTTTAAATTAAATTAGTTAGGGATAATTATTCTTACATGATTTCTGTATTATATATAAGAGAGAAGCATTTTAAAATACTCAAAAAAATAAAAACTTTTCCTTTCTTAATTTATAAATACACCCTTAAAATGAGGTTAAATTGGTCTTTTAAATAACAATTATATTTTAGTCTCCATCTTATTAAACTTAAATCCCTAAGTTTTAACATAATTATGGGTAATTAGTTACGTTTTTCTCCCTCCACAACAAACTTTTAACTCTTTTAGGTATTCTTGCATATCTTATAAACTATAATGTTTTTAAAACATCCAAAAGTACCGTGACAACTTACTCATTTTTGTCGACGTTTCGATAGTTGTCTTGGTCAGTATTGACGTGTGGATTAAAAAGTACAAGTATATGATGTCTTAGTGTACAAGTGATTTAAGGCCAACGTAAGTTAGTCATTATCCGAGAATGCTTGATACCTAAAAAATGTCAAGTGATTAAACCCTCATTTTTAACAAAATTGTAAATAAGTAGTTAGTAATTACACTTTATACCCTTATAAAAAACTAACCATCCCCACGATTTTTAAACGGTCATAACTTTTTGGTACGTTAATATATTTTTTGTTAAATTACATTATATAAATGAGTATTTTATTCTCTTTAATTTGAGTATATTATTGCTATAGTTTTTTTAATTAAAAAATTGATATGTTACGTAATTAACAATGTCTAAAGGTGAGTAATAACTGAATCGTTAACCGAAACCGAACCGAAATCAACCAAAAATTGAGTTAACTGAAACTGATTAACCGAAAACCGAATTAACTAAAAACGCTAATCGATTTTTTGTACCCTCATTTAATCAAAATTAACTGAACCAAACCATTCATATTTTCATGTATTTATAGCTTTTATACCTTCAGTTCATGCATTTCATATTTATATCCCCATTTTATGTATTTATACATCCACTTCATGTACCTATATATCCATTTTATGTATTTATACCAAAATTTCATGTATTTTTAATAAAAAGTTTTAGCCCAAGTTTGGTTTTGGCTATTAACCGATATTAAATAAATCAAACAAAAAACCGTCAATCTAACTGAATAAACCAAACTGATTAACTGAATACAGATCGGTTAATAAAATAGACTAATCGATGACCACGATTTTGATTAATGATAATAATCTAACCAACCGAACAATGCACACCGTGGCAATGTCAGTGTTTCCCGCCGCATCGCGCACATACCTATCGGTTATTGGTTAGCAATAACTAAATCGTTAACCTAAACCAAACCGAAAACAGACAAAACCAAACCGAAATCAACCAAAAAATGAATTAACTGAAAACTAAATTAATCAACAACTGGTTATCGATTTTTTTGTACTCTTGTTTAAACAAAATTAATTGAACCGAACCGAATCATTCATATTTTCATATATTTCTAACTTTTATACCTACAGTTCATATATTTCATATTTTATATCTTCATTTAATATATTTATACTTTCATTTCATGTATTTATACCTCAAATTCATATATTTCTAAGCAAAAGTTTTAGTCCAGGTTTGGTTTTTGCTATTAACCGAAATTAAATGAACTAAACCGAAAACCGTCAATCTAACCGAATAAACCGAAATGATTAACCGAAAACCGATTAGTTAATGAAATAGACTAACCTATGACTTTGGTTTTGGTTCTGGTTCAGTTGAGTATAATAACCGAACTGACCGAACCATGCACAACACAATGAAATGGATTACTTGATTACTTCGTTTTTATGTATATCTATCACAATAATGCTACAATAAATATTATATGAATAAGAAAACTATAAAAAACGAGTATCACAATGCGATGTGTCGCTCCCGCCGAATCACGCGACCATCTTCCTAGTATATGTGTGTGTGTGTTTAATTTACACGCTAAGAGATTATATTAATTTGCCAAAAAAAAATTGTTTTATACGACATTACTTCTAAAGGTATTTCATCAAAGTAACTGCACATTCGTAATGTGTTTTATTATTGTTTGTAAGGGCGTAGCTTTCAAGGGGCCGGGAGGGGCGTCCGACTCCCCGAATTTTTTACTCAGTAGTGTTATGTATGTACGTTTCGTGTAGAATTTTTTTAGGTATATACGTTTTCGACCACCGGTTTTATAAAATAAAATTTTTACTTATATATAATTTTTAAGTTCGGTGACTTCTGACCCCGTTGGAAATTTTCAAGCTTCGCCAGTTTGAAAGTTTTATTCGACTTTTTACGCATTCAAAGAAATATTATTTTACATGGGATATCCAATTACTAATTTATTAGTTTGTGTTTTCATTTGAGAGTTTTAGGACAATTTAAGATGTATAAAATGAATAAAATATTGATACTTAAATTAGTACTATTGATATGAAACTTGAAAGAAAAATTTCTATTGTATAGATAGGTAACAAATTTAATCATATTGACCTGATAAACGAGGGTTACAGCTTACCCTACCCCTCGCTCACCACATGGTAATATTGGTAATAAGAATACAGCTCAGTGGTTATAAAAATGAGGGAAGACTCCTGACCGAAAGGTCTTGAGTTCGATTCCTGATCCACCCGGATTTTACTGGCTTTGCATTGTTGTGCCTTCAGGCGGGTGCAGGGTTGGGTTTTCCCCGGAACTGGTGGCATGGTGGGCTAGGGGCTCCGTGCATGCAGGTCGGGCTGCCGCGGACTACCTTTCGGCCAATAGGTGCTGCGTGTAGGAACTAGGTTCACTTTTTATTAAAATATATTCCAAAATAAATAATAAATAATAACGAGACTCTCGTTATTTATGGGAAATTCGACTAGTACAATAACGGTTACAAAATTAAAATAAACGAAAACAAATACAATATAATTGTACCAATCTTGATTCAAGTCAATGTCTTTGGAAACTTCAACCGCACCTACGAGATCGAAACTCCGCTGCAAGACAAGCAAAAATTGTTGACGGTTTTGGTTGAGGCACGTGTTCTACACGCTTCCCTTAAAACAGATTTCGCGCCTCCTCTCAGACGGTCTGTCTCCCAGGGTACAACAACCGGAACAGTATATGTACTGCCGGAGATGACACTCACGCCCGAGATTACACCGGGTATAATTTGGTGTTCATACAAATAGGAAAATATGAAGTTGAGAAAAGAATAATTTAGAGAGTGCTCCTCCCTAAATTTTCCATGGAACAAAGATGAATATGAGAAATAATTTAGAGAATTCTCTTCTCTAAATTTCCTTGGAACCGTAGGACTTCTATGTATGTGTCTGACTTTTTCGTGTATCTACAAAATGAACTTCCATGTTCATTTTATATTCATACAAAAGAAGACTTGGTCAAACCTATTAAACAAGATAATAAAACTTGTAATGAATAGGGTTTAATTTCTCATTAATCTTGTACTAAACAAGATATTTAATATTGTAACAGACAATATTAAAGTTCAATCAAAAGGATTAAAGTGGTCAACTCGAAACGTCCATTTTCATTCATGACAGAATTAAATGAGTTGAGACCATTTAGACGTTAACTCACTAGTGGTTGACCAGTTTTCCAGGTCGCGCGTGCGCGTAGCCGGACCTGCACCAAGGCTACCGCCCTACGCGTGCGCCATAACTGATCATCAAATCCATGCAACACTCTACATGGACCTTACGCCACGCCATATGGACCCGCGTGCCACACATATGCCATTGCGCATACCCGGATGCCACCTGGTCATGCGCCATCTATACTTGCGCGCCACACGGATGCTACTACGCATACCAGGACGCCACCTGGTCATGCGCCATCCAAACTCATGTGTCATTTGCAGTCTTCGCCATGGCATCCGCCTACGCTGTCACACCCCCAAAATCCACACGCGGAGTATCACCGCTTGGAGGCGTGACTGATCAGGATCAAGCCACCAATCATATTGAACATAACCAGTAAAAAGTAAAATTCAACCACACAATATGAAAGGTGTTTCAAAACAAAAACGTAGTTAAGTGTTTAGCGGAAGCATAATTGTAAAACCCAATGCAAGTATTAGGTACGAAATAAAGTAATGTTTTTAGCATGGCACACACTGCCATGTACCACAACGACCGCACCTCCCTGTGCAAGCTCCATGAGTACCTAACGACCTGCAAGGCATGTAGCAACGAATCAACAACAAAGTTGAGCGAGTTCACAGTTGGTTGTTTAGTTATAGCATTCGTTTCGTAAATCATATGTTCGTTTTGTAAACCATGTATCGTATTAATTCGTATCGCGGTCTCCCAGGCATGTTTGCAAAGATTAGTGGGGGCTTCCCATGTGTTACTAGACCGTGCGTATCGAGTACTACGAAAATGTAAGAGGTGCCCTAAGTCAATGTCTATCAGCATTGACCCTTTGCCCATAGTCCATTAGTACACTCCCGTCCGACTGGCACGGTGTGAGGTTTGTTAAACCTAATAGCGCTATTAACTAATGACCCGCTCGCTATAGGCCACGGCGATTAAGTCGATATAAACGAGGGACTTCATGATAGAGTTTTGGTCCAATGTGAAATCTTGGCATCCTACCTACGGAGGATGGTTGTAGTTACCGTTTAAATCCTTAACCCATTCCCAACCCTTGGGAATCCCATGCCTTGGAAAGAGTGTGAACTCACCTTGGTTTGCTCGGTATGCTAAGCTATGAGCTCACAAGTAATCAGTCAAATCCTAAAGTTATGCACGTGTATCCAATCAGTTCAAGCTCGAAAAGTTTCACATAGAATCAATATCACAGGTGTGTTTGGCAGTTAACATCATGCATCACACAACAGTTAATCGCATTCATAAAGTTCATGTTTCACCTAAATGTTTTTCACAGTCTATTCTAACAAGATTGTTCATTAATAGTCATGGTAAGTTTAACAATGTTAACAACGTTAATCAGGATTAACAGATTTAACATACATAATAAAGTTACACACTTAACGTAGTTAATATACCTACCAAGGTTAACTCACTTAACATAGTTACTGTGCCATAACTGAGTTAGATCAAAATTAACAGAGTTATCACATACAATGAGCTTAACATACATAACTTAGTTAACATAACCCGGTTAACATATTAACATAATTGACATGTTCAACAGCGTTAATAAACTAACAGAACCACTGTGCAAGATAATGGACGAAATCACATATACAACGAAAACACTTGTTGGCGAAATCCCCAGGCGACGAAATCACTCAGGGGTTTTCGTCGGGCAGTGTTTTCGTCGGGGGGAAGGTTGGTTTTCGTCGTGCATCATCATCATCATCATCAATGTCAGTTACATTCAACAGCAACCCTAAACCACACTAACCGTTATCTAATAATGATTCAATCGGACCAACCATCTAATCATATAATCTACCAATTCATTATACAATCCTGATTATCATTCAGTTATTACTCAATCATCAAACATCTGCAAGTTGTTATGATCATCATGTATCCGACATATGATTAAACACAGAACCCTAATATGATAGTCACCTATTATCGAATCAACAACGAATCAAGATCATCAGTATCAAATCAACATAAGCAATATACATCACACAACAGATTTTTACATCAGATCCTGGGGATTCCTATCGCATCCATCTATTTAATATACCGTTATTCAACATAATAGTTAACTCATGATATCACACCATTAATCCATAAAAATAACTATCACTAATTGATAACTAACCCAAACAGGAGAAGCAATGAATCAGACAAAGTGAGAGACTTCAAGGTTGCCGTCTAAGAGTGGGAGGTGACTAGGGTTTTTGGATTAAAAATTCTACGTAAAGGATGGAACTCAAAACATATAATAGATCATCACTGGGCCAAGGCCCATTCCTGTTTTTCGTTGGCTAGTTAGTGGACGAAAACACTAGAGTGTTTTCGCCACAAGGGGTGATTTCGGGTGGGGGTAATTCGGCAAGGATCCATGTTAAACAATCAATAATAATACCCAATATATATATTGACTTACACTCAATTATAATGCACACCAAATATAACATATCAATCACAATACGATTTAACGTTTTACAAACGTGTACAGTTGCGAAACAAACAAGTCGTGTAAACAAACAACATAAACAATTAACGTCCAATTAATGTGAAGATGGAATCTTGGAAAATCGAGTTGTCACATTATCCCCAACTTGAAAGAAATTTCGTCCCGAAATTTAGCATGCGGTTACTGAGGAAGCTAGTTGTGTTGCGTTGTTTCCTAGTTTTCCTGGGTGTCACATCATCCCCCCATTGATTTGGAATTTCGTCCCGAAATTCCGTGGTAGCTTCGGTCTCAGTAGTGGTTGCACTGTTTCAGAACAACTGGGGATACTTGAGTTTCATTTGATCTTCTCGTTCCCAGGTAAACTCTGGGCCACGACGGGAGTTCCAACGAACTCGAACAAGAGGTATTCTGGTGTGCTTGAGAACCTTAACGTCCCGGTCCGTGATTTCAACTGGTTCCTCGACGAATCGCAACTGATCGTCGATAGTGAGCTCCTTCAAAGGAACTATGAGGGTCTCATCTGACAGACACTTCTTCAGATTTGACACGTGAAAAACGTTGTGAACTGCACTGAGTTCTGCGGGCAGGTTCAGTTTGTAGGCCACTTTGCCTATTTTCTCTATGATTTCGAACGGTCCGACATATCGCGGATTAAGTTTGCCCCTTTTTCCAAAGCGAACCACACCCTTCCACGGTGAAACTTTGAGTAGCACCCGATCCCCAACTTGGAACTCGAGTGGTTTCCTGCGCTTGTCTGCGTAGGCTTTCTGACGGTCGCGAGCTGCCGCCATGCGTTGTCGTATCTGAGCAATCCTTTCTGTAGTATCAACTACGAGTTCTGGGCCAGTGATTTGACTGTCGCCAACTTCTGCCCAGCAAAGAGGTGATCGGCACTTACGCCCGTACAGTGCCTCAAACGGAGCGGCTTGAATGCTAGTGTGATAACTGTTATTATACGAAAACTCCACTAGAGGGAGATGTTTTTCCCAGCCGTTGCCAAAATCGATTACACATGCACGAAGCATGTCTTCAAGAGTTTGGATGGTGCGTTCAGACTGCCCATCCGTTTGCGGGTGATAAGCTGTGCTCATGTCTAACCGAGAGCCAAAAGATTTGTGCATCGCTTGCCAAAGTTCTGAAGTGAAACGTGCATCACGATCGGAAATAATAGAGGTTGGCACCCCGTGCCTCGAGACAACTTCCTTAAGATAAACGTCTGCTAGAGTGGAGAACTTATCCGTTTCCCTGATAGCCAAGAAGTGTGGAGACTTTGTGAGTCGATCCACGATCACCCAAATAGTATCATTCCCACGTTGAGATCTAGGCAGACCAGTAACAAAATCCATGGAAATTTGCTCCCATTTCCATTGTGGTATCTCTGGTTGTTGGAGTAGGCCCGATGGTTTCTGATATTCGGTCTTGACTCTCGCACAAGTCAAACATTTGCTAACGTAAGTTGCTATGTGAGCTCTCATGCTAGGCCACCAATACGTAGTTCTGAGATCGTGGTACATATTAAATAGAACCAGGATGTACCGAGTAACAAGACTTATGTGCTTCATCCATTACAAGCTCGCGTAAGTTTCCATAGTGTGGGACCCATATGCGTCCTGTTACGTAGTAGGCGTCGTCTTCCTTTCGTTCTAACCGTTGTCTTGAGCCACGTAGGGCTTCAGCCCTGACGTTTTCTGGTTTCAATGCTTCTACCTGAGCATCTCGTATCTGTGCAGGAAGACTAGACTGGATGGTAAGTTGTAATGCTCGCACACGCCTAGGTGTAGTATCCTTTCGACTGAGGGCGTCGGCCACAACATTGGCTTTGCCTGGATGGTACTTGATGGCACATTCGTAATCATTCAATAGCTCGACCCATCGGCGTTGTCGCATGTTCAATTCCTTTTGCTTAAAGATATGCTCGAGACTCCTGTGATCGGTGTAGATGGTGCACTTGGTACCGTACAGGTAATGTCTCCATATCTTGAGTGCGAAAACAACAGCTCCCAGCTCCAAGTCGTGTGTGGTGTAATTCCTTTCATGAACTTTAAGTTGGCGTGACGCATAAGCAATAACCTTGTCACGTTGCATCAACACACACCCAAGACCCTGAATGGATGCGTCACAATAAACTACAAAGTCGTCTGTGCCTTCAGGCAATGAGAGAATAGGGGCGCTACAAAGTCTACCCTTTAGGTGCTGAAATGCAGATTCTTATGGCTCACCCCAATGGTAGGTGACTCCTTTCTGAGTTAGTAAAGTGAGAGGTTGCGCAATCTTGAAAAAATCCTTGATGAACCTCCTATAGTAGCCTGCCAAACCCAAGAATTGGCGAATTTTCGTTGGTGTGCGAGGTGCAGGCCAGTTCTTAATCGAGTCTACCTTAGATGGATCAACATGAATCCCATCCTTGTTTACCACGTGGCCTAGGAAGTGGACTTCACGAAGCCAGAAGTCGTATTTTGAAAACTTGGCGTACAACTGTTCTGCTCGAAGGAGTTCCCAAATGAGTCGTAAATGCTGCTCGTGTTCCTCCGGACTCTTAGAGTAGATCAGAATGTCGTCGATGAATACAATTACAAACTTATCCAAATAAGGCTTGCACAATCTGTTCATAAGATCCATGAAGACTGCAGGCGCGTTTGTTAACCCGAATGGCATGACCAGAAACTCGTAATGGCCGTAACGTGTTCTGAATGCTGTTTTGGAGACGTCCTCGTCCCGGACTCTCAGTTGATGGTAGCCGGACCTCAGATCAATCTTTGAATAGTAGCTCGACCCTTGCAGCTGATCGAACAAGTCGTCAATGCGTGGGAGAGGATAGTGATTCTTCACGGTCACCTTGTTTAGTTCGCGGTAATCTATGCACATACGGAAGCACTGTCTTTCTTCTTCACAAATAATGCTGGAGCTCCCTAGGGCGAAGAGCTAGGACGAATGAAACCCTTTTCCAAGAGTTCTTGCAATTGTTTGGACAGTTCTTCCAGTTCAGTTGGAGCTAAGCGATAAGGTGCTCGAGCTATAGGTGCTGCTCCAGGAGCTAGCTCGATCTGAAATTCGACCTGGCGATGAGGCGGTAGCCCAGGTAAATCTTCAGGAAACACTTGAGGAAAGTCGCGTACTACTGGAATATCCTCTATTCTCTTCTCTCTCGTTGATGCGTCAGTAACAAGTGCTAAGATAGCGGTGTGGCCCTTTCGCAAACACTTCTGGGCCTTCAGGAAGGAGATGATGCCTACCACAGCACCACTCTTGTCGCCTTGAATCTCGAGAGGTTCCTTACCAGAACGGGAAATGCGAACAATCTTCTCCTTGCATAAAATCTCTGCTTGCTGTTGGGATAACCAATCCATCCCTATGACAATGTCGAAGCTACCCAAGACTATAGGAATAAGGTTGATGGAGAATGTCTGACCAGCTAAGACGAGGTTACAACCCTTGACTATGTGAGTGGCCTCTAAACTTTTACCATTTGCTAACTCTACGACGTGTTTGGTGTTTAAGGGAGTTGGTGTGCGTTTAAGCATTTGACTAACTTTTAGAGACACATAACTGGTATCGACACCCGAATCAAATAAGGCAGTAACATAAAAGTCATCGAGAAGGAACTTACCCATCACTACGTTAGGATCATTCCTTGCGTCACCCTGACCCAACACGAACACTCGACCCCTGGCGCCGTTGCCTCGCTGTCGCTGCTGGTTCTGTGGAGCTGTTGGTTGTTGTTGTTGGTTCTGATTCGCAGGTCGTGAGCTCCTGCAATCCTTGGCTTCATGACCCATCTTGAGACACCTCTGACAACGACCCCTGTTGCACTGACCATTGTGGTGTCTGTTGCATTTGTTGCACTTCGGGAGGTTTCCTCGATATCCAGCCTGCCCTTGACTACTAGAAGATTGCTGACCAGGGCTCTGATAGTCATCAATCTTTCGCTGCTGTGCCTGGGATTGGACTGAAGTCGAACCCTTGCTGGAGGTTCCATCCCACTTTCGTTTATTGTCACTGGGAATAGCAGAAGTAGTAATAGTAGTAGCACCAACACGCTTAGGCAGCTTGTTCTGATCCACTGCCTGGTCTGTGAGACGATGAGCAAGACGAGTAACATCCTGGATAGTAGCAAGGTTAGCAGCAGTCACATGGCTTTGGATCTCTGGTACTAAGCCTTTGAGGTACAGCTCAATGCATTTGATGGGAGGATCCACCATAGTTGGACATAACACAACCAGTTCATTGGATCGTTTCGTATACGCCTCTATCTCTGACCCCGTCATCTTCAAGTTAAGGAACTCCACTTCCAGCTTGTGGATGTCATCACGACTACAGTATTCACGTTTGATAAGTTCCTTAAAATCATTCCATGGGGTGGCATTAGCAGCCGCCAGCCCCAGCATCTGAACTTGCGCGTTCCACCAAGTTAGCGCAGTGCCTTCGAGAGTACCAGTGGCATATTTCACCCTACGAGCCTTGGGGCATTCACACATTTCGAAGACCGATTCGAGCTTCTCGAACCAATGGAGGAGTCCAACGGCCCCTTCAGTGCCACTGAAAGTAGTAGGACGACAGTCCATAAAAGTCTTGAATGTGCATACAGGCGGCTGAGCGTTCAGACCTGTTGTGTATATAAGAACAGGACAAGGTTAAACACAAGAGTTGGTTTAGGAGTGTAGGATCTAAAGATCCTAGAGTTAGTTGCAACTGCAGGATATACCTCCTGCTTGGGCGGCTGCAAGCGCTGCAGTAACTTGTTCAGTGATCAAAGCCGCCAACTGGGCTTGAGTTAGGTTAACGCGTCCACTCATGATCTTCATATCAAAGGAAACATGAGTGAGAAAAGTTCACGTAAGTGCGATGACAGAAGAGAGTAAGCACACATGGGTTTTCAAACAATAGTTGCTACGTTTATCTAAGCATACCATGAGCAAAGTTCTATGAATCTAACAAGTAGGCAATAAAATCATAAACCATATCACCTAGTATGTTGAGTCTTGCACGTGGAGCGAAGCGTCGTTGTGGATCGTTGAGCACTGTACAGGTTATAGTCTGGTTTAACAAAAACTTTTTCCCCTTATTAAAACCAAGTTCACTATAACCAATGGCTCTGATACCAATTTGTCACACCTCCAAAATCCACACGCGGAGTATCACCGCTTGGAGGCGTGACTGACCAGGATCAAGCCACCAATCATATTGAACATAACCAGTAAAAAGTAAAATTCAACCACATAATATGAAAGGTGTTTCAAAACAAAAACGTAGTTAAGTGTTTAGCGGAAGCATAATTGTAAAACCTAATGCAAGTATTAGGTACGAAATAAAGTAATGTTTTTAGCATGGCAAGCATGGCACACACTTCCATGTCCCACAACGACCGCGTCTCCCTGTGAAAGCTCCATGAGTACCTAACGACTTGCAAGGCATGTAGCAACGAATCAACAACAAAGTTGAGCGAGTTCACAGTTGGTTGTTTAGTTATAGCATTCGTTTCGTAAATCATATGTTCGTTTTGTAAACCATGTATCGTATTAATTCGTATCGCAGTCTCCCAGACATGTTTGCGAAGATTAGTGGGGGCTTCCCATGTGTTACTAGACCGTGCGTATTGACTACTACGAAAATGTAAGAGGTGCCCTAAGTCAATGTCTATCAGCATTGACCCTTTTCCCACAGTCCATTAGTACACGCCCGTCCGACTGGCACGGTGTGAGGTTTGTTAAACCTAATAGCGCTATTAACTAATGACCCGCTCGCCATAGGCCTCGACGATTAAGTCGATATAAATGAGGGACTTCATGATAGAGTTTTGGTCCAGTGTGAAATCTTGGCATCCTACCTACGGAGGATGGTTGTAGTTACCGTTTAAATCCATAACCCATTCCCAACCCTTGGGAATCCCATGCCTTGGAAAGAGTGTGAACTCACCTTGGTTTGCTCGGTATGCTAAGCTATGAGCTCACAAGTAATCACTCAAATCCTAAAGTTATGCACGCGTATCCAATCAGTTCAAGTTCGTAAAGTTTCACATAGAATCAATATCACAGGTGTGTTTGGCAGTTAACATCATGCATCACACAACAGTTAATCGCATTTATATAGTTCATGTTTCACCTAAATGTTTTTCACAGTCTATTCTAACAAGATTGTTCATTAACAGTCATGGTAAGTTTAACAGTGTTAACAGCGTTAATCAGGATTACCATATTTAACATACATAATAAAGTTACACACTTAACGTAGTTAATATACCTAACAAGGTTAACTCACTTAACATAGTTACTGTGCCATAACTGAGTTAGATCAAAATTAACAGAGTTATCACATACAATGAGCTTAACATACATAACTTAGTTAACATAACCCGGTTAACATATTAACATAATTGACATGTTCAACAGCGTTAACAAACTAACAGAACCACTGTGCAAGATAATGGACGAAATCACATATACAGCGAAAACACTTGTTGGCGAAATCCCCAGGCGACGAAATCACTCAAGGGTTTTCTTCGGGCAGTGTTTTCGTCGAGGGGAAGGTTGGTTTTCGTCGGGCATCATCATCATCAATGTCAGTTACATTCAAAAACAACCCTAAACCACACTAACAATTATCTAATAATGATTCAATCGGACTAACCATCTAATCATATAATCTACCAATTCATTATACAATCCTGATTATCATTCAGTTATTACTCAATCATCAAACATCTGCAAGTTGTTATGATCATCATGTATCCGACATATGATTAAACACAGAACCCTAATATGATAGTCACCTATTATCGAATCAACAACGAATCAAGATCATCAGTATCAAATCAACATAAGCAATATACATCACACAACAGATTTTTACATCAGATCCTGGGGATTCCTATCGCATCCATCTATTTAATATACCATCATTCAACATAACAGTTAACTCATGATATCACACCATTAATCCATAAAAATAACTATCACTAATTGATAACTAACCCGAACAGGAGAAGCAATGAATCAGACAAAGTGAGAGACTTCAAGGTTGCCGTCTAAGAGTGGGAGGTGACTAGGGTTTTCGGATTAAAACTTCTACGTAAAGGATGGAACTCAAAACATATAATAGATCATCACTGGGCCAAGGCCCATTCCTGTTTTTCGTTGGCCAGTTAGTGGACGAAAACACTAGAGTGTTTTCGCCACAAGGGGTGCTTTCGGGAGGGGGTAATTCAGCAAGGATCCATGTTAAACAGTCAATAATAATACCCAATATATATATTAACTTACACTCAATTATAATGCACACCAAATATAACATATCAATCACAATACGATTTAACGTTTTACAAACGTGTACAATTGCGAAACAAACAAGTCGTGTAAACAAACAACATAAACAATTAACGTGCAATTAATGCGAAGATGGAATCTTGGAAACTTGAGTTGTCACATAAGCCACCCAAGGGTGCACCATAAGCGGACCCGCCATGTATCTGACCACGCGCTCATGGTCAAAAATACAAAGGCGGTGTGCGAAGTTCAAAGCGCACTACATAGGGCCTATAGCCCACGGCACGCGCGCATATGTGCACGAGTAAGGGTGCTCCGCACCCTTTAGGGTCCCCACTGGTGTTTGTCTTCAAGGAGTGCTCCTCCTTATATACCACTTTAAGTTTTGTCATTCCACCTAGGTGGGACAAGATGACAAATCTCAATCCATTTTTCTCATCTTTGTTTTTCCAAACATACAACTTCAAGCTTCAATATCTCATTCATCTCAGCTCTATTTGGACATAGTTTGAACACAAACCCATAAATAATTATTTATACAACACATATATAAATATTATTAATGTCCAAAATATTTAGTGAAAAACTCATTTTCACTAAAATTTCCAACAATCCCCCACATGATTGGAGATCGATTAAAACACACAAAATTCCCCGATGAAAACTCGACAGTCGAGTATTGCAGGATAGGTAGGTTTTGCCTTTGAACCTTCCTTTGTGAAGCATACTTAGTCTACTAGGGTTTTGTAGACGTGATGTCCTTGAACAACCCCCCATTTGTGTAAACGACAATATACATTCACACAATACTTTCCCTAGTCGGGCCATCCCCTCACTATCGTGTCCTATAATGGTCATGTAGCACTTTCCAGGTTCTGCGGGAGCTCTAGGAATTTTTCCATAATTCCAATCGAAGCGACCACACTTCTCTCCAACATAGGTGATTTCCCTTTAAATCATTAAAAGCATTATGGTTTACTATGATTTACACAAATCATAAAACCACATATTATGCTTAACCTCACAACAATGTCACTGAATATTATAGGAATGGACTAGGACGTATTTAAACACCCTTTTATAGTTTTAGGGGGGGTATATGAAACATATAAACTAGCTTATATATAAACATATATATTACCTACGCCCCCACAGTGACTACCCTTCGGTTCATGATTAAGTAGGCCTATTGAACCTAGATCTTGGGATCTCCAGTCAACTAGGTTAGGTTTCCCTCATGTCCCTTTTTCCATGGCTTTAGTCCCATTCCACAACCTGATCTGTTATCAACCCACTGGTTATTGGATCCAAAATTATCTTTCACTTCGCTAAGTCACCAACGATAATTTAAATTGCGATCAGTTGTTCTAACGTGTTCTTGACTCGCTAGTCACTTTTGCCTTTTAGTCAATTCATAAGACTTAAATCTCGTGATCTCAACCTGGATCCAGTTATGTACCTTGTCTTAGAATGACATGAAACTCAATTCATGGCTAGACACGTTTTCAGCATGCCTTTGGTGTGTCATGACTGACATCTTACTAGATTGAATCTAACTAATTAGCATTCGAGTCCAATCTACTCGATTGACTCCATATAACCGTTGTGTACTCCACTTGGTCATGCGTTTGCAATATATGCAAGTCACCCCCACATTTATGTGTAATTGGATAGCATCTAAATGGGGCGACGAAAGGTTCTCCCTTTCATTTCGAGTTTGAGAAAACTTCTCAACTACCATTTCCACATTTTAATGCAAGTCACCCCCACATTTAAGTGTAATTGGATAGCATCCAAATGGGGTGATGAAAGGTTCTCCCTTTCATTTTGAGTTTGAGAAAACTTCTCAACAACCATTTCCACATACCCTAAAGGGTTTGTTTCTTAAATGGCCTCCTCCCCCCACATTGCTTGCATTTTAATGAAGTTATATTTATAGTTTTGTTTAGCACAAAATTCATTCTTGTGTCATCACATATTTTGAATGTTTAAAGTTAATTTGATCTCCGTCGAGCATATAAATTAACAAGTATTAGTCTAGCATGCTTTAGACCACAATACTCTAGCATGTGAACAGAAGATGCATCATTCTGATTCTTCACAGCCTTAAGAGATAACGCACTATCTCTTCCGAACATTCGTTTCTTAGTTTAGACACAATAATAAAATTTTATTTCACCATTCCAAAACCATCAGTTTTAGGAAGGCCTCAAAACCATAGTTAACTTCATCCATTAGGATCATAACTCGTTTGCCTTTTTATCTCCAAGGCTTCACCATAGACTTCCTAAAGACTTAAACATAAGTCTTAATCCAATACACTTTGATGAAAGATCTTTGTATAAAATCACTTGAGTCTTGAGATATAGCCAATTAGATTGACTCTCAACAACAACGCATTCACGTATGCCTATAATGATATATACATTTACGTTTTTGTTTCATTAATACCATGTATTGGGATACTCTCCCAAATTGAGGACCATGCCTCCACATAGTTTAAACAACATTGATGGTGGTAGAAGCATCTACAAGTCCATCACTATTGTAAATTTCCATTAATAAATTTCCTAAATTTATTAAAACATTTACAATAATAACATATATTTCTTTCATATGTTATATTCTTTGAAAACTTACATGTGCATTTCCATGTTGATGCTCTCAACATTAGATGACATATCTCGTTTTCGTGTATTCCATCTCAAACCATACACCACGTTTCTCACGACGCCGTTATGCATTTAATGTTTGATTTGTGACTTATTACATAAGTCATGATCACAACTCGCTCGTTGTGTTTGTGTAAATTACTTTTTACACTTTGTATCAAAATGTGTATCCTTTTGACAACCTATTAGTAGTCCAAAATAACAGATACACCAATGATATCTAAACATCAAAAGACAAAGTGTTATTATCTTCAACACTTTTTTACCGAAATAAACGCAATTATTTCGTTCGGTGTCATGTTTTGAGGTACTCCCTCATCTTGGAACTCTAAAACTTGAATAATCACAAGTTGTCCAAAGTATAAAGTTGTTTACAATTAACTACTCGCAAGTAGTTATGCAACTTATTATGTCTATAACAACATCGAGTTGTTTTTCATAAAATAGTCTTGGAGAGACTATTATATGGTTCAAGACGTTATACTTCTCGTGGAAGTATCGAATCACTTATACTTCGCAAAGACATGTTTTATTCGTCCAAAACAGTTCTCGTTTTTGCAAGTGTTTTAATATTAAACTATATATTTATTTTTTGATTACAAATCAAGACAATAAACCTTATAATAGTTTAATAAATAAAACAATTTCAAACTCGCTCGTTTGAGAATAAAACGAATTCACATCGTTTTAATAAATGGTTTATCATATTCCAAGCATTTGTAACCGCTGTTAGATAATAACGATTATCAATCGTTAAAAAGAGTGGTTTGTATGATAACCACTTCTAATATGCTAATTAGAATTTAAATGTTGAACAAACATTCAAAATATTCGGTTTTTATAAAGTAAACCGGTTCTAACGTGCTCGTTAGAAATAAAACGAATACAATTATTCACTTTTGGTTTAAATGAACGTTTTCTAACACGCTCGTTAGAAATGAACACAAATCTTTTCTAACACGCTTGTTAGAAAATATATAAACCGATTACAAATCATCTTAAATAGTTTATCATAGTTAACCCGATTCTAACCCGCTCGTTAGAAATTAACGATTGGAAATCGTTAAAATAGTTGGTTATAAGATAAACTAATTCTAATACGCCCATTAGAAAATTAAACGATTATTTATTGCCATAAGCCGTTTTTGGTTTAAATAAAATAAACGTTTTTAACCCGCTTGTTAGAAATAAACAATTGACAAAGTCGTTAAATCGTTTCTAACACGCTCGTTAGAAAATAAACAACTATCAAACTCTTTAAATCGTTTCTAACACGCTCGCTAGAAATAGTCGATTACAAAATTTGTTTTGAAGTTTATAAAAAAAAATTATAAACTATTTCTAATACGCTCATTAGAAATAAACAAATAAAAATCGTTTAAACATATGTGGAAAAAATCCGTTTCTAACTCGCTCGTTAGAAATTAAATAGTTTAGACGAAACCGTTACAAGGTTTATTATCCAAAATAATTGTCTCCAACACGCTCGTCGGTAATTATTTGAAATAATAATATTTTCTAACACGCTTGTTAGAAAATCTAAATGTATATTTTCTAGCACGCTCGTTAGAAAATCTAATCGTTTTATAACCAGTTAGTTCTATACAATCATCGTATCTAACACGCTCATTAGATATAAAAGATGATATTAAACTTATTATTCTATAAAATTCTAACACGCTCGTTAGAGATATAAAAAGTTTAATCTTGTTGTACTTCCACCAACAATGTTTCTAACACGCTCGTTAGAAAATATTAAAACTTGTTTAAAAAATAATTACTTTCTAATATGCTAATTAGAAAATAAATATATTTCAAAACTTTTAAAACCAACATTAATATCAATTATGGTTACTAAAAACTTATAATTAAGAAATTAAACGTAACACACGTTTAATTTGTAAGGGGTTACAAAATAAAATTTTCTAATACGCTCATTAGAAAATTTAGTATTTCAAAAAACCTATTGAAATACATATTATTTTGTATATGTTCGGTTTTATCTAAACACGAACAAAAACCATGAACTCCAAAACTTGAATCAAAAAGTCGTTTTGTAACCCGGTATTCGGATTAAAGATTGTACTCCAATCATAAAATTAATCCGACTCATTAAATAAATATTTCCCAAAAATATTTACAAGATTTTAACAAAAATCCATTAAATATTTTTAACTTTCGTGAACCTAAATCCTCATAGAGAAGGAATTTAAGATTGTAGCAACAATCTTCACGAAAGTCTGTTTTAAGATTGTAGGAACTAGGTTCACTTTTTATTAAAATATATTCCAAAATAAATAATAAAGAATAACGAGACTCTCGTTATTTATGGGAAATTCGACTAGTACAATACCGGTTACAAAATTAAAATAAACGAAAATAAATACAATATAATTGTACCAATCTTGATTCAAGTCAATGTCTTTGGAAACTTCAACCGCACCTACGAGATCGAAACTCCGCTGCAAGACAAGCAAAAATTGTTGACGGTTTTGGTTGAGGCACGTGTTCTACACGCTTCCCTTAAAACAGATTCCGCGCCTCCTCTCAGACGGTCTGTCTCCCAGGGTACAACAACCGGAACAGTATGTGTACTGCCGGAGATGGCACTCACGCCCGAGATTACACCAGGTATAATTTGGTGTTCATACATACAGGAAAATATGAAGTTGAGAAAAGAACAATTTAGTGAGTGCTCCTCCCTAAATTTTCCATGGAACAAAGATGAATATGAGAAATAATTTAGAGAATTCTCTTCTCTAAATTTCCTTGGAACCGTAGGACTTCTATGTATGTGTCTGACTTTTTCGTGTATCTACAAAATGAACTTTCATGTTCATTTTATATTCATACAAAAGAAGACTTGGTCAAACCTATTAAACAAGATAATAAAACTTGTAATGAATAGGGTTTAATTTCTCATTAATCTTGTACTAAACAAGATATTTAATATTGTAACAGACAAATTAAAGTTCAATCAAAACGATTAAAGTGGTCAACTCAAAACGTCCATTTTCATTCATGACAGAATTAAATGAGTTGAGACCATTTAGACGTTAACTCACTAGTGGTTGACCAGTTTTCCTGGTCGCGCGTGGGCGTAGCCGGACCTGCACCAAGGCTACCGTCCTACGCTTGCACCATAACTGATCCTCAAATCCATGCAACACTCTACATGGACCTTACGCCACGCCATATGGACCCGCGCGCCACACATATGCCATTGCACATACCAGGACGTCACCTGGTCATGCGCCATCTATACTTGCGCGCCACACGGATGCTACTACGCATACCAGGACGCCACCTAGTCATGCGCCATCCAAACTCATGTGTCATTTGCAGTCTTCGCCATGGCATTCGCCTACGCCACCCAAGGGTGCACCATAAGCGGACCCGCCATGTATCTGACCACGCGCTCATGGACAAAAATACAAAGGCGGTGTGCGAAGTTCAAAGCGCACTACATAGGGCCTATAGCCCACGGCACGCGCACATATGTGCACAAGTAAGGGTGCTTCGCACCCTTTAGGGTCCCCACTGGTGTTTGTCTTCAAGGAGTACTCCTCCTTATATACCACTTTAAGTTTTGTCATTCCACCTATGTGGGACAAGATGACAAATCTCAATCCATTTTTCTCATCTTTGTTTTTCCAAACATACAACTTCAAGCTTCGATATCTCATTCATCCCAGCTCTATTTGGACATAGTTTGAACACAAACCCATAAATAATTATTTATACAACACATATATAAATATTATTAATGTCCAAAATATTTAGTGAAAAACTCATTTTCACTAAAATTTCCAACACTGCGTACAGAGTGCCCGACGATTCTTATGTTGGACGTTAAAAAAAAAGAATACAGCAATGTGTAGAGAGAAAACTCATAACAAAAATGTAAAAAATAAAAATCAAACTATGCCCATCACTAGAGTCGTACTAGGTTAAAAGTTTGAGAATCACAAAACTTGTGAAATTTAAAGGAAGTCATATATACCGGTGGATCCGAGAATTTTTTCTTGGGGGTATGATTTTTTTTTAAAGATTTTAGGCCCCTGGCTATATAAAAAAATAGGTTTATAGCGTATCGAGTTGGGTCAAGTAAACATAAACAAACAAAGTTTCAGAGTGGGTCAGATCATATCAAGTGGGGTTGGGTCAATTTCAGTTTTCAAACAATCAAACCCTATTTTCTAACTTCCTATCACATTAACAAACAAAGTTTCAAGTAAAACAGTAAACAACATAAAAACTCATCATAAGTAAAGTAACAACAAAAAATCATCAAAGTCCAAACCATCCCTACTTCTATTTCTCCTAATCGTTAAATAAAACAACAACAAAAAACTTATCTAAAAAATAGTATGGTCTTTAATTAGAAGAATCCGATGAAAAAAAAAATGGTTCAACCCTTTTCCTCTTGAGAAATCGCATCATAACTTCCCTACTCATGGTTCTTATCACATATAAATCATTCCATGAGTTCATAATTAACAACACTAAGGGGCTATTTGTTTACCTCTTAATGAGGCTCTTAATGGTTCAGACCTCTTATTGGTTCAGCACTTAATGGTTCAGACTATTTGTTTCACGAGCAGATGTCTGAATGGTTCAGACATTTGCCTCTGAATGGTTAAGATTTATACAGAGTCTGAATGGTTAAGACCTTTAATCTGAATTGGTCAGACATTTGCCTCTGAACGGTTAAGCACTATACATGCTCTTAGTGGTTCTGACCTCTTACTGGTTCAGCACTTAACCATTCAGATGTTGCCAAACAGCCCCTAAACACTTAAACAAAATAAACATTCATGTTCAACAAATACCGTAATCCATAATTTTCAAACATTTAGGCCCTAGTTTTAAATGTTAATTAGTAATCATTTAATTTTTTTATAAATTCATAATATTTTTTTCTAAGGGGGCGGTTGAAAATTTTCAAGGGGTACGGTTAGGATTTTCGACGAAAATTAGCACTAAAAGTTTTCTTTCAAGGGGTGCGGCCGCCCACCCACCATTATGGGTAGGTCCGTCCTTGGTTATATATAATGGGTTAAAAGAGTCCAATTTCATAGTAAAAATGGGTTTTTTTGGAAACAATAAAATGTATGTTTCACTACTAAATAAACGAGTATTACTGGCGGAGCTTTTCTGGCAACTGCCGTCGGTAATCATCAACGACTACCAAGTAGAAAACTAAAAGATAAAGAATTGTTCATTACATAGTATGTCGGTATTTCGTAGTAATCACCATTCGATTACTGTAAGACCCAAACACGTTTTAACCATAAAGACGCAGTGGAAATACGATCCTTAAAATTCCTTTCTTTATAAACGTCTTGACATACTTGAAAGTCCATTTTAAAATAACCCTTTTACAATAATACATTCTTCGTTCTCATTTATGAAATAAAGCATAACTTATGTTTACTAAATTACATAATCACACATTCTCGTACAATCTATCTTATGACTCGATCTTCGACTGCTTACACCTCGTGATGATGATGATTCATGATTCCGTACAACCTGCATTCACCACATACATTCACATCATTAGTACTTGGTGACATTATATATAATCTAAGATTCATAATTATAGGATCACGTTGCGGTCTATCCTCATATACATTCCATTCGGTTATCTTTCTGAATTCAAGCATTTCATCTCGGTGTTTAACCTTCTACGAGTCAACAATAATGTACCTGCATTTCATTTCAATCTCAAAGACAACCCACTTAGCATCATTAATACTCATGTTAGTGCACTATGTCTGTTGACTTCGTCTTAGATCACGTCTTGTAATAGGATTGATAGATCAGGGCTCATATTACGAGGAAACAAGTTTTATATAGTTGGAAGTAATTCCGCATGGAATTAACAAAGTAATTCCGCACGAAATTAGTCAAGCTAATTCCGCACGAAATTAACCTTGTTAATTTCACACGGAATTACATCTCTATATATAGCTTGTTCGTGTTGTTCATTTGTAACGGAATTAAAATCGGTAACGAAGTGCTGCCGAACTGTCTTAAGGTGCTGTAATACTATCATTTCATTAATAGAGACATATTAAAGTGAATCAAGCTGTTTCCACGTCCGTTTCATTGATTCCGCCTCTGATTCGGATAAACAACTCTTCTGAATGACTCATTCAGATTAAACAACGATCCTACAAGTGGTATCAGAGCTCAGGAGGAAGAGTTCTTTGTGATTACAGCTGAATTTCTGTCTTCTACACCTTCTTTTTCAAATTGGACAACTTTTAACGGTCAAAATGGTTTGAATTTCACACATCTTATGCGAAATAGTGTTTTAACAAACCCTTGAGAGTTTCAGATCAAAATTCGAAGTAAAAATGACAAAAATGGGCCAAACAAGTAATTCCGTTTGAACGATCAACATAATTTCGCTTGAAAGTTTGAAGTAATTTCGTACGAAATTACTAATTCCGCGTAAAAAGGTCATTCTGTGTGGTAATTTCGTGTGAAAGGTTAATTCCGCTTGAAAAATTCGTTCAAAAGGGTATTTTCGTTTGAAGTGATAATTCCGCATCAAAGTGTTTTCGTATGAAGTTGTAATTTCGCTTGAAGTCTGATTCAGTTTGAAGACTAATTCCGTTTGAAAGCTGATTTCGCACCAAATCTCATTTCGTATCAAGATCATTTCACGTCAACCGAGTGTCAGTTTATTTCAAGTTGATTGATATTGTTTAAACTGATTGTGTTTGTTTGTTTGTCATTCAGGTGATTGAAGATATACAAATTGTGAATTTCAAGAAACTGCTTGAAGATGTCAAGCAGCGATGAAGAATTTTACAACACGTTTTACAATGCTTTTACTTCAGAATCATCCGAAAGAAGATCTAAAACAAGAGAATATTCGAAAGAGATTTCAGAGAATTTGAAGTATGAGAATATGTATGGAAGCCAACAGAAACCACCGAAATTAATGAAGATTGAAGATTATAACTGGTGGAAAAATCGGTTTGAGGGTTGGGTAAAAGCTTTTGCTTCTGAATGTTGGTTAAAATTGAAATATGGATATACAGAACCAGTAAAAGAAGGAGGAGAGTTAGTAAATGAAAAAGAGTTCACGGAAATAGATGTAAAAATGTAGTAGCTGAATACAAAATGATTACATTGATAAAACAGTCAGTGAGAGAAGATATTATTTCGTTACTTGAACAAGAGAAAACATCAAAGAGTTTATGGGAAGCTTTAGAGAGAAAATGTGTAGGAAGTAATGAGATTGTGAAAAACAAAAAGAAATTGTTACGTAAAGAGTTTGATTTATTTGGTTGTATGAAAAATGAATCTGTTTGTAAAATGATCGAGAGATTTGGGCATCTGAAGATGGAGCTGGCCAGACACAAAATCACATACACTCAAGAGGAGCTGGTTGATAAATTGTTTGATTCGTTGCCGAATGATCAAGATTGGCAATACTTTGCTTTAATGTTGAAAAACACAATCAATTCTGAAGATTTAACAGTGGATTTGCTGATCGAAAGACTAGAAAGCCACGAGTTGGAGATAAAGAAATCTAAAGTCAACAACCCAGCTCATCAGCAGAATGTGGAGTTGTACTACTGAGGAAATGTACCACAGGCTGGGTCTCCAAGAACAACGTTTTTTGCAGAAAGCTCAAACTCTATGAACAATGAAAGTCCTCACAATGGTTTTCACAGTGGATCTTTTTCAACAACATCGAGCCAATCTGCATCAAAGAATGTATTCCAATGCAACATTGCAGTAGATCTAAAGAATACTCAAAATTTCAATGAGGAGTCTGCAAAGCAGCATATGGTTTTCTTAGCATCTATGCTTGAGTCATACGAAAGCCTAGTAGCTGGAAAGTAAGGCAACACCAACCTAACAAAGGAAGACTACGATCAAATAGATCCTGAGGAGATGGAATTGATCGATATACAGTGGTGTATGGCTAGTACAGTGAGGAGGGCACAACGTTTTATGGAGATCACTGGAAGAAAGTCTATTGGTGGACCATCTACCAAGTTAGGCTTTGACAAATCCAAAGTGACATGCTTCAAATGTAAACAGAAAGGTCACTTTAAACGTGAGTGCATAAATGTTTATGCTGAAGATACTGCTAATCCATTCAGAGAAGATTACTACAAGAAAGCGATCTATCATCAGAACAAACCTGAACCTCCCAGAATGAAGCAGTTTGAAGAAAAATCAAGAGCTCTTGTAGTTATTCATGACGATGAAGGTTATGACTGGAGTCAAGTTCTCCCTAAAGAAGATTTTGTTGGATATGCATTTGTAGCTGATTTTGATCATGATAGATGGTGGAGAAGAGATTACGCGAGATGGGAAGTTGAAAAATTCAGAGAACCATTCAAAGAAGCCCAGAGAGCCAAAAGAATGAATGACGAATTGGAATGTTACATGGATCCACAGGGTAATCTAGTTGTTGACCCATCAAAGGTGGATTTTGATGCTGTAACAAATTTGTTTACATGTCAGAGTACTTTCAACACAAGAAGGTTATCTGATAAAGGATATTTGCCAGATTTGTTGAACAAAATAAAAGAAATTTGTGAAGCAAGTCTACCAAAGGTGGTAGAAATGTAGAAGAGAAAAGAAGAAGAGTTGAAAAAGATGGTAGAAGAAGTGAAGATTACTGCAAAGCTTGCTGCTGAAGAAGAACAGAAAGTAGAAGAAGAGAAGAAAGAAGAGGATCAAACAGGAGAACCGGTGCTGAAAGAGACCGAGGTAAATGAATCTTCTGATCTATCGAATATTGAAATTGTTGATAACAATGAAAACAAGTGCAGGAATTGCATAGAAATGTGCAAAGCTTGTACTGAAAAAGATGATATCATAAAAACAAAAGATAATGAAATAAATAAACTAGAAAATGTTTTCACAATAAAATGTAAAGAAATGATTGACAAAGAATAAATTTTGAAACTACAAGTTGAAAAACTGACACAGAAATGTCAAGATCTTGAAAAGGATAATGATGTTTATAAACAAATGTGTACAGCAAAATGTGTTGGTTGTGTTGAAAAAGAAAATAAGTTTAAAGATTTTCAAAAATAGTATGATGATTTAAAGAGGTTGAGTCAGAGAGTACAAGAAGCTTATGATACTTTGAAGAGCCAAGTCAAATGTTTTGACCAAAGATTGTCTGAAACTTTAATAGCTAAAGAACTGTATGAGAGAAAGTTTAAAGAAAAACAACTTGAATTAAACAAGTGTGTTGATGAAGTTGCTAATCTCAAACAAATTTTGGCTGAAAAAGAAAAGGTTGTTACCAAACTTCAAAGTTATCATAACTCTTCGTACATTGTCAAACGCATTTTCAACATCACACCAGATGACAAAATACTGACAAGAATAAAAAAGGTATTGGTTCAGAATTTCATCAGGTACCACCACCATTGAGAAACAATTATACTTTTTATGATGAGGAAAAGGTGGCAAAAGGTTTGAACATAGTTGACCAATTACCTGAAAGTATCGATGTGACTTACTCCAAATCTGATGAAGCTAATGATTCAGAGGTGGTAAGTAAGGTTGTTGAAAGCGTTCTGAAAGATGAGTCAAACAAAGGTAAGTCTGAATCACATAATGAAAATGAGGGAAATTTTCATGATGGCTATCTTAAACATACAAAATCCGAGAAAAATTTGAATGATGATTCAAAAGGATTGTTTTACACCATGATTGGATCAGATAAATTATTCTTAGATGTTGTATTCCCAATTCAGAATGTGATCTCAGAAAAGGTTGATAAAGTTTTCAAAATGGTTGAAATTGAGAAATCTGAAATTTCAAAGTTTGTTGGTAAAGGTCATAAAACTTTTTATAACAAACCTGGTTTTAAAAAGAAAAACATGAAGGCTGGGTTAGGTTATAAAAAGAAACAAAGTTGGAAAAGAAATGAAATACCAAATTATCAGGCAAAGATGAGTTTTGTTCATGGAACAACGTCAGAAGAAGAGAAAGAACTAAAATTTAGACAACAGTCTAATGATGAGTTCTTAGCTCAAAAGAAAAAGCAACAACCACAGGTCAAAGATGTGTCCAAGAGAACATGTTTTAAATGTGATCAAATTGGACATCTTGCACGAAAGTGTCCAAATCTGAAACCTTTCGATGTTGAGACCAAAAAGAAGCTTGAAAATGTTGAGAAACAAAAATCTGAGGGTGTGAAACAAAGGTCAGCCAGATTTGATTCAAAACAAACTTGGAGTTACAACACAAACAAGTTTCCTTCGAATCAAACTTGGAAACCAAAACAGACCAGGTCTGATTCAAGACAAACACAGATTTTTCACACACCCAGATTCAGATCAACACAAAGTTGGAACACATCAGTTGATATGACAAAATCCCAACAGTTTTGGAAACCAAAAGTTGTTGTTCAAAATCAAAATGGTCAAAAAGATTCACATTTTTACAAAAGAGGTACTCCGAAAGGTCAAACATGGAGTATTAAGAAACAAGTGACTTCGGTAAAAGATGAGAAAGTTGAAGTTAAAGTTGAAAAAGTTTTTGATGATAAAGATTTTCCGAAATTGCATGATACATATTGTGTTGAATTGCCTAAGGTTCAACAGACCTGGGCTAAATTGTTCAAGTGATTGAATAGTTGAATGTGCAGGTGCTCAAGAAAACTGAAGATTGTGAAAATGGAGTTCGGAGCAGCCTGGCACAGAAAGAGGAGGCTGCTGAACCCTGTGTTGGTTGAAACAGGGAGTTTGTTAGATTTCTGTACATAAATAAACAATATTTCAAAAACCCTAAAAAGTAAAAAAAAAAAAATTAAAACCAAAAATATGTTTTATTTTGTCAAAATTTTGAAAAACCAAAAATATGTTTGATTTTAAATTTGTCAAAAAATCAAAAATTACAAAAATATGTTGATTGAATATGCCGAAACCCTCACGGCGGAACAAACATGATTACTTTCACAAGATTGAAAAACGGTTTTCAAACTGTCGAAAATCAATGGGTTGTAAATCATGGGGGTATGTTATATTTTCTGTAATTCAGTGCACAAAAGGCAGAAAATGGATGGCGAGACAAAGTTATCAGTATCAGTTTGTCAAATTTTCTTTTAGTGATTTTGCATTTTAGGCGGTGAAAAATTGTTAGAAAATCCAAAAACATTAGAAAATTTGAAAAAGCCAAAAACATGATAAAATTCAAAAATTGAGTTTTTGTGTAAAAAGAGGAAATGATAGTACATTAGTAGACAATCACAGTACGCTAAAGAAATGGAATGTTTTAATGTGATAAATGGTCTCACTGTTGATATGCCAGTAGGTTTTTACACACTTAGTAGAGTGTATTCGAGATATAAACCTAAATCTTTACTTGCTTATTTCGTGGGGAACACTACTTGGATATATAGGTAACCCCTAAAATCTCGTTTGAAGGACCCCTCTTTCTGAGATAGTAGGTCTTTATACTCAGTGATATATGGGGTATTATCCCGGGACTTCTGATTTTGCGGAAACAATGGCATAGTCCCCGTATAATACTTTACGCTTGCTTGAAATAAAAGCCTGCCCTCAGCATAAAAAATGATGAAACATTGAAAAATGTTAATCATGTGCTGTTGAAGAAAAGATCCTCTAAAGGGGACACACCAAAGTCGAAGCCGTCATCTCTCTGCTGAACGGAAATTCTGACTTGAGCTCTCATGGTTCTTCGCAATTTAACCCCTTACAGATATCATCTGTGGTATACTCACCTGTAAGACTGAATATTGGGATCTGGATACGGGAGTATATTCAAGAGGTGGGACACATGAATGAGTTTAAGTTCTTAATACACCTAAATCGTATCTCGAATCAGTTGAACTTTGTGTGAAAATTTAAGTGGATCAATATACTGACAATCTAAGTGAATTGTTTAGAACTTAAAGTGTTAAAAAGCTCAACGGTGCTAGTGATTTGTCATAAACTGATATGATCCTCTAACACGAATTCAAACAAAAATATTGTCTGTAAATATGTTTGTATATATTTCTTTACTGCTTTACATTTCAGAAAAATACAAAAAGATTTTTGATTCTGTTTTATTTTCGACAACTGATGTCTGAAATGCTGAGTTTCAAAATTTAAGTATGCTGATTGTGTGTTTGAAAAATAAACAAGTTCATTAATTTGAAACTTGAAGTTTTTAAATCAAAAATCAAAAACAGTTTGTGATATCTCCAAGGTCATTAAATTGGACTTGGATGATTATCTGTGAGGGATTTGGATGCTTATATTGTTAAAGAGCCAGTTTCTGACCTGTTTCGCTGAAACTGACAAATTCTAGAAGTTTGTTAATAGGGGGAGTGGTTTAGAGAGTTTGATTTGAAAACATTGTATTTATAGATGTTTGAGGATTGCAGGTATACCAGATTATGATCCCGACAGCTGAGTCTAAGGGGGAGTCTGAAGTTGAACTTGAAGCAAGGGGAGCTTGTAGATGAAAGCTAGGTGACGATCCCTAAACACGGAAGCTTGACGAAAGGGGGAGCCTGAAGAAGCTGTTAATATTAGAGCCAGAGTTAGTTTCTGGTACAACAAACTGATGGAAGAAGATAAAGATGGATGGATGCTTACAATGTTAGACAATTTGGAAAGCTAAAAAAGACTGATCAAGACTGAAGATGTGTCATGCTAAAGAATAGACACTGAAGACTTCGTCAACATCCAAGGGGGAGTCTGTTAGTGCACTATGTCTGTTAACTTCGTCTTAGATCACGTCTTGCAATAGGATTGATAGATCAGGGCTCATATTACGAGGAAACAAGTTTTATATAGTTGGAAGTAATTCCGCATGGAATTAACAAAGTAATTCCGCACGGAATTAGTCAAGCTAATTCCACACGAAATTAACCTTGTTAATTTCACACGGAATTACATCTCTATATATAGCTTGTTCCTGTTGTTCATTTGTAACGGAATTAGAATCGGTAACGAAGTGCTGCCGAACTGTCTTAAGGTGATGTAATACTATCATTTCATTAATAGAGACATATTAAAGTGAATAAATATGTTTCCACGTCCGTTTCATTGATTCCGCCTCTGATTCGGATAAACAACTCTTCTAAACGACTCATTCAGATCAAACAACGATCCTACAACTCATATATATTTACACCATACATACATACATACATACATACATACATACAAACATACATACATACATACATACATACATACATACATACATACATACATACATACATACATACATACATACATACATGCATGCATGCATGCATGAATGCATACATACATCCATACATGCATACATACATACATACATCCATACATACATACATACATACATACATACATACATACATACATACATACATACATACATACATACATACATACATACATACATACATACATACATACATACATACATACATACATACATACATACATACATACATACATACATACATACATACATACATACATACATACAAGTCTCACTCATTCAAATACATATGGTTCAATAACACGTATACATATTATCTAAACCAACTCTTTTGAGTATGATAAATCCTACTTCATACACCTACCCCTTTATCCAAACTCTTACATACAACTTACATTCCCACATATTCATACTAACAATTCTTAGTCACAAACTACTATACATATAAGCCTCGTACATACCAACCTACAAGTATACTTATTTCTATTCGTGTTTACTAATGGGTTCCATTTACTAACATACAATTAATCTATTCATACATTCCTACATATTTATTTTATTCCCACAAATACTTGCATACACGCCCCATTATTACCTGTACCTCATAAACACTCTTTAATGAGTTTGAGGTACATTTCGGGAGCTTAAAAATGAGTTCAATAATCGTCGGTACCTAACAAAACTATATGGTAAGGTTGGGGTACATTATGGAAGTTTAACGAGGCTTGGGAATAGGTCTACGGGGTCCGGATTCGAAGAAACGGGGCTGCTAGCATCGGCTGGCATGTAGAAAACAACTTAGGGCGTCGGCCAACTGCTGCCTAGCGTCGGCGACGCTGCCCCTGCACCACCAATGCCAGATTTCATTCTTTTCGACGTTTTGACCCCCGTTCACGCATCCCGAACTTCCCAAATCGTAAAATAACATTATTCCAAACCCCCAAATCATTCTAACACTTAACCTCATGTCTCCATAATTAAATCTATATTTTTATCATACACTCTTGATTTTGACCCGTTTGATTTTACCAAGTTATTTCCGACATAGTCAACTACTTATGGCCCGCTACAACAATACTTACCTTAGTACTATGATTACCTAAACATTCTTACATGGTTCCCATACCACAACTATAACAACCCTCAAAAACACCCTAATATACCCTGTATATATATAGAAGGACCCGTATAACTTTAATTTTTATTAAAAACAAAATCCTAATTATTATTCGCTCGCGGGCCGCAACAGGATCCACCAGGTGTGTCGCGAGGCGCAACAGATCCATTACTTGCTGGGCACCCTTTTGCCACGTGGCAAGTCTAGGTTCGTGAGCAGGCAACCCTAGCCGTAGCTAGGGTGCCCTCGCGGGGCGCAAGAGAAACACAGGGACGGGTCGCGGGGCGCGAGAGACCCCTTAAACAACTATAAATTGAGCAGTTTCCTGCACTTTTAAATTCGTTCATTTCTTCTTCTCTCTTTGTCTCTATAACGCGAAAAATACCCCCTAAAACACGAAGCTCTTCCCCGTTGTAAGTATTTTAACCCCCAATCACTAATTCGTTACCCTACCCGATTGATTTAGGGCCCCGTAACGCATGTCAAGGCTCTGCCTGACTAAGTCCGTTGGGGTTCTGTCTCGTGTTGTATGGCTAATGTGATTTGGGTTATCTTACTAACACATGTGCATTGTCTGTTTTTATTAGAAACTCAAAGAAAGATATCATCAGGAAGCCCGTAGAAAAACATAGGTTTACAATGTGAGTCATTTTCTTTTTCTCACCATTTGTGAGCCATTATTTCAAAATATTTTTACAAAACCCTAAATGTTTATTAGTTGTATTTACAGTGATTAAGTTTTTGTAATTCTACAATTATCCTCAGTATGTGGGGTTTTGTATACATTACTTGACACTCGTTAATATTGGACGACGGGTTAGCCAATATTAGCATGACCGCAAGCACGGGGACAAAGGCTGCCCCAGTAGCAATACTATGTTGAGAAATTGGTAGATATAAACAAATGTAAAAACTCTTGATGCTTTAAAATATAACAATGTGTGTCATTTTATAAAATGGAATATACTCGCCAGTATTTCTTGTTGATAAATGTTTTTAAAACGCGTTTCAGGTAACTTAATGTGAAGTTGTAAGAAACCAGCTATGAAGCACTGAAGGCTTAAAGAAAGTGGCTATAAAGTTACCTAAATAAAAGAAGTTTATGTTTTTCAGCAACCAGGATTTATCCCTATAAAGATATTATGAATGAAATATGGGTATTATCCTATTTTTTTAATATAAAAGTTTGGTGTTTTGAAACTCTGAAATATATTTCCTAACTACGATCCTGATGTCTCATTTCCGCTACCAAATTAATAAACACCAATACCACCGGCTCTGGCATTCGCGGCTCCCACTTTCGGGGTAGTGGTCGGGGGTTGCTACAGAAGGTGGTATCTGAGCCACTAGTTTAAGCCATTTAGGTGTCCTATTAAATACCTAAATTTTAACCAATTGTGTTAGGAAATAACTTCTGTATTATTCTGTGTAAATGTGTATATTATTATTTTGTGATTTTGACAAATTTTCTTAGTTTACAGTATGAGTGATCAGGGTACTTCTAACGTTTACCATCTGTAACACCCCGACCGCGTAATACAATAAACCGTGGCGGAAACGTCGGGGAGCCGTGTCATAGAATCATTGTTTCACAACACATGGAATTTAGAATATTGTTTTATTACTTAAATAATTACATTGTCTTAGAATCAAATCAACAAACAGTACAATTGCCGTTCATGTTTTTTATAATTTACTAAGGCCCATGTCCATCCTATGTGAAGCAATCAACAGTCGTCTCGTAAGAGAGCCTGAAACATATGTGAAAGTAAATACGTCAGCATAAAAATGCCTGTGAGTAACATAGGTTTAGTGTTGAAGATTCATGACTTTGAATGTTAAAAGAAATGTTTAATGAAAAGTAGTCATGAACCTTTGAAAGTGTTTTCTTTTATAAAATCATGAGAAAATCAATATGAAGATCAGATGATGTAAAAGAATAGTGCACGGTTAAATAAATAACCAAATGAAAATAATATGTACAAAATATGTCATGTCTTGTCCTTGTTGAAATTGTTTTGAAAATGCTATGATATGTAACATAATAAAATCACTTATCAATAACCATCAAATAATGTCTTGTTTGAATGTCAAATGTCATGTGTAAACAACGTCTAATGTCAAGTATAAACAAATGTCTTTTGAAATCCAATGTCACGTACAAAACAAGGTCTTTGAATAACCAAAAGTTAAAATCAAAAGTTATGTTTTGAAAACCATTGCTTTTATCGATATGAACATTTATACGGTTTGTCTATCGCATACACTCAAGCCTTGAGACTGTCCGATAAACCCTTATCAGGATCAAGGTTTATCAAAAATGTATTCGGATTCTGTCATTCCCCTTCCGAAATTCCTAGAAAGCGGGAACGAGATTTGTCAAGTCCTATAGCGCTATTACATACTACCGAGCGGCGTGATCAATGTTAATGAATGTACTACTCCGTTAAACATACCAAATGTCCTTTTCAATGTAAATTTGCCATGAAAATGTCTTTGTAAAACCATGTAATAGACATATGTTGGACCGTTTTGTGACCCTGAAAAGTCTGTTAAGGTAGTTCATCTTCATGTATAAAGGCGGAATCAGTATACAAGAAGTTACACAGCTTTTCTCTTTCAATTTCTTCTCTTTTATTGCTTTCTGGAATGATTTTGACAGAGTTCGGTTACATAAGCAATGATCAGGTTCCGCTCCAATGTCCCTGAATGAACACATGAGTGAGGTATATATAGTGTGGCTGGTTCCGCTTATATGGACAGACCATATAAGCGAAACCTCATGTGTACTTAAAAGCGAAACCTCCAAGGTGACATATGAGCGAAACCACCTATGACCTAATGAGCGAAACCTCATCTAACATGTTCATAAAAGCGAAACTATCTAACTATTATGTACACATAAGCGAAACTACAACATTAAGACCTAATTCAACTCTCAAGCTCCAATCTTGACCTTTGACTTGATATAAACGTAGTCAACAGACATTTCGTGCACCAACAACATACTAAGTCAATATGCCATAAAAGTGTCTTGAAAATTTGTATTATGTGTACAATGTAACAAAATATGTATAAAGTCATGAAAATAGAAAGTAAAGTTATGCACATATGCTTCACCCCAAAACATTTGAAAAACGTAAAATATGGGAACTATGTACTTACCTTCGGGTGAGTTTTTATGTGTTAACGCAATCCCTCGAATTTGTCTATTCGTCCAAAATTAAGTAAGAACGATTTAATAATAAAAAACTCACAAAATACCTAAGTTTCTCCGATACTTAGAATTTTCACATAACTTTGAGATTTTCTTGAAAAGTTATTATTTTCGATTATGTTGGTATATATATATATATATATATATATATATGAACTCATATATATATATATATATTAAGAACTTTGGGACTTGAACAATTTTATTGGTGACGCTCATCATGTTATAAGCAACATATTTACGATTTGCGCGTCGTAATATATATACTCAATTGTGACATACAAATAATAACGTAATACACATAATCTTGTCAAGTATTAACATGTCATCATACAAATATTATAAATCACATAACACATTGTAACACATAAAGTTTACCCATGAACAATCCATTGTAGTGTATATTGAAAAACGCGTATTTTTGTGATTCGGTAACCTTTTTGGGCGCCGGAAGTCACGTATGACTAACCAAACACCAAATAAACTTAATATAAGTTAAAATACTTCTTTTTATGTCAAAAATATCAGTTTAGTTACTGATCTAAAACAGTATTATAAAAACTTTCTGAAAAGCCGATTTATGACCGTTTTACCACATAGTTTTGCGTCAAACGTTACCATAACCATCCCAAATCGTAACGACTTGATATTTTAACATAATCCATGTTATTTACTGAATAAAATAGTGGTTATACTCTTGATAGTGCAGGTCTCACAAAAACCACATAAATCATGCAAATTTTACATATTTTACCACTTTCTAAGCTACATGTACAACATGCAAAGCTACAAAACCTATGACAAAGTTTCATGCCATTATAATACACCAAATAATGTTATTTTTAATGTTTATATTCTGATTAAAATCATGTTTGTCATAACAAAACATTTTCATCATTTCTTGAGCATTTAATCAACATGCATGCTTAAGTACAAGCATCTAATGCACACTTATTATATTATTTTCATTTCATATGAACTTAAATGCATCAAACATGTAATTTATTTATGTAATCCAAGACATGTCCATCAAAATATCATCTAATCATTTAGACATCATTGCATGCAACATCCTTTTATTTATTCACTAAGTAACAAAACTCACAAGTGTATATATGCATATATTCATACACGGCACATGCATACATACATATGAAATTCCAAAATTTCCTTTGTCACATAATCAACACAAATCATAAGAACTTTTATATAACAACTTTTGATTATACATGCATTTACTTTTTGAAGATTAAATCAAACAAGTATCCATCAAAAATCAAAACTCAAACCCAAATACATATATATACATATGTACGGCCATATATACATATATATATATATACATATATATATATATATATATAGGGAGGGGCTCATGCGAGAACTCCATTTATTGTGAGAACCATGAGAACCAATGTGAACACAACCTAAAATAGCTAAAAAAAACCTAAAAAAACCTAACCCCCACCCCCCCCCCCAAAAAAAAACCTAACCCCCCTCCCCCACCCCCTAAAAACCTAAACCCCCCCCCAAGCTAAAATGCTAAAAACTAAACCCCAAAAAACCTAAAAAAATCTAAAAAAAATCTAAAAAAATATAAAATTTTTTTTTGATTTTTTTAATATTTTTAGGTTAAAATCGCTACTTTTCGAAGCAAAAAAAATATATATTTTTTTTAAAAATAATAAATTTTTTTTTTTGCTTCGAAAAGTAGTGATTTTAACCTAAAAAATATTAAAAAAATCAAAAAAAATTTTTTGTGTGATTTTTAGCTATTTTTAGGCATTTTTGGTGTGTTCACATTGGTTCTCGCGGTACTCGCAATAAGAGGTGGTTCTCGCATGATCTTCTCCCTATATATATATTCTTCCATTTTTATTTTGTTTGAAAACCCATTTGTTTTAGTTTCAAGTTTGTGAAATATTCCAAGAATTGAGAGAAACCTTCCAACATCATGAATATCACCAAGAATCAAGAATATGATTTAAATATAAATTTTATACCTTCAAGATTATTGGTGGGTTTTGACAAGATTTTGATGTTATGGAGCTTGTTTCTTCTTGGAATCACGTTGGAAACCTTCTTGGATCATCAAAGCAACTTGGAACAAACTTGGAATGGCCTTGATTCTTCAAGAAAGGGTTTAAATTTCAAAATTGGGTGGTAGAAAGGGGGTGTTCGGCCGTGACTTTAGAGAGAGAGAGAGGGGAGAGATGAACTGTTGAGATGTTATGAAGAATTGTCTTGGATATGGTGACCTTTTCAAGTTTGCATGCAACATGCATGGTTGACATGTGGCACAAAGGTGTGAGAGGTGGCACATTCTCTCACCTATAAACGATTTCACATAAATATATATGCATACAATTCATATATATGATATATAGTTGGTAAAGACAGGTATTTAACTGGATACAAGGTATTTTATCTGGCGTTATAATCCCGGTTTATGGCGTTTTAAATTATTTTTATTATTCTATAAAAATAAGCCCAATAAAAATAAGCCCGCCAAATTATTACTGAAATAAATATCAGTTGACGAGAATGGCTGCGTTGTCCTTGTTTTGCAGTGTACGCACTGTGTTACGCAGTAACACGCGGTATGCGCTTAAACTTGAAAAATAACGTTTTTAAGCGTTTTAATTTATTTTTCAACACGAACATGATTAAAAATAAAATTTTAATCATAACAGAATATTTTTAGGATTTAAATATTATCCGGGTGGCCACCAACGTTCGTTTCGCAGTTTTGTCGCAAATAGTTCTTAAGTTCAAACAAACATGTTTTTGCCATACCGAATCCTTTGAAACTTATTTCTAAGTTATGTAAAGGGTATTTAGGGTATGTTTAGTATATGTCACTATTCTAGAGTGTACGTCGCGTTAAAATGATTATGTTTACGTAACGGCTTACGATTTCACTTCCAGAACAAGTTTGAGAGTTCAGAATTAAACAATGATTGAAAATGTACTAATGTCACAAATAATCAAACAAATATTGTAATTAAAAACACCATATTTATTTAAATACAAAGTTGTTTGGAATTGTATAGAGATTAAAATACACAGGTGTCACAGTCTCCCCTACTTTAGGAAATTTCGTCCCGAAATTTAATTAGAGGAAACTTCTGAGAAAAGGTGTGGATGTTTTGCTTTTAAATAATTCCGCTGTTTCCTGAGTAAAATTCTGGCCACGTTTGGATTACCAGAGAAATTTTGTTATCTGTACTCATCTGTTGTCTATAGGAATGAGTTCAGATCAGAAGATTTAAACTTCACTCCAATCGACATATGTAAGATGGTACCAAGCCTTAAGAGAGTCATGTAAATGTCAAAGTGGCATTCTTTGTTGTAAAATAATTCAAAAAGAGTGTGAACTTTGGAGTTTCGAACAACTGATGGAAGAACGTTTCCTTTGACGACTTTCATAGGAAACTTGTGTGTGCTCGAAGTGAAGTCGGAGAATGTAAAATATAACATTGGTCCAGGTCCAGAACTTCTAGCAACTTAAATAAAGCCACGCTTGCAATGTAATAAGGAACACTTATATATAGGAAGTACCAGTGGCATATCCACCATGTCCTTACTACATTGTTCCCGTTTTGTTATCTTTATCACTATAGGTTCCAACACATGACAAAACTTGCTGTGGTTTCTGTGCACTGAATTCCATAATTATGTATGCATCCATAATTACGTAATCCCTTGCACGGTCCACACAGTTCATTTTATGATGTGTAGGGGAAGAATCAAACGAACAAACATGAAATGACTTGACTAGACTACCAGATGGTTTCTTTAACTAGATCATCGGACGATCTCTTTAAATGAATCACCAAAGGGTCCCTTTTAACTTTGTATCAAATAATTGTTTAGGAAAAGCATTTTAGAATTCAAGAGTCTGACTATTTACATAGAAAAATCCCTTAAGGATTTAAGATAGTACTTTGGATATCCCTCTGAGAAATCCAGCATATGAAAATATGTAATATTTTATAAGGATTTGGATAACGAGCATTTGAATCATCTAAACACGTAAGCACATAATCACATAATCATCAATTTGGTCGTCTACTTGGTTATTAACTTGTTCATCGGCTATACATATGCAATTAAAGTACACCAGGAATCCAACTAAGGACTTCAATTAGTACTTTAAACATCCTCAAGAATCTAATCATAAAGATAGGAAGATCTTATAAGTATTTGGGATTGTGATCATTTGTTCGTTACCTAAAACAAACAAACGACACAGTGACTGATCAAAGTAATCGGGTCTTTATAATGTATCGCGAAGACATGCTTTAGCCTATAAGTGGACACTCACCCCAAGAGTTCCCAGGTAAGAGTGACTGGTCCGATGATGTGGATTTGTACGAACACTCTAGCCTTAGACAGAAAACTCAGGGTACATACACCCACCGTTCCAGATTGCACGTGTTCACATTAATAAGACCAAAACTTTGACGAGATTTGAAACTATAAAGGCATAAAGCCTAAAAACAAATCATCTATGGATAGATGATTTATTTTCAAATGAAATTGAAAGTTTGTGTAGTTGTTTTTGGTAATCACCTAAGGATAGGTGATAATATTGTATTAAGAATCTAAACACAAGATAACTTGTGTTAGGGTCCTGGAAAGGTTATAGACTAGGTCAAAATTTTACTAATAACCTAATTCCCTATAACCATGAGCTCTGATACCAACTTTTCTGTAACACCCCGACCGCGTAATACAACAAACCGCGGCGGAAACGTTGGGGAGTCATGTCACAGAATCATTGTTTCACAACACATGGAATTTAGAATATTGTTTTATTACTTAAATAATTACATTGTCTTGGAATCAAATCAACAAACAATACAATTGTCGTTCATGTTTTTATAATTTACTAAGGCCCATGTCCATCCTATGTGAAGTAATCAACAGTCGTCACGTAAGAGAGCCTGAAACATATGTGAAAGTAAATATGTCAGCATAAAAATGCCTGTGAGTAACATAGGATTAGTGTTGAAGATTCATGACTTTGAATGTTAAAAGAAATGTTTAATGAAAAGTAGTCATGAACCTTTGAAAGTGTTTTCTTTTATAAAATCATGAGAAAATCAATATGAAGATCAGATGATGTAAAAGAATAGTGTACGGTTAAATAAATAACCAAATAAAAATAATATGTACAAAATATGTCATGTCTTGTCCTTGTTGAAATGGTTTAGAAAATGCTATGATATGTAACATAATAAAAGCACTTATCAATAACCATCAAATAATGTCTTGTTTGAATGTCAAATGTCATGTGTAAACAATGTCTAATGTCAAGTATAAACAAATGTCTTTTGAAATCCAATGTCACGTACAAAACAAGGTCTTTGAATATCCAAAAGTTAAAATCAAAGGTTATGTTTTGAAAACCATTGCTTTTATCGATCTGAATATTTATACGGTTTGTCTATCGCATACACTCAAGCCTTGAGACTGTCGGATAAACCCTTATCAGGATCAAGGTTTATAAAAAATGTATTCGGATTCTGTCATTCCCCTTCCGAAATTCCTAGAAAGCGGGAACAGGATTTGTCAAGTCCTATAGCGCTATTACATACTACCGAGCGGCGTGATCAATGTTAATGAATGTACTACTCTGTTAAACATACCAAATGTCCTTTTCAATGTAAGCATGTCATGAAAATGTCTTTGTAAAACCATTTAATAGACATACTAAGTCAATATGCCATAAAAATGTCTTGAAAATTTGTATTATGCGCACAATGTAACAAAATATGTATAAAGTCATGAAAACGGAAAGTAAAGTTATGCACATATGCTTCACCACAAAACATTTGAAAAACGTAAAATAGGGGAACTATGTACTCACCTTCGGGTGCGTTTTTGTGTGTTAACACAATCCCTCAAATTTGTCTATTCGTCCTAAATTAAGTAAGAACAATTTAATAATAAAAAACTCACAAAATACTTAAGTTTCTCCGATACTTAGAATTTTCACATAACTTTGAGATTTTCTTGAAAAGTTATTATTTTCGATTATGTTGGTGTATTTATATATATGAGTTCATATATATATATTTTAAGAACTTTGGGACTTGAACAATTTTATTGGTGACGCTTACATGTTATAAGCAATATATTTACGATTTGCGCGTCGTAATATATATACTCAATTGTGACATACAAATAATAACGTAATACACATAATCTTGTCAAGTATTAACATGTCATCATACAAATATTATAAATCACATAACACATTGTAACACATAAAGTTTACCCATGAACAATCCATTGTAGTGTATATTGAAAAACGCGTATTTTTGTGATTCGTTAACCTTTTTGGGCGCCGGAAGTCACGTATGACTAACCAAACACCAAATAAACTTAATATAAGTTAAAATACTTATTTTTATGTCAAAAATATTAGTTTAGTTACTGATCTAAAACAATATTATAAAAACCTTCTGAAAAGTCGATTTATGACCGTTTTACCACATAGTTTTGCGTCAAACGTTACCATAACCATCCCAAATCGTAAAGACTTGATATTTTAACATAATCCATGTTATTTACTGAATAAAATAGTGGTTATACTCTTGATAGTGCAGGTCTCACATAAACCACATAAATCATGCAAATTTTACATATTTTACCACTTTCTAAGCTACATGTACAACATGCAAAGCTACCAAACCTATGACAAAGTTTCATGCCATTATATTTGTCATAACAAAACATTTTCATCATTTCTTGAGCATTTAATCAACATGCATGCTTAAGTACAAGCATCTAATGCACACTTATCATATTATTTTCATTTCATATGAACTTAAATGCATCAAACATGTAATTTATTTATGTAATCTAAGACATGTCCATCAAAATATCATCTAATCATTTAGACATCATTGCATGCAACATCCTTTTATTTATTCACTAAGTAACAAAACTCACAAGTGTATATATGCATATATTCATACACGACACATGCATACATACATATGAAATTCCAAAATTTCCTTTGTCACATAATCAACAAAAATCATAAGAACTTTTATATAACAACTTTTGATTATACATGCATTTACTTTTTCAAGAATAAATCATACAAGTATCCATCAAAAATCAAAACTCAAACCCAAATACATATATATACATATGTACGGCCATATATACATATATATATATATATATTCTATTTTTATTTTGTTTGAAAACCCATTTGTTTTAGTTTCAAGTTTGTGAAATATTCCAAGAATTGAGAGAAACCTTCCAACATCATGAACATCACCAAGAATCAAGAATATGATTTAAATATAAATTTTATACCTTCAAGATTATTGGTGGGTTTTGACAAGATTTTGATGTTATGGAGCTTGTTTCTTCTTGGAATCACCTTGGAAACCTTCTTGGATCATCAAAGCAACTTGGAACAAACTTGGAATGGCCTTGATTCTTCAAGAAAGGGTTTAAATTTCGAAATTGGGGTGGTAGAAAGGGGGTGTTCGGCCGTGACTTTAGAGAGAGAGAGAGAGAGGAGAGATGAACTGTTGATATGTGATGAAGAATTGTCTTGGATTTTGAAGATATGGTGACCTTTTCAAGATTGCATGCAACATGCATGGTTGACATGTGGCACAAAGGTGTGAGAGGTGGCACATTCTCTCACCTATACACGATTTCACATAAATATATATGCATACAATTCATATATATGATATATAGTTGGTAAAGACAGGTATTTAACTGGATACCGGGTATTTTATCTGGCGTTATAATCCCGGTTTAGGTCGTTTTAAATTATTTTTATTATTCTATAAAAATAAGCCCGCCAAATTATTACTGAAATAAATATCAGTTGCCGAGAATGGCTACGTTGTCCGTGTTTTGCAGTGTACGCACTGTGTTACGCAGTAACACACGGTATGCGCTTAAACTTGAAAAATAATGTTTTTAAGAGTTTTAATTTATTTTTCAACACGAACATGATTAAAAATAAAATTTTAATCATAACAAAATATTTTTAGGATTTAAATATTATCCGGGTGGCCACCAACGTTCGTTTCGCAGTTTTATCGCAAATAGTTCTTAAGTTCAAACAAACATGTTTTTGCCATACCGAATCCTTTGAAACTTATTTCTAAGTTATGTAAAGGGTATTTAGGGTATGTTTAGTATATGTCACTATTCCATAGGGTACGTCGCGTTAAACTGATTATGTTTACGTAACGGCTTACGATTTCACTTCCAGAACAAGTTTGAGAGTTTGGAATTGAACAATGATTGAAAACGTACTAATGTCACAAATAATCAAACAAATATTGGAATTAAAAACACCATATTTATTTAAATACAAATTTGTTTGGAATTGTATAGAGATTAAAATACACAGGTGTCACACCATCACCTACCTCGTTCTCCAAAGGATGAAGGAACATCCCAACCAACCCCAGGATACACCGTTGATTCCGAGGATGTCTTTATTTTCAAAGCCAAATCCAAAGAACCTTTTTCCCCTAAGAAACAAGGGTGGTTTAGTAGAGCAACATTTGAAAGGAGGAAAAGAATGAGAAAACTCCAACAACAGCGAATGACAAATAAAGCCAATAGAAATACCCGAAATCCAGAACCTAGACCATTATGGAAGGAGGAATTGGATAGACAACTAGCTGATTTTCACATGTTTAGAAATGTAGGAGTAGAAATGGATCTCAACCAAATAGCAGACCCACAACTTTTACCATTATTCTCTGACTAACCCATGGACCTAGAACAAAACCAGGAAAACCAACTTCCAATCCCAGCCTTTGATCCAAATGAGATACATAGGATATCATCACCGAACCCTTTAGATAAGTGGTGGAATGACAACAGTCATTTCAGGAATTACTAAATAACCCATATCCTTACGTGGAACCAGAACCAATTTATCCTGAACCAGTGCCAGCCCCTATGCCACCAATGAGTTAGGAGAATGTGGAAGAAATTCGCCAATATGGTGAAGAGTTAGTTGAGGAAGGAAACCGGATTCGTCAAATCGGAGAAAAACTCATCTGGAAATATGACGAGCGGGAAATGCAGTACTAAGAAGATAGTCGCCTAATATATATATATATATATATATGTGTGTGTGTGTGTGTGTGTACTTGGAAAAAAATCAATCAACTAAACTATATATAAACTAATATATATCACCCATATATATATCGATGCATAATTACTAAAGTTTGAATTCCAGTTGTAGTTGTAATAAATGCATATCTATATGAAAAGAGTAAAAGTCACAATGATCGACGATTTTGGTTCTATCAGTTTTCATGTTTGTTTGTTTAAGTTTATTATGTGTTATTAATTTCTGATAAATGTTTACAATTCAGATGTCAAACGAAGTAAATCAGGAAATCCAGAATAACAATAATAACGGAAACCAAGTGGATAAAAGTGCTATCGAACACATAGTAGCCCAAGGAATCATAGATGCTATGCCATATATTATCAACACTATTAAAAAGACAAAAACTAATTTTGTAATTGGAAGTAAATGTGCATCCAATGAACCAAGTCACAACGTGAATAGAAATCACGGACCACTTATCCAAGCTCCAATTCCAAAAAGAAGAAGGACCATCTCAAGAATTCTTAGCCTGCAAACCAATAGAATTCTCAGGCAATGAAGGAGCCATTTCAGCCTTACGTTGGATAGAAAAGATAGAAGCAGTTTTAAAAATAAGTAAATGTGCAGATGAAGATAAGATCATGTTTGCTTCTAATCTCTTTAAGAATGCAACTTTAGAGTTGTGGAATACGATTCTCCAGTCCAGAGGAAGTGACAGGGTCTACAATAAGGAATGGACCAACTTTAAGGAAATAGTTGAAAGGAAGTTCTGTCCTCCTCATGAAAAAGAACAGATTGCTAATAAGTTTCTGAATCATAAGATGATTGGAATTGATTACAGGGGATATACTACCATATTCTTTGAATATGCAAGGATAGTACCAACACTAGCCTCACTAGAACCAGTGTTAATTTCCCATTACATCTGGGGATTAATCAGTGAAATCAGGCATGTAGTTAAGGCAGCCAGGCCACAAACCATAGAAGAAGCAGTGGAACTTACCAACACTCTGACAGATGAATTGGTACGTACACAAGAGGAAAATTAGAAAAAGAATCTAGCTCAGAAGATTACTCTGGAATTACGTTGAAAAGGAATAAGTTCATCTTCTTCACCTTTCTGTAAGTTATGTAAGAAAAGGCATTACGGAAAATGTGCAAGGTATTGTAATTTCTACAAGAAACCAGAGCATAAGGAAGAAGAATGTCGAACAAAAGCTAACGCCCGAGTATGCTATAACTGTGGAGAAGCTGGCCACATCAAGCCGAACTATCCGAAACTAGCTCTAGCGACAACCAACAAGGCAAAAACAACAGAAGGACCCAGGAAGAGTGCCAGAGCATTCGTTCTAACAGCTGAAGAAGCCAAGATGATTCCGGATGTGATTGCCGGTACGTTTTTAGTTAATGATGTTTTTGCTAAAGTATTATTTAACACTGGTGCAAACCAAAGTTTCATCAATACTTCTTTCTTCAAACTTCTCAATCAACCATTAACTAAACTTCAACAAGACTGTCTGGTGGAGACGGAAAATGGAGATTCCATCAAGATAAGCGAAATCCTGCAGGGAGCCAGGATAGAAATTTTAAACCATAACTTTACTGCTAATCTTTTTCCAATAAATCTAGCCGGATTCGATGTTGTATTAGGAATAGATTGGTTGGTAGCCAATCATGCCAGTATTTTATGTGATCAAAAGTCTGTGCAAGTAAGAACACTAAATGGTGAAAAGATCACAATTAAGGGAGACAAGCCAACGAAAACCACAAAATTCATCTCTGTGATGAAAACTGCAAGTTATGCAAGGAAATGAGGAAGGGTGTATATGATTTCAGTAATCATTAATACTAAAGGAAAAGAATTAAAAGATATTCCTATAGTATCTAAATTCTAAAATGTTTTTCCAGAAGAGTTACCTGGATTACCGCCAAATCGTGAGGTTGAATTTAAAATTCACCTGATACCAGGAACGACACCAATTTCAAAAGCACCTTATCGACTAGCACCAACGAAGATGCAAGAATTGAAGAAACAACTTGACGAACAACTAGGTAAAGGTTGGATACAGCCTAGTTCATCGCCATGGGGAGCACCAGTGTTGTTTGTCAAGAAGAAAAACGGATCGATGCGTATGTGCATTGATTACCAAGAACTGAATAAGGTTGCGATTAAAAATCGGTACCCAATACCAAGAATCGATGATCTGTTCGATCAACTTCAAGGAGCCCGATTCTTTTCTTAGATTGACTTACGCTCAGGATATCATCAATTGAAGGTACAGGAAGAGAACATTCCTAAAACTGCTTTCAGAACAAGGTACGATCATTATGAATTTACAATCATGCCATTTGGTTTAACCAATGCCCCAACCACATTTATGGACATGTTGAACATGATATGTAAACCATACCTGGATAAATTCATAATTGTCTTTATAGATGATATTCTAATTTACTCTAAGAGTAAAGAGGAACATGCAGAGCATTTGCATATACTTTTAACATTGTTGAGAAAAGAAAAGCTTTATGCTAAATTCTCAATATGCGAATTCTTGGTGCAAGAAGTGCAATTCCTTGGACATCTGGTTAATCATGAAGGAATTCATGTAAATCCCATAAATATCGAGGCAATTACCAAATGGAAAGTCCCCAATTCACCTACAGAAGTAAGAAGTTTCCTTGGATTAGCAGGATATTATAGACGTTTTATTCAAGATTTTTCTAGAATAGCCATTCTATTACCAAACTGACTTGCAAATCAGTTAAGCTTGCATGGGGACCAAAACAAGAGGAAGCCTTTAGGATTTTGAAACACAGGTTAACCAATGCACCTATACTCGCGTTGCTTGAAGGAACTGAGGACTTTGTAATATATTTTGACGCGTCTAAATTAGGATACGGATGTGTATTGATGCAACGTCAAAAAGTAATTGCTTATGCCTCTAGACAGCTTAAGAAACACGAAGAGAATTATACAACCAATGATCTAGAGTTAGGAGCCATAATTTTTGCCCTTAAGATTTGGAGACACTATCTTTACGGTAGTAAGTTTGTTATTTTCACGGATCATAAGAGTTTCATATATGTCTTCGGACAAAAAGAATTAAACATGAGGCAAAGAGGTTGGATGGAAATTCTTAGTGATTATGATTGTGATATCCAGTATCATGCAGGAAAAGCTAACGTAGTAGCTGATGCTTTAAGTCGAAAATACCATGAGAAGACAAAAGGAGTACACACTCTCAGACTAAACCTGCAGATAGATTTAAATGAGCAAATTAAAAAGATACATGAAACAGCAATCAAGGACGATGCTGAAGCTCTAAAAAGAATGATTAAGGAATTAGAAAAAAGAGCAGATGGAATTTGGAGATTCCATAAGAAAAGGATCTGGATACATGTTCAAGGAAACCTACGGAATAGAATTCTAGAAGAAGCTCATAAGTCCAAATAAATGATGCATCCTGGAAATGACAAAATGTATCAAGACTTAAGAAAAAATTTATGGTGGATAGGAATGAAAAAGGATATAGCAAATTATGTTGCTAAATGTTTAACTTGCTCACAAGTTAAAGCTGAACATCAGAAACCTTCAGGATTATTACAGCAGTTAGAGATGCCCATATGGAAATGGGAATTGATAACAATGGATTTTGTTACCAAATTACCCAAGATAAGAAAAAGTAATGATACAATCTGGGTGATTGTAGACAGATTAACCAAATCTGCTCATTTCTTTCCTATGAAGGAAACTTTCAATATGGAACAGTTAACCAAGATATATGTAAATGTAATAGTTTCATTACATGGAATTCCTTTATCTATTGTGTCTGACAGGGACAACTGTTTTTACTTATCATTTTTGGACAAGTTTCCAAAAAGCCATGGGAAACCGATTAAATCTAAGTACAGCTTATCATCCTCAAACAGACGGACCAAGTGAAAGAACAATTCAAACAATGGAAGATATGCTTAGAGCCTGTGTGATAGACTTTGGAGGAAATTGCTATGATCACTTACCTTTAATAGAATTTTCTTACAACAACAGTTATCATTCCAGCATCAATGCTACACCATTTGAAGCCCTCTATGGACGAAAATACCGAACACCGGTATGTTGGGTAGAAATTAGAGAAAAGAAACTATCAGGACCTGAGATTATACAAGAAACAACTTACAAAATCATTCAAGTTAAGGAAAGACTAAAAGCAGAACGAGATCATCAAAAGAGTTATGCAGATAACAGACACAAACCACTAGAATTTCAAGTTGGAGACAAGGTATTGTTAAAAGTTTCACCATGGAAAGAAATTGTCAGATTCGTTAAAAGAAGAAAGCTAAGCCCAAGGTATGTTGGACCTTTTGAGATTATCAAAAGAATAGGGCCAGTAGCTTATCAACTACAATTACCAGAAGAAATGGCAGGAATACATGATGTGTTTCATGTATGTAACCTCAAGAAATGCTTAGCTGATGAATCATTGGTAATACCTCTTCAGGACATAGAGGTAAATGAGAAACTTAAGTTTGTAGAGAAACCCATTCAGATTGAGGATAGAAGGATCAAGAATCTCAAGCACAAGAGATTAGTTCTAGTCAAAGTAAAATGAGATTCAAAGAGAGGACCAGAATACACATGGGAACTGGAGTCTGAAATGCAAAGGAAGTATCCACACCTATTCCAGTGAATCTTGAGGACGAGATTTAAAACAAGGCGGGGAGGATATAACAACCCTTAAAAACACCATAATATACCCTGTATATACATAGAAGAACCCGTATAACTTTAATTTTTATTAAAAACAAAATCCTAATTATTATTCGCTCGCGGGCCGCGACTGGATCTACCGGGTATGTCGCTAGGTGCGACAGACCCATTACTTACCGGACACCTTTTTCGCCACGTGTCATACATGTGGCAAGTCTAGGTTCGTGACTAGGCAACCCTAGCCGTAGCTAGGGTGCCCTCGCGGGGCGTGAGAGAAACACAGGGACGGGTCGCGGGGCGCGAGAGACCCCTGAAATAACTATAAATTGGGCAGTTTCCTGCACTTTCAATTTTTTTCATTTCTTCTTCTCCCTCTGTCTCTATAATGTGAAAAATACACCCCTAAAACACCAAGCTCTGCCCTATTATAAGTATTATATGTTACACCCCAACCGATGGCGGAATCATCAGGGCGCGGCACTGAGCGAAACAGATTGTCCAAGAGAATTCCATAACAACTAATTACCAGATAATTAATATTATGTCCCATACCATAACTCATCAAATAAGGTAGTTATTACAGAAATAGATATCTCATAGACAAATAAATTGTTCCGACAACTCAGATTTTATTAGATTTGTTTCTAGACTCCACCCTAACTTGATTTCCGGAAAGTAGCAAGCAAAGCATCCTAAATACCTGTCACATACATTAAAATAGAGGTCAATATACATAGTGTAAAGGTGAGCATACAAGTTTAATAGTATAGTAGTAGTGAAAGCGAGTTTACGCATAACCAACATGTAACATCTATAATGTGAAGCAAGTAGGTTATCGACAATGAAATATGCACAGACGTGGCTGCGAGTTGTAGAGTGCGCAACACATATCACCACTGTGACACGTGAAGAAATACCCTTAGAAACCCCCATCGACGACAGGTGTTGAGTCCAAACTATAGTACTATCATTGCTAAGGTGTCAGGCAACAATCACTGTGTAAACTTAAAATACAAGCATTCATCGAATAACACGTAAAACATACGAGAGCGGTTAACGTATAAAATGTGTTTACGTTGTGTGATTTGATATGGATAACATATGTAACACCCAAAAGTGCTTAAAGCAAAAAGGGATCAAGTATACTCACAGATCGTGTTTAGTAAATAAACACTCTCTTGGATTGAAGGGAGCACTGGAGAGTTAGCCTGATTACAGAACGACAGCAGAACGATGAGCGGTGCGTTAAACGGTGCGAAGTGACGGAGTGACCGAATGGTCATCTGTTCGGATGGCCATTCGGTCGGGTTGCCACTCATTTGGGATGGACGTGTTTGTGTATGATGGCTTTGAAGTTTTCATTGTAGCATTTTGAAAACAGAGAAGTATCTCTACCTTTCAGGTCGTCTGGTCGAACGGTCGTTCGGTCGGATGGCGATCCGTCCAGTGAGACATTTCTCAGAGAACAAGTTCTCAGCAGAATGGTCATTCGATCGAATGGTCATCCGATTGGATGGCCATTCACTGGTTTTGGTGGTGTTTTGAAAATGTTATAAAAAGTTTAAGTATTGAGACTATAAGTCATCCGATCGGATCGTCGTTCGATCGGATGGCAATCCGATAGGACGACAGTCCGTTTGGTGACTTTCTCATTTTGAAATTTGTTAAGTTTGAAAGTTTTGCGGTTTGATCGAGACGGTATGACAGCGTGTTAAACAACGGAGATTCCCTCAAGTCCAAGTTATCCGATCGGACGGGAACCACCCTGTCACACCCCGATATTATCAGAGCTGGTGTGACTGGACTAGTATCTTCATTGCACAACGGAAGCAAATAAGCTAAGACTTCTAGAAAACGAACGCCCACTAAGTACTCGAGTCTCCAATGGTTATCCTATTCCAACCATTCCATAACTTTGAAAAATAACCAGAGAAAGAACATGCGAAAAATCAACATAAAGTTGAGCGAGTTCATAGTTTGTTTTGGAAAAGATTTGAAACAAATATTTTTGATAACCGGTTTGTGAAATATTATTGAGAAAACGAATTTAAAAATCATTTTCTTGTCAAGTTATATGGAAACTTTGTATTTGTAACGCATTATGTTCGTAGAACCATGTATTTGTAAACTCTTGTATTTGTAAAGTTTGTATAACCGTCAATGCCCACCCTGACTTTGACTCCATGCCCACATAATCCTATGCTTTGAATTTGTATAAAACATGGTATGTAATTTGTAAAACCCCGGTATGAAAGCAAACAAGGAAAATATCACCAATGGTTTGCAAGGCCACTGATATGTGTGACGGCGTAGGAAGGCTCAAACCTAGCAAATTTGAACCGGGCTTCCGGCTGGAAGACATAGTCACCCTATGGGCCACCCTGGTCCTCATGGGTGTGGGCTCGCTACACCCAAATAGATCTATCACTCATGCCCCTCGGTCCTTATACGAGGATTAATGGTCTCAAGTATCCGCCAACCCATTCACATGATCTATGGTACTTTCCTAGGCTAACCATACCAATTGTAATTGTATGCAATCCTTTTTGTAACATGTATTTCACCCCCGAAGTTAATAAACAAAACAGTTTAAAGAAAAGGGGGACATGAACTCACTGGGTGTCCCGTTCTTCAAACGCAGACCAACCCAGTCCCAATATTATAACTAGACGATCCCATCCCTAGTCATGAAAATCATTCACATTTTGATAATACGTATTTGTTTTTGTAAAACCGGTATATTTAGTATGATTCATTCGTAAACCATTTGAGTTCCTTGAAATCCGTTCGTAACATGATTTAGAAATATGAGTTTTCGTTCATTCAAAAACCTTGTATGTTCTTGCAAAACGTGCTTTGTCTAAAATATGCAATCTTTGTTCATCGAAAACTTTGTATGTTTCTGCAAAACGTGCATTTCTTTCCACCGCGAAAACATTTATAAAAATGTAAAAAGCCATAAAAAAAGTGGGGTTATGAACTCACCTGGATTTCCATGTGCAAAGCTAGCTAAATACGACTTCGTGATGTCGTTTCCAAGACATGACTCGCTAGCATGCATTCTACAATATTCCTAACACGGAATATCTTATAAGTTTCTAAATAAACGCGGTAACTAAACTACGTGTCATCGAGCTTGACCGAATTGTGAAAACCCTCATAACTACATGTATCTGTACGATTAATTAATGTTAATTAAAGTGCTTCATGTCTGTGCTGAATTACTTAACTGCTTTCTGATTATTATGTCATACTTACATGTGCTTTTTAACATACTAGTCTTGTGCAGAAAATTGACTAAATGATCCTGTATGCTTTCCTAAGTATTGGGAATTAAACGTGTTACAAAAGATACATAAAAGACACCATACGGAATAACTTAGCACTTTAATGAACCGGTATCTAACCGAACAACCGGACATTACCCGGAACACCAAAATATTGTTAAAAACATTGTTTCACTTTTTTCTGAGCTAGTTATGGTTCCCGGGCACTACAACACACTACATAATTCATGTAATACTAAACAATAAACTTTTACCACTTAACCCCTAATTACTCACCTTTTACCATAATAATTTTCATTTAACCCCCCTGCAAGTAATCGGCCCATGGGGGCCCCACACCACAAGATTTCTTAAAATCTTGCATAATCCCCATGAAATCTCTCTAGAGATTTTGGATGATCATGTTGTGTACTTGGCCAACACATTAACCAAAGGGTAATAGACTTGGAGGTTATAAGTAACTTGTCATCTTCAACATATCATCAACCATTTCTTCTCTCCCTCTCCTCCATAGCTTCGGCCGAGCACCCCCTTGCACCACTCACCATTTTCGATTTTCCTTCCCTCAATTCCAAGCTTACTACAAGGTACACAAAGGCGAATAACGAAGTGTGGAACTCACGGATCATCAAGGACCTCTCTAGTTTGCTTTTATCCTCTACATTTCCAAGCTTGATCTTCCCTAGCTTTAAGCAAGTTGTAAGGCTTCTTTGATCCTTTTCTACTCCATGTTTTTAGTGGTTAATAGTTATATCTTGATGAAAGCATATGAACACTAAAGATCATAAACATAAAACTTGAACATAAGCTTTACATAAGATGAAATAATGCTAGAATGATGTTATTTTGAATATGTATGATGTTACTTGGTGATTACTAGTAATATGATGATTGATCATCATATGGAACTTGTTAAATCATGATTAAAAACACAAGTTAACAAGTTAGGAGGTGATTAGGGGTTTACATAAAAAATCACCTCCATATTTAGACATGAACTTGGTGATAAAATGATTTCTTGTAAAAAAAAAAATAAACCAAGTGAACTTGTGATCTTGTAGATCTAAAACTTGTGAATGATTTTCCTAAATAAACCAAGTTTAAAAGACGGTTTTTGAAAGATCATGATCCTCACACTATTTTGGAAATAAAGTAAGTATATGGATACTAGTGACACATGAAAATGTTGTAAATAAATATTTTTGTAAAATATGTTCACAAGTTGTGAACATCCAAAAATCCCGAGAATGAGACTTTAACAAAAGTAAACACACTTTGGAGGGTAACTAAACCCACTAAACGCCATACCAAGTTACTACGCGTTTTTACGAAAACTCAAGTTCATGTTACTACGTAGAGTGCACTGTTTTTACACTTGGTGAATGTAATATTGTTTAGTGAATGATTGTTGATTGTTTGGATGAATTTTTGAAAAGAAAATGATATGCTTATTAGCATGGACGCCTCCATTTACAAAGGAGACTCTGGCGAAATTTTCTAAAAACTCCAACACATAGAAAATATTTTCTAACAAGTGTTACAAATGTATTTTAAACTAGGATCTTTCCACAAAAGTCAGAGTGTGACATTTGAATTGTGTGGTATGTGATAGAAGTAATGAGTAGACAAACCGTACGTAGGATACGTGTTATGCATGCACGAGAAACTGATTTGTTATATGTACCTTATTAGGACGTGCTTGATTCCTGTTATTAGAGTAACTAATCTAACCGAGCAAACCAAGGTGAGTTCACACACCCTCTACAAGGCATGGGATTCCCGGTGGTTTGGGAATCGGTTAAAGAATTAAAACGGAACCTACATATCCTCCTTGGGTAGGATATGTACCGCCATCCTCCATGGGTAGGATGCCAATATTAATCCTGCGTATTATCCTTGGGTAGAATACGTACATTCGTCCTCCTTGGGTAGGACAACAACCTTAAAACTTACTAGACAAAACTCTATCATTAAGTCCCTCATTTTATATCGACTTAATCGTCGAGGCCAATGGCGATCGGGTCATTAGTTAATAGTGCTATTAGGTTTAACAAACCTCACATCGTGCCAGTCGGACGGGCGTGTACTAATGGACTATGGCAAACTGTCAATGATGATAGACATTGACGTAGGGCACAACTTACTTTCGTTAGTAGTTGATATGGTAACGGTCTAGTGGTTCACATGGGGAAACCCCCACTGATTATGGATATGGTTTGGGTAATAAAGAAGGAAGTGGTTAATCATACTTTCAACTATGGGGTAACCCCCACGGCAAGTAAGCCAGCGAAAGACAAACCATGTTTTCGGAAACAACTTAAAACTAAACAACCAACTGTGAACTCACTCAACTTTGTTGTTGACTGGTTGTTACATGCCTTACAGGTTGTTAGATGCTTATGGAGCTTGCACGAGGATGAGGTCGTTGTGGGACATGGACTGTCGAGTCCCATGTTAAACTTTTAAACTTATGAACTTATTACTTATGTTTTGGGTTTTACGTTTAATGCTTCCGCTGTTTTAGTTGAATTTGGTTAACTAGCCTTTGATCACCAATTATATTGCGTGGTTGGGTTTTTATCTATCTTGAATATATTGTTCAATATGATTGGTGGCTCGATCCTGGTCATGTCACGCCTCCAAGCGGTGATACCCCGCATGGTGGATTTTGGGGGTGTGACAGATTGGTATCAGAGCCATTGGTTATAGCGAACATGGTTTTAAAAAGGGGAAAAGATTTTTGATAAAACCAGACTATAACCTGTATAGTGCTCAACGATCCACAACGACGCTTCGCTCCACGTGCAAGACTCAACACTATAGGTAATATGGTTTATGTTTGTATTGCCTACCTACTAGTAGCACATTTGATCATGGTATGCTTAGTTAGCGTAACAACTGTTGCTTGAAACCCTGTGTGTTTGCTCTCTTCTGTCACTCCACACTTACGCACTTTCGCGACATCTTTCTTACTTGTGTTTCCTTCGATGTGAAGATCATGAGTGGACGCCTGAACTTAACTGAAGCCCAGCTGATGGCTCTAATCAACGAACGAGTTGCTGAGGCACTCGCAGCAGTTCCAGCAGGAGGTATAACATGCCATTTCGATCTATCCTAGGATGATTAGATCCTACTCTCGCGAACCCACTCTTGTGCTTAACCTTGTCTTTTATTCTCGTGCCATAGGTCAACATGCTCCGCCTCCCGTATGTACGTTCAAAACGTTCATGGATTGCCGACCTAGTACTTTCAGCGGCACAGAAGGAGCTGTAGGTCTTCTTCACTGGTTCGAGAAGATTGAGTCTGTTTTTAAGATGTGTGAATGCCCTGAAGATCGTAGGGTGAAATTTGCTACTGGAACGCTTGAAGGTGCTGCGTTAACCTGGTGGAAAGCACAGGTTCAACTGCTAGGGCTGGCGGTTGCTAATGCCACCCCATGGAACGACTTCAAAGAGTTAATCAAAGAAGAGTACTGTAGTCGTGACGACATCCACAAGCTAGAGGTGGAATTTTTCAATTTGAAGATGACGGGGTCTGAGATCGAGGCATACACAAAGAGATCGAACGAACTAGCTATCTTGTGCCCCACTATGGTGGATCTTCCTATCAAGCGTATCGAGCTGTACCTTAAGGGTTTAGTGCCAGAAATTCAGAGCCACGTGACCTCGGCTAATCTTGGCACCAATCAGCAAATCATTCGGTTGGCTCATCGTCTCACTGATCAGGCAGTTGAGCAGAACAAGCTGCCTAAGCGCATTAGCGCTACTACTACTTCTGATGCTCCCAGTGATAACAAGCGCAAGTGGGATGGAAATTCGGGCAAGGGTTCTACTTCAGTTTAGTCTCAGTCCCAGCAGCGAAAGACTGATGACTACCAGAGTCCTGGTCAGCAATCTTCTGGTAGTCAAGGACAGGGTGGATACCGAGGGAACCACCCCAAGTGCAACCGGTGCAACAAGCATCATAGCGGGCAGTGCCACAAGGGTCGTTGTCTGAGGGCAATAAAGGATGCTTTCAGTGTGGCGCTGAAGGCAACTTTAAGAGGAACTATCCTCAGCTGAACCAGAATCAGAACAACAACAACCAAGGAAACGGGAACAACAATGGAGGCAACAACGAGGGTAACAATAATGGCAATGGAGCTAGGGGACGTGTTTTCGTGCTGGGTCAGGGTGACGCGAGGAACGATCCCAACGTTGTGATGGGTAAGTTTCTTCTAGATGGTTTCTTTGTTACTGTTTTATTCGATTCGGGTGCCGATACTAGTTATGTGTCCTTAAAAGTTAGCCAAATTCTTAAGCACACTCCAACACTTTTGAACACCAAACACACGGTAGAACTAGCAAACGGTAAAAGTCTTGAAGCCACATACATAGTTAAGGGCTGTAACCTCGTCTTAGTTGGTCAGACCTTCTCTATCGATCTTATTCCTATCGTTCTGGGTAGTTTCGACGTCGCTATTGGGATGGATTGGCTATCTCAACATCAAGCGGAGATTATTTGCAACGAGAAGATTGTCCGCATCCCTCGTTCTGGTGGAGAACCCCTCGTGATTCATGGCGACAAGAGTGGTGCTGTTGTGGGCATCATCTCTTTCCTTAAGGCCCAGAAGTGGTTGCGAAAGGGCCACACTGCTATTCTAGCCCTCGTTTTTTATACATCTTCGAAGGAAAGGAAGATAGAAGACATACCTATTATACGTGATTTTCCAGAGGTATTTCCTGAGGAATTACCTGGTCTTCCGCCTCATCGTCAGGTTGAATTTCAAATCGAGCTAGCTCCTGGAACAGCGCCCATAGCCCGAGCACCTTATCGTCTAGCTCCATCAGAACTTGAAGAACTATCCACGCAACTACAAGAGCTCTTGGACAAGGGTTTTATTCGCCCTAGCTCTTCGCCTTGGGGAGCCCCAGTATTATTTGTGAAGAAGAAAGACGGTACTTTCAGAATGTGTATTGACTATCGCGAACTCAACAAGGTGACTGTGAAGAATCGTTATCCCCTCCCACGTATTGATGACCTATTCGACCAGCTGTAAGGGTCGAGCTTCTACTCTAAGATTTACTTAAGATCAGGCTACCATCAACTGAGAGTCCGAGACGAGGATATCTCTAAGACAGCATTCAGGACTCGTTATAGGCATTATGAGTTTATGGTTATGCCTTTCGGATTGACGAATGCACCTGCGGTCTTCATGGATCTCATGAACCGAGTGTGCAAGCCATACCTGGATAAGTTTGTCATTGTATTCATCGACGACATCCTGATCTATTCTAAGAGTCAGGAGGAACACGAACGACACCTGAGACTTATTTTGGAACTCCTTCAAACAGAGCAGTTGTATGCCAAATTTTCGAAATGTGACTTCTGGCTTCGCGAAGTCCACTTTCTTGGCCACGTGGTAAACAAGGATGGGATTCATGTTGATCCATCCAAGGTAGTCTCGATCAAGAACTGGCCTACACCCCGTACACCAACAGAAATCCACCAATTCTTGGGTTTGGCGGGCTACTACAGACGATTCATCAAGGATTTCTCAAGGATTGTACAACCTCTCACTTCACTGACTCAAAAGGGTGTCACCTATAGTTGGGGTGATGCACAGGAATCTGCTTTTCAGCACTTAAAAGATAGACTTTGTAGCGCGCCTATCCTCTCATTTCCTGAAGGCATAGATGATTTTGTGGTTTATTGCGACGCTTCCATCCAAGGACTTGGTTGCGTGTTGATGCAATGTGACAAGGTCATTGCCTACACATCGCGCTAGTTTAAGGTCCACAAAAGGAATTACACTACTCACGATCTGGAGTTGGGAGCAGTTGTTTTCGCACTTAAGATATGGAGACATTACCTGTACGGTACCAAGTGCACCATTTACACCGATCACAGGAGTCTCGAGCATATCTTCAAGCAAAAGGAGTTAAACATGCGTCAACGTCAATGGGTCGAGCTTTTGAATGATTACGAATGTGCGATCAAGTACCATCCGGGCAAAGCAAATATTGTGGCCGACGCCCTCAGTCGAAAGGATTCTACACCTAAGCGTGTACGTGCGTTACAGCTTACCATTCACTCTAGCCTTCCCGCTCAGATACTAGATGCTCAGGTTGAAGCGTTGAAAGCAGAGAACATCAGGGCTGAGTCTCTACGAGGATCAAGGAAACGGTTAGAACAAAAGGAAGACGATGCCTACTATGTAAATGGGCGCATCTGGGTCCCACTTTATGGAAACTTACGCGAGCTTGTGATGGATGAAGCACATAAGTCTCGTTATTCGGTACATCCTGGTTCGGATAAGATATACCACGATCTCAAGACTACGTGTTGGTGGCCTAGTATGAAGCTATATTTACTTTTATATGAGAATACGAGTCGTTTGATGTTAAAAAAATAAGTATATAAACTATATTTATTTTATAAGAGTTGGTGTTGTTTGATATTTAAAATGAATACATAACTATATGTTTAAACGAATTCGTGTTGTTTGTTATTTGAAATAAATATATAAAATATATTTATTTTTATAAAATGATCGAATTATTTGATGTTCGAAGCAAATATATAAACTATATTTATTTTATAAAGGAATCGCCTTTTTTTGTAAGTTGTAAAGTGTCGTCAAGAAAAGTTATTTGAATCCGATAGTTTTATTTTATGATAAAACACTTTGTATTTATGTATCTTCTCGAAAAACGGGCAGAGTTTCCTCTGTTTTTGGACGCCCCCGACAACACAAGTTGTCGTTACTTCTCAAAATTCAATCAGGCTTCAACAATGTATATGTATGTAGTCAATTTATATAAACAAGCTATATAATAATTCGAGTGTTTTTAACTAATGATTTCGTCGATTTTATTCGGTTCAAGCTCGTTTTCGCGTATATAAAACTATAAAAATAACAAAACAATCATGCTGTTAATCTTTACCAAATCATCATGTCGAAATGTCGAGCCGCTTAACTGAACTGACCGAGTCAACCGGGTTGACCGAGTTGACTCGTTGTGTTGACCAGGTTTTGACCGAGTTGGCTCGGTTTAATCGAGTCAACCCGAACCACGAACCGAACTATCTTGATCTAGCCGCTTGACCCGAACCGGCTGACCCCAACCGACTGAGTTGACCGGATTCCGTTGACTTAGTTGACTCGTACCGAGCCGAATCTGACCCGAAGCTCCACTGAGCTAACCGTACCCGATCTGAGACGAGACTGAACCTGAAAACCCGAACACATCTGTGACCCGAGACCCGGGATATCCCCAAACACGAACCGAACATCATCAGCCATGGTAAAAAATAATCATCTTCAAGTTTGCAAGAATTAATGAAAAATGGGGGTGTTTTACCGCAAAAATCTGTCGACAAAGCAACGCCGCCGTCTCCTCCACCGCCGCCGCCGACAGCGGCGGCGCGGCTCCTTCTCTTCTCCGTCGACTCTGTCTCCCTACTCGTAACTGGGTGTGTAGCTGGAAGGGGACTCCCGTACGTCTCCACGCGCCGCTAGGCGCCGCCATGCGCCGCCATGAATGGTGGAGACGGGTCGGCTCCCCACTCTCTCTCACCGTTTTCTCTCTCTGCGTCTATGTAACCGAGAGGAGCGGGTCGTGGTGTTGTGGGTGTGAGAGATGTTGAGGGTGTGAGAGATGTTGAGGGTGTGACTGTCGTCGGAGATGGTGGCCGACACCACCGTAACGGCTCCGGTACCACCGGTTCGCCGATCGCCGGTCATGGAGAGGAAGAGGGGTGAGAGCAGAGGGAGGGTTGCTTCTCAGGTGTGCTTGTGTTTGATTTGAACTTGAAGGAGGTGAACTTTTCATGTGTATATGTTGCAGATAAAATGAAAGTGAGAATGAGGTTTTCCTGTTTTTGTTCAATGTAATCGAGAGAGAGAGAGAGGTATGAGATGTCTGTGCAAAATAAATTTGATGAATGAGAAGTTTGTCTTGCGATTTATAAATAATATTTTCCAACATTTCTTTGTCCTAAGGTTATTGTGTCTCCAAAAGATCATGCAAATCCACTAAATAATTAAGATAAAATCAAGGTTTCAACTTTTGAGACAACAAGATCTTGTAGAGATCTTATAGAGATCTTTGATAAGATTTTTAAGGAAAAGATTTTAGAAGAGATCTTGTATAGATCTTCAAGCAAACCAAAATATACAGTTAGGTTGTGTGTATGTATGTTTGTCTGAGGTTTTCCCAAATGAGGGATAGGGTACACTAATATATATATATATATATAGTGGAGAGTTCAAATGAGAAGAAATTTTTTGTAAGAAGAAAAAAGAATAAATTTCAACCAATAAAAATGCTTTATTTTACATCATTTAATAGAAGTATTTAATGTTACTATAAGGGTACATTGGTAAATCTACATAGCTCATTAATTTGTAGTCTTCCTCTTTAATAGCTAAATAAATTAAATAATTTGTAACTTATCTTCAAAATATATATTTTTTCAAAAAAATAAAATAAAATAATTTAAAGTGTAGGATAAATTACGAGTTGTGTAGGATAAATTTTTACGTGTAGGATGAATTTTGAAATATGTAGGATAACTTTTGATGTGTGTAGGCAAAAAAAGTTAGTGTGGAGGATAATAGTCTTTATTACTAATTAATTAGTCAAAAATGATAATAAATGAGATAAGTGAAAAAACTATTTAATGTTTTACAAAATTACCCTTTGTTCTTTTTCTTCTCAATTAAATTTTCTTCTCAAATGAACCTTCCCCTATATATATATATACATATACTTAGAGTTTTAGTTAGTGGGCTTTGGGCTTGGGCCCAAGGCCCACAAACCCAATCCCCGAGTTTAAGTGACCTGCAATTTCTACGAGACCCGATATCGCGACCCAAGCTCCATAAGTGTCGAAAGAATAAAATTTTAAAATTAAAAGGCGTATAATAGTGGTGTTTGTCGTATGACGCGTTCGTTTGTTGATTACAGTAATAATCGCGAAAAATTATATCGTTGTCGTCTTTAATCCGTTTTTCAATCCGGTTTTGACTGTAGTTCCTAAAATTTTATTACGGAGCTAAATATAGTGTAAAATGTAAGTTTCGAAGGTGACAGGCGTCTCCGTCACTTCCGTTTCGTCGCCGATGCGTTTCCTACCATCGCGTTTTTAGTTCACGTTTGCATTTGTGTCGCACGGAAGCCCAATAAATTCACAAAATTTCATAAGCATAAAATTTTCGTGTAACATTCACACTTGTCGGGATTGTCAGTATTTCATACGGTTTCATTTCATTATCGTTTGATGTTCCGCAGATTCCACGCGAATCTTCATACGCGTACTGTAAGGTCGGATAAACGTTCCTAGGCACTCCAAAGGCCTAATTAAGTTAATTTATCCTGTAACACTATTTATTATCGTGTTAATCACCTACGAATCACGTAATTAGGAGCTGTAAATCACCGGTTGTCACATTCTCCCCCTGTTGCAGAAATTTCGTCCTCGAAATTTAGTCTATGTTATCTCCTCAGAGTTACGTTATGTGTAGATAAATACGAATAGTATCAAAGTGGATGACCAAGAAATCGAATCAAGACTTATTCAAATCATGTGAATTCAAGGACATTCCTCCACAATAGGAACCCAACGGTTTAAAAGAAATGTGTTTCAAAAGTTGATGTCAAAGGAAACAAGATGTATCGATACAGTCAATAGTGTGACTAAGTTAATAGGGGTCCAACAAAGAACAGGAACTTCGACCAATTGAATTTCGTATGAACGTTCACAATATGTAAATGAGTTCTAGAAGCAACAACATCCACTGGATAAACTTAGAATCAACAAGCTCAAATGTAGTAGTTTGCATGAAACGCTCAATCGTGATCAGCACAAGCTGCAAGTTATACTGACGACACAAGGTGTCGTAGTGAATGAAACAATTCAAATAAAGCGGTGATCGAACAAGTATCGCTTGTGTTTTGTATGAAACGCTCGATCATGATTAGCCCAAGCTACAAGTTTATACCGACACCACAAGGTGTCGTAGTGATTTAAATAATTCAATAATAGCGGTGATCAAACAACCTCACCGTGTTTGAAATCGAATGAAAGCGCAATAAAGTGAATCTGATAGTTTGTTTCAAATGACATCATAGGATTTTTAATTGAAAATGGAACATCAAAGAAATAGTGTTTTCGATCGAAGGCGAAGAAGCAATGAATATCGCAAAACATCCGATCGATGTTGAAAGGACCGTTAGGAGGTACATCAAAATATAGAAATGAATTTGTGTACCATTGTCTTAACACACGATTGTGTTAAGACTGCTTTAATATGATAATTCAATGCGAATTTAAAACAAATCAATAAATAAATAATTTAAATCCGTGCATGATATTTGTAAACGAAATTGGCGCAAGCTTCAAATAAATGAAAATGCCACCACAAGGTGTCGAAATCAACATACGATTTAATGGAGTCGTAGACCAAACAAGTCTACTACGACTCGAAACAATTGAAACACTTGTTAAAACAAATTTGAATATGATATTTTCAATACATCATATGGTGTCTTGAATCGAATATGTGTAATTGACAAGTTCAAACAATTGAACTGAATTTCGGCGCAATCCGACAATAAATACATGTATCGACAAGAAAACTTTCGGCATGGACACAACGAAAAACCATGTATGTAACTTGAAAAGGAAAGAAAATTCAAGAAAATGTGTTGACTTGATAACAAAGGAGCCAACAATTACAATAATGTGGGTCATTCGAATCACAAATCAATAATTAGATTTAGCAAAATAATATTTGAACTTTGATGAAATGGTTATTCGAAACGAAACCACATGCGTAACAAACGACACATGCGTAACATATGAATTTTCAAGAAATGAAGCAATGAGTGTTCGCTATAATGAAAGAAATGATCGTGATAAATGACCATTAAGAGGAGTAGGGATATGAAAATCTACTCACTAGATACAAAATTCGGAATTTCAATAAAAGAAATTTGAGGACTTTACCTGGGGTTGCATGTGATAGCCGGTTGTTAGGTGACATTACCATAGAATGTCGAACATAGCGTACTCGTCGTTAATTAGGTAGGGGGAATGCGGAGACATTCATCTTCCCCTTAGCATGACTCGTGTCGTTGCAGGACCGCGTGCCAAACCGCCGCTTCCTGATCGATAGTTTTTGTGCTGACAGGATTAGCATCATCGCTAAATGCTCCACAGTGTCTTCTGGTGACTTCACCTTGAAAGTCGTATGTGACATACTTCAACCTCCGTTGATGTATAGCTTAAGTTTCACGTATACCTGTACACTAGCTTTTCGTTCCGCGTAGAATGTGATGCACTCCAACATCCGTTGACGTGAAATTTGAGTTCCATGTATTCTCGTGCACTAGCGTTTCGTTATGCGTAGGTTGCCTGCTCGGGAAGTTAAAATATCACAGACAATATGGATAATAGTGTGTGCCCGAGTTAATAATCGCGGTTCCTACGTGATGCCCTTTAATGAACTTCAACATAAGTTTTCCAAAGGTCCTAAATGCACGTTTCCTAAACTCTCAGAGTTTCGTGTATTGTATGTAACTGTTTTGTGTACCGTGAGTAGAACACCACAATAGCGTATGTTTGAAAACAAAATTTTTGACTGTTTGTTTTTCGGCAACGGTTGGAGACCATATTCGAGTACTAGGCGTTCTGTACGCACTCAAAGTATTAATAGTCTAAGTCCCAGAGAAAGGTGAGCTTAGAGCCTAGGTATCTCTACAGAAACCTAATTCGCTGTAACCTATAGCTCTGATACCAATCTGTCACACCCCGAAATTATCATAGCTGGCGTGACTGGACCGGTATCTTCATTGCACAGCGGAAGCAAATAAGCTAAGACTTCTAGAAAATGAACGCCCACTAAGTACTCGAGTCTCCAATGGTTCTCCTATTCCAACCGTTCCATAACTTTGAAAAATAACCTGAGAAAGAACATGCGAAAAATCAACATAAAGTAGAGCGAGTTCATAGTTTGTTTTGAAAAAGATTTGAAACAAATATTTTTGATAACCGGTTTGTGAAATATTATTGAGAAAACGAATTTAAAAATCATTTTCTTGTCAAGTTATATGGAAACTTTGTATTTGTAACGCATTATGTTCGTAGAACCATGTATTTGTAAACCCTTGTATTTGTAAAGTTTGTATAACCGTCAATGCCCACCCTGACTTTGACTCCATGTATAACAACTCTCAAATAAAACCGACACCCCCGAATATTTTTCCGACACCCTAATATATTTTAAAATATTCCAAAATGTCCAAAAATAGACCCCATACGCAAAAACGGGCATCAAATATATTAAATAGTATTAAAAATAATTAAAATCAGAAATTTGAGTTAAGGCAGGCCACGTAGAACCCACCTCAACCCTTACGCGGGCGTTATAAAGGTTAGAATATGATTTCGTTGATTTTTTAAGTTCCGGCGGGCCGCGTAAGACCCCTGATTAGTTTACGCGGGCCGCGTGAGATCAAGATAGTGGCGCAGCCCGGTGATGACACGTGTCATCATCGTGGCAAGTCTAGACGCTAACCAGGATCAGCTACGCTTTGACCGGGGATTGTCGCGGGCCGCGTAGCCCTTAGGCTACTCTTACGCGGGCCGCGAGAGAGTGAGAAATCAGCACTATATAAGAAGGCCATCGGGTTTCATTCGAATTCGCTCACAAACGTTTCTCAATCTCAAAATTCTGAATATAGGCTTTGTTATACGGGTATTATACCCCCTAATTAGCAAAGTTCTGCTCCGTTGTAAGTATTATAACACTTGGATACTCTAATACGCTGCCCGATTGATCTAGGGTTCCGTAATGGCTGCCGTGGTTCTGCCCGACGTAGTCATTGGAATGCCATCTCGGGGAGGGTATTGCTAATGTTAAAATGGGTTATTATACTAACGCGTGTGTATTTGTGTAAATTTTAGATTATCACCATGAAACCCTTACGGAAATCTAAGACAGCAATGTGAGTTGATCCACTTTTTGTAAACCTTTTGTTAATTGTTTTTACAAAACCTTAAATACTTTTCCATGCGAATCGTAGTTATTGAGTATTTGTAAGGAATACAACTATGATGAGTATGTTGGGGTTTTGTATACAAAATTTGTTACCACCTGGTCAAGGAGTAACATGTCCATAAGTCGGGTTCGACAGTACCATGGATGTTAATTGTAATGTCTTGGAAAGAAATATAATTGCGGGATCGCCCTCAATACTGTACACTGGGACTTTTTATTTAAACTTGATTAAAATGGGATTCACTCACCAGTATTTCCCACTGATAAATGTTTTTAAAACGCGTTTCAGGTAACAAACTGTGAAAGCCAAATAGAAGCCAGCTGGACAGCACCGAAGGCTTGGAAAAGTGGCAATAAAGTTACCTAAAAATAAAATAGATGTTTTTATTAAATAAATAGGATTTATTCCTATGAAAACGCATGTACTATGAACTTGGGTTAATCCCATATGTTTAATGTTATATAAATGGTGGTGTTTTACTCTGATAAAATATTTCCTAACTACGGTCCTGATGAAAATTTCCGCTGCCAAATTAGACAATACGAGATACCACCGAAACTGGCTCGCGGCCGCCCGTTCCCGGGGAACCTGGGATTGGGGGTTGCGACAGGAGGTGGTATCAGAGCTAAGCCACTGATTCAGCCACAGAGGTGTTCTGCTGACATCAAAATTTAAAGTGTTAGGAAATAAATTACGGAAATACGTGCATAACTGTATTTATTGTTATGTGTTATTTGACTATCTGTTAGTTTACAATATGAGCGACCAAGGACCATCTGACACGTACCGTCAATTGTCTGGTTCGCCTAGAAGCGAAGGCACCTCCTCTTCTCAGCCTGCCCTCTCAGGGTACTCTGCTGATACGGAAGAAGGAATCTTTGTGTTTAAGGCTCAGTCAGAGGAGCCATTTCCTCAGAAAAAGAGGGGATGGTTCAGTCGAGGGGCACACGAGCGTAGGAAGCGTATGAAAAGGTTACAAGACCAGAGAGCACTAGCAGCAGCCAAGAGAGAGACAGATGCCTATGCCCAGGGTATGATAAATAGGGGTATAGCCAACATCCACATCTTAGCTACCACTGCAGCTGACCCTAATCTGGAGTAAATAATAGCACCCCAACCAAAACTGCCAATCCCTGATCAACCCATGGAGATAGAACACCCTGAAAACCAAGTAGAAATGCATGACTTCAATCCGAAAGAAATCCCTAGGGTACCTGCACCAAACCCCCTAGACCCAAATTACGATCCCTGGTGGGATGACGTTAGGGACTATGTGCAACGTTACCTGATACATGAAGGCACCCCCATGGAGAACGTAGGAGCTTACCTAGGTTTGGACCCTTTAGATCCCTATTTCCACGATGAATACATTAGGGAAATATTAGATGATCCTTACCAATTCCAGACACCTACACCCCCACACCAGGAACCCGCACCCCAGATTCCAAACCCAGCCCTAGAACCTGCACCCCCAATGAGTGCAGAAAACGTACAAGAACTTAGGACATTTGGTGAGGAAATTTTAGAGAGCAGTGAGAGAATGAGACAGGTGGGAGAGCGACTCGTCTGGAAGTACGACGAGTGCAATATGGATTTTTGGATGAATCCATATCCGTGAATGTGATGGTGGGAACGGTAATAGTAATAATAATAAAATAAATAAAAATATGTGTGTATGGATGCCTATTACTATTAGTGTAATTCTATTTCAGTTGGTATTGTAATTTATATTTCAGTACTGGTGTGTAATAGATGCATAATAGTATATGAATAGAGTAAAGTCGCAATGATCGACGCTTTTGGCAAAAATGCGTGTCATGTGATTGACTATATTAAATATTATTTTGTGTTATTAATACGGGGTAAATGTTTAAATTTCAGATGGCCGACGAAGGAAATCAAGGAAATCTGAATAACGATAACCAGAGTAACATTAACGTGGTTAATGAGAATCCGAGCATCAATAACAATGGAAACCAAATGGATAATAGTGCCGTTCAACCCATAGTGTGTAAGGACCTTCAAAAATGTCCCAAATCGACCCGTAAATGAAAACCCGGACCCCTGAAACCCTAACGTGCATGAAAAACCAAGAAATCAAGAAAAAATGGTTTCACGCGGGCCGCGTAAACCATAAAAGGAGTTTACGCGGGCTGCGTCAACTCAACTTTGACCGGATAAGTGTTCCGGTCCACGTGTCACACACGTGGCATGCCTACCGATGACACACTAGCCCTAGTCTACGTTTAGGAGGCCCTCGCGGGCCACGTAAGATCAAGAGGAGGCTTACGCGGGCCGCGTAAACCTCAAATTTTTGCTATAAATTGCTTGGATCATGAGTAGTTCAGTGGTGTCGAAAATTTTTCTCAAAAACGAAGATACACTGCTCAAATTCGAAATTTAAGGTATCAAGGCGCTGCTACGATATTGGGTATTAACTCGATCGCTGCTACGATTCAATGTCCGATTGATTGAAACTATCCGATGGATGTTTAAGTGCTGCCTAAATTAGGGCTATACTTTGTCATTCGTCGTGAATTCGATGGATGTTTAAGTATTGCACTTTGTCATTCGTTGTGAGGGTTTTAATCTCGTGAGTTATCGTAAATAATGTATTAGTTACTGACCTAGTTCGTGTGCATTGTTATTTAAATTAGGTTACAAGGCTAATCAGTAGGCTAAACTCTGCCCGTTTAAATCTGCAATGTGAGTCATTCTCTTTTTATCAATAATGTTTTACAATACTCCAAATTATTTTCAAAAGTTATAATTACAAGGATTAAGTCGTGGTTATCTTGAATCACTGGCTAGTGGGGTATTGTGCACATTACTAAATTTCTCACGCTTAGGATAATAAATCCTAACAGTAATAATCATCACTACTTGGGTGAAAGGACCCAATAGTGGTATGACCATCGTCACCAGGAGGTGACACGGCGCCAGATAAAAATAAGATAGAAGCCATTGTAATCTCTCTTATGCTGTAATTTATAACTATGTGTCGTTTAATCAAATTTGAGTGACTCGCCAGTATTTCCCCGCTGATAAAATATTTTTAAAACATGTTTTAGGTGACTACTGTGAACCAAGGAAAAGTGCTACGGAGCACTAACAAGCTTGAAGTAGTGGCTCAGTTAAACAAATAAACATGTTTTGTAAATCAGGGAATTTCCTTGTGAAATTCCTCTATTGTAAATTATGGGGTTTATCCCGACTTATGAAATAAAATAATCGGGAATTTCATGTTTTAAAGGATCCTGTTAAATCTTCCGCTGTCAACTCAATTAATAAATACCACGGGTTTCTGTCCCGCAGCTTCTGGACCGAGTAAAACCGGGACGGGGGCGTGACAGAAAAAGGTGGTATCAGAGCCACTGATTTAAGCCAATTAAGTATTTAGAAATACTTAATTTTCCTGAATACCATCCTGTGATTATGTGTTTTTGTTAACTGACTACTTGTTGGTTATAGTATGGGTAAGCAAAGAATTTCGGACATCTATCGTCAATTAGATAGTTCACCAAAAGATAAAGGAACTTCATTTCAATCAAATTCCTCAAGATACTCAGCAGATACTTAGGAAGGAATATTTGTTCGTAAGGCACAGTTTGAGAAACCACTTACCATTAAGAAAAGAAGTTGGATTATTAGAAAAAGTCAAGAGAAAATAAAGAAGTCACAACCAAAAGGAGTGATGAGTAATAAGGAAACTCCGGAAATAGGCAATAATCCACCAGGGGAAGATGAATTAGATGAACAATGGGCAAATCTCTATATGTTAGCTACTACAGCAGCAAATGTTAACTTTTAAATAAGTTAAACTGCCAACACCGTGACCCAGTACTAATACCCATATCATCCATAAGCCAGAGACTTTACCTATTAAATAAACGACTTAGTAAGAAAAGATAGAATAAACCTTATATAAAGGCATGTTGATAGATGAAAATAAATTACGAATGCACAACCCCTAGTATATTTAAATTTCAGTTGTAATTTGTAATAAATATTTATATATATATAAAAATCGCAATATTTTGTTTTAATCAATCTGTTTGTATAAATGTATTAGATATTTGTGATTAATACTTAATTTTTCTAATTGCCTTTTTGTGATTATGTGAAAATTCAATTTTAACTTACAATTTTGTGTGTTTCTTCATATCTGCTAAAACAACATGAATGAGTTATCTGAAGCTCTTCAGGATCTCAATCTCTATTCTGTTAATGTGGAAGTTTCCAGAGACTTTACCAGTTATTGTGCCGACGTTGAGGAACCTATGAAATTTCAAGCCCAACCTCCGGAAAAACCCAAGCCAAAGAAGAGAAGAAGAATTGTGGCTGGAGACGTGTTTGCAGGAAGAAACCAGTGACACGGAAAGTTATAAAGACGGAGGATCCAATGGATAAAGGAAAGGGAATAGAGATCGGAGAAAGTTGTAGGCAAGACCAGGAAATGCCATTGTGGGAGGAGTTGGATCGTAAACTGGCGGACTGTGATATCCTTAAGCCTGTCAATGAAAACCTCTTTACTTATCCTGCTGAAACCCAAGTCCCAGTGAATTTGGAACCGGCCATCCCAGATCCCCTTGTCAACACCCGACCTTCAGGAGAAATGGAAGAATGGTGGACCAATGACTGGCAATTCCAGAATCTCTTAAATAACCCTTATACCTTTTTCCCTCAGTTTGACCCAGAACCTGCACTAAACCCACCAATGAGCAATGAGAATTTGGCTGAACTCCGCCGTTTTGGCAAGGAGCTGGTGGATGCAGGGAACCGAATCCGGGAGGTGGGAGAACAGATCTCCTAGAAGTACGACGAGAGGGAACGTCGCTTCTAAGATGCCAGCAGATGGTGTGGTTGTGTGGTTGTGGGAATATGTGTTTAATAACAATAATAATAATAATAATAATAATAATATAATTATGTGAGATAACTTAAAAATAAAACTTTTATAAGATAACCAGTGTGTACGGATGCCTATTATAATAAATAAAATATCGAACATCGAAAAAAATCGACAATTTTGGCTATACGTGTTGACATGATTATGTGCGATTATTTTGTTATGTTTGGTTATTAATTATTTTATGCTAATCACTTATATAAATTAATTACCAGATGGAATACGCTGGTAATGAACCTGTTAATGAAGTTAACCAATCCGAACAAAACCATGAAGATCAATTTCTGAATAGGCAAGACATCGAGAATATCGTTGCTCAGGGAATAGCCAATGCTATTCCAGCAATCCTTGCTGCTGCTCGAAATCCAGTTGAACCTCAACAAATTATTCCTAGCAAACGTACACACGGTGACAATTTCAGTAATAGTGTAAACGGAGGCGACAACTATACTAATAACAATAACGACGGGATGCAAGCCCCACTCCTTAAGAAAATGAAAGCTGCAACGCCTGGTTGCACTTACAAGGAGTTTCTTGCCAGTAAACCGGTTGAATTTACAGGCAACGAAGGGGCGACTGCTGCACTGCGTTGGTTAGAAAAAACCGACACAGTGATTAAAATAAGTAAATGTGCCGACGAAGACAAGGTCATGTACGCGTCGCATCTTTTCAAAGAAGGGGCGCTAGAATGGTGGAACACGGTACTTCAAGCCAAGGGAAGCGATGTAGCCTATGCCAAAAATTGGGAGGAGTTTAAGCGTCTGGTGGAAAGAAAATTCTGCCCTGAATATGAAAAGGAACAAATGGCGAACAAATTCCTGAACCACCGGATGGTGGATATAGACTGTCGAGGGTATACTTCGACATTCTTTGAGTATGCTAGAGTTGTACCTACCCTGGCTTCGCCAGAACCGGTACTTATTTCTCGCTATATTTGGGGATTGATTGGCGAAATCCGTGATATCGTTAAGGCTGCAAGACCCCGCACTATTGACGATGCTGTGGAATTAGCCAACACTTTGACAGACGGACTGGTACGTACACGAGAAGAAAATAGAAAGAAGGAAGTGGCCCAAAGGATTACCCAGGGATTCCGTATGGGTAACCGAAGTAATTTCAATAAAAGGGGAACTGGGCAATCTTTCACTGTTCCATTTTGCAATACCTACAAAAGAAAGCATCTTGGAAGATGCAAAGGGTATTGCAATTTCTATAAAATTCCGGGGCATCAAGAGGAAGATTGCAGGAGGAAGAAATCAACAATCTGCTACAACTGTGGAGAAGCTGGACATTTTAGGCCAAATTGCCCGAAATTGGTCAAACTAGCTGATAAAAAGCCAAACCTGCAGAAGGAACTACCAAGAGAAACGCAAGAGCCTTCCAGTTGACTACTTAGGAAGCAGAACTAATCTCGGACGTGATAGCTGGTACGTTCCTAGTTCATAACGTTTATGCAAAAGTATTTTTTGACTCTGGTGCAAACCAAAGTTTTAAAAAGACTTCATTCTGCCAAGCTCTTAACCTTCCCTTAACCAACCTTAGACAAATTTTTACGGTAGAAACGGCAGATGGGAATTCTGTTAACATAGATATGGTTTTGCGAGAAGGAAATATAGAACTCTTAGGCCATAAATTCTCTGCAAACCTGTTACCTATGAATTTAGCCGAATTCGATATAGTATTAGGAATGGATTGGTTAATAGCCAACCACGCTCAAATTCTTTGTGATAAAAATTCCATAGAAATTCATACACCCACTAGAGAATTAGTGATGATTACAGGAGACAAGCCACGTAAGCCACTGAAATTCATTTCAGTAATGAAGTTGGCCGGTTATTCAAGAAAACAAGAAGTGGTGTATATGATTTCAATAATAATTAACACAAAAGGTAAAGGACTTAAAGAAATTCCAGTAGTATCAGAATACCCGGATGAATTCCCAGAAGAACTACCGGGATTACCACCCAATAGGGAAGTCGAATTTAGAATTCATCTAATTCCTGGAACTACACCGATAGCTAAGGCACCTTATCGGTTAGCACCCACCGAAATGCTAGAATTGAAAAAGCAATTAGATAAATTGTTAAGCAAAGGATTCATACAACCTATTTCATCCCTGTGGGAAGCTCCAGTGTTGTTTGTGAAAAAGAAAGATGGGTCAATAAGAATGTGTATCGATTATAGGGAATTGAATAAGGTTACAATTAAGAATCGATATCCATTACCTAGAATTGATGATCTTTTTGATCAATTTCAAGGAGCTAGACACTTTTCTAAGATAGACTTACACTCTGGATTTCATCAATTGAAAGTACAAGAAGAAGACATACCTAAAACTGCTTTCAGAACTAGGTATGGTCATTACGAGTTTACAGTCACGCCCTTTGGACTAACAAATGCTCCTGCAGCATTTATGGACATGATGAATAGAATCTGTAAACCGTATTTGGATAAATTTGTAATTGTCTTCATCGACGATATACTTATTTATTCCAAAAGGCAGGATGAACACCGTCAGCACCTGCATGCACTCTTAACTTTGTTAAGAAAAGAGTAGCTTTACGCCAAATTCTCAAAGTGTGAATTTTGGCTGCAGGAGGTACAATTTTTAGGACACATGGTGAATCACGAAGGTATTCACGTAGATCCCTACAAAATAGAAGCGATCACCAAATGGAAGGTCCCGCAATCAGCTATGGAAGTTAGAAGTTTTATAGGTTTAGTCGGATACTATAGACGGTTTATTAAGGATTTTTCCAAGATAGTTGTACCATTAACTAAGCTAACCTGTAAAGCAGTTAAGTTTGAATGGGGACCTAGGCAAGAAGAGGCCTTTAGGATTTTGAAGCAAAAGCTAACAAACGCCCCAATTCTTTCCTTACCAGAAGGAACGAAAGATTTTGAAGTTTATTGTGATGCTTCTAAGTTTGGATTAGGATGTGTGCTAATGCAATGCAAGAAGGTAATTGCGTACGCTTCAAGGCAATTGAAAAAGCACGAAGAAAATTATACGACTCATGACTTAGAATTAGGAGCCATAATTTTTGCCCTTAAGATTTGGAGACACTATTTGTATGGGAGTAAGTTTACTGTCTATACAGACCATAAAAGCTTAAGATACATATTTGGGCAAAAAGAATTGAACATGAGGCAAAGGAGATGGATGGAAATCCTAAGTGACTACGACTGTGATATTCAATATCACGAAGGAAAAGCAAACGTGGTTGCTGATGCTTTAAGTCGTAAGTATCTTGAGAAACAACGACGTGTTCGTGCTCTTAGATTAAGTCTACAACTAGACTTAATGGAACAACTGAAGAACATTCAAGAAACAACAATCAAGGATGATGCTGAAGGAATGAAAGGACGAATAAAGGAATTAGAGCAAGGAAATGATGGAATTTGGAGATTCCACAATAAAAGGATTTGGGTACCTAAGCTAGGAGAATTAAGAAATAAGATTTTAGCAGAAGCCCATAAATCTAGGTATACCATGCATCCTGGTAACAATAAGATGTACCAAGATTTAAGGAATAATTATTGGTGGATAGGAATGAAAAAGGACATAGCTAGATATGTTTCTAAATGTCTTACTTGTTCACAAGTTAGGGCAGAACACCAGAAACCCTTAGGTCTACTACAACAATTAGAACTGCCTGTTTGGAAATGGGAACTAATAACCATGGGATTTTGTTACTAAGTTGCCCAAAACCAGAAAAGGTAATGATGCAATTTGGGTAATTGTGGATCGATTAACCAAATCAGCTAATTATCTACCCATGAAAGAAACCTTTAGCATGGAAAGGTTAGCCAGATTATATGTAGATGAAGTAGTATCCTTACATGGAGTTCCACTCTCCATTGTATCGGACAGGGATAGTCGTTTCACTTCCCATTTCTGGACATGTTTCCAGGAAGCAATGGGGACCTGACTAAATTTAAGCACTGCATACCATCCTCAAACAGACGGACAAAGTGAAAGGACGATCCAAACCCTGGAGGACATGCTTAGGGCAAGTGTGATAGATTTTGGTGGAAATTGGGATGACCACCTGCCCTTAATCGAATTCTCCTATAATAATAGTTATCATGCAAGCATAGAAGCTGCCCCATTCGAAGCACTGTATGGGCGAAAATGCAGAACTCCAGTTTGCTGGGCAGAAATCGGAGAAAGTCAATTATCAGGTCCTGAAATCGTGCAAGAAACCACCGACAAGATTACTCAAATCAAGGAAAGATTAAAGACGGCTCGAGATCGCCAGAAGAGTTATGCAGACAATAGGCGTAAGCCGTTGGAATTTCAAGTTGGAGACAAGGTACTCTTGAAAGTTTCTCCTTGGAAAGGAGTAGTTTGATTCGGTAAGAAATGAAAGCTAAGTCCAAGGTACGTAGGACCATTCCCAGTAATACAGCGAATAGGGCCCGTCGCCTATCGCTTACAACTACCAGAAGAGTTAACGGGAGTACATGACGTATTTCATGTATCCAACCTCAAGAAGTGTTTATCTGAAGAATCCTTGGTAGTACCTCTTCAAGTGTAGAGGTAAATGAGAAGTTAAAATTTGTTGAGAAGCCACTACAAATAGAAGACAGAAAGATCAAGTTCCTCAAACACAAAAGACTAGTATTGGTCAAAGTCAAGTGGGATTCAAAAAGAGGACCCGAATACACTTGGGAGCTGGAATCGGAGATGAAGCGAAAGTACCCTCACTTATTCCAATAAATCTCGAGGACGAGATTCTAAATAAGGTGGGGAGAATGTAAGGACCTTAAAAAATGTCCCAAATCTAACCGTAAATGAAAACCCGGACCCCTGAAACCCTAACGTGCATGAAAAACCAAGAAATCAAGAAAAATGGGTTTCACGCGGGCCGCGTAAACCATAAGAGGAGTTTACGCGGGCTGCGTCAACTCAACTTTGACCGGATATGCGTTCCGGTCCACGTGTCACACACGTGGCATGCCTACCGATGACACGCTAGCCCTAGTCTACGTTTAGGAGGCCCTCACGGGCCGCGTAAGATCAAGAGGATGCTTACGCGGGCCGCGTAAACCTCAAATTTTTGCTATAAATTGCTTGGATCATGAGCAGTTCAGTGGTGTCGAAAACTTTTCTCAAAAACGAAGATACACTGCTCAAATTCAAAATTTAAGGTATCAAGGCGCTGCTACGATACAGGGTATTAACTCGATCGCTGCTACGATTCAATGTCCGATTGATTGAAACTATCCGATGGATGTTTAAGTGCTGCCCAAATTAGGGCTGTACTTTGTCATTCGTCGTGAATTCGATGGATGTTTAAGTATTGCACTTTGTCATTCGTTGTGAGGGTTTTAATCTCGTGAGTTATCGTAAATGCTGTATTAGTTACTGACGTAGTTCGTGTGCATTGTTATTTAAATTAGGTTACAAGGCTAATCAGTAGGCTAAACTCTACCCGTTTAAATCTGCAATGTGAGTCATTCTCTTTTTATCAATAATGTTTTACAATACTCCAAATTATTTTCAAAAGTTATAATTACATGGATTAAGTCGTGGTTATCTTGAATCACTGGCTAGTGGGGTATTGTGCACATTACTAAATTTATCACGGTTAGGCTAATAATTTCTAACAGTAATAATCATCACTACTTGGGTGAAAGGACCCAATAGTGGTATGACCATCGTCACCAGGAGGTGACACGGCGCCAGATAAAAATAAGATAGAAGCCACTGTAATCGCTCTTATGCTGTAATTTATAACTATGTGTCGTTTAATCAAATTTGAGTGACTCGCCAGTATTTCCCCGCTGATAAAATATTTTTAAAACATGTTTCAGGTGACTACTGTGAACCAAGGAAAAGTGCTACGGAGCACTAACAAGCTTGAAGTAGTAGCTTAGTTAAACAAATAAACATGTTTTGTAAATCAGGGAATTTCCTTGTGAAATTCCTCTATTGTAAATTATGAGGTTTATCCCGACTTATGAAATAAAATAATCGGGAATTTCAAGTTTTAAAGGATCCTGTTAAATCTTCCGCTGTCAACTCAATTAATAAATACCACAGGTTTCTGTCTCGCGACTCCTGGACCGGGTAAAACCGGGGCGGGGGTCGTGACATAGTGGCACAAGGAATTATAGACGCAATGCCATTTATTATTCAAACGGTTCAAGAAGTGAATAATAAAAGTAAGCATAGCAGTAAGCGACCAATTGAACCAGAACACAGCGTGAACAATGGACCTGTATTTCAAGTGCCCATTCCCAAAAGAAGAAGAACCGTGTCTTACGGTTGTTCTTATAAAGAATTCTGGTCCTACAAACCAATAGAATTCTCGGGCAATGAAGGACCCATTGCAGCTCTACGCTGGATAGAAAAGACTGAGGCTGTTTTAAAAATAAGCAAGTGTGCTGAAGAAGACAAAATAATGTTTGCTTCTAATCTGTTTAAGAACTCAGCCTTAGAATGGTGGAACACTATCCTCCAGTCAAGAGGAAGTGATAGGGTTTACAACATGGAATGGGAGGAATTTAAGAATATGGTAGAAAGGAAATTCTGCCCTCCCAATGAAAAGGAACAGATAGCCAATAAGTTCCTAAACTTAAGAATGACCGGGGTAGATAGTAAGGGTTATACTACCACATTCTTTGAATATGCTAGAATAGTGCCAACCCTTGCATCACCTGAACCAGTATTAATCTCCCGTTACATCTGGGGATTAATCGGAGAGATTAGACATGTAGTCAAGGCAGCTAGACCTCAAACTATAGAAGAAGCTGTAGAACTAGCAAATACCTTGACAGATGAGTTAATTCGTACTAGGGAAGAAGACCAGAGGAGAAACCTAACCCAAAGGCTTACTCAAGAATTCCGTTCTGGGAATTACAACCGTAGGAATATGGGTTCTACCTCTGCACCTTTCTGCAAGGTCTGTAAGAAAAAGCATTCGGGAAAATGCTCCACTCTTTGCAATTTCTGCAAGATGCCAGGACACAAGGAAGAAGATTGCAGGAGAAAATCCAGTAATGGACTGTGCTACAATTGTGGAGAAAAAGGTCATAATAAGCCAAACTGTCCGAAATTGGCTCCAACTGTGAACAACAAGAACACTAAAAATGCTAGAGCATTTGTTCTGACTACAGATGAAGCCAAGATGATTCCAGACGTGATAGCTGGTACGTTTTTAGTTAATGATGTTTTTGCTAAAGTATTATTTGACTCTGGTGCAAACCAAAGTTTTATTAATACTTCGTTTTGCAAACTGCTAAATCAATCATTAAGTAAACTACCATAAGAATGTCTAGTAGAGAAAGCTAATGGAGAAACTGTTAGGATTTCTGAAATCTTGCAGGGAGCAAGAATAGAAATTTTAAACCAAAAGTTTATAGCAAACCTTTATCCCATGAATCTGACGGGATTTGATGTTGTATTAGGAATGGATTAGTTAATAGCCAATAAAGCCAGTATTTTATGTGATCAAAAGTCAATTCAAGTAAATTCCCGAAAAGGTAAAACGATCACAATTAAAGGAGATAAACCATCTAGATCCACAAAATTCACCTCTGTGATGAAAACTGCAAGTTATATACGAAAAGGTTCTATAGTGTATTTGATTTCCATAATCACTAACACTAAAGGAAAAGAACTAAAAGACATTCCAGTAGTGTTCCAGTTTTGAGATATCTTTCCAGAAGAATTGCCAGGACTACCACCAGACAGAGAAATTGAATTTAGAATTCACTTGCTACCAGGAACAACACCAATTGCCAAAGCACCTTATCGTTTGGCACCCGCCGAAATGCAGGAACTAAAGAAACAATTAGACGAATTGCTGGAAAAAGGATTCATACAGCCAAGTTCATCGCCATAAGGAGCGCCGATACTGTTCGTTAAAAAGAAGGACGGATCAATGCGTATGTGCATTGATTACCGTGAATTGAACAAAGTCACGATTAAGAATCGGTACCCATTACCGAGAATCGATGATCTGTTCGATCAACTACAAGGAGCTCGATTTTTCTCTAAAATCGATTTAAGGTCAGGATATCATCAATTAAATGTACAGGAAGAGGACATTCCTAAGACCACATTTAGAACAAGGTATGGTTATTATGAATTTACTGTCATGCCATTTGGTTTAACCAATGCCCCAGCTGCATTTATGGACATGATGAACCGAATATGTAAGCCATATTTGGATAAATTCATAATCGTCTTCATAGATGATATTCTAATTTACTCTAAGAGTAATGAGGATCATGCAAAGCATTTGCACGCACTTTTAAGTCTATTAAGAAAGGAAAAGCTTTATGCTAAATTTTCAAAGTGCGAGTTTTGGCTAGAGCATGTACAGTTTCTTGGATATTTAGTGAATCATGAAGGAATTCATGTGGATCCCACAAAAATCGAGGCGATCACTAAATGGAAAACCCCTGAATCACCAACCGAGGTTAGAAGTTTCTTAGGATTAGCCAGTTATTATAGAAGGTTTATTCGAGATTTTTCTAGAATAGCCATTCATTTAACTAAGTTAACCTGTAGATCCATTAAGTTTAAATAGGGACCAAAACAAGAAGAAGCATTTAGAATTCTTAAGCAAGGAACTGATTCTTGTGCTTCTCTTATCTGATCATTTAAAAGGTATGATTAAGGAATTAGAACAAGGAACAGATGGAATTTGGAGATTCCATAAAAAGAGAATGTGGATACCTAAATTAGGAAACCTACGTCATCGTATATTAGAAGAAGCCCATAAGTCTAAGTATACGATGCACCCAGGAAATGATAAAATGTACCAGGATTTAAGGAAAAATTTCTGGTGGATAGGAATGAAGAAAGACATAGCAGCCTATGTTTCTAAATGTTTAACTTGCTCATAAGTTAAAGCTGAACAACAGAAACCCTCAGGTTTGTTGCAGCAATTAGAAATGCCAGTGTGGAAATAGGAATTGATAACAATGGATTTTGTTACTAAATTACCCAAAACAAAGAAAGGTAATGATACAATCTGGGTGATTGTAGTTAGGCTAACTAAGTTAGCTCATTTCCTACTAATGAAGAAAACTTTCAGTATGGAACAGCTAGCTAAATTGTATGTAAATGAAATTGTTTCATTACATGGAATTCCTTTATCAATTATTTCTGACAGAGATAGCCGCTTTACCTCTCATTTTTGGTCAAGTTTCCAAAAAGCCATGGGAACCAAGTTAAATATGAGCACAACTTATCATCTGTTGGTGCACTTATGCCTGTTAACTTTGTCTTTATCGAGTCTAATGTCTAGATAGGATAAACTAGCACACAGCAGGATCAAATTAGGGTTTTAAGTGTGATTGGGTGATTTCGCATGAAATGGCCACTGACCATTTCAAGCAAAATTAGTCTTGGTGATTTTGCTTGAAATGGCCATGCCACTTTCAAACGAAATTAACCATTGTGATTCCGCTTGAAATGTCCAGTGACACTTTCAAGCGAAATCAGCTTCACTATAAATAGGTGTGTTGCTAGTTCATTTGTAACTTTTCTGATTCAGAGCCGAGGTGCTGCCAGTTTGTCAAACGATATGTAAAAGTTTTGAAATCGATAATAAGAAGATAGTTAAGAGGAATCTAGCTGTTTTCACGTCGATATCATTGATTCCGCCTTTGATATTGATGCTAAACTCTTCTGATTGACTTGTTAGGGTCACACAACGATCCAACAAGTGGTATCAGATCTCAGGACGAAGAGTTTATACAAATTCAGCTTGTTTTCAACACTTCTACTCCTTTTTTGAAATAAACAAGATTTAACGGACAAAATGGACTGAATTTCACATATATTATGTAAAACACAGTTTTAACTAATCCTTGAAAGAATTGGACCAAAATTCGATCAAAATCCGGGTCAATTTGACAAATTGGTGGCCGACAGGATGATGTCATCCTAATTCCACTCGAAATAGCACGCGTGATTTCGCACGGAATTAGCTTTTGTGGTTAATTTCGTTTGAAATTGTTGTTTAATTTCACACGGAATCACTAATTCCGTTTGAAAGTGCTGTTATTTCACACGAAATCTCTAATTCCGTTTGAAATTGTAGCTGATTTCACACGAAATCAGATTCCGTTTGAGAGTTTCAAACGAAATTAGCTATTCCGCACCAAACCTGATTTCGTTTGAATTGGGTATTTCGTGTGAAAAGATATCTCGCTTGAAAAGAGTTATCTCGCGTGAAATCTAATTCCGTTTAAAGTTGATTTCGCGTGAAGTGATTCCGTTTGAAACTGTTGTTTTTAAAATCCAAAAATTTTCTAAGTGTTTGTTGATTGTTTCAGATACGTAAAGATGGATGAGTTTATGAATCCTTTCAGTGACATGTTTGCTTTCACGGGAAACACCGGAGATGATACATCAAACAACACAAATGAGAATACTTCTAATCCGAGTACGAAGAAAACTCTTTCTGATGCTTTGAGTGTCGAGAGTGCTTATGGGTCGTACAACAAACCTCCTAAACTGATGGAGATTGAAGATTACAATAAATGGGCGAAAAAGTTTGAAGAATGGCTAAAAGCGTTCGCATATCCAAGTTGGAAGGTGTTGAAGAATGGTTTCAGTATGGGAAGATCGGATTATGAAAATTTGACAGAAACTGAGGAGGTAGAAAGATATGTTGCTGAACAAAAGTGCATTGCATTGATTCATCAGTCTGTGAGAGACGGCATAATATCATTGATTGAGTACATAAATTCAAAAGATCTATGGGAAAAATTGAGGGTGAAATGTGTGGGTAGTGCCGAGATAGTTAAAAACAAAAAGAAGTTGTTAAAAAAGGAGTTTGATTTGTTTGGATGTTTAAAAAATGAATCTGTGTCAAAAATGATTGAAAGATTCGGGCATTTGAAGATGGAGCTTGCAAGACATGGAGTCATATATACTCGAGAAGAATTGGTTGACAAATTGTTTGACTCGCTGCCGGATGATAATGACTGGCAATACTTTGCCTTGATGCTGAAAAACACAATCAAGTCAGAGGATCTGACGGTTGATCTGCTAATAGAAAGATTGGAGAGTCATGAACTGGAGATCAAGAAATCAAACAAAGTCAACAACTCCTCGTACCAGCAGAATGTAGAGTTGTATTATCGAGGAAGTATGATCCCGAAAACCGTGTCACCAAAGACAGCTTTCTCTGCAGAAAATGCAAACATGACAAGTCAAGAAAGTCCAAGCAGCGGCTATCAAGGAGGGTCATCATCAACTGCTGCAAGTCAACAACAACAGTCAGCTTCAAAGAATATGTTTCAATGTAATATTGCTGTGGATTTGAAGAATGCTCAAAACTTTAGTGAGGAATCTGCAAAGCAGCAAATGGTGTTTTTAGCGTCTGTTTTAGAGTCATCCAAGAGCCTTGTTGCGGGCAAGATTGGAAACACTAACCGCACCAAGGAGGACTATGATCAGATCGACCCAGAGGAGATGGAGTTGATTGATATCAGGTGGTGTATGGCTAGTGCAGTTAGATGAGCTCAAAGGTTCATGGAGATTACAGGCAGACATTCAATTGGAGGACCTTCCACAAAGCTCGGGTTTGATAAATCAAAAGTCACGTTCTTCAGATGTAAACAAAAGGGACATTTTAAACGTGAATGTCGAAACGCACCTGCTGATGATACTGCAAATCCATTCAGAGAGGATTACTACAAAAGAGAAATCTATCATCAGAACAAATCTGAACCTCCCAGAATGAAGCAGCTTGAAGATAACCCCAAAGAAAAATCAAGAGCTCTTGCTGTTATTCATGATGACGAGGGATACGATTGGAGCGAACTGCTACCGGAAGAGGATGCAGTGGGCTATGCGTTTGTAACAAAAGCTGTTCCTTTCAGAGATAGCAGAAACGAAGAAGAGAAATACATCAACAGAAAGATGAAAGCCCAAGACAGAAAGATTAAAATCGGTTATATATACAAAGAAGCAAAACAGGCGAAGAGATGGGATGCTGATAGAGAATGTTACCTAGATCCTCAGGGTAACATAGCTATTGACCCAAAAACCATTGATGTTGAAACTCTCACCAAACAAATTGCTGATGAAGAAGAAGCCAGACAGAGAGAGTGGTGGGGAGGTGGAGAAGCTGAAGAAAAAGCTGAAGAAAAAGAAAAAGAAAAGGAAAAGGAAAAGGAGAAAGAGCAGCAGTCAAAGAAAATTGATGACGGGATTATTGACACGTCACAAGAGTTTACTGCTGAAAATTTGAAGAAGATGGCTGACAAAGTGTGCGCTGCGAAAGAACTAGAGGTAGTTTCTGGTTCTGGCACTGAGTCTAAAAACAAGGTCAGTCAGAATGATGCAATCATTGAGACAGGTAAGAAAGCTAAAACTGAGAGCGACTGCAAAAATTGCATGAAAGACTGCAAGGTTTGTAGTACAATTGCTTACCACAGAGGTAAAAAGATCGATGAACTGACAGGAAGAGTCAAAGATGTTGAAGATCAGATCTTAAACCGTGACAAAATGTTAAAAGCTTTAAATGAACGATTAAATGAATTAACTGAGAAAATTGAAAATGATAAAAGTGACGTAGAAAGAATTAGGAAAGAAAACGAAAAGTTAATTCATGAAAATCGTCAACTTTCAGAAAATTATGAGAAGCTAAAACGCACGGTAAAAGATTCTGATGAGAGAAATGGTAAGACATACAAAGAAAATGTTCAGTTGACAAGTGTTTTGAGAGTAAAAGAAGAGCTAATCAACCAACAACTGGATGAAATTGCTAAGTTGAAGCTTCAGTTTCAAGAAGCTAAAATTGAAAATGAACGCATCCAGTTGAAACTGAATAGTTACAACTCCGCAAGTTTTGTTCTACAACATATAGTTCCTAAACCAATTGGAAAGAACAAAACAGGCGAAGATGTATACTTTGATGGAACCGGGGTTGGGTTTCATCAGGTTCCACCGCCCGTTTTAAATAATTTTTCAAAGAAAAAATCAGGGTTGGTTAATGATGAAGAAGAAAATGAAGTTAAGCTTCCAGACACAATTGATGTCACATTTACCACATCTTCCGATGAAGATAGTGTCCAGTTTGAAATTGTTAAAAGTATTGTTGAAAATGTTTTAAAATCTGAAAGTGACACTACTGAGGATGATGAATGCTTTTTGGATAAATATATTCCAAAATCAAAATCCAAAAACAACTTAAGTGAAGAACCTAATCTTGTGATGTACAAGATGGCGGGATCTGATAAATTGTATTCGGATCATGATTTTCCTTTGGAGAATGTGAATGTTGGTAAATTGAGAAATGTGTTCAAGTTGATTGAGATTGATGTGTCTGAGATCGAAGGTTTGAAACATTCCAAAAGGAAATTGAATTTTGAAAAAGATAAAGCTTACTATAAAAAACCTGTTGTACCACCGCGTTTTTATAACAACAATCAAAACAGATGGTCGGGTGGTTATCAGGGTGGTAAGAATTATCCAAGAAGGAATTTTCAAAACAAAAAGTTTGCTGAGAAAAAGGTGTTTGTCAAAAGCTCGAGTTCTCATTCCGAGCAAGAGTCTGAATTTTTTTTATAAATCAAATGAAGAGTTATTTGAGGAGAAGGCCTCGCAGCCTCATACTGAAGGTACAAGTCGGGTAGTTGATACTCGTACATGCTTTAAGTGCAACAAAGTTGGACGGACACATTGCACGAAAGTGCACCAACTTTAAGCCTAAGTCTGAAGTTGTTGAGAGTCAGAAAAAGAAAGTTGATGCTAAAGGCAAAGCTCCAATGATTGTTGAGAAGAAAGTTTTGAAAAATGAAAACACCAAGATCAAAACTAAACCTGTTAAGAATGTGGTAACTAAAAATGACAAATTTTACAAACGAGTTGCTACATCTCAACAAACTTGGAAGCCAAAATTAATTGAAAAGAAACCAAGTTTTCCAAAACCTAAGGTTTCTGAAAAGGAAAAACAATCATCTTCTACCACTCCGGTAAAGATGGATGTTCCTTTGGATTACTATGAGAATCTTGAAAAACAAGAGTCTATCACTTCAGAGAAGAAAGATGTTTCAAATAAAGAACAATCAACTGTTCAACCTACTAAATATGATTTATTTGTATACAAAAAGGTTGAGATTGGGTCTGAAGAGAGCTTGAAGATGAATGATAAGAATTTTCCGCCACTTTACATTGCAAAAAGTCACATCAATGTCAAGCTATCTGAGTCAAAAGAGGCTCGGGTAGCATCAAAATCTAACTAAATGATTGTGATATGTGCAGGAGCTTCCAAGATCCATTTCACGCTGGATTATGGATAGTGGAGCTTCTCGGCACATGACGGGGAAGAAGACCGTATTGTACGATGTTCGAGGGTTTAATGGAGGTTAGGTAGGATTTGCGGAAAATCAAGGTGGTTGAATAGTTGGAGAAGGAACTTTATCAAATGGAATTGTCACGTTTGAAAGAGTTAACTACATCGCCAAGCTTGAAAACAATCTTCTGAGTATTTCTCAGAAATGTGATCGTATGTATACAACGCACTTTACAGACAAAGAATGTTTGATCTTGAAACCAGGATTTGTTGTTCCCGAAGAGTGGGTTATCATGAGACCACCCAGAGTCAATGATCTGTACGTGTTGGACATGGGCATAGCTACTACTACCACGGGTCAGGCTCATTGCTTTATGTCAAGAGCAACAGAAAAAGAGTCACGTTTATGGCATCGAAAGATGGGACATATTCATTTACGAAAAATGAATCACCTGGTGCATAACGACCTAGTTATTGGTGTTCATGTGAAAGGTTTTCATCTGGAAGGGGAGTGCATTAACTGCGTCAAAGGCAAGCAAAAGAAGAAATCACACCCTCAAAAGAAAGTCAACTCAGTCTCAAGACCATTAGAGAGACTCCATATGGATCTGTTTGGTCCTGTAAATGTCAAAAGTATAACTGGAGATCTCTACTGTCTCGTAGTAACTGACGACTACTCGAGATTTTCATGGGTATCATTTCTGAAGACAAAAGATGAGACGTTTGAAAGTTTGATGGCGTTGTTCAGAAAAATTGAAAACTTGTACCAAACACGAATTAGAAGAATCAGGAGTGACAACGGTACTGAGTTTAAGAACAATAAGATGGAAGAGTATTGTGATGAGAGAGGTATATTGCAAGAATTTAGTGCTCCTTATACTCCGCAACAGAATGGGGTAGCTGAACGAAAGAACAGGACGCTAATTGAAACGGCCAGGACGATGCTTGCTGATTCGAAATTACCAGTCAATTTTTGGGCAGAAGCAGTGTCAGCCGCTTGCTATACACTCAACAGGGTTCTCACAGTGAAGAAATTCAACAAGACGTGTTTTGAGTTGATCAATAACCGCAAACCGAACCTGAAGTATTTAGAACCGTTTGGGTCTCCCTGCACAGTTCTAGAGTCTTTTGGAAAGTTTGGTACAAAGAGCATTGAAGGAATTTTTGTGGGTTACTCAAGTCCATTAAAGCGAGTCTTTGTTCCAAGCTTGAAGCGGATTATTGAACCACACAATGTTGAATGCCAAGGTTACACAATGCCACCGTAGAACCCTGGCGACTCATGGCGCTTTAACTATGATACTATGTGGGATTCGTTTGACATGGAAGAAGAAGAACCGGAGTTCGTTGATGAGTTAGATATTCTAAGAGAGTATGAGTCATTAGGAGAAAGATTTCCAGCGGAGTATACTATAAGTCGACGGCAAACTTCAAATGACGATGAAGCCGGTCCAAGTAATGCTAGAGAACATGATGATATTCAACAATCCTAAGAACATGCTCCTGAAAATCAGATGGCAGTCAATGATAATCAAGAATATGATAATAGACCAATATTTGATGGTGGAGATTTAGATTCTGAGGGGGAGCAAATCCAGATTTCAAGTCAAACAATTCCAGTCAGTGAACAAGGTGCAAATCAGAATGTCACAAATTTGGAAGGCGAGGTACATGTTCCAGGCGAGGTGATGCCAAGAACTCTTTCATACCATCCAGAGGAGTTGATTATTGTAGAATTACAATCAGGCGTTCGCACTAGACGACAAATTGACCAAGGCCTTACTTGTTTTTATTCTACAGTTGCTCCTTTACAAACTGAGTTTTCACTTAGTTGTTTTATTTCGCAAATCGAACCGCGAACATACAAAGAGGCGCTAACTGAAGATTCTTGGGTCAATGCTATGCAAGAAGAGTTGAGTCAGTTTGAGAAGCTAGGAGTGTGGAAATTGGTAGACTTGACTGATGGTCACAGGAAGATAAACACCAAGTAGGTGTTCAAGTGTAAGAGAGATGATAGAGGAGTTATTATTCATAACAAAGCTCGACTCGTAGTCCAGGGTTTCAGTTAGCAGGAGGGGATAGATTTCACTGAAGTGTATGCTCCAGTTGCTCGACTTGAAGCGATCAGAATCTTCCTAGCATTTGCATCTTGGAAAAATTTTAAAGTTTATCAGCTAGATGTTAAATCGGCTTTTCTCTATGGGAAGGTAAAATAGGAGGTATATGTCGGTCAGCCACCGGGCTTCACCGATCCAATCCACAAAGACAAGGTTTATTTGCTGGATAAGGCGTTGTATGGTTTACACCAGGCCCCGAGAGCTTGGTACGAGACATTGTCTCAACACTTGCTTGCCAACAGCTTCATCCGTGGAAAAGTGGATGCCACTCTCTTAACCGAAGAAGTCGACGGACATCTTTTGATAGTTCAAATATACGTGGACGACATCATATTTGGGTCTACAAATGAAAATCTGTGCAAAGATTTCGAAAGAGTTATGAAGCAGAAATTTGAAATGTCATCGATGGGTGAGATGAAATTCTTCTTGGGACTTCAAGTTGATCAACTACCCAAGGGAATATTCATACATCAAACAAAGTACGTTCATGATATCTTGGAGAAATTTGGGATGTCAGGATCTACTCCAGCTTCCACCCCATTAGCAACGAATCATGGGATAAACCCTGATCTCACCGGAGAGAAGGTAGATGAAACAATGTATCGTTCCATGATCGGATCGCTGATGTACTTGACAACTTCAATACTCGATATTATGTATCCAACCTGTCTCGCAGAAAGATTTCAATCTAACCCGAGAGCTTCGCACATGGTGATTGTGAAACGGATATTACGCTACCTGAAAGGAACTCCATCGTTGGGGTTGTGGTATCCAAAAGAAGGATACTTTACGCTCGAAGGGTATTCTGATTCCGATTTCGGATGCTGCAAAGTTAACGCTAAATCAACAACAGCAGGGTGCCAGTTTTTCGGAGCACGATTGGTTACCTGGTAATGCAAGAAGCAGGCCTCTATAGCTTTATCCACATGTGAAGCTGAATATGTATCTGCTAGCAGTTGCTGCTCTCAGATCCTGTGGATCCAGCAACAGATACGCGACTACGATTTGCAATTTCTTAACACCCCTATCTTTGTTGATAATGAGGCAGCGATAAACATTACTAAAAATCTTGTTCATCACGCTAAAACAAAACATATTGAAATTCGTCATCACTTCATCCGAGATTGCTTCGAGAAGAAGTTGATACGAATTGAGAAAATCCACACTGACGAACAAAAAGCTGATTTACATACCAAAGCATTTGATAAAACTCGTTTTCAATACTTATTAAAATTGAACGGTATGAAGCTTTTATCGGTGTTGGAGGAGATTCTTGGCGTTGATGAAGGTACCACTGTAGATGATGATGTTGAGAAGCAATCTGCAATGGTTTGTCGATTTTTTACTTGTTTTGGTATTTAGGGGGAGTATAGGGTAATATTTTCAGAAAATACAAAAACAATAAAAAATTTCAAAAACCAAAAACATGAGATATTTTCAAAATTCAAAAACAATAGAAAATGAAAAAGAGCTTGTGTAAAAAGGGAAAATGATAGTACATTGGCTTGACAGTTACGGTATGCTAAAGATATGTAAAGTTTAAAAGTCTTAAACAGTCTCGCTGATGATGTGCCGATAGGTTTTTACACATTTAGTAGGTTTGTTCGGGATATAAACCTAAAATCTTTGCTTTCTTATTTCGTGGGGAACACTACTTGGATATATAGGTAACCCCTGAAATCTTGTTTGAAAGATCCCTTTTTCTGAGATACTAGGTCTTTATACTCAGTGATATCTGGGGTATTATCCCGGGACTTCTGATATTGCGGAAGCAATGGCCTAGTCCCCGTATAATACTTTACCGCTTGCTTGAAATATAGCACCACCCTCAGCATAAAAAATGATGAAACATTGAAAAATGCTAATCATGTGCTGTTGAAGAAAAGATCCTCTAAAGGGGACACACCAAAAGTCGAAGCCGTCATCTCTCTGATTTTGCCGAAGCAATAGCCTGAGCTCTCACGGCCCTCGCAATTTACCCCTTTACAGATATCATATGTGGTATACTTACCTGTAAGACTGAATATTGGGTTCTAGATACGGGAGTATATTCAAGAGGTGGGTCACATGAATAAGTTTAAGTTCTTAATACATCTAATTCGTATCCTGGACAGATTGAAAATTGTGTGAGAATTTAAGTGGATTAGTATATCGACAATCTAAGCGAATTGTTTAATTCTGAGTATGAAATCAAAAGCTTAACGGTACTTGTGACTTGTCGAACAACTGATATGATTCCTTAACACGCTTACCAAAAATATGTTTGTAAATAGTTTACATTTACTGCATTTTATTTATGTAATTCATTTCTAGTCTAGAAACTTTATTAAAATCCAAAAAGATTTTACATTTCTGCTTTATTTTCCGACAAACCAAAGTGGAAAGCTGATCTTCAGATTCACAAATTTGAAGAAGATGCAGGAAGTTTCTGAGCTGGAAGATGAGTTGTGAGCTTAATATGTTAAACCTGTGAAATTGAAAAGTCAAAACAAGTTCATTAATTTGAAACTTGTAAATTTAAGAAAATTATTTGAACTAGTTTGTACAAAATGTCAGTGTTCTTTGTCTCAGGTCAACCAAGGTCATTAAGTTGGACTTGGTAGACAAATTAAGTGCACAGGGTCATTAATTTGAACCTAGATACTTAAGTGGATTTCTAAATTCTGACAAAACCAACAAACGAAGTCAAATGGTAAGTTTGGATTGAAATTGTCATAATAAAAAATCTTATATTTAGGTAGAGATTTGCAGGTAGCAGGTTTGTAATTGAGAAAACAGCTTAGCAAAATCCTAGCTAATTGATAGGGGGAGTTTGAAGACTTAAAAGTCAGATACAGTTCCTGGATCTACATTAAAGGGGGAGTTTGAAGGTTTTAAAGATTCATATTTTGTGATTCATGCTAGCTGTTGATAGAAGAAGAGAAGAATTGAAGGATGCTTACATTGTTAGACAAACTGGAAAGAGATCAAGACTAAAGACTCGACGCCGAAGACTTCGTCAACATCCAAGGTGGAGTCTGTTGGTGCACTTATGTCTGTTAACTTTGTCTTTATCGAGCCTTATGTCTAGATAGGATAAACTAGCACACAACAGGATCAAATTAGGGTTTTAAGTGTGATTGGGTGATTTCGCATGAAATGGCCACTGACCATTTCAAGCGAAATTAGTCTTGGTGATTTCCCTTGAAATGGCCATGCCACTTTCAAAAGAAATTAACCATTGTGATTCCGCTTGAAATGTCCACTGACACTTTCAAGCGAAATCTGCTTCACTATAAATAGGTGTGTTGCTAGTTCATTTGTAACTTTTCCGATTCAGAGCCGAGGTGCTGCCAGTTTGTCAAACGATCTATAAAAGCTTTGAAATCGATAATAAGAAGATAGTTAAGAGGAATCTAGCTGTTTTCACGTCGATATCATTGATTCCACCTTTGATATTGATTCTAAACTCTTCTGATTGACTCGTTAGGGTCACACAACGATCTAACATCATCCTCAAACGGACGGACAAAGCGAAAGAACAATTCAGACAATGGAAGACATGCTTAGAGCTTGTGTAATTGATTTCGGAGGTAATTGGGACGATCACTTACCTTTAATAGAATTTTCTTATAATAATAGTTATCACACAAGTATCAATGCTGCACCATTCGAAGCACTTTATGGACGAAAGTGCCGAACCCCAGTCTGTTGGGCAGAAATTGGGGAGAAACAACTATCTGGACCTGAAATAGTACAAGAAACAACCGATAAGATCATTCAAGTCAAGGAACGACTGAAAGCAGCACGTGATCGACAGAAGAGCTATGCCAATAACCGACGCAAGCCATTAGAATTTCAAGTAGGAGACAAAGTATTGTTGAAAGTCTCTGCTTGGAAAGGAGTGGTAAGATTCATCAAAAGAGGAAAGCTAAGTCCCATGTATATTGGACCTTTTGAGATTATTAGAAGGATAGGACCTGTAGCTTATCAGCTACAACTGCCAGAGGAAATGGTAGGAATACATGATGTGTTTCATATATCTAATCTCAAGAAATGCTTAGCAGATGAATCGCTAGTAGTACCTCTTAAGGATATCGAGGTAAATGAACAACTCAACTTCGTAGAAAGGCCTCTACAGATTGAAGACAGGAAAGTCAAGAATCTCAAACACAAGAGATTAGTTCTGGTCAAAGTGAAATGGGACTCCAAAAGAGGACCTGAGTACACATGGGAGCTTGAATCTGAAATGCAAAGGAAATATCCACACTTGTTCCAGTAGATCTCGAGGACGAGCTCTAAAACAAGGTGGGGAGGGTATAACAACTCTCAAATAAAACCGACACCCCTGAATATTTTTCCGACACCCTAATATATTTTAAAATATTCCAAAATGTCCAAAAATACACCCCATACGCAAAAACGGGCCTCAAATATATTAAATAGTATTAAAATAATTAGAATCTGAAATTTGAGTTGAGGCGGGCCGCGTAGAACCCACCTCAACCCTTACTCGGGCGGTATAAAGGTTAGAACCTGATTTTGTTGATTTTTTTAAGTTCAGGCGGGCCGCATAAGAGCCCTGATTAGTTTACGCGTGCCGCGTGAGATCAAGATAGTGGCGCAGCCTGGTGATGACACGTGTCATCATCGTGGCAAGTCTAGACGCTGACCAGGATCAGCTACGCTTTGACCAGGGATTGACGCGGGCCGCGTAGCCCTTAGGCTACTCTTACGCGGGTCGCGAGAGAGTGAGAAATCAGCATTATATAAGAAGGCCATCGGGTTTCATTCGAATTCGCTCACAAACGTTTCTCAATCTCAAAATTCTGAATATAGGCTTTATTATACGGGTATTATACCCCCTAATTAGCAAAGTTCTGCTCCGTTGTAAGTATTATAACCCCTGGATACGTATTAGATACGCTGCCCGATTGATCTAGGGTTCCGTAATGGCTGTCGTGGTTCTGCCCGACGTAGTCATTGGAATGCCGTCTCGGGGAGGGTATTGCTAATGTTAAAATGGGTTATTATACTAACGCGTGTGTATTTGTGTAAATTTTAGATTATCACCAGGAAACCCTTACGGAAATCTAAGATAGCAATGTGAGTTGATCCACTTTTTGTAAACCTTTTGTGAATTGTTTTTACAAAACCTTAAATACTTTTCCATGCGAATAACAGTTATTGAGTATTTGTAAGAATACAATTATGATGAGTATGTTGGGGTTTTGTATACAAAATTTGCTACCACCTGGTCAAGGAGTAACATGTCCACAAGTCGGGTTCGACAGTACCATGGATGTTAATTGTAATGTCTTGGAAACAAATATAATTGCGGGATCGCCCTCAATACTGTACACTAGGACTTTTTATTTAAACTTGATTAAACTGGGATTCACTCACCAGTATTTCCCACTGACAAATGTTTTTAAAACATGTTTCAGGTAACAAACTGTGAAAGCCAAATAGAAGCCAGCTGGACAGCACTGAAGGCTTGGAAAAGTGGCAATAAAGTTTCCTAAAAATAAAATAGATGTTTTTATTAAATAAATAGGATTTATTCCTATGAAAACGCATGTACTATGAACTTGGGTTAATCCCATATGTTTAATGTTATATAAATGGTGGTGTTTTACTCTGATAAAATATTTCCTAACTACGGTCCTGCGGAAAAATTCCGCTGCCAAATTAGACAATACGAGATACCACCGAAACTGGCTCGCGGCCGCCCGTTCACGGGGAACCTGGGATCGGGGGTTGCGACACCATGCCAGCATAATCCTATGCTTTGAATTTGTATAAAACATGGTATGTAATTTGTAAAACCCCGGTATGAAAGCAAACAAGGAATAGATCACCAATGGTTTGCAAGGCCACTGATATGTGTGACGGCGTAGGAAGGTTCAAACCTAGCAAATTTGTACCGGGCTTTCGGCTGGAAGACATAGTCACCCTATGGGCCACCATGGTCCTCATGAGTGTGGGCTCGCTACACCCAAATAGATCTATCACTCATGCCCCTCGGTCCTTATACGAGGATTAATGGTCTCAAGTATCCGCCTACCCATTCACATGATCTATGGTACATTCCTAGGCTAACCATACCAGTTGTAATTGTATGTAATCCTTTTTGTAACATGTATTTCCCCTGAAGTTAATAAACAAAAGAGTTTAAAGAAAAGGGGGACATGAACTCACTGGCTGTCCCGTTCTTCAAACGCAGACCAACCCAGTCCTAATATTATAACTAGACGATCCCATCCCTAGTCATGAAAATCATTCACATTTCGATAATACGTATTTGTTTTGTAAAACCGGTATATTTAGTATGATTCATTCGTAAACCATTTGAGTTCCTTGAAATCCGTTCGTAACATGATTTAGAAATATGAGTTTTCGTTCATTCAAAAACTTCGTATGTTCTTGCAAAACGTGCATTGTCTAAAATATGCAATCTTTGTTTATCGAAAACTTTGTATGTTTCGGCAAAACGTGCAAGTCTTTCCACCCCGAAAACATTTATAAAAATGTAAAAAGCCGTAAAAAAAGTGGGGTTATGAACTCACCTGGATTTCCATGTGCAAAGCTAGCTAAATACGACTTCGTGAGGTCGTTTCCAAGACATGACTCGCTAGCGTGCATTCTACAATATTCCTAACACGGAATATATTATAAGTTTTTAATTAAACACGGTAACTAAACTACGTGTCATCGAGCTCTACCGAATCGTTAACCGAATGATTCAACGGTAAGTTGTTAACTTAACGAAAATGATTAAGTTATACTCGTTTAGTTTCGCTTAATGTCGTTAATAGTTTACTAAGTCTAGAAAGTACTTAGTTCTCGTGAGATTTAAAAATACATAAATATTTAAATAAAAATATATAAATATTTCAGTAGAATCCCATTAGTGGCCTTGAGAAGTCGTCGTATATGTAATACACATTTATACGAAAATAACATGTAATAAACTCGTAAGAGATATATATGATATATAGTGTGCCGTTTAGGCGTTTGAAATAAATATAAAACATATATTTATTTTACAAAAGTATCATCGAGTTGTTTGTGTTTAAATATACAAGCTATATTTACTTTTATATGAGAATACGAGTCGTTTGATGTTAAAAATAAATATATAAACTATATTTATTTTATAAGAGTTGGTGTTGTTTGATATTTAAAATGAATACATAACTATATGTATAAACGAATTCGTGTTGTTTGTTATTTGAAATAAATATATAAAATATATTTATTTTTATAAAAGGATCGAATTATTTGATGTTCGAAGTAAATATATAAACTATATTTACTTTATAAAGGAATCGTCTTTTTTTGTAAGTTGTAAAGTGTCGTCAAGAAAAGTTATTTGAATCCGATAGTTTTATTTTATGATAAAACACTTTGTATTTACGTATCTTCTCGAAAAACGGACAGAGTTTCCTCTGTTTTTAGACGCCCCCGACAACACAAGTTGTCGTTACTTCTCAAAATTCAATCAAGCTTCAACAATGTATATGTATGTAATCAATTTATATAAACAAGCTAAATAATAATTCGAGTGTTTTTAACTAATGATTTCGTCGATTTTATTCGGTTCAAGCTCATTTTCACGTATATAAAACTATAAAAATAACAAAACAATCGTGCCGTTAATCTTTACCAAATAATCATGTCGAAATGTCGAGCCGCTTAACTGAACTGACCGAGTCAACCGGGTTGACTGAGTTGACTCGCTGAGTTGACCAGGTTTTGACCGAGTTGGCTCGGTTTGACCGAGTCAACCTAAACCACGAACCGAACCGTCTTGATCTAGCCGCTTGACCCGAACCGGCTGACCCCAACTGTCACACCCCGATATTTCCACGTTTGACCGGTGGGCTCGGTAGGGGAGTATCGTGACATAGTTGATATCATCATAGTCAAACAACACAATATGTAAATGCACAGCGGAAGCAAAAGATAAATATATTATAATCCGAATATAAAGTAATATCAAGTATTACAACGGAAAGTGAAGGATCCACGGGCGGATATTAAAACTTAAACATTGTTCAACAGACTTTAGACGCCTAGAACTTGCAAGATTCCTTATTAACGCCCTGAGCTTCCAGCCAATTACGTTCAGTACCTGTCACTTAACCTTTTTGGAAAATACGTCAGTTTACACTGGTAAATACAATTAACCGACTCATTTGAAAAGGTTTAATAAAATTGATTTGGATGCACAAGGCACAACATATCTTTTATAACTTGGGACAATTATATTTATAATCTTGTATACAGATTTACATGTTCGTTGTACGTTCAGGGCCCGATGTAGAAACCGAGTCAAGATTAACAGACACACCACAGTATAGGCCCACAAGAGAGTGAGATACCATTTCCCTTATGCACTGTCAGGTGTATGCCTACACCCCGTGCATAAGTCGTGGCCATTTTATATTACAATGATGTCAAGGATATCCGGGACATGGTCATTAACCCCTAAAGGCTTTTATTTCAAACAATACATATTAAAGCGGGTTACCTCAATAATTTAATCACAATACGACTAAACATTCAATACCCGACTAAGCGGTATTATTATAATACCGTATCCCAAGCCCGTATAGGGAAAATAAGTTAAGAGTATTTACCTGAGCTAAATATAAATTCAATCCCAGCCGTATTTCAAATCAGCAAGTACATATAGCTTTTACTGGGCTCCTAATCTGGAACGAAGGTTTTTTTTAATAACCTATTAGAATCCTAACGGGTCTTTAATTAAGCCTTGACTTAGACCGGTTAGTTTTCAAAAGGAAGATACGGTTCAAACGCATGATAAAGCGAAGACCGGATTAGAATGTGTTTTTGACCCGACAAGCTTGTATGCTTGTTTAATATGGGTAACTTAAACACATTCTGGATTTTGAGACAAAAGTGATATGGTTTGACCCGTTTCGGCTAATATATGCAAACTAGTTACATAAGCCGACCCGAACGCGATAAGTGCGTAACGAGTAACCAACTGAATCATATACAGGTTTCCTAAGTTAATATGCCTTAATTATGTTGTGAAATCAGTAGGATACCTTCCATTATGCCCAAAACGAGTTTAATCTCCATTTAAGCCCCGTAGGGGTATTTTGGTCATTTTAAAGATTATAAAAGAGGTTAATTGAAATTATGAGATTCGGGTCCGAATACATCAGTAAAATAACTTATTTTATTAGGTCATATCAGTTGGTAATAGGTCTTATATGACAAAATGGTTTTAAACCCAAACTATGTGTTTAATACGCTTAAAAAGCCATTTTAAGCGATTTCTGGGTTATATATGAAATTTGAGTTTTCTGATCAAGTTATAAAGTTCAAAATACTTTATTTATTATATAAAATCAGTAGCAATTGGATTGGTGTCAAAATATTATGTAAAACTCATTTTGTACACAAAAAGGGTATAATCGGTATTTACCGAATCAATGCCATAACCTTAGGTTATGAGCAGGTTAAAAATAATTAAAAATCTTCAAAAATCTCAAAATATTATATTACATCAGTCGGTTAAAGGTTTGGTGTCAAAAATTGGGTTTAGATAGGCTTTATGCTAATTGCGCCGTTTAATTACTAAAAGGCGTTATAATTACGCTAATGAGCATAACTCCTAATCTAGACCTCTAACTGATGTGAAATTTTAGGGACATGTTTATAAATCAGTAATAAAGATTATTGTCCTTCCACATTTCCAAAATTCTCGTTTTATGGTCAAAAGGGCATTATGGTCAACATTAAGTAACGGAAACGTGTAAACGAATCGGACAATCAACGATCCCACCATAGAGGGTTATACTATCATGTAACCTGGTCCTAAGGAAGCTCTAAGGCATTTCCAAACCATACTAAATCGGGTCAGAACTGAAGTCAAAGCAAAAGTCAAGGTTTTGCGACTTTCGGTTCCGAACCGGGTCTAAACAGAAAATTGTCGGGTCGAACATTCTTAGACATGTTCTTACATTAATTACTAAGTTATAAGAGTAATAAAATAGGTTGCAAATCTTCTACATTGTTAATTATGTTTTAAATCGCAAATTAGGATCATGTTGACTTTTTATAAACAACTTTGACCAGACATTTTATCTAGTTAGAACGGGGATCAGAGGGTGCCCTTTTAAGGGTTTATTGCCCACATAATTACCAACTTATAACTACTCTTAATTCGACTAATCACTGGACCATTAATGATTAATCGCTAAGTCAACCGTTAATTACGACGGTTTGACTTTTAAGCTAAAATTAAGTAAAAACTCAACTAAGAAAGGTTAAGCATACTTACAGAAGTCCTATGCACTATTAGAGATGACTTGGGTCTGCTTTGGAGCTCCAGAAGTCCTCAAGAATGCAGAAGGAATGGATGATCAAGTTGTTGCAACTAATGGCCCTTTTTATAGTGTTCTTAATCCATTAGGATGATGACAACTAAGTCTAAGGGGTGATCCATATCATTAACATGTGCCCCTAAGTCCTAGGAACTATTAGGGGTCGCCCATGTATGTGAAAATCGTTTTTAAGTCGGTTGCAACATTTAAAATAGCCAACAGCCAACTTTCTGCATCTGGGCATCCCTTACGGACCGTAAGGGTGGACCTTTACGGTCCGTAAACCATTCATCAAGGCAAATCTTTCTTTTTCAGTTTGCATCGTTGGCTCTTGGTCCTTCGAAAGGTCAATCCACCTTTATTCTTTGCATTTTAAGCCCCTCTAATTGACTTATAAGGGATTCAAGTCTTATACCCACTTTGTTAAGTCCTTGGTTAACTTGGTTATCACCCGAAAAGACATAATTTTCAACGTTGACGCTTTAACCCCTCTTATACGAATTTTATCATAACTTTCTCATACGATAACGAAACTTGGCAAAATTTTTATCATACATTATAATGAGCATAATTCATTATTACAAAGCTTCGGGTTTGCTAAAAGGTCACTCAGAGGTATACTTTAAACATGTCGACACATTTAACCCCTGTAGTTTGTAATCTCTCACTTTCTTTCGCAATTAGTTTCGTATGATCCATGAATCATTCGTTTAAGGGTAAAAACATTATGTAGGGTTATTGTAAAGTATATTTATCCATTTTTGACATTTTGAACCCTTATATTCACATACTTTCCATGTTTGTCAACTTTAGTCCCTTTAGAGTATACTTTCACACGTTCAAGCTTATGACACGTGTCAATACATTATAAGACGTGAATTTTCACGGTGTTACATCCTCACCCCCTTAAAAGAAATATCGACCTCAAGATTTGTTAAAATGCTGGAAGTACTTTTTGTCACATAATGGACTTAACTCCTATAACATATCTGGAGTCTTTCCAAGCTCCCAAAGTGACTCCTATATTAGGTACATGTATCCTTTTGGAGCTTCTTAACCTGTCGATCCTCAATCGATACAGGATTCTCATCACATCAAAAATCTGCATATCATTATGGGATATAGCTTCTTGACTTATTTGCGACACACATCCTTCAGTCACTAGTGTGCAATGTATTGCGAGCTCCGCCAAGCTCCTTAAATAGGTCTTGGCTTTCAAGCTACTTGATCTTGATACATTCGATTTTCCTTCGAATGATGCTATATACTCCAAGCCTGACTATCCTGATGATTCAACAAAGTTGGCACACCCTTCCTGGGTGATATCTTTTGTTGAGCCTTATTCCTTAACGAGAGTTTAGGAGGGTTGCTATTTTCATAAATCCTTGATTTCCTGCCGTATACTGGCAACTTACAGTCGATTATGGATTTGTATGATTTTATTTGTTGTTTCCAAGGCAACTTTCAGATCCTGTTAATTGGACTTACCAATTCTCTATCTAACAAAAGATGCTTAACACTCCATCCATACAAGGTCTCCCAAGGAATAGCCTTAATACTTACCTATCAATTATTATAGAAAGCTTATCTTAAGTTGGGATGGTCATCCCAACCATTGCTTAAAACTAATCTTAAGGAATAGCTAATCCTTATAGCTAGTTGAATAACTCAACGATCCTGGGTAGTTGATGGCGATTCTCAATCGTTGTTAAAATAGGGTTGCGGTAATGAATGCATAAGCAAAATGAACCGTCTTTCTTACCTAACAATATCAAACTCTCGGAATATCGAGTTAGGCTATATGAATCTCCTATCTTAAAATTTACTTAATCAGGGTTTCAGTTATTCCATAATCAACATGGAGTTCTTACAACACTCCAACCCAAAGCGGGATGTTAATCTTAACTCTACTTGCCTCTCGGGAGGTAAACAGGGTAGTCTGAGGAGAAGATAATCAAGATACAAGGAGGTTACAGAGATTTTCCAAATCTCAGGCTCCAGTTCATCCATCCTCGCTTGTGCCAAATGAGTGACACTTTTATGTTATGAGTCCACAGGTTCCTTTACCAGGAAACATTTATTTGGAAAAAATTCTATTTTCTAGATATCTTCTTTGAATGCCATTTGCTGACTTTAGTACCATATGATCATTGGGATATCTTTGTGGTTCCATGCATTAAACCTCCATACTGATCAGGCATGGAAGCAATCTATGGAACATATTAAGATACACCAATCCTCATATGGCGCTTTTGTCATACCATTTGGTATTCGTAATCAATAGGGATCAAAGAGATATCAATTACATATGAATGCATTTATCTGGAGAGAGGGTACTTTAGAATTTTATGTTTGAAGATTTCTGACAGGAACAGAAGAAATGGTTCCTATGATTTGCTATATGTAAGCTTTACCTTACACTTAATATCTAGGATTCTTATGATAGATTTTTAAAAGTCTAATATACTTACAATTTATGAAGGATTTATTGGTATCCGTATTAAGACAGAATTCTTAGCATTTATACTTAAAGAACGTACCCAACGTTATTGTTGATATGGACTACCTTACACTTAATATCTAGGATTCTTATGATAGATTTTTAAAAGTCTAATATACTTACAATTTATGAAGGATTTATTGGTATCCGTATTAAGACAGAATTCTTAGCATTTATACTTAAAGAACGTACCCAACGTTATTGTTGATATGGACTACTCCTGACACTCTTTAGGAGAGTTTAAGCGCTATTATTCTTAGGCTTTCTATCCTTAGCCGTATTTCCTTTGACAGATTTGGGGCACGTTGCATTTGGCTCCTTGAACTTTTTCACGGCCTTCTTCACAGCTTTTCCAATAGCTGCGTCTATCATAGTTTGAAGATCATCTTTGGAAATTCTAAGGTTTACAATTGTAGCATCATTAGCATGCGTCGCATCATCAATGGCACGATTGACTGTTGTCTTATCCGAGTTTGTCATACTCAAGATTTGGTTCCTATTACCAAATGAATCATTTACTTAGTTGCAATTCAACAATTGCTATTCATCACCCTGATGGCCTTAACATGTACTAACCATGGTTTCATTAAACTATCCAGGCCAATATGGCACTAACATTCTTAATGAACGTTATTTTTAAAATATATCAATATCACTTAGCCTAGGTCACAAAAGACCATCAATGGCATTTAAGGGTTGGACCTAGTCCATCACCTTTTTGACAGGGGATCAAAACGTCACATCTGTCTTTATTATATTGATGAATTTGGATAGCTTGAAAGCTTGCCATAAGGATATCAGAAAAGAGTGATTCCTAATAGATATAAAATATCAATCTAAGATTTGTTGGAGCATTTTCTAAAGTATCATCGGTCAATTGCTACCTCGCATTAAATGACCGGAGTCCAAATCAGGCGGAGATAACAGTTCTCAGCATTTATCGCTTATTATAGAATCATATGTGCCAGCATCAAATAAATTTATGCATAAACTGCTTGACAAGGAAAGGTATCTGCTTTATAGTTATCATTCTGTAGCATCTCCTGGGCGTTCGTCTGGAAGACTCATGCGTTTGTTTTCTTGGCCTCTTCGGGCTTCTTCTGATTCCTAGGGCAGTTGGTCCTGATATGCCCCTTCTCGTTGCAACCATAACAGGTTGCGTCTTTTAACTTCTTGCAATCCAAGGTTTTATGTTCCTTAGACTTGCAAATCCCACAAGGTAGAGGCTGGGATTCAAATCTGCATTTCCCGAGGTGGTATTTCCGACAGGTTTTGCACCTGGTCTTCTCACCCGAGTGCTGGCTGTCTTTCTTAAACCCGGAACTCTCCTTATCCTCAGAGTTCCTCTTTGTCTTCCTATCGGAGCGATGAGAATTCTCATCCTACCTTTTACGCTTTCCATCTTCAGAGGCTTTGGCAGCCTTGTTTCTGACCACATCGAGTGTGAGAGATAGTGACAGATCTGCCGCTGACCTGAATGTAGTAGGTCTCGATGCTTTCACACTGGCCTTTATTTCTGGGGTTAGACCCCCAATAAAGCGAGCTATTCGCTTTGGTTCCGGTGTGATCAAGTAAGGAACCAATCGAGACATGGTATTGAAACTTATAAGGTATGCTTGACATTCTAAGTTCTCCATGACTAATGTCAAGAATTCAGTCTCAGTTTTCTCAACTTCATGCTGAGGACAGTAATTTTCTTTGATAAGAGCGACGAACTGATCCCAAGTCATGTTGTACAAAGGGATCTTCCCCGTAGCTTGGATCAGTGACCTCCACCAAGCTAGAGCTTCTCCTTTAAAAGATTGTGAAATAAATTTCACTACATCATGTTCCGCACAACCGCTGATGTCAACAACAGTGTCCATCTCCTCGAGCCATGTCATGCAATCGATGGCTCCTTCTTCTCCTGTAAAGTCTCTGGGCTTGCAGGATACAAAATATTTATATGAGCAGGTCTTAACTGGTGCCTCTTGATGAAGCGCAACCTGTCTAGACGGAACACTCCTCTGGTTTGACGAGTTATGAACATCGTCTTCCTTTGACTCATGTGATTTAGAAGGGGGCTTACTACGAGCCACTAATAGAGTCTTAGAGTGTGTATCACTTGATTCATCATACTGTCTGTCGAGAGCTCGTGTAACGGCATTATCTATTAATGCCTGCAGTTCCGCACCAGTTATATTAACTCTGGTAGCATCATTATTCTTCCTCAGGTGGCTGTTGACCTCATCTGATCCAGCCATGTAGTTTGATTGCTACATACATATTGACAATTATTTATTCAGAGGTTATTATGGAATCATCATTTTTGACGATTCATCAACCATGGTAATATAAACCATATTGGTTAATTTGTTAGTTATATTTAATTAGTATTTTCATTATAATTTACCCTAGTTATAAAACATTAAGGATATAAAAGTGGCGCAAAAGGCCTAGTCACAAGGACAGTTTTAAATTTACAAGCCATGATTTCAGAGAATCAAGGCATTAAGGTTTGAACATATTTCATTACCTTTTCTGGACAGAGAGTCAAAGACTACTACTGTCTTTAGTCTCAGAGGACGTTAATTATAGCCCGTAGGCACTTCATCCATAAGGGATGATTATTTCAAATATGGGAATTTAGATTAACCCCCTTTTTTTTAAAGATGGCCTGTGTGACTTTAACGATTCACAGTTTGCCAAAAATGTTAACATACTTACAGATGTTCACAGGGATTGGAATCTTTTGGATAGGTTTTACTGTCTTGGCCATGTCTAAAATGACAATTAGGCTAGGTTTTACCTTTAAGATTCTTTTAATATTTAACGCAGAACAATCCCAAATTGAGATGTAAACAAGGATCTGAATCTAATTGTGGAACTTCCGTCTTGGCCCTGTCTTAAAATGACACATGAGCTAGGTCTTGTCCTTTTTAGATATTGCCATTTTATTATAATGGTAGATCTTATAATATAGGAATGATATTTTAAATATAATCGTTCCATTTAAACAAGTATATGGTTGCCCTAAACGGGACTTCTACAGAAATTGACTTGCCCATGCAAGGGCTAATCAGAAAAATAACAAAGGAACCAAATAAGGGCAAAATAAAACGAATTAGGATTAGTCCTATGTTCTTGTCTAGGCTCAAGAATGTGCAACTGTGTAACTGAGATTAAACACAAAAAGGCTAGCGTTTAATTTACTCAGTGTTGGCTCTGATACCAACCTGTCACACCCCGATATTTCCACGTTTGACCGGTGGGCCCGGTAGGGGAGTATCGTGACGTAGTTGATATCATCATAGTCAAACAACACAATATATAAATGCACAGCGGAAGCAAAAGATAAATATATTACAATCCGAATATAAAGTAATATCAAGTATTACAACGGAAAGTGAAGGATCCACAGGCGGATCTTAAAACTTAAACATTGTTCAACAGACTTTAGACGCCTAGAACTTGCAAGATTCCTTATTAACGCCCTGAGCTTCCAGCCAATTACGTTCAGTACCTGTCACTTAACCTTTTTGGAAAATACGTCAGTTTACACTGGTAAATACAATTAACCGACTCATTTGAAAAGGTTTAATAAAATTGATTTGGATGCACAAGGCACAACATATCTTTTATAACTTGGGACAATTATATTTATAATCTTGTATACAGATTTACATGTTCATTGTACGTTCAGGGCCCGATGTAGAAACCGAGTCAAGATTAACAGACACACCACAGTATAGGCCCACAAGAGAGTGAGATACCATTTCCCTTATGCACTGTCAGGTGTATGCCTACACCCCGTGCAAAAGTCGTGGCCATTTTATAAAACAATGATGTCAAGGATATCCGGGACATGGTCATTAACACCTAAAGGCTTTTATTTCAAACAATACAGATTAAAGCGGGTTACCTCAATAAATTAATCACAATACGACTAAACATTCAATACCCGACCAAGCGGTATTATTATAATACCGTATCCCAAGCCCGTATAGGGAAAATAAGTTAAGAGTATTTACCTGAGCTAAATATAAATTCAATCCCAGCCGTATTTCAAATCAGCAAGTACATATAGCTTTTACTGGGCTCCTAATCTGGAACGAAGGTTTTTTTTAATAACCTATTAGAATCCTAACGGGTCTTTAATTAAGCCTTGACTTAGACCGGTTAGTTTTCAAAAGGAAGATACGGTTCAAACGCATGATAAAGCGAAGACCGGATTAGAATTTGTTTTTGACCCGACAAGCTTGTATGCTTGTTTAATATGGGTAACTTAAACATATTCTGGATTTTGAGACAAAAGTGATATGGTTTGACCCGTTTCGGCTAATATATGCAAACTAGTTACATAAGCCGACCCGAACACGATAAGTGCGTAACGAGTAACCAACTGAATCATATACAGGTTTCCTAAGTTAATATGCCTTAATTATGTTGTGACATCAGTAGGATACCTTCCATTATGCCCAAAACGAGTTTAGTCTCCATTTAAGCCCCGTAGGGGTATTTTGGTCATTTTAAAGATTATAAAAGAGGTTAATTGAAATTCTGAGATTCGGGTCCGAATACATCAGTAAAATAACTTATTTTATTAGGTCATATCAGTTGGTAATAGGTCTTATATGACAAAATGGTTTTAAACTCAAACTATGCGTTTAATACGCTTAAAAAGCCATTTTAAACGATTTCCGGGTTATATATGAAATCTGAGTTTTCTGATCAAGTTATAAAGTTCAAAATACTTAATTTATTATATAAAATCAGTAGCAATTAGATTGGTGTCAAAATATTATGTAAAACTCATTTTGTACACAAAGAGGGTATAATCGGTATTTACCGAATCAATGCCATAACCTTAGGTTATGAGCAGGTTAAAAATAATTAAAAATCCTCAAAAATCTCAAAATATTATATTACATCAGTGGGTAAAAGGTTTGGTGTCAAAAATTGGGTTTAGATAGGTTTTATGCTAATTGCGCCGTTTAATTACTAAAAGGCGTTATAATTACGCTAATGAGCATAACTCCTAATCTAGACCTCTAACTGATGTGAAATTTTAGGGACATGTTTATAAATCAGTAATAAAGATTATTGTCATTCCACATTTCCAAAATTCTCGTTTTATGGTCAAAAGGGCATTATGGTCAACATTAAGCATTTAACAAAAACGTGTAAACGAATCGGACAATCAACGATCCAACCACAGAGGGTTATACTATCATGTAACCTGGTCCTAAGGAAGCTCTAAGGCATTTCCAAACTATACTAAATCGGGTCAGAACTGAAGTCAAAGCAAAAGTCAAAGTTTTGCGACTTTCGGTTCCGAACCGGGTCTAAACAGAAAATTGTCGGGTCGAACATGCTTAGACATGTTCTTACATTAATTACAAAGTTATAAGAGTAATAAAACAGGTTGCAAAGCTTCTACATTGTTAATTATCTTTTAAATCGCAAATTAGGATCCTGTTGACTTTTTATAAACAACTTTGACCCAACATTTGATCTAGTTAGAACGGGAATCAGAGGGTGCCCTTTTAAGGGTTTATTGCCCACATAATTACCAACTTATAACTACTCTTAATTCGACTAATCACTGGACCATTAATGATTAATCGCTAAGTCAACCGTTAATTACGATGGTTTGACTTTTAAGCTAAAACTAAGTAAAAACTCAACTAAGAAAGGTTAAGCATACTTACAGAAGTCCTATGCACTATTAGAGATGACTTGGGTCTGCTTTGGAGCTCCAGAAGTCCTTAAGAATGCAGAAGGAATGGATGATCAAATTGTTGCAACTAATGGCCCTTTTTATAGTGTTCTTAATCCATTAGGATGATGACAACTAAGTCTAAGGGGTGATCCAGATCATTAACAAGTGCACGTAAGTCCTAGGAACTATTAGGGGTCGCCCATGTATGTGAAAAATCGTTTTTAAGTCGGTTGCAATGTTTAAAACAGCCAACAGCCAACTTTCTGCATCTGGGCATCCCTTACGGACCGTAAGGGTGGACCTTTACGGTCCGTAAGCCATTCATCAGGGCAAATCTTTCTTTTTCAGTTTGCATCCTTGGCTCTTGGTCCTTCGAAAGGTCAATCCACCTTTATTCTTTGCATTTTGAGCCCCTCTAATTGACTTATAAGGGCTTCAAGTCTTATACCCACTTTGTTAAGTCCTTGGTTAACTTGGTTATCACCCGAAAAGTCATAATTTTCAACGTTGACGCTTTAACCCCTCTTATACGAATTTTATCATAACTTTCCCATACGATAACGAAACTTGGCGAAATTTTTATCATACATTCTAATGAACATAATTAATTGTTACAAAGCTTCGGGTTTGCTAAAAGGTCACTCATAGGTATACTTTAAACATGTCGACACATTTAACCCCTGTAGTTTGTAATCTCTCACTTTCTTTCGCAGTTAGTTTCGTATGATCCATGAATCATTCGTTTAAGGGTAAAAACATTATGTAGGGTTATTGTAAAGTATATTTATCCATTGTTGACATTTTGAACCCTTATATTCACATACTTTCCATGTTTGTCAACTTTAGTCCCTTTAAAGTATACTTTCACACGTTCAACTTATGACACGTGTCAATACATTATAAGACGTGAATTTTTGAGGTGTTACACCAACCGACTGAGTTGACCGGCTTCTGTTGACTGAGTTGACTCGTACCGATCCGAATCTGACCCGAACCTCCACTGAGCTAACCGTACCCGATCTGAAACGAGACTGAACCTGAAAACCCGAACCCATCTGTGACCCGAGACCCGAGATATCCCCAAACGCGAACCGAACATCATCAGCCATGGTAAAACATAATCATCTTCAAGTTTGCAAGAATTAATGAGAAATTGGGGTGTTTTACCGAAAAAATTTGTCGACAAAGCATTGCCGCCGTCTCCTCCACCGTCGCCACCGACAGCGGCGACGCGGCTCCTTCTCTTCTCCGTCTACTCTCTCTCTCTGTTCGTAACTGGGTGTGTAGCTGGAAGGGGACTATCGTACGTCTCCACGCGCCGCCGTGAACGGTGGAGAGGGTTCGACTCCCCTCTCTCTCTCACCGTTTTCTCTCTCCGCGTCTGTGTAACCGAGAGGAGCGGGTTGTGGTGTTGTGGGTGTGAGAGATGTTGATGGTGTGGTTGTCGTCGGAGATGGTGGCCGACACCACCGTAACGGCGCTGGCACCACCGGTTCGCCGATCGCCGGTCATGGAGAGGAAGAGGGGTGAGAGCAGAGGGATGGTTGCTTCTCAGGTGTGCTTGTGTTTGATTTGAACTTGAAGGAGGTGAACTTTTCATGTGTATATGTTGCAGATAAAATGAAAGTGAGAATTGGGTTTTCCTGTTTTGTTCAATGTAATCGAGAGAGAGAGAGAGAGAGGTATGAGATGTTTGTGCAAAATAAATTTGATGAATGAGAAGTTTGTCTTGTGATTTATAAATAAGACTTTCCAACATTTCTTTATCCTAAGGTTATTGTGTCTCCAAAAGATCATGCAAATCCACTAAATAATTAAGATAAAATCAAGGTTTCAACTTTTGAGACAACAAGATCTTGTAGAGATCTTATAGAGATCTTTGATAAGATTTTTAAGGAAAAGATTTTAGAAGAGATCTTGTATAGATCTTCAAGCAAACCAAAATATACAGTTTGGTTGTGTGTATGTATGTTTGTCTGAGGTTTTCCCAAATGAGGGATAGAGTTTTAGTTAGTGGGCTTTGGGCTTGGGCCCAAGAACCACAAACCCAATCCCCGAGTTTAAGTGACCCGCAATTTCTACAAGACCCGATATCGCGACCCAAGCTCCATAAGTGTCGAAAGAATAAAGTTTTAAAATTAAAAGGCGTATAATAGTGGCGTTTGTCGTATGATGCGTTCGTTTGTTGATCACGGTAATAATCGCGAAAAATTATATCGGTGCCGTCTTTAATCCGTTTTTCGATCCGGTTTCGACTGTAGTTTCTAAAATTTTATTACGGAGCTAAATATAGTGTAAAATGTAAGTTTCGAAGGTGACAGGCATCTCCGTCGCTTCCGTTTCGTCGCCGATGCGTTTCCTACCATCGCGTTTTTAGTTCACATTTGCATTTGTGTCGCACGGAAGCCCAATAAATTCACAAAATTAATTTCATAAGCATAATTTTTTTGTGTAACATTCACACTTGTCGGCGTTGTCAGTATTTTGTACGGTTTCATTTCGTTATCGTTTGATGTTCCGTAGATTCCACGCGAATCTTCATACGCGTACTGTAAGGTCGGATAAACGTTCCTAGGCACTCCAAAGGTCTAATTAAGTTAATTTGTGCTGTAACACTATTTATTATCGCATTAATCACCTGCTAATCACATAATTAGGAGCCGTAAATCACCGGTTATCACACACCCCATTCTGACCAGTTAACTGTTCTTGACGGTTGTTCATGTTCAACCTGTGAATCAGTCGTCTCTTCCGATGAAATCCATTCTCAGTCCAACCCTTCACTATAGAGCGAGTAGAAGGCCCGAACGAGTTCTGATTCTATCAGTTGTTGAGCGAGAGAGTGTAAAAGAGTAGAAAGAAAGTTATGAAAACATCTTTCAATCCTTTTACTATTAGATTTAGAATGAAATTAGTGTTAAAACATGTGGAAATCTCTTAGATCTGAGTTGTTCTTGGTGGAATGATGTCACACTTTGAAGTTCCTAAGAACCCCATGATGGCATCATCCTAGAACACCTCAAATTGGGCAGATTTCATGGTTAAAAGTGAAGATTCAAAGGTGAAAATGATGAAGAAGTGTGTGTAGATCATAGAAGTACAAGATTTGAGAGAAATCTAGAGAAAAGAGGCTGAGAAGTTGAAGGGTCGCACCAGAACTGTCACTTCACTGTTTATGAAGTGACAGGTGCTATTTATAGATGTCCAAAAGAGGAAAGGCGGTGCAGTGTAACGGATCGGATGGCCATCCGATCGGATGGTCATCCGTACGGATGACCATCCGAGCCATTCGATCGAATGGTCATTCGATCGAATGGTCATTCGATCGAATGGTCATTCGATCGAATGGTCATTCGATCAAAGGGCTGCCGCGAGTTGGTTTTCGTGTTTTCATTTTGTTCGTTAAGCGTTGCGATGCGATACGAGTAAGAGATGCGATAGTATTTCACATTAATTCCATAAATAACCTAACTAACAGTCAAAAACCTAAACATACCCATTCTGTGTTTTGTGTTGTGATGAGATTGCGTTGTGATAGATTGTGATTGCGTCTGCGATTCCATCCCAAAACATTATAAACATGCACAAGTAACACATAATAGCAGACACATATAAAACAATATCCATAACCTGTAATTCGAGTTGCGATGCGACAACGAAGTGGTAGCGATAAGTCGGTTAGCGATAAACTGCGATTATCATAGATCCTACACATAATACAACTAAGGTAAACAAAATTAAAGTATCGATTACAAGTTAAAGAGTACAATTAATAATTAAGCAAGGAGTGAAAGATCGTAATTAGCAATCTTTTCTTCCTTTAACTTTGACTTTGACTTTCAAAACGCGGGGTGTTACAGCCTCCCCTAGTTTAGGGAATTTCGTCCCGAAATTAAGGCGCAGGTGTAAGAAACAGCTGTGGATACTTAGCCTTCATGTCACTTTCGAGTTCCCAGGTGAACTCGGTGCCGCGTTTGCCTTTCCAGCGAACCTTCACAATGGGAATGCGTGAGCATCGAAGTACCTTGGTCTCTCGGCCCATTATCTCGTCAGGCTTCTCTGCGAAGTGTAATGTTTCATCCACTTGTAGATCCTCAAGAGGGACATGTAATTCCTGCTCGGCTAGACACTTTCTCAGGTTCGAGACGTGGAAAGTCGGGTGGACATTATTAAGTTCCTCCGGTAGTTCGAGTCTGTAGGCCACCTTGCTAATCCTTTCCAAAATTTTAAAGGGTCCAACATATCGAGGCGTAAGCTTTCATTTCTTACCGAATCTGATCACCCCCTTCCAAGGTGAAACCTTTAGGAGTACGTGATCGCCAACGTCAAATTCAAGGGGCTTGTGGAGTCAATCGGCGTAACTTTTCTGACGACTCCGTGCTTTCAGTAGATTGTCCCGAATTTGGATTTTGTCAGTCGTTTCTTGCAATAACTCAGGACTGGTAATTTGCGCATCCCCGATCTCGTGCCATACAGTAGGCGATCGACATTTTCTTCCGTATAATGCCTCAAACGGTGCCATTTGAATGCTAGAGTGATAACTGTTATTGTACGAGAATTCAACTAAAGGTAAGTGCGGTCCCAATTACCACCGAAATCTATGACACACGAGCGAAGCACGTCTTCAAGGGTACGAATCGCTCTTTCCGTCTGACTGTCGGTTTGGGGATGGAAAGTGGTACTTAGATTAAGAGTAGTACCGAGAGCAGATTGGAATGTTTCACAAAGGCGCGAGGTAAACCGACCATTGCGGTCAGAGATGATATCACGAGGCGTCCCGTGTCGACATATAATTTTGTCGGTGTAGATTCGTGCTAATTGTTCTACCTTAAAGTCTTCTTGTATCGGCAGGAAATGAGCAGATTTAGTAAGACGATCAACGATAACCCAGATGCTATCGTGACCTTATGGCGTGCGTGAAAGTTTCGTTATGAAGTCCATAGCTATACTCTCCCACTTCCATACGGGTCTCTCGGGTTGCACGAGTAAGCCAGAGGGGCGTTGATGCTCGGCCTTGACTTTCGAACAAGTCAGGCACTTTGAAAAATAGATAGAGATATCCTTTTTCATGCCCGGCCACCAGTACTTGTAGCGAAGGTCCTGGTACATCTTGTCTGCACCGGGATGAATAGAATATCGAGACTTGTGGGCTTCGTCTAGCAGAATCTGTCGTAGGTTGGTGCGTTTGGGAATCCAAATTCGGTCCAAATAATGAAATATACCATTCAATTTATTCACTAGTTGTTCGCCATTATTGATAATCCTTTCCTTCTTCAAAGTGCGTTCGGTAAAGCAAGCATGTTGAGTGTCATGTATAAGAGCTTCAAGACTGTGCTGGGCTTGGGTATTACGAATGCTATGCAAATAGCTTTGTCGACTGAGAGCATCGGCTATGACATTTGCTTTGCCTGGATGGTAACGAATCTCACAGTCGTAATCGTTGAGAAGTTATACCCACCAGCGTTGGCGCATATTCAGCTCTTTCTGGCTAAAGATGTGTTGTAGGCTCTTGTGGTCGGTGAAGACCGTACACTTGGTACCATAAAGGTAGTGTCGCCAAATCTTTAACATAAAAACAACTGCACGAAGCTCAAGATCATGGGTTGTATAGTTCTTCTCATGGATCTTGAGCTGACAAAAGGCGTACACGATAACCTTGTCTCGTTGCATGAGAACATAACCGAGGCCAAGGTTGGAGGCATCACAATAGACTAGAAAGTCGTTGTTTTCGTCGGGTAAAGCGAGAACGGATCTATTGCAGAGCATATGCTTGAGATTTTGAAAGGCAGTCTCTTGTTCAGTTCCCCAAACAAAAGGCTTGTCTTTATACGTGAGAGAAGTAAGCGGCACAATGAGTTTAGAGAATCCTTCGATAAATCGGCGATAATAGCCCGCTAGTCCGACAAAATATCGGAGTTCAGACGGGTTCTTTTGTGTAACCCAACTCTTAACTGCTTCAACCTTCGCAGGATCGACATGAATACCTTGACTATTGACAATGTGACCGAGGAATTGAACCTCCTCGAGCCAAAATTCGCACTTGGAGAATTTGGCGTAAAGGTGGTTTCCCTGGAGTAGTTCAAGAACCAAACTGAGATGTAGCGTGTGTTCGGCTTTTGACTTGGAATAGATCAGGATAACATCTGTAACACCTCAAAAATTCACGTCCTATAATGTATTGACACGTGTCATAAGCTTGAATGTGTGAAAGAATACTCTAAAGGGACTAAAGTTGACAAACATGGAAAGCATGTGAATATAGGGGTTCAAAATGTCAACAATGGATACATATATTTTTAATTAACCCTACATGATGTTTATACCTTCAAACAAATAAATCATGGATCATACGAAGCTAAATATGAAAGAAAGTGAGAGATTACAAACTACAGGGGTTAAATGTGTCAACATGTTTAAAGTATACCTCTGAGTAACCTTTTAGCAAACCCGAAGCTTTGTAACGATTAATTATACTCACTAGAATGCACGATAAAAATTTCATAAAGTTTCGTTATCGTATGAGAAAGTTATGATCAAATTCGTATGCGAGGGGTTAAAGCGTCAACGTTGAAAATTATGACTTTTCGGGTGATAACAAAGTTAACCGAGGACTTAACAAGGTGGGTATACGTCTTGAAGCCCTTATAAATCAAATTAGGAGGCTCATAATGCAAGAAATAATTGGCAAAACAACTTTCTATGGGCCAAGGACCAAAAACACAAAATCTGAAAGTTGAATTAGATCAAAGGGGGCGTCGCGCGACGCGAGGCACCCTAGGGGGGCTACGCGTGACGCTAGGGGCCCTCTGATCCGAAAACTTTGGGCTAGTGTCTCCTAGATGCATTGTAACCGACTTAAAACAGATATTTTCACTCCATGGGCGACCCCTAATAATTCCTAGGCACTTAGGGACACTTGTGGGTGATCCATGATCAGTTGTAACTTTGGTTGTCAACAATCTAGTGAGTTTTAAACACTATAAAAGGCCCTCATGTTGCAACATTATTATCACACCTTCCATCTGCATTTGTGGAGCTTCCTGGAGCATAAGAACAGACCCAAGTCATCCCTAGTCGTGCATTAGACTTTGGTAAGTACCCTTGACCTTCCTAAATTGAGTTTTACTTAGTTATTAGCTTAAAAGTCAAACCGTCGTAATTAACGTTTGACTTAGCGATTAATCACTATTGGTTCAGTGATTAGTCAAATTGAAGGTAGTTATAAGTTGGTAATTATGTGGGCATTAAACCCTTAAAAGGGCACCCTCTGATTCCCATCCTAACTTAGTCATTTGTCGGGTCAAAGTTTCTATTAAAAAGTCAACAGAACTATAATTTGCGAATTAACATGTAATTAGCAATGTAGAAGGCATGTAAACTATTTTATCACTCATATAACTTGGTAATAAGTATAAGAACATGTCTAAGCATGTCCGGCCCGACAATTTTCTGTTTAGACCCGGTTCGGAACCGAAAGTCGCAAAACTTTGACTTTTGCTTTTACTTCAGTTCTGACCCGATTTAGCATGATTTGGAAATGCCTTAGAGCTTCCTTAGGACCAGGTTACATGCTAGTATAACCCTTTGTGATTATACACCTTGGTTCATTAGTTATCCAATTAATATGCATGATTCCGTTAAATGCCTAATGTTGACCAATATGCCCTTTTGACCATAAAATGAGAATTTTAGATATGTAAAAAGACAATAATTTTTGTTACTGATTTATAAACATGTCCCTAAATTTTCACATCAGTTGGAGGTCTAGATTAGAAGTTATGCTCATTAACGTAATTAGAACACCTTTTTGTAATTAAACGGCGTCATTAGCATAAAGCCTATCTAAACCCAATTTTTGACACCAAACCTTTTACCCACTGATGTAATATAATATTTTGGGATTTTTAAAGATTTTTAATTATTTTTAACCTGCTCATAATCTAAGGTTATGGCATTAATTCGGTAAATACCGAATATACCCTTTTCGTTTATAAAATGAGTTCTACATAATATTTTGACACCAATCCAATTGCTACTGATTTTAAATAATAAATGAAGTATTTTGAACTTTATAACCTGATCAGAAAACTCAGATTTCCTGTATAACCCGGAAATCGCTTAAAATGGTTTTTTAATCGTATTAAACACATAGTCTATGTCAAAAACCATTTTGTCATATAAGACTTATTACCAACTGATATGACCTATTAAAACATGTTATTTTACTGAGGTATTCGGACCCGAATCTTAGAATTTCATTTAATCTCTTTTATAACCTTTAAAATGACCAAAATACCCTTTCGTGGCTTAAATTAAGGTTAAACTAGTTTTGGGCATAATGGAAGATATCCTACTGATATCACAACATATTTAAGGCATATTAACTTAGGAAACCTGTATATGACTCTCATGGTTACCCGTTACGCTTATGGCGCGTTCGGTTCGGTTTATGTAACTAGTTTGCAAATATTAGCCGAGACGGGTCAAACCTTATCGTTTTTACCTCAAAATCCAGAATGTGTTTAGATTACCCATATTATACAAGTCTTCAAACTTGTCGGGTCTAAATCACATTCTATTCCGGTCTTCGCTTAATCACGCGTTCGAACTGTATCGTTCCTTAAAACTAACCGGTCTAAGCTTAAGCTTAACTAAAGACCGTTAGGATTCTAATAGGTTATTATAAACCTTCGTTCCAGAAAAGGAGACCCGGTAAAAGCTACACGCACTTGCTTATTGTGATTATTACTTTGCAAAGGTAAATACTTTTAACTTATTTTCCCTATACGGGCTTGGGGTAAGGTATATAAAATACCGCTTGGTCCGGCATTGAATCTTTAATCGAATAGAGGTGAAATCATTGATATGCCCGTTTTGAAATGTTTTGTTTGCTTAAAGCCTTTGGGGGGTTAATGACCATGTCCCGGATATCCTTGGCATCATCTTACGAGATGGCCACGACCTAAGCACGGAGTGTAGGCGTACATTCGTCAGTGCATAAATAAATAATGTGGTGTGTCTATTGATCTTTAACCCGGTCTACGGATCGGGCTACTGAACGCATAAGGAACATGTAATTCTTTTACAAGTATTATATTCAAATAATTATCCCAAGTTATAAAAAGTTTGTGCCACGTGCATTCAAATCAATTTTATTAAACCTTTTCAAAATGAGTCGGTTGATAGTATTTACCAGTGTAAACTGACGTATTTTCCCAAAAAGGTTAAGTGCAGGTACTACGCGAACTAGGCTATCTTTCTCCTAGCGTCCACAATAAGTCTCGCCAGCTTGGATGTCAAAACTGTTGAACAATGTTTCCTATTTATTTTTGATCCACCTGTGGATTATTTTCAACTTTTGTGATACTTGATATTACAATTATATTCGGTTGAAATGTATCTTTCATTTGCTTCCGCTGTGCATTTAAACATTGTGTTGTTTGACTGTAATGTTACCAACTACGTCACGATACTCCCCCACCGGGCCCACCGGTAATACGTGTAAATATCGGGGTGTGACAGGTTGGTATCTGAGCCAACATTGAGAGAATTAAACACTAGCCTTTTGTGTTTAATCTCAATGACACAATTGCACATTCATAAATTTTCGAGTCTAGACAAAGAACATAGGAACAATCCAAATTTGTTTTAATTTTTTTACTTCGTCGTTTATTTTATATATTCTTGTTGTTATCTTTGTTTTTATTGACAGGAAATATGCCACAAAGAATGAGAAGAGGAGGACGAGGAAAGGGGCCGATGAGCGCCCCCAACGATCACGAAGCCGGGCCTTCGCACTGGCGAGCTCCTTCTACTACTGCAAGTGCCGATCCGCAAGGAAACAGGAGGAACCTTTTTGATCCCGCTAGATGGTCTGTTTCGCACAGTTCAACGCCTTCCCATCGTAACTCCTATGGGCCACAGTCAGAAAGCGAACCCGATAACCCACAACCTTCATATATACCTCTCCAGCGATCTCTTTCGCACAATTCCTTTGGCAACCCCACTCCTGTCTTTCATGGCCGGTTCAACCCGACAAATTATATTCAAGAACCAGTGGGTTTTAACCCATTGGGATCGGAGGACCACTTCTCAGAAGACAATTCTATGGACATGGACGAGGACACGGATCCCGTCGAACCTGCAAGCGGTACCCCCAACCATCCCATCGAGATCTCTGATGGATCTTCTTTCCATGGATCACCCTACGGTGGCCCAGATAGTTACCAAGCGAGGTTTAACCAACATGAATGGTACTTCACACCTTCTCACCATTCATCACCTCACCAGCAGCAGCAGCAGCAGGATCCTTCTGGGGATTCACGATTCGTGGCATTCACGCCACCGCCGCCAGTTCATCAAGCACCTCCAGAACCACCAAGGCGTAGGAGAACGGGCGCATGTATGTCTGTGCGAGTAGGGGATTTCCACTTTAGCACCCCTCGACACTCCAGTGGTAGTCACTATCCGCCACTGCATGAAGACCCGCATATGGGTGGGCCTTCAAACCCAATTCCTGAGGTGAGTTCTGCACCAGTTGCACCACAGCCACCACCGATGGGTTTTGATAACCCGATTCCTACGTACGCCGTTTCAATGGCGTACAATCCGTTTGAGCAGCCGGCTCACAACCATTATAACTATGCTGAAGACCCTTACCAAGTGGCATCAAACTACCTCGCCAAACATCCAGAAGGACCGTATGGAGCTCCTTGGGGAGTAGGATATCCAACTCATGGATATCAAGTACCAGCTCGACCACCGATTCGGCAACAATCGCAGCTGCCACGGTTTTCCCCGCCAGAACGAGAAGAAATTCTCCAAAGATTGGATCAAGTCGAGCGAGATTTTCACAGAGATCGCAGGGAACGACAAGGTTTCCTCAAGGGCTTAGCAGGCTTGCTAAAGGGGAAGAAGAAAAGGGATCATTAAATCCCTACATGTGTTGTTGTATTATCTGTTTCAATCAAGTCCCTGCTTGGACATTTATCTGTGTATTAAGTCCCTGCGTGGACTTGTCTTTTAGTCCCTGTGAGGACATCTGTTTAAGTATTTGGTCCCTGTGTGGACTTGTAATTTCGGTTAAACCCCTGCGTGGGTAATTTGTCTATTAAAAGTCTCGTTTAGGGCAAAGTGTAGTCTTTTAAATGTTAATGGGATGTTAAGTTTATAAATTTCATTTTTGCCATTTTATGCATAAATATATTACATGAAATAAATAAATAAAAATCATTCCTTTTAAAATAATCTGCCTATTATATATTGAATAAGAATCTCAAAGGTATAACCTAGCTTACATGTCATTATAAGACTGGGCCAAGATGGTAAGACCTGTTTAAAAAGATTCAATCTCTGTTAACATCTAAAAACATGTTAACACTCATGGCAGACGTGATTCGTTAAAATCACACACGTCATTCTTATATAAGGATTCTTCAAAAGATTCCTTACCTAATTTAATGATTTATACATCATGGGTTTAAATCATCAATTAAGATGATCATATTTTGACCATACATTGGTAATATAGTGCCTACGGGTCATACTCATTGTCATATAAGACAAAAGACAGTAGTAGTCTACGACTCCCTGTCAGAGAAAGGTAATGAACTATGTTCAAACCTTAATGCCTTGATTCTCCGAAATCATGGCTTATGATTTAAAAATGTCCCTGTGACTAGGCCTTTTGTGCTAATAATACTGTTATTGTTTTATAATTAGGATAGGTTATAATAAAATCCTAAATAAATGTGAGTAACAAATTAACCAAATGTGGTCTATGTTTACCATGGTTAATGAATTGCCCTAAAAGACAATTCCATAATAAGCTCCCAAATAAATTATTGTCGATATCTTATGTAACAGTTCAAGATACAATGGCGGACTCAGATGAAATCAATAGTAGGCCAAGGGAAAATAATGACACCACCAGGTTCAATGTGTCTGGTGCTGAACTCCAAGCATTAATCGACAATGTTGTTACAAAAGCCTTGGACAGGCAGTATAGTGAAACAAGTGGTACTCGGAGTAGAGCCCAATCAGTACCCCATTCCAAGCCTAAGACTCAATCTGAGGCTCACAGTAAGCCACCATCCAAGAAGGAAGAACCCAAGAAAGACGATGACGATCGTCACTCTTCAAACCAGCAAAGTGTCCCATCTCAAAGGGTAATACTGAATCAAGGACCCCGTGATAAGGGTTACTCCTACATATACTTTGTGTCATGCAAACCCAGGGATTTCACTGGGGAAAAAGGGGCTATAGACTGCATGACATGGTTGGATGAGATGGACACAGTGGTTGATATCAGCGGGTGCGTTGATAGAGATGTGGTAAAGTTTGTGTCTCAATCGTTCAAAGGTGAGGCCTTAGCCTGGTGGAGATCGTTGATTCAAGCTACTGGAAAGATTCCACTGTACAATATGACATGGGAACAATTTGTTACCCTCATCAGGGACAACTACTGTCCCCAGCATGAGGTTGAGAAGATTGAGTCTGATTTCCTATCGTTGGTGATGAAGAATCTGGATTGCCAAGCTTACCTTACGAGCTTTAATACAATGTCAAGGTTGGTTCCTAATCTGGTCACCCCGGAACCCAAAAGAATAGCTCGTTTCATTGGGGGTTTAGCCCCAGAGATAAAGGCAAGTGTAAAAGCCTCTCGGCCAGCTACTTTCAGATCTGTAGCTGATATATCTTTGTCCCTCACACTGGACGCGGTCAGACAGAGATCGCTGAGGAACACGGATGCCGAGAAGAGGAAGCGTGAAGATGACAATTCACGAAGGTCAGATAAGAAGCACAGGGGAAACAATGACCACAAGAAGGGGTCTAGTTCTAAGAAGGATGGGCATCAATCTGGAGATAAGCCCAAGTGTAAGATTTGTCAGAAGCACCACTTTGGGAGGTGCAGACGTGAATCAAAATCCCATTCTCAGTCAAGGCCATGTGGGATTTGCAAATCTTCGGAACATAAGACCCTAGAGTGCAAGAAACTGAAGGACGCAATGTGCTACAGTTGCAACGAAAAAGGGCACATTAAGACAAATTGCCCAAAATATGCAAAGAAAGCTGATGAAGGAAAGAAGACCAATGCTAGGGTCTTCAGAATGGATCCGAAGGAAGCTGTGAAGGACGACAATGTGATTACAGGTACCTTCCTTATATATGATGTTTATGCGAGAGTGTTATTTGATTCAGGACCTGATAAATCATTTGTAGATAATAAGTTTTGTGAGTTGCTGAATTTACCTGTTAAAACCTTGAGTGTGAAATATGAGGTGGAGTTAGCAGATGGCACCATAGAAACCGTCTCAACTGTGTTAGATAGATGTGTTATATCCATTAGGAACCACTCTTTTCCTTTGTGCCTACTTCCTTTGAAGTTAGCCGGTTTCGACATAGTTTTGGGTATGGACTGGTTATCTCATAACCAGGCCCAGATTGTCTGCAATAAGAAGCAGGTGGTAATCAAGACTCCGTCTGGCGAATCACTTACCATTCAGGGAGATACCCAGTATGGACTGCCTGAGCAAGTGACTATGCTCAAGGCCTCTAAGTGTTTAAAGAAGGGTTGTGTCATCTACATGGCACAAGTGACTATCGATGAACCGAAGCCTAAGATTGAGCCTATCCACGTCATTTCTGAATACCCTGAAGTTTTTCCTGAAGAACTACCTGGTTTACCACCAGATAGGAAAGTGGAATTCAGAATTGACATCATCCCTAGAGCAGCACCAGTTGCTAGAGCACCTTATAGGTTGGCACCAATAGAGATGAAGGAATTGAGAACGCAACTAGATGAATTGCTAGCCAAGGGTTTCATTAGACCTAGTTCGTCTCCTTGGGGAGCACCAATCTTATTTGTCAAGAAGAAGGATGGATCGATGCGTCTGTGCATCGATTACCGTGAGCTTAATAAGGTCACTATCAAGAATAGGTATCCATTGCCCAGAATCGACGATATGTTCGATCAACTTCAAGGGGCAAGTTACTTCTCCAAGATTGACTTAAGATTAGGCTATCATCAATTGAAGGTTAAAGATGAAGATGTACACAAGACTGCATTCAGGACTCGTTATGGTCATTACGAGTTCCTAGTGATGCCTTTTGGGCTCACTAATGCACCTGCCGCATTCATGGATCTCATGAATCGCGTCTGCAAACCATACTTGGACAAATTTGTCATCGTCTTCATTGACGACATCCTCATCTACTCGAAGAACCAAGCTGATCATGAGAAGCATCTTCGATGTATTCTTTCACTACTTCAACAGGAGAAGCTTTACGCCAAATTTTTGAAGTGTGAATTCTGGCTTCGAGAAGTCCAATTCCTTGGACATGTGGTTAGTGAGCGTGGTATCTAAGTGGATCCCGCTAAGGTTGAAGCTGTCATGAATTGGCAAGAGCCGAAGACGCCCACAGAAATTCGCAGTTTCTTGGTATTGGCAGGATATTATAGGCGTTTCATTGAGAATTTTTCAAGGATTGTTGCACCCCTAACTTCTTTGACTAGGAAGAAAATAAAGTTCGATTGGGGCCCTAAGCAGCAAGAATCCTTTGATATCCTTAAACAGAAGTTGAGCAATGCTCCTGTACTTACATTGCCTGAAGGTACTGAAGAATTCGTGGTTTACTGCGACGCATCACACACTGGCATTGGATGTGTGCTTATGCAGAAAGGCAAAGTTATCGCCTATGCTTCACGACAGTTAAAAGTGCACGAAAAGAATTACACCACCCATGACTTGGAGTTGGGTGCCGTGGTATTTGCACTAAAGCTATGGAGGCACTATTTATATGGTATCAAGTGTGTGATCTATTCTGATCACAAGAGCCTCCAGCACCTGTTTAACCAAAATGATTTGAACATGAGGCAACGACGTTGGATGGAAACTTTGAATGATTATGATTGTGAAATAAGATACCATCCTGGCAAGGCGAATGTAGTCGCCGATGCCTTGAGTAGAAAGGAAAGGGTGAAACCCATCCGAATCAATGCCAAGAGCATTGAGATAAAGAACAGTTTGAATGAAAGGTTGTTAGCTGCACAGAAGGAAGTTGTGTTAGAAGCTAACTATCCTAATGAAAAGCTAGGAGTAACTGAGGAGCCGTTATCCTATAGTAAGGACGGAATCCTGAGATTAAACGGACGAATATAGGTTCCAGTTTATGGAGGACTTCGGGATGTTATCCTCCAGGAAGCCCATAGTTCTAAATATTCCGTTTATCCTGGAGCTGATAAGATGTACCAGGATCTAAAGGCAAACTATTGGTGGATAGGCTTGAAGAAGTCTGTAGCTGCCTATGTCGCTAAATGCTTGACGTGTGCCCAAGTCAAAGCTGAACATCAAAAGCCGTCAGGTTTACTACAACAGCCTGAACTTCCCACGTGGAAGTGGGAAATGGTGACAATGGATTTCATCACCAAGTTGCCAAAGACAAGGAAAGGAAATGATACGATATGGGTGATAGTAGATAGACTGACTAAGTCAGCACATTTCCTACCCATCAAGGAGACCTATAGCTCCGACATGTTAGCCCAATTATACGTAGATAAGATTGTATCTCTACATGGCGTACCTGTGTCTATTATCTCTGACAGAGATACTAGATACACGTCACATTTTTGGAAAAGTTTCCAACAATCTTTGGGTACGCGCTTAAATTTCAGTACGGCTTACCATTCTCAGACGGACGGACAGAATGAGCGTACAATCCAAACGTTGGAAGACATGCTTCGTGCATGTGTGATCGACTTAGGTGGTAGTTGGGATAACCACCTGCCATTAATCGAGTTCTCATATAACAATAGCTACCATACCAGCATCAAGGCTGCGCCTTTCGAGGCCTTATACGGTATAAAGTGCAGAACTCCCGTCTGTTGGGCAGAAGTTGGAGATGTCCAATTGTCAGGACCGGAAATAGTCTTTGAAACGACAGACAAGATTGTCCAGATTCATGACCGCCTGAAAGCTGCCAGGGATAGGCAGAAAAGCTACGCAGATTTAAAGCGTAAACCTTTTAACTTCGAGGTAGGTGACAAGGTGTTGCTCAAAGTATCACCCTGGAAGGGAGTGATGCGATTTGGTAAGAAAGGCAAGTTAAGCCCGAGATACATAGGACCATTCGAGGTCATCGAACGTGTCAGATCAGTTGCCTATAAGTTAAACTTACCTGAAGAGCTCAGTGGTATTCATAATGTATTCCACATCTGCAATCTAAAGAAGTGTTTCACTGATGAATCACTAGTCATACCACATACAGATGTGCACATAGAAGAGAGCTTGAAGTTTGTCGAAAAACCTATGTCGATCGAGGATCGACAGGTTAAGAAGCTTCGAAGGAAGCATGTACCTATTGTAAAGGTAAAACGGGATGCCCGTAGAGGTCCCGAGTACACGTGGGAGGTGGAGTCCACAATGAAAGAAAAGTACCCTCATTTGTTTCAGTAAATCTCGAGGTCGAGGTTTATTTTAAGGGGGTGAGGATGTAACACCTCGAAAATTCACGTCCTATAATGTATTGACACGTGTCATAAGCTTGAACGTGTGAAAGAATACTCTAGAGGGACTAAAGTTGACAAACATGGAAAGCATGTGAATATGGGGGTTCAACATGTCAACAATGGATAAATATATTTTTAATTAACCCTACATGATGTTTATACCTTCAAACGAATAAATCATGGATCATACGAAGCTAAATATGAAAGAAAGTGAGAGATTACAAACTATAGGGGTTAAATGTGTCAACATGTTTAAAGTATACCTCTGAATGACCTATTAGCAAACCCAAAGCTTTGTAACGATTAATTATACTCATTAGAATGCACGATAAAAATTTCATAAAGTTTCGTTATCGTATGAGAAAGTTATGATCAAATTCGTATGCGAGGGGTTAAAGCGTCAACGTTTAAAATTATGACTTTTCGGGTGATAACAAAGTTAACCGAGTACTTAACAAGGTGGGTATAAGTCTTGAAGCCCTTATAAATCAATTTAGGAGGCTCATAATGCAAGAAATAATTGGCAAAACAACTTTCTATGGGCCAAGGACCAAAAACACAAAATTTGAAAGTTTAATTAGATCAGAAGGGGCGTCGCGCGACGCGAGGCACCCTAGGGGGGGCTACGCGTGACGCTAGGGGCCCTCTGATCCGAAAACTTTGGGCTAGTGTCTCCTAGATGCATTGTAACTGACTTAAAACAGATATTTTACACTCCATGGGTGATCCATGATCAGTTGTAGCTTTGGTTGTCAACAATCTAGTGAGTTTTAAGCACTATAAAAGGCCCTCATGTTGCAACATTATGATCACACCTTCCATCTGCATTTGTGGAGCTTCCTGGAGCATAAGAGCAGACCCAAGTCATCCCTAGTCGTGCATTAGACTTTGGTAAGTACCCTTGACCTTCCTAAATTGAGTTTTACTTAGTTATTAGCTTAAAAGTCAAACCGTCGTAATTAACGTTTGACTTGCGATTAATCACTATTGGTTCAGTGATTAGTCGAATTGAAGGTAGTTATAAGTTGGTAATTATGTGGGCATTAAACCCTTAAAAGGGCACCCTCTGATTCCCATCCTAACTTAGTCATTTGTCGGGTCAAAGTTTGTATTAAAAAGTCAACAGAACTATAATTTGCGAATTAACATGTAATTAGCAATGTAGAAAGCATGTAAACTATTTTATCACTCATATAACTTGGTAATAAGTATAAGAACATGTCTAAGCATGTCCGACCCGACAATTTTCTGTTTAGACCCGGTTCGGAACCGAAAGTCGCAAAACTTTGACTTTTTCTTTGACTTCAGTTCTGACCCGATTTAGCATGATTTGGAAATGACTTAGAGCTTCCTTAGGACCATGTTACATGCTAGTATAACCCTCTGTGATTATACACCTTGGTTCATTAGTTATCCAATTAATATGCATGATTCCATTAAATGCCTAATGTTGACCAATATGCCCTTTTGACCATAAAACGAGAATTTTGGATATGTGAAAGGACAATAATTTTTGTTACTGATTTATAAACATGTCCCTAAATTTTCACATCATTTGGAGGTCTAGATTAGGAGTTATGCTCATTAGCGTAATTAGAACACCTTTTTTTGTAATTAAACGGCGTCATTAGCATAAAGCCTATCTAAACCCAATTTTTGACACCAAACCTTTTACCCACTGATGTAATATAATATTTTGGGATTTTTAAAGATTTTTAATTATTTTTAACCTGCTCATAACCTAAGGTTATGGCATTAATTCGGTAAATACCGAATATACCCTTTTTGGTTATAAAATGAGTTCTACATAATATTTTGACACCAATCCAATTGCTACTGATTTTAAATAATAAATGAAGTATTTTGATCTTTATAACCTGATCAGAAAACTCAGATTTCCTGTATAACCCGGAAATCGCTTAAAATGGTTTTTTAAGCGTATTAAACACATAGTCTATGTCAAAAACCATTTTGTCATATAAGACTTATTACCAACTGATATGACCTATTAAAACAAGTTATTTTACTGAGGTATTCGAACCCGAATCTTAGAATTTCATTTAATCTCTTTTATAACCTTTAAAATGACCAAAATACCCCTTCGGGGCTTAAATTAAGGTTAAACTCGTTTTGGGCATAATGGAAGATATCCTACTAATATCACAACATATTTAAGGCATATTAACTTAGGAAACCTGTATATGACTCTCATGGTTACCCGTTACGCTTATGGCGCATTCGGTTCGGTTTATGTAACTAGTTTGCATAAATTAGCTGAGACGGGTCAAACCTTATCGTTTTTACCTCAAAATCCAGAATGTGTTTAGATTACCCATATTATACAAGTCTTCAAACTTGTCGGGTCTAAATCACATTCTATTCCGGTCTTCGCTTAATCACGCGTTCGAACCGTATCGTTCCTTAAAACTAACCGGTCTAAGCGTAAGCTTAACTAAAGACCGTTAGGATTCTAATAGGTTATTATAAACCTTCGTTCCAGAAAAGGAGACCCGGTAAAAGCTACACGCACTTGCTTATTGTGATTATTACTTTGCAAAGGTAAATACTTTTAACTTATTTTCCCTATACGGGCTTGGGGTACGGTATATAAAATACCGCTTGGTCCGGCATTGAATCTTTAATCGAATAGAGGTTAAATCATTGATATGCCCGTTTTGAAATGTTTTGTTTGCTTAAAGGCTTTGGGGGGTTAATGACCATGTCCCGGATATCCTTGGCATCATCTTACGAGATGGCCACGACCTAAGCCCGGAGTGTAGGCGACACTCGTCAGTGCATAAATAAATAATGTGGTGTGTCTATTAATCTTTAACCCGGTCTACAGATCGGGCTACTGAACGCATAAGGAACATGTAATTCTTTTACAAGTATTATATTCAAATAATTATCCCAAGTTATAAAAAGTTTGTGCCACGTGCATTCAAATCAATTTTATTAAACCTTTTCAAAATGAGTCGGTTGATAGTATTTACCAGTGTAACCTGACGTATTTTCCCAAAAAGGTTAAGTGCAGGTACTACGCGAACTAGGCTATCTTTCTCCTAGCGTCCACAATAAGTCTCGCCAGCTTGGATGTCAAAACTGTTGAACAATGTTTCCTATTTATTTTTGATCCACCTGTGGATTATTTTCAACTTTTGTGATACTTGATATTACAATTATATTCGGTTAAAATATATCTTTCATTTGCTTTCGCTGTGCATTTAAACATTGTGTTGTTTGACTGTAATGTTACCAACTACGTCACGATACTCCCCCACCGGTAATACGTGGAAATATCAGGGTGTGACATCATCGATAAACACGATGACGAAGCGGTCGAGAAAGGGTTTACATATGCGATTCATTAGATCCATAAAGACTGTTGGAGCTTTGGTGAAACCAAAGGGCATAACAACAAACTCTTAGCGACCGTATTGGGTTCTGAAAGCGGTTTTGGGTATATCTTCCTCTTATATGCGTAATTGGTGATAGCATGAGCGTAAATCAATCTTCGAGAAACACGTAGCACCTTGTAGTTGATCAAACAGATCATCGATTTGAGGCAAGGGATAGCGATTCTTGATGGTAAGCTTATTCAATTCCCTGTAGTCGATGCACATCTGGAACGATCCATCCTTCTTTTTGACAAAAAGGACAGGCGCACCCCAAGGGGAGGTGCTATGGCGAATAAAGCCTTTATCAAGCAATTCCTGGAGTTGACTCGAGAGTTCGCGCATTTCGGATGGAGCGAGTCGATAAGGCGCTCTGGCGACATGATTTGCTTCAGGAATGAGGTCAATTCGAAAGTCGATATCACGACTAGGCGGTAAACCAGGTAAATCTTCAGGAAAGACGTTAGGAAAATCACGAACCACTAGCACCTTTTCCATTGCCTTCTCTCTCTTTTCTTTCTCCGCTACTACAATGTGCGCCTAGAAAGCTTGGTATTCCTTGCGGAGATACTTGCTTGCTTGGACAGACGACATGAGTTTGAGATTCTTTGAGGGAGTTTCGCCATACACACAGAGTTGATCACCATTTGTGAGAGAGAAAGGAATCATCTTATCAAAGCAAACGACTTTGACACGATTTTCACGAAGAAAATCCATACCTACTATGATGTCAAAACTACCAAGCTGCATCAGAATAAGATCGATAGGGAAGACGTGATTGTTGAGTTCAAGCGTACAATCACGTAGAACAGAACGAACGGTGACTGTTCTTCCAGTGGCAACTTCAATGTCGAACGTCGTAGGGAGATGGGCGCGCTTACAATTTAGGAGCTTTTCGAATTTAAACGATACAAAATAGTTATTGGATCCAGTATCAAATAAACATGAAGCATATATACCGTTTACGAGGAACGTACCATTAACCACATTGTTGTCTGCTTGAGCCTGGCGGGCATTGATGTTGAAAGCACGTCCGCGGGCTGCTGGCTGCTGCTGTTGATGTTGTTGCGACTGCTACTGTAGCTCTTGCTTCACCACTCTGTTGGGGCACATGTTTGCAAAATGGTTGGGATCACCACATGCAAAGCAGGCTCTTGCGTTAGCAGCGGGGGCAGGAGCTACTTGTTGGCCCTGGGGAGCAGGAAGAGGAGCTGGCAATGCAGGAGCTTGACCCTGGGCTTGAGTTTGGTGAGGACCGGTATGGCAGTAAAGTGGACGTACAGGTTGCAGTGAACACAAAATCGACATGCGATTCCAGCACGATGGTGATAAGTACAGGTAGGGGACAGCGGGTGTGGACTAGTATAAGCACGCTTGGCCGGCGGTGCATTGGTCACGGGTGCAACTACCTGGCGGTTCTGGTTTTGAGGCGGAGAGGGTACTGCATTGAGTGGAGTGGTGGTAACTGCACAGTTCTTGTTGCTGGAGTTGCTGTTCTTGCGCTTGCGGCGAGTAGTCTTGGAGGTTTGCGGTGCGGTGGTTTCAGCGGTGGGAGTAGCGGTAATTTGATGAAGACTCTTGGTGGTTTTATCAAAGTAACCAGCCCGAACTCGCTTGTCGTTAATCTCGGCAGTGAGCAGGAAGGTTTCTTCAATAGTGGTGGTCTTCGTGGCCTATATGAAATCAGCAACACCATCCGGTAAAGCGCGGATGTATTTCTTGATGGTGACATCGGGAGTAGATACTTGGCCAGGACAAATGATACTCAGCTGCTTAAAGCGAGTAGTTAGGCAAGCCTTGTCGCCACCCTCTTGCTTGATGTGCCAAAACTCATCCTCCAACTTCTGAAGCTCGTGGGGAGGGCAGAACTCCTTCATCATGATGTCCTTCAACTCATCCCACGTAAGCCCATAGGCTACATTATTTCCGCGCTTGTTTCTTTCAGCAATCCACCAGTCCAGAGCCCTGGACTGGAAAACGGCAGTAGCGTTAACTGTGCGAAGATTATGAGGACAACCGCTTTGGCGCAGAGTGACTTCAATCGAATCGAAACATTGAAACATGGCAGTAGGCTCGTCTTCTCTGGTAAATTCTTTTGGGCCGCAGGCTTTAAACTGCTTGAAGCTAAAAGTAGGCTTGGGAGCATCAGTCCTAGACTCTTCAGAGGACTTGCTAGCATTTTCATTCAGTTCGCTGACAATTTGCGGAATGACCTTAGCTATTTGCTTTGCGACTAGAGCAGCGATGTGTTTGTCAGAATGTCGGGCAGTTCGAGAGTAAGATGATGACATTGTCTGCAACAGACATCGCCATAGGACTCAGACGCAATTCGATTAAATCGAGCATAGTCTATCGAATCACCTAAGTCTACTTTACATAAAGCTCAGGAACACGTAAACACGAAATCAAGTAGGCACATAATCCACAGAGGCACGTAAGCACATAAACACGTAGTCCACATAAGCACAGAAGCACATAGTCCACGTAGGCACGTTTTCCACTATATTTTGAACGTATTCACCTACATATATTGCACGTATTCACCTATCATTCACAGCTGCGTAGAGCGATCGAGAGTTGCGAGTGCGAGAAGCGAGTAGAGATTGCGAGTAACATAGCATGCAATTTGTTACCTTTTTGAGATAGCTGTGCAGTGAGAGTTGTGTGTGTTGATCAAAGCGAAAAGCGTCTAAATCACCAAAACCGAAACACAAACACATAAAATCCCCATAAAGCGGTAAATCACAGAGTCAGTGGGTGCGAATCCAGAATTGAAACACATAAAGGCGATGGAACGTCTTGGGTGTGTTAGACTTTGACTACCTAAAGTGATTCGACTATTCCCAAGGACTTCGAGTACACGCTTTGGCCTTCTGGACTGTGCTCTTGCCTCGATCTGGGCAAACGACACGCATCCTTCCAGTTACAGCGCGACTCAAGTCGTTGGAGTCCGTCGAGACTTTGGTGAGAGTTTTGTGAAATCAAAATAGAGAGTGGAACAAGTCATCAAGATTCGGTTTTCACCCATAACTTAACAGCTGCATTCCTATTTGTTGTGATAGGATCACGAGATAGAAAGAGAAATTCTGCGTCGAAGTATGGATTTCACTCCTGGTTCAACGCAAATTCCTGTGTTTGTTATAAAAAAGGTCGCGTCGGCAAGTGGCTTAATCGAGAGTTTGCGGTTTTCACACCTAATCTCAACCAAGTCACTTGCTCACACGAGAAATTTTGAAAATAGTAAGAGTTGCCAGCCTTAGGAAAGGCTGACCTTGCGTGAAGCTGTGGTATGCGATGTCCGCGCAAGTATGTAGTGTTTAGCGAGTTCGAATGAGAATAGCAAGTAAGCTGGTACAAAACCCCTACCGGGTTTGCACAAGTCGGTCTGTTGGTACTTAGACTATAGACTAGGTCGTTTCTAAGACATCGACCCGGACTAGGTCGAGTCTTGCCTAATTCCCTATAGTTATGGCTCTGCTATCAATCTGTCACACCCCAACCGATGGTGGAATCATCGGGGCGTGGCACTGAGCGAAACAGATTGTCCAAGAGAATTCCATAACAACTAATTTACCAGATAATTAATATTGTGTCCCATACCATAACTCATCAAATAAAGTAGTTATTATAGACATAGATATCTCATAGACAAATAAATTGTTCCGACAACTCAGATTTTATTAGATTTGTTTCTAGACTCCACCCTAACTTGATTTCCAGCAAGTAGCAAGAAAAGCATCCTAAATACATGTCACATACGTTAAAATAGAGGTCAATACACATAGTGTAAAGGTGAGCATACAAGTTTAATAGTATAGTAGTAGCGAAAGCCAGTTTACGCATAACCAGCATGTAACATGTACAATGTGAAGTAAGTAGGTTATCGACAATGAAATATGCATAGACGTGACTGCGAGTTGTAGAGTGCGCAACACATATCACCACTGTGATACGTGAAGAAATACCCTTAGCAACCCCCGTCCACGACAGGGGCTGAGTCTAAACTATAGTACTATCGTTGCTAAGGTGTCAGGCAACAATTGTGACAACTCGAAAATTAGAACCTCTCGTTGTACGCTTGAACGCTAAGTGACTAACTAATTTGATGATTTAATGAATGATATATGTGAACTTATATGATTATGTTTGTGATTGTATGTATGCGAGTATGTATATGAACCGAGACAACAAGAACCCGACTCGAGACCATGTGGTCTCGAGTGAACAGTAACACTTGGGCCGGATGGGCCACGCACCCCATTTAACCCAACCGAAACCCATTAGGGTGCACCATGTGGACAAGTATATAACCCTTAGTGATGCTAACCTTGCCATTCTTGGACAATCCACACATACTCCCCTACTCTCTCTAGAAACCACTAAACCCTAAGTCTCAACATCACCTCCCCTCCTTCTTCTCGGATCAAACCGGTGACACTAGGAGCTCTCGGATCAACTCGTACACACCCACTTGGAGGCTTCACTCACACCTTTGAACCTATACTTGAACCGGTTAGTGATTCCTTCGCAAACACATGTATTTTCATGATTTAAGGTGTTGATGTGTGATGTTATAGGTTAATGATGCATGTTATACGTTTGTTTCGGTTTGATGATGATGTATGATGAAGATTATGTGATGATATGTTTATTTGTTAAGTTTTGTGCATGATAATGATTAATAAGATAACATGACTTGATTTCGGACATATTGTATGATGGGTTAATGATATCTTGTGTTTAAATGTGGTCTAAACCATTAGTTGTTAATGTGCATGAAATCGGATTGCATACCCTTATGTTACAAATCAAATGCTTGTTAAATGGCTGCATATATGTGGAAATCGGATTAGTTGTTGAATGTTTTGATTGTCGTTTCAAGTTATGATCATGATGAACTATTGGATATTATGATGAACATATGAAGAACATGATGAACATGGTATGAATGTGGCTTGAACATTTGAAATTGGTATGTTTGATCCATTTTGGTAAATTACTAGACAAGAAAACATGTTTAGTGGATAGTACATAATTGTTGCATGAAATCAAAACCTCATTGGCTAAGTACAAGGACAGAATCAGCAGATGTCCAGTCGAGACCTTTGGTTGCGACTCGAGACCACCACATGACGAGTCGAGATCCCCGGTTGCGACACAGGTTGCGAGTCGCAAACCCATAGTTTCGACCCGAGACTACACTTGATCATCGCACAAACCTTATGACTCGAAACCACGGTTACGAGTCCTGTTGCGACTCGAGACCGTGACCATGATAACTCGAGATCGCAGTTTGCGACTCAGGTTGCGAGTCGAGAACACCTGGTTGCGACTCGAGACTATACGCATGTACACGATGTTTGGACTTGCACCCCATTACGGGCTTTGGTAATTGGGCCGGACATTTGGGCTTAACGCATGAACCTTATACGTTCTGTTGCATATGGATGTTATTTAGGCTGCCATGAATGAAACTTACATGCAATGTGTTAGCATACGTGTAGAAACATACGTGTACTATTTGAATACGAACCTAATTTGTATAATACAACTATGATAGGACGTGAGTGACCACAATATTTCTTGATTGACTTTTCTGTGTATCTGCCGAGCAAACCAAGGTGAGTTCACACCCTCTACAAAGCATGGGATTCCCTGGGTTGGGAATGGGGTTAAGGAATGTGGATTCCTCGTCCTCCTTGGGTAGGACAGCAATGGTTCAGGAATGTAATTCCTCGTCCTCATGGACAGATAACTCGTACTAGACCAAAACTCTATCACGAAGTCCCTCCTTTTTATATCGACTTAATCGCCGGGCCAATGGCGAGCGGGTCATTAGTTAGATAGCGCTATTTAGGTCTGACAAACCTCACACCGTGCCGCAGAGGACGGGCGTGAACTAATGGATCTGGGGCACGTCAATGATGATAGACATTGATAGTTTCAGGGCACTTAAACATGACTACAGTCAGCAGTCGATATGGTAACGAGTCTAGTGTATACATGGGGTAGCCCCCACGGCCGAAATGCCAGATAACTAACACGGGGTAGCCCCCACGGCTGGATTGCCAGAGTAACCGGGAATAATCAAGTCACGTTTTTTACTATGGGGTAACCCCCACGGCAGGTTGCCAGATAAAGGAAACTGTTTTCGAAACAACTTAAAACAAACACCCAACCGTGAACTCACTCAACTTGTTGTTGACTCGTTACTACATGCTTTGCAGGTCCTTAGGTTCTTAGCTGGAGCTTGCACGGAGGAGGATCGTTGTGGGACATGAACGACTGTGTGCCATGTTAAACTTTGGAACAATTTAACTTATGTTTTGATTTAAGACTTATGCTTCCGCTTACAACTTAAACTATGTTTTGTTTGAACACCAATTGTATTGGGTGGATGTTATAACTACTTATATGCTTGTTCAATATGATTGGTGGCTGGATCCTGGTCAGTCACGCCTCCAAGCGGTGGTACTCCACAGGTGGATTTTGGGGGTGTGACAGATTGGTATCAGAGCCATTGGTTATAGTGAACTTGGTTTTAATAAAGGGGAAAACGTTTTTGTTAAAACCAGACTATAACCTGTATAGTGCTCAACGGTCCACAACGACGCTTCACTCCACATGCAAGGCTCGATGTTCTAGGTGAAATGATCTGTGTATATATTGCCTACTTGTTAGTTACATAGTACATTGCTTATGGTATGCTTGGTTAGTATAACTACTGTTGCTTGAACATGTGCGTGCTTACTCTATTTTATCGTCGTACTTTCGCGAACCCCTCTCACTCACGTTCTTCTTGATATGAAGATCATGTCTGGACGCGTTAACCTGACACAAGCCCAGTTGACGGCTCTGATCAACGAACGAGTTGCCGCAGCACTTGCAGCTGCACACGCAGGAGGTATATCCTGCAGTCCGAACTCATTCTAGGATCTTTAGAACCCTACTCTCGTGAACCAACCTTTGTGTTAAACTCTGTCTTTTCTCTCACCCACAATAGGTCAACATGCTCAGCCACCCGTGTGCACTTTTAAGACTTTCATGGACTGCCGACCAACTACTTTTAGCGGCACTGAAGGAGCAGTAGGTCTCCTACACTGGTTTGAAAAGCTAGAATCTGTGTTCGAAATGTGCGAATGCCCTGAGGCGCGCAGGGTGAAGTATGCTACCGGTACTCTCGAGGGTTTAGCCCTCACATGGTGGAACGCTCAGGTTCAAATGCTGGGGTTGGTTGCTGCCAATGCCACCCCATGGGAAAATTTTAAAGAGATGATCAAGGAGGAATACTGCAGTCGTGATGAGATTCACAAACTGGAAGTGGAGTTCTTCAACCTCAAGATGACTGGTTCTGAAATTGAAGCTTATGTGAAAAGGTCGAACGAACTGGCAATTCTGTGTCCTACTATGGTGGATCCTCCCATCAAACGCATCGAACTATTTCTCCACGGCTTAGTGCCAGAAATCCAAAGTCATGTGACTTCAGCGAACCTCGCCACCTACCAGCAAGCTGTTCAGTTGGCTCACCGTCTCACGGATCAGGCGGTGGAGCAGAACAAGTTACCAAAACGCATAGGTGCTGCAACTACTTCTGGTACCTCTAGTGACAACAAACGGAAATGGGATGGAACTTCAAGTAAGGGTTCGACTTCTGTTCAGTCCCAGTTTCAGCAGAGAAAGACTGATGACTACAAAAGCCCTAATCAGCAATCGTCTGGTGGTCAAAGTCATGGTGGGTACAAAGGGAATCACCCCAAATGCAATCGCTGCAGCCTGCATCACAGCGGGCCATGCACCAGGGGCAACTGTCATCGGTGCAACAAGCCTGGTCACGCTGCAAAGGATTGCAGGAGCTTATACCCCGCCAATTAGAATCGTCAGCAAGCCCAACAGAACCAACGTCAGCAGCAGCAGCAGGGTGATAACAAAGGGTGCTTTCAGTGTGGAGCTGAAGGCCACTTCAAGAGAGATTGTCCCCAACTGAACAGGAACCAGAACAACAACAACAATAACAACAATCAGGGGAATGGTAACAATGGGAACAACAACAACAATGGCGCCAGGGGCGGGTGTTTGTGATTGGCCAAGGTGAAGCAAGGAATGACCCCAATGTTGTGGCGGGTAAGTTCCTTCTCGACGACTTTTACGTTTCAGTTTTATTTGATTCGGGTGCCGATACTAGCTACATGTCACTAGAAGTTAGTCGAATGCTTAAGCGTATTCCAACACCTTTGAACACCAAGCACACCGTAGAGCTAGCAAATGGTAAGAGTTTAGAAGCCACACACGTAGTCAAGGGTTGTAAACTTATTCTCGCTGACCAGACCTTCTCTATCGACCTCATTCCTATTGTCCTGGGTAGTTTCGACGTTGTCATTGGGATGGATTGGTTATCCCAACACCGAGCAGAGATTCTTTGCAACGAGAAGGTTGTCCGTATTCCAGGTTCCGGTGGTGAACCTCTCATGATTCATGGCGACAAGAGGAGTGCTGTTGAGAACGTCATTTCTCTCCTTAAGGCCCAAAAGTGCTTGCGAAAGGGCCACACTGCCATTTTGGCTCTCGTTACTGACACCTCAGAAAAAGAGAAGAAGATAGAAGATTTTCCGGTTGTACGCGATTATCCTGAGGGATTTCCTGAGGAATTACCTGGCCTTCCGCCCCATCGCCAAGTCGAGTTTCAGATTGAATTAGCTCCTGGAGCTGCGCCTATAGCTCGTGCACCTTATCGTTTAGCCCCATCAGAGTTGAAAGAACTCTCTACGCAACTACAAGAGCTCCTGGATAAGGGTTTTATTCGTCCAAGCTCATCGCCCTGGGGAGCTCCAGTGCTATTTGTGAAGAAGAAAGACGGTACCTTCAGAATGTGCATCGACTACCGGGAACTCAACAAGGTGACGGTGAAGAATCGTTATCCCCTACCGCGGATTGACGACTTGTTCGACCAGCTGCAGGGGTCGAGCTACTATTCAAAGATTGATTTGAGATCGGGATATCACCAGCTGAGAGTCCGAGAGGAGGACGTCTCCAAAACAGCTTTTAGAACACGTTACGGACACTATGAGTTCTCAGCAGAATGGTCATTCGATTGGATGGCCATTCGCTGGTTTTGGTGGTGTTGTAGGATCGAGAATCGATCTGAACGAGTCTTTAGAAGAGCTCCAAACTGATTCAAAGGCGTAATTCAATGAATCAGATTTTGTTTTAGCTTGATATTCACTATTAATTGTCTCTTGTATTGATTAGAATGCGTTTACAAATCTGGAGACACTTCGGCAGAGCTTCGCTACCGGAATCTAATCTTACAAATGAAAATCACAAGTCCACTATTTATACTAAATCCAGTTCGTTTGAACAAACCTTTCCAGTTCGTACGAACTGGTCCAGTTCGTTTGAACTGTCCACTTCGTTTGAACTGGCCACTTCATTTGAACTGGCTTGTTCACCTCTGTTTCCTACTTATCTCGAATTGCGTGACTTGTTTTATCTATTATATTATAAGACTCGATACAAGACGAAGTCGACATACGTATGCACCAACAGACTCCCCCTCGAATGTTGACGAGTCTTTAGTGTCGAGTCTTCGGTTGTCAAACCTTCAGTCTTTATCAGTCTGCTCACTTTCTCCAAATATTCTCCATTGTAAGCATCTTCAATCAATCTCTTTCTCGTAATCTTCAGAATCTGAATCTATCTCTACTATCTTCAGACTCCCTCTCGATATCCTCAGACTCCCCCTTTCGCTAAACTAGGATCGCAGTCTGGAATTTACTTTCCACAGGTTCTCAGATCCTAACCTGACACTCATTTAACTCAGGTTTCAGAACCTGGCTAACCTGCACAAACCTCTACCCAAATATAAGTTTTACAAACTTACAATTTTGCAAATTTAGAAATCACTTGCAGGTATTATTAAAAAATGATTTAATCTTTAATAACCACTGAAAATACAACTTCTTCATTCATTCTTTCACAAACCTGTTCATCTAGTTTAGCAATTGGAATTTTGAAAATCAGCTCTCCAACATCAGTTGTCGAAAATCTTTTTGAATTTTTTCAAAATTATGCTAAAACACACTTAAATCTTTTTGGATTTTTTAATGTATTGAAATGCAGTAAAGAAATATTTACAAACAATATTTTTGTGAGTTTGTGTAAGAGGATCATATCAGTTTTTGAGACAAATCACCAACACCGTTAAGCTTTAAACATTTTCAGTTCCGGTGTTGGTGATTTGTCTCAAAAACTGATATGATCCTCTTACACAAACTCACAAAAATATTGTTTGTAAATATTTCTTTACTGCATTTCAATACATTAAAAAATCCAAAAAGATTTTAGTGTGTTTTAGCATAATTTTGAAAAAATTCAAAAAGATTTTCGACAACTGATGTTGGAGAGCTGATTTTCAAAATTCCAAGTGCTAAACTTGATGAACAGGTTTGGGAAAGAATGAATGAAGAAGTTGTATTTTCAGTGGTTATTAAAGATTAAATCATTTTTTAATAATACCTGCAAGTGATTTCTAAATTTGCAAAATTGTAAGTTTGTAAAACTTTAGCACTTGGAATTTTGAAAATCAGCTCTCTAACATCAGTTTTCGAAAATCTTTTTGAATTTTTTCAAAATTATGCTAAAACACACTAAAATCTTTTTATATTTTTAATGTATTGAAATGCAGTAAAGAAATATTTACAAACAATATTTTTGTGAGTTTGTGTAAGAGGATCATATCAGTTTTTGAGACAAATCACCAACACCGTTAAGCTTTAAACATTTTCTGTTCTAAACGATTCACGTAGATTGGCAATATTGTTGTCCACTTAAACTCAATCTAAAAACATTCGAAATGCTTACCGATACGTTAAGGTATATTAATTTTGTACTAAATTCTTATGGACCCCACGATCTCAGCATATCCCCTCATCATGCAATACACTAACTCAAGTAATGCTTTTAAACTTTTATCAACTGTGATTTGTGCAAAAACAAAGCAGAATGTTTAAACATTAACAATCAGGTCGATACTTCCGTATACGCAGAGAAAGTCCAATGTTTAAACAAAATAAGAAAAATAAAACAAGTTGAAGTTGTTTAGGCTTTAACCACCAGGTCGATACTCCCGTATACGCAGAGGTGATCCAAAGCTTAAACGAAACACCAAAGAAAATAAAGCAGAACGTTTAGGCAATAACATCCAGGTCGATACTCACGTATACGCAGAGGATGTCCAATGCTTAAACAAAATAAAGAAATAAAACAAGTTTAATTCTTTGCAAAATGAAATACACAATCACAGTGACTTTTCAGCAAAGTTGTGAAAGTTCACAAACTTAACCAGTTTTATGTCTTTCGACAATCAGCGATTACTGAGTAGGCACACAGTCAAGAAGGACAAAACTAAGTACTATGCTTTTGACCATGTTTCCCACTAGAACTAGGCTTTTTCATTTAAGTTTGTATCGTTATTGCAAATCTACTAGTCTAGCTGAGCCTACCGTCACATCCTTAGTGGGACCGTTTATCACATTTTATCATTTCATTTCTTTAGCATGATGTGACAGTCCAACTGATGTACTATCATTTCCTCTTTTTCACAACAAAACTCATTTTTTATTTTATCATTTTTTTTTATTTTTCAAATTTTCAATTGTTTTTGGATTTTCTGAAATTCTTATATAACGGAAATTTGAAAACAAACTGTACAAGAAACATGACAACTGATATCAAATTGCATCAATTCGCCATCCACTTGGCATAAACAATCAGAACTCCCCCTCACAATAAACTATTTTCCCATTATGATTTCAAAACACTTAAGTTTGTTTTAATCAAATGGTTTTTCTTGAAAATAAGTTTTGTTGATTGATTTTACCAATTTTAGGTTAGGGGTTTGGTTCATCACTTTGTTTTTCAACCACTTGTTGGAAATCAGATACAACTTAATGTCCCTGATTTACCACTTGTAAAAATAGTTCAATCAAGTTCAACCTAATGACCTTGATTAACCTTCAATTACAAACTCTTTTTCAACCACATGGCTTACCAACCAATACCACATGTAGGTTGAATTCTCAAGATGCCGATTCCTACTCCTCACTTACCAACCTGGGAGTTCAGGCAAATCACACTTATATAAAAACAATTTTCATAAACAAAGAATGATGCCGATTCATGCTCCACGATTACCAACTTGGGAGCTCCGGCATTGACTCCTCTGTTTCATCCTTATCCAACACCTGATCGACCACCTTTTTTATTAATTCGGACTCATGATCAGTATCGGACGACGTGAAAGTGACATCTATACTTTCTGGCAAGTTATCTGACGACTTAGACTCCCACTGTAAGTTCATTGCCTTTTTTACTCTTTCAGAATTAACATTTCGCGGAGAATATGCATTTTCAACAGGTGGAGGACATTTGTTATAAACCACACTTGATTTCTTACCAGATGTATTCACATCATCATCTTCTTTTGTCACAGATTTTTCTTCTTCCAAAGTCTTCTCTTCTTCAAATGTCTTCAATTTTTCAACTATGGGGTAAATCCTGTCAACAACAAAAGTAGAACATGAGTAGCTTTTCAATAAATTGTTAACTCTTTCAGTTTCAATTCTTTGTGTTGCCAACTTCAATTCTAGTTCAGCACACTTTTCTGTGTAGTAGTTGACATTGTCAAGCTGTCTCATGTATGCTCCCTTGAGTGTATTCATTGCTACAGCTTGTTCACTACTTGACTCGTTGTACTTATTCATTTCTCTGTTCAAGGTATCATATGATTCTTTCAACCTTTTTATGTTGTGGAGCAGCTCATTGTTTTGCTTGATCAAAGAATCACAATTCATACACTTCTCTGGAACTTTGACTGCCTCAGCATCTATTTTGATTTCAAATTCCAGAACTTCTTTGACTATTCTCACTTGAACTTCTTCTGTTCTTTTCTTTTTCTCAGCTTCAGCTTTTCTCCTTTCTTCTTCTTCTTCCTCTTCATATCTTTTCCATTTCTCCTCTTCAGCTTCTCTAATTTTTCTACATTTTTCTGCCCAATATTCATCAGAAGCATTAACAACACAACATTTATGATTTGTAGATTTGTTCGGATCATAATCATCCCAGTTGAAATTTTCCCAACTAAAGCCTTCCGGTAACTTTTCATCATCTTGATCTACCACACATGCTTTACTATCTTTTGGAATGTATTTATCCCAATTGAATCCTTTTCCATCATCTTGATTAACAAAGCATGCTCTCTTTGAATCTTCAATTTCTTTTCTACCATGAGCTGTTTGTGGCTATTGTTGTTGATGTGGCTGTTGAGCAACTTGATGATATAACGCTTTTCGATAGTAATCATTGTTTCCAAAGGGATTTTGAGCTCCACTTGCTTCACGATTTGTGCATTGTCTCTTGAAATGCCCTTTCTCCCTGCAACGAAAACAAGTAACTTTAGATTTATCAAAACATAAAGCTGAAACATGTGCATCGCGAAAATCATCTCTGCCTGTAATTTGTTTGAACTTTTCAGCCCGTCTCAACACACTAGCCATGCACCATTTTATATCCATCAATTCCATCTCTTCAGCATCAATTTGATCGTAATCCTCCTTCGTGAGCATTGGATTTCCGATCCTTCCTGCAACTAATCCTCCATAAGATTCAAGCACAGTCACCAACAAAGACATGTGGCTTTTAGCAACTTCTTCGGTATAATTCTGATCATTTTCAAGGTTCAAAGCAATGTTGCATTGAAGAACTTTGCCACTTTTTGTTGTAGAAACATGTGGATCAAATGTTGGAAATGAAGAGAATCCAGTTTTGCTGCTTGATCCTTGAGGTGAGCTTTCTGAAGAATCTTTTACACTGAAAGCAGTTCCAACTTTTGGAGAAAGATTTGTCTTTTCACTAACACCACTCTTGAAGTACAATCGGATGTCTTGTTCTCCATCATAGTTCTTCATCCTAGAAATCTTTCTTTGCTCCATCTCTTGAGCTTCAAGATGTTTAATGAACTCACCCAGTGTTAACTTTTTATATTCTTTTTTATTATTTCTCAACATCATCAAATACGTTCCCCAAATATCATGTGGTAACGCATCAGCTAGTTTTTCAATCAGCTCATCTGTATCCTTTTATGCCTAATTTCGTCATATTTCTCACCCAGTTACAATATCTTTCAATAATATGCTTGGTGTTTTCTGATTTCAAACCACGAAATAGATCGAATTCTTTCTTCATAAGTGACATCTTGTTCTTGAGCATATCATCACTTCCCATAAATTTTGCTTCCAATTCATTCCAGATCGAATAAGCACTTCCATCATGTTGAAGCAGAACCAAAATGTCTTCTTTAATCACTTGCTGTAACAGACTCACCATCAATTTCTCATCTCTATACTTCTTTTTCTCATCAGCACTCATTTCTCTGATTGGCATTATCTGATTACCGTTCTTTGTTGGCCTTTCATATGGAACCTCAGTATGTTCCCAAGCATCCAAATGATAAGCTTCAACCCAGTTACCAAAACGTTCGGACCAACCATTATAATCATCAATATCCAAAAGCTTAGGCGGTTTTTGTGATGTCCCCGTCTCATTTTCAAGCAATGTATTTTGAGTCACAGTCATCGGACTAGCAAAAGCGTTATAAAACTCGTTCTCCATGATTTGATATCGAATAATTTCTCAAACAAGCTTTCAAACAAACTGGTTCACCTCATAAAATACCTGTATCACCTGGAGATACTTCGGCAGAGCTTCGCTACCGGAATGACCAAGTTACAAATGAAAATCACAAGTCACCTATTTATACTATTTCCAGTTCGTTTGAACAAACCTTTCCAGTTCGTACGAACTGGTCCAGTTCGTTTGAACTGTCCACTTCTTTTGAACTGACCACTTCGTTTAAACTGGCCACTTCATTTGAACTGGCTTGTTCACCTCTGTTTCCTACTTATCTCGAACTGCGTGACTTGTTTTATCTATTCTATTACAAGACTCGATACAAGACGAAGTCGACAGACGTATGCACCAACAGGTGTTTTGAAAATGTTATAAAAAGTTTAAGTATTGAGACCATAATTCATCCGATCGGATCGTCGTTCGGTCGGATGGCAATCCGATCGGACGACAGTCCGTTTGGTGACTTTCTCATTTTCAAATTTGTTAAGTTTGAAAGTTTTGTGGTTTGATCGAGACGGTATGACAACATGTTAAACAACGGGGATTCCCTCAAGTCCATGTTATCCGATCGGACGGGAACCACCCCATTCTGACCAGTTAACTATTCTTGACGGTTGTTCATGTTCAACCCATGAAACGATCGTCTCTTCCGATGAAATCCATTTTCAGTCCAACCCTTCACTATAGAGCGAGTAGAAGGCTCGAACGAGTTCTGATTCTTTCCGTTTTTGAGCTAGAGAGTGTAAAAGAGTTGAAAGAAAGTTATGAAAACATCTTTCAATCCTTTTACTCTTAGATTTAGACTGAAATCAGTGTTAAAACATGTGGAAATCTCTTAGATCTGAGTTGTTCTTGGTGGAATGATGTCACACTTTGAAGTTCCTAAGAACCCCATGATAGCATCATCATAGAACACCTCAAATCGGGCAGATTTCATGGTTAAAAGTGAAGATTCAAAGGTAAAAATGATGAAGAAGTGTGTGAAGATCATAGAAGTACAAGATTTGAGTTGAAAACTTACAAGAATCGCGAGAAATCGAGAGAAAAGAGGCTAAGAAGTTGAAGGGTCGCATCAGAGCTGTCACATCACTGTTTGTGAAGTGACAGGTGCTATTTATAGATGTCCAAAAGAGGAAAGGCGGTGCAGTGTAACGGATCGGATGGCAACCCAATCGGATGGCCATCCGTAAGGATGACCATTCGATAGAATGGTCATTCGATCGAAGGGCTGCCGCGAGTTGGTTTTCGTGTTTTCATTTTGTTCGTTGAGCGTTGTGATGCGATAGTAGTTCACATTAATTCCACAAATAACCTAACTAACAGTCAAAAACCTAAACATACCCATTCTGTCTTTTGTGTTGCGATGAGATTGTGTTGTGATAGATTGCGTTTGCGATTCCATCCCAAAACATTATAAACATGCACAAGTAACACGTAATAGCACACACAATTAAAACAATATCCACAAGCTGTAATTCGAGTTGCGATGCGATAGCGATGCGGTAGCGATAAGTCGGTTAGCGATAAACTGCGATTATCATAGATACTCCACATAATACAACTGAGGTAAACAAAATTAAAGTATCGATTACAAGTCAAAGAGTACAATTAATAATTAAGAAAGGAGTGACAGATCGCAATTAGCAATTTTTTCTTCCTTTGACTTTGACTTGTACTTTGACTTTCAAAACGCGGGGTGTTACATTCTAACCCCCGATCATGTAGGTCCCTCGGAGGTTGAGGTTAAACCTTATCCTTGTTATGTTTAACACACTAGCAAGTGCGGAATCCAAGCTAGAATGCAAACCGGTAGTTTATATGAGAACACAAGCTACAAAGAGAAAGGTAGACACACGAGATATCAAAGTTTTCTCTTGTATTTCAGTGGACACGGTTACAGCCCTTGACCAAACTGAAAATACGCTCTCTACAAGACTAAGTTCACTCCCACCTCAAGTGAACACATTACATGACTATATATATACCAATCACAGATCGTCTGGTCGAAGGATCAGATAGACTGATCGAAAGATCATCTATCGATCTGAAACCTACCGAAGGATCACATATACCTCGAAGGATGATATCCTTCGAGGTCCATCTATATCCATCGAAGGTTTATCCTTCGAGCTCATCGAAGGATATAAACAATCCTTCGATGACTCATCCTTCGACACAAACATCTAACAAACAATGTGCTAACTGTTTGGCCAAGTCAAACCAGGAGGATGGTTGACTTGGTCAAACTTACATCGAACACACATATTAACAAACCTAAGAGGTAAACCAGACTAACACAAGACATCGTTTTGTATCATGACAAAATACAGACAAAGTACAGACACAAGTGCACCAACAAACTCCCCCTTGGCTGTAGCTTTGTCTCGATTTTCGTGTCTTCAAGTCTTTGACGTCCTTTCAAGTCTTCAATGTCGGAGGATCTTTAAAGTCTTCACGTCTTGAAAGCAGAAAGTGTACCAACAAACTCCCCGTTTCATGTAGGAAGTGTGTTGACAAACTCCCCCTTAACACAAGCTCCCCCTTGATTTATACTTGTGAAATACTTGTTCTTTATGAATTGAGATCCTTGTGGTGTTGATGATGGCCAGCGGCAACTCGATCATCTTCATCACTTGAGTGCCTTCACGTCGTGTCTTCATTCCGAAGCTTGTCATCGACCATGTTCTCCTTGCCTTTAGAATCTGCACATGCAAGAAATCTAAACGCGTAATGAGAACAACTGCCTGGAATATCATAAGCAAACGACACACATGTGACCATTGTTCAATCAATCACCGTCCAACAGTTTGAAAGTTTAACAAATTGTTCAGTTTTAGGTTTTTAACTTTCAAAACTTGCAAATTTCGACCGTTTATGAAGATTTAGTCGTTTTGGTTTTCGTTCAGGTTTCAGGTATCGAAGACTCGAGATCCAACATCGTACGATCGAAAATAAAATAGAAATAAAATCTTTTTGGATTTTATAAAGTTTATATTAAAACACACCTAAAATCTTTTTGGTATTTTGAATATTTCAAATTTAAAGACTGAAAGCAGTAAATAAATATATACAAAGGTGCAGAAACTGAAAGCATTAAATAAATATTTATAGACATTCTTTTTGCGAGTTTCGAGGGTAAGAGAATCATATCAGTGTACGGTCATGCCAAAACGCTCTTGTTGTTCAATTAGTTCACATTAAGATAAGCATCCTATAACAATTATCGGTATTGTTGTCCACATAAGCTCAACTTATCAGATGTAATCATGGCGAGGGGATACGTTAAGGTATGATTTATACTTACCGACCGGTGTTCATCCACATCACGACACATTCCCGTATCAAGGTATGCACGAGGGTTCATCTTACCGGTGAGTATACCGATTATCATCTGTTTGACCGTATATGATGTGAGAAACTCACTTATTTTGAATTGAAAACAAGCCCTATCTGATAGAATCACTTATTAATGAGGAACTTGATTTTCATATGCATGAAGGCACAGGAGCAAGTCCGTGAACAGGTCAGTACTTTCGTACAGCAGAGAGACGAACTTGACTCCCGGATGAATGTGATATATTATCACTTATTTGTTTGGACATGTGATTGTTGATCACTTATTGAGGTCGAATGCAATATGTACACGTATGTATGGTATCATGGAAGATCTAGACTTGCGTCCCCGTTATTTTTCGGTAAAAGATACAACCATGATACCCAGATGATAAGCAGCATAAAGACCGAATATCTCAGAACCTCGGCAATCTCTCAAACGAAATTTCGGTACCAAGACCATATGCCAATGAGTGGTTCCCACCTGGTCTTCAGTCGGATTTAAGTTTATATCACCCTGCACACTTTAAAATGATTGTGAGCCTACCGATACATCTTATATAGAGATGCTTATCGTTTTTCATTTAAGGGTTTAAAGAGGTTTGGACAGACCACTGATGTACTATCATTTTCTCTTTTGCTCGCCAGGAAACTCATTTTTGTTTTTCTATTGTTTTTGTGTTTTTGAAATTTTTTAATGTTTTTGGATTTTCAAATTTTGGATTTACTCCCCCTAAAATCAATAAACTAAGACAAATTTAAAACACAAAGATATTTACAAAAATGATTTTCCGATGTTGGTTTTACTCTTGCTTGACCTTAATGCCGTTTACCAATAATAAATAGTCAAATCTTGATTTGTCAAATGCTTTGGTAAAAAGGTCGGCACGTTGGTCATCAGTGTGGACGTAAGCAACATCGATTAGCCTTTTCTCAAAGCAATCACGTATGAAGTGATACTTAATTTCGATGTGCTTAGTCTTTGAATGCTGCACAGGATTTCTAGTGATCTGTAAGGCAGCAGAATTATCAACGTAAATAGGAGTAGTTAGGAATTCAAAACCGTAGTTCCGCATCTGTTGTTGGATCCATAGAACCTGGGAGCAGCAACTAGACGCAGCAATGTATTCCGCTTCACATGTAGACGTAGCCACACATGTCTGCTTCTTGCACTGCCAAGTGACTAGGCGATTGCCTAAGAACTGACATCCTGCTGTAGTTGATTTGCCATCTTTCTTGCAGCCGCCGAAATCAGAATCACTGTAAGCCTTGAGATCGAAGTTATCATCCTTAGGGTACCATAACCCGGTGTCAGGGCAACCCTTCAGATAACGAAAAATCCTTTTGACAGCAGCATAGTGAGAGACCTTCGGATTCGCTTGGTATCTGGCGAGAAGGCACGTAGGATACATAATGTCGGGTCTTGATGCGGTGAGATACATTAAAGATCCAATCATAGCACGATAAAGTGAAGAGTCCACAGCTTCCCCTTTTTCATCCGGAGTAATCCCGTGATTCTGCGGAAGAGGAGTAGAAATTGGCTTTGAATCGGACATCTGGAACCGGCTCAAGATGTCTCCGACGTACTTGGTTTGATGGATAAAAATTCCAGATTCGGACTGATTAACTTGCAAACCCAAGAAGAACGTCATTTCACCCATCGCACTCATCTCGAATCGATCTTGCATCACCTTCTCAAATTCCTTGCATAACTTATCATCGGTAGAACAAAAGATAATGTCATCGACGTATACCTGTACCAACAGAAGATCTTCACCTTTTTCTTTGATGAAGAGGGTACAATCGATCAAACCCCGTCTAAACCCGTTGTTCAGCAGGTAGGTAGACAGTGTCTCATACCAGGCTCGAGGTGCTTGATGAAGACCATATAACGCTTTGTTAAGTAGTAAAACTCTGTCAGGATGTAATGGATCTTCAAACCCCGGTGGTTGCTCGACATATACTTCCTCTTCGACTACTCCGTGAAGAAATGCACTTTTAACATCCATCTGGTACACCTTGAATTTCTTGAAGGATGCGTAGGCTAGAAAGATTCTAATAGCCTCCAGACGTGCAACAGGTGCATACACTTCATTGTAGTCAATACCTTCTATCTGACTGAAGCCTTGAACAACTAACCTTGCTTTGTTTCGGACAACAATCCCACGGTCGTCCTTCTTGCACTTAAACACCCAACGAGTTCCGATCTTCTTGTAGTGGTCGGGCCTATCAACCAATTTCCATACGCCCAACTTCTCAAACTGCTGAAGTTCTTCTTGCATGGCTTCCACCCAGGAATCATCTTTCAATGCCTCCTTCCAAGATCTAGGCTCTTCTTGGCTAACATAGCAGGCGAAAGACCAATCATTTTGTTGTCCCGATTCTCGTATCTCAGCATACAAGCCAACATTTTCGTTATTTCTGATTTGATTCCTTGTCCTTACACCACTGAGAACATCACCTATAATATTCTGCTGAGGATGAATGTTATGAATTCGGGTTTCAGGAACTAGAGGAATGTCAACATTGGTCCTTAAGTTATTGATATTTAAATTCCCGATATCATTCTGAAGCTGTTGAGTTGTAGAAGATGATGCATTTTCTTCTTGGACAATTGGAGCAGACACTGGATCCGTTGCTTCTGAAGTACCTTGAACCGGACCCCGTGCTTCACCATCATTTGCATCAACATACTCCTCATCTTCTGATGACAAATTGTAGTCGACAGCATCATTAAACACCTCATTTGAAACGAGATTGTTGACAGAAGAAGATGCTTGTGAGTCAACAATGATTGGGCGAACTAACTGAGAGCCAGTCGCATTCTCGCTTTCAGACAACATTTGAGCAATTGCATTGTCATCATCAAATGTCGGCAGATTGAATGAGTCGAAAAGACCATCATAATCGAACATCCATGGATCTCCAGAAGGCTTCGGTGGATTAGAATATCTTTGAACTTTTACTTCACCCCACTCTTCAATCTTCTTGGTAGTCAGGTTCCATACTCACAGATTAGGAGTAGCATACCCAAGGAAGTAACCTTCGATAGCTTTGGCACCAAACTTCCCGTCAGGCTCAATCATGGTACATGGTGCACCAAAAGGTTCTAGATATTCCAAGTCAGGAGTCTTCTTGTGTAGGAGTTCGAAGCACGTTTTGCCATGTCTTTTCACTGTGAGAACCCTGTTTAACGTGTAGCAAGCCGAGGCAACAGCATCAGTCCAGAATCGAACTGGAAGCTGAGACTCAACCAACATGGTTCTTGCAGTCTCAATTAAGGTTCTGTTCTTTCTTTCAGCGACTCCGTTTTGTTGTGGCGTGTACCGAGAGCTGTATTCATGAAGGATTCCTTTTGCAGTGCAAAATTCATCCATAACCCTGTTTTTGAACTCGGTTCCGTTGTCGCTTCGAATTCGCCTCACCTTTAGATTATAAAGATTTTCCAACAAGGTGATCAAATTCTTTAGAATTTCTGGAGTCTCGCTCTTGTGGACCATGAAAGCAACCCATGAAAATCTTGAATAGTCATCAGTGACTACCCAGCAGAAAACTTCCCCGTGCACACTCTTGTGTTTGACTGGGCCAAAAAGGTCCATATGCAGACGTTCGAGTGGCATGTTTACAGTGTTAACCTTCTTCAATGGATGTGATTTCTTGATCTGCTTCCCTTTCTGACACGGCACACAGACATCTTGAAGTTGAAAATTCTTCACATTGACACCTCTCACCAGATTGTTTTTGACAAGGTGATTCATTTTTCTGAGGTGAATATGACCCATCCGTCTGTGCCAAGAGATCGTCTCCTTTTCAGTGGCTTTTGAAATAAAGCAAGTAACTTGTTTGGACTTGGTTATTGCTTGGCTCATATCGAGGACATACAAATCATTAACTCTTAGTGCTGATAAGAGAATCCATTCTTCGGGAATCTTGAATCCTGGCTTCAGCACATAACAACCGGCATCATCAAAATGCACGGTGAACTTCTTGTCGCAGATCTGAGAAACACTCAGGAGATTGTGATCCAACTGTTGCACATAATTGATTTTGTCGAAACTCACAACTCCATTTGAGATCATTCCCTCGCCGGTGATATACCCTCCTTTGTCTCCAGCAAACGCAACATATCCTCCTCTTATACTTCGCACATCGAAAAGAAGACGATAGTCGCCCGTCATGTGCCTGGAAGCCCCACTATCAACAATCCAATGACTATTAATAGTTCCTCCTGGAGCCGCCTGCACATGCAATTAACTTATCAGTTTGAGAGGGGGACCCAAGCCTTTGTGGACTTGGGTCGTCCTTGATCATCAAGGAAAGTGATTTCAATCACTTGATGATTAGGAAAAAGAACCTGTGGTGCTCCCCCTGATTGAATTACCTGCTTTTGCTTCCAAGCTGTTTGTCCTTTACCAGTATTTGAATTTATTGTTTTAGCATTTACTGGTTTTACAGTTTCAGATTTTGCTTGTACAGGTTTTTCTTCTTTGACCTCTGATTTTAAGGCCTTTTCAATTACCTTTTGATTCTTTTGCTTTAACTTCTTTTCCCTTTCTTTCAAGACACGTGGGTCTTGTTTCGGGGAAACTGATCGTTTTCGGTAATCGATTTCTTGGGGAGCACTCGTTTTTTACTTCAGCTTTTGCACGTGTGGGCAATATCTTACAATATGCCCAACTGTCCCACATTCAAAACATGTTCTCTGCTCTACAAACTTCGGAGAAACATGTTGATGACCAGACGGAAAACCAGACAATGAACTTTGTGATCTAGACGTGCTTGGACCTAAATCACATCCGTTGGTGTGTTGGGTGTAATTATTCTGATCATTTCGTTTTAAAATTCTAACTTGTTTTACAAAATCAACGTTAGATTTATCCTGAAATGTTTCAAGTTTGTCTGAACCCGTGGATCCAACAAAGTTCATTTTCGGTTCTCGTTTCTTAACAGGAGCTCTTTTGTTTTGCACCTTTTGTTGTTGAACCTTAGGTTGCTCAATCTTTGATTGTTGAATTTTAGGTTGTGCAGCCTTAGGTTGAGTAGCCTTAGACTGTTCAACTTTAGGTTGTTGAACCTTTGGTTGTTCAGTCTTAGGCTGCTGAACTTTAGGTGCTTGAACATTCTTGTTCTGAGCCTTCTTTCCCTGTACCTTACCCTTTCCGGAGTTGACTTGTTGTTTTCGCTCAATTGGTAGTTTTTGGTTTCCGTATTGTTTTCTAATTTGTTCACACGGAATTGGATCACATTGAGTGACGGTAACTTTGCCACTTTTGTTCCCCAAAAACTTATCAGTGCATCCTTCAAAAATTTGCTCAATTAAATCTTGATTTACATTTTTAATTGGAAAATCTTTGTTAGAGTAGATTTTGCTATCTCCTTTGAGCGTTTACAACAATTTATTCCCTTCACGGCTAGATACAAGGGACTCCATTGCTTTTGACATTTCAGTCTTACTCGGTTTCACTGGTGGATCACACAGGATGTGATTCTCGATTGGAATATCTGTTGTAACCGAGTTAGACTGTTGTTTCACAATTTCTTCAGATTCATCATCCGAAGAATCAGCATCCTCAACAATGGGAGGACTCTGTTCCTTAACACACGATGAATCTGTCACATTCTCAGATTCTGATTGACCCTAGGATGATGTACCAGTTGTGAACCCGAGGCCTGCTGCAAAGTCATCTAGACCGAGTGGCACAGTAGGTTCAAAACGGGGCATATCCTCGTCATCAGGCAATTTGGAGTAATTGTGATTCATTGGGGGAGGACATGATTTGAATCCAATACATATTGCATCCCCCTTTTTCTTTTGAACGTCAATGATGTGATCCAATACATAGCGGGAATTGGAATAGCTTTCCAGTTTCTGCTTAATTGTCTCACATTCACATCGAGCTGTTGCCAACTCTACCATTTGCTTTTCAATTGTGTCAATAAGATTATTGTTAGCATGTTGTTTTCGCAAAACAGCCTTTTGTAATTCTTATGTCTTAATGACGCAATTGTTGCTTTAAATTCCTTTTCATTTCTGGTTAAAAACAAGTTAGCTTCAGTTGCCTTAGAAAGATCTACAATCAATTCTTGATTGTGTTTGTATGTGATTTCAAACTGACTTTCCTTTTCAGCATATTTTAAACACTTTGCACATTCAATAGGAACAGAAATAGAGTCAGAATTAGTATCACATACCTGAGAAGTCTGACCTTCTACGTGAGCCATAAAGGCTGTATGAAAAGAAAAAGATCCATCTTCAGAGAAGAACTGAGCAAGCTTCTCGGAAGTTCCAGCAGATTTCTGGCAGAGAATAGATCTCCTCTTGCATAATGCTTCAGCTTCAGCCAAAAGCTCATCAACTTCCAAATCTAAAGCATCACTTGATAAATCACCAGCATCAAGTGATTCCCCATCCATGCTCCCACTATAACCCGAACTATCTTCATCTTCTGAAGATTCACCAGCAAACCCGGGTTCTACTACCTTCTCAATCACTTTAGCATAACATGCTGTTCCACCATTTCCTCCTTCTCCAAGCTGAAGGTTCCAATTGCAGATTTCATCAGCTTGAACAACCAATCCTCTGTGGGGATTAGTGTTTGTGGATCCAGATGCATTTCCTCCAACGGGAACTATTGATCTGTCAGAATTGTTGTTCAGTTGCTGTTGTGGTTGTCCTTGATTCCTGAAGGGATTCTGATTTCCTTGCTTAGGTGGCTTCTGACACTCCCGCTTGAAGTGACCCTTTTCACCACAATTGAAGCAAGTGACAGCATTCTTATCAAAACCATACTTGGTGTTGTTGTTGCTATTCAAGTTGGTTCTCCCCGTCCTTTCCATAAACTCCTTTGCTCTTCGAATTGCACTAGCAAGAGCCCATTTGATATCCATCATTTCAAACTCTTCTCTATCCACTTGCTGATAATCTTCATTGGTTAGATTGATATTCCCAATCTGACATGCGACCAATCCACAATAAGCACTAACCAAGGTGTTCAACATCTCCATATGCTCCTTGGCTATTTCGACACTGACTTTGGAAAAGTTGGAAGTGTCTAATCTGACTGTGTTCGGATTGGAAGTGGCTTGAAAGTTTGAAGAGCTTCCATAAAACCCTTGCTGTTGCGGTTGTTGCAGCTGAGCTCTGCTTGGGTCTAAGAAAGGCGGTGGTGTGAATTGCTGAGCTGTCGGTTGCACATCCTGTTGTAGAGAAGAAGAATCTGGTCTTGAATACATCGTGTATGCTGAAGGATCAAACTGATTTGTTGTGGAAGGTCCGGTGTTTGAGATGAAGGCTGTTTGAAGCTTCGCATGTTGAGAGGCTGGTTTTTCTCCACTGATACCTCCTGCAATCCCATAGTACATCTCTGGATTTTGAGGAGTTAGTGTTCTTTTTTCCTTAAGCTTTTCTTCTACATCCTTGTTCTCCAATTTTTGAATTAACTCATAAACGGTGATTGTGTCTAGAACACCATTTTCTTTGAGAATTTCAAGATAACTGCTCCACTTTGCTGGTAAGCTATCAGCGAATCTCTTCACCATTTCTTGTGGAGTGGCAGTGACTCTAAAAGCAAACATCTCGCTCAACAAGTGATGGAACCTTGTAGATAACTCTGCCAAAGTCTCATTCTCCATACACGTGAATCCTTCAAACTCTTTCTTCAGTAATTCTTGCTTGATCTTTCTAGATTGAGCATTTCCTTCACATCGTAACGTGAGCATATCCCACAAGCTTTTAGTAGTCGTGCAGTAAACAAACTGGTGGTAAATGTCTCTGTGAAGAGCTTGTGTGAGAATCATGAATGCTTTCTTTTCTAACTCAAATTTCTTCTTATCATCATCAGACATAGTGCTGTAAGTTTGTGGATTAGATCCTGCAACTTCCAAATCATTGTCAAATGCGGTGAAGAAGCACATCCATAGATCTTGACCTTGCCCCTGAACATAAGTTCTCAGCCTTTCTTTCCACCATCCCCAATCATTGATGTGATTTAGCTTTGGCGGTTTTGTGCTTGTACCAGTTTCACTGTCGTTCTGCATCATAGCTTGAATGCTGCTGCTTTGATTTGTGACCAATGCCCATTGATTTGCAGTTATCATTGCAGCTTGAGGTGGGGCAATAGCCTGCATCCATGCAGTTTTGTTGAAATCTGACGCAGATTGCGTAGCTGATGATTGCGTAGCTGATGATTGTGGAGTCAAAGTTGTTTGAGTCCACGCGGTTGGATCCCACTGACTGTTTGTTCCCATTTTGTAAAGAAAATTAATATATTAAGTGAAAATTGATTTAAAATTTGAAAAACAAGTTTCCTTTTTTTTTTAAATTTAATTTTCACAAACTATGTTAATATCTCGAATGATAACAACCAGCCGAAGGATCCTTGATCGAAAGACCTGAAAAACACAAACTTGTTAAACTTAAACAGACTAGGATCGAAGGAACAGTACTTGTTCGAAGGATCAACAGTGTTCGAAAGATCACTGTTGAATTTCGAACAATGATTTTGAAAGAATCTCCAATCGAAAGATCCTTATCTTTCGAATAAGAACTGTAGATCGAAAGATGTATCCTTCGAAAAGATTCCTTGGATCGAAGGATAAGTCACAGACTTCGAAGGATGTTCGAAGGATGATTATCTATCGAACTTCCTTTGATCGAAAGATGATCTTTCGACTTCGAAGGATATCCTTCGATCTGTACTGACACAGTTGACAAAAGTGACAGGTTGGTGAAAAGGTGATTGGTTGGTAGAAAGCTTTCGGCAGAAGGTATGTTCAGACCATACTTTTACCAAACCAGGATTTGACCAATAAAATATTACTTAAAAAGAAAGGTTCTTATCCAGAAAACCGGTCACCGGAGTAAGCCGGAATTTGGCCGGAAATTACCAAACTTCTTAAAAACAAGTTTTTAAGTTACCCAACCCGTCCTTTAACACACCCGGTTAGTTTAGAACACTTTTTTACGTCTAGAAATGCGAGAAAAACACTAAAAACGGGTGCTAAACCATGTGAGTTTTTGTCCAAACACTCCAAAGTCTTGTATAAACTCGGTTTTTAACAAGGAAAAGAGCCACGGCTCTGATACCACTTGTAGGTCCCTCGGAGGTTGAGGTTAAACCTTATCCTTGTTATGTTTAACACACTAGCAAGTGCGGAATCCAAGCTAGAATGCAAACCGGTAGTTTATATGAGAACACAAGCTACAAAGAGAAAGGTAGACACACGAGATATCAAAGTTTTCTCTTGTATTTCAGTGGACACGGTTACAGCCCTTGACCAAACTGAAAATACGCTCTCTACAAGACTAAGTTCACTCCCACCTCAAGTGAACACATTACATGACTATATATATACCAATCACAGATCGTCTGGTCGAAGGATCAGATAGACTGATCGAAAGATCATCTATCGATCTGAAACCTACCGAAGGATCACATATACCTCGAAGGATGATATCCTTCGAGGTCCATCTATATCCATCGAAGGTTTATCCTTCGAGCTCATCGAAGGATATAAACAATCCTTCGATGACTCATCCTTCGACACAAACATCTAACAAACAATGTGCTAACTGTTTGGCCAAGTCAAACCAGGAGGATGGTTGACTTGGTCAAACTTACATCGAACACACATATTAACAAACCTAAGAGGTAAACCAGACTAACACAAGACATCGTTTTGTATCATGACAAAATACAGACAAAGTACAGACACAAGTGCACCAACAGATCACTAATTTGTTACCCTACCCGATTGATCTAGGGCCCTGTAACGCATGTCAAGGCTCTACCTGACTAAGTCCGTTGGGGCTCTGTCTCGTGTTGTATAGCTAATATGATTTGGGTTATCTTACTAACACACGCACATTGTCTGTTTTTGTCGCAACCCCCGACCCCACCCTGGGAGCGGGAGCCGCGAGCAACAGCTGGTGGTATCGGTGTTTATTAATTTGGCAGCGGAAATGAGACATCAGGATCGTAGTTAGGAAAAAAATTTCAGAGTTTCAAAACACCAAACTTTTATATTAAACAAATGGGATAAAACCATGTTTCATTCATAATATCTTTATAGCGATAAACCCTAGTTACTGAAAATAAACTTCTTTTATTTAGTTAACTTTTATAGTCACTTTCTTTAAGCCTTCAATGCTTCATAGCTGGCTTCTTTTAGCTTCACATTACGTTACCTGAAACGCATTTTAAAAACATTTTATCTGCAAGAAATACTGGCGAGGGCATCTCAGTTTAATAGAATAAGCTTTTATAACTTTACAGTATTGAGAACGATTACAATGTTTATATCTAACCAATTACTCATTCAGTATTTTTCACGTTGGCAGTTACAATGAACGTGGTCATATTACTATTGGCTAAGTCTTTGTCCAATAGTAACGCTTCATTAGTAGTGTATACAAAACCCCACATACTGGCAGTAATTGTAGAATACAAAGACTCAATCACTGAAAGTATAATTGAAAATATTTGAGATTTTGTAACACACTTTGGTAGAAAAAGAGAATGACTCACATTGTAGACTTATGTATTTCTACAGCTTCTTGTTGATTTTTCCTGATTATTTTCTATTAAAACATACAATGCATGCGTGTTAGTAAAATAACCCAAGTCACTTTAGCCATACAACACGAGACAGAACCCCAACGAACTGAATCAGGCAGAGCCTCGACATGCGTTACGGGGCCCTAGTTCAATCGGGTAGGGTAACGAATTAGTGATCGGGGGTTAAAATACTTACAACGGTGTAGAGCTTCGTGTTTTCGAGGTACAATATCGAGCCAATATTGAGAGAGAAAGTTTTCTGAACAAATTGAAAAGCAAACTGAACGTCCAATTTATAGGTGAATCCGGGCTCTATCGCGCCCCGCGACCCGTCCCCCCTACCGCTGTCGCGCCCCGCGAGGGCACCCTAGCTACGGACAGGGTTGCCTGATCACTAACCTAGGTCCAATGCGTATCGTGCCACGTGGCACAAATGTGTGTCCGACAAATAAGGACTCTCGCACCCCGCGACAAACCCAGGTGGATCCTATCGCGGCCCGCGAGAGTGTGAAAATAAGGAATTTGGTTGTTTTTAATAAAAATTAAAGTCATACGGGTCCGGTTTCTCGTATATGGAACGTTATAGGGTGATTTCGAGGGTTGTTATTGTTTTTATTAGAAACTCAAAGAAATAATCAAGAGATATTATCAGGAAGCCCGTAGAAAAACATAAGTTTATAATGTGAGTCATTCTCTTTTTCTCACCATTTGTGAGCCATTATTTCAAAATATTTTACAAAACCCTAAATGTTTATCCGTTGTATTTACAATGATTAAGTTTTTGTAATTCTACAATTATCATCAGTATGTGGGGTTTTGTATACATTACTTGACACTCGTTAATATTAAATGACGGGTTAGCCAATATTAGCATAACCGCAAGCACGGGGGACAAAGGCTGCCCAAGTAGCAATACTGTGTTGACAAATTGGTAGATATAAACAAATGTAAAAACCCTTGATGCTGTAAAATATAACAACGTGTGTCATTTTATAAAATGGAATGTACTCGCCAGTATTTCTTGCTGATAAATGTTTTTGAAACGCATTTCAGGTAACTTAATGTGAAGCTATAACAAGCCAGCTATGAAGCACTAAAGGCTTAAAGAAAGTGGCTATAAAGTTACGTAAATAAAAGAAGTTTATGTTTTTCAGCAACCAAGATTTCTCCCTACAAAGATATTATGAATGAAACATGGGTTTTATCCCATTTGTTTAATATAAAAGTTTAGTGTTTTGAAACTCTGAAATTTATTTCCTAACTATGATCCTGATGTCTCATTTCCGCTGCCAAATTACTAGACACCGATACCACTGGCTCTGGCATTCGAGGGGTCGGGGGTTGCAAAAATAACATCCAAATTCCACATCAGACACATACTTTCTACATTTTGACCCGTTTGAACTTAACAAGAGTTTTTATTCATAACTAATCCACATATTACCCAATACGACCTTACTTACTTTCGTTCTACCATTACTTACCCATCCTTTCATAATTCCCATCCTTTTTGCAATCAAAACTAGTTACATAATAATAAATTTAGTTCGGAAATCACTTACCTTAAGCGTCCGTATTCATCATCGCTTCCTTGCCTCCTCTTGACCCGTTAGCCTTTCGTACTTGCGTCCTTGACATGACGTTTATCCTTACATGTCACGATATTTACATTCTTGTTAACATACATGATATTACATATTACCAAATCATAAATAATTCATATCTTGCATTTGACTTTCGATAATAAATCCTAACAAGCACAAGGTGTAGACTTAACAATGCAACATTCCAAATTTATGCCATTTATCATACCATCAAGTATAACATATAATGACCCATCATGCATCGCTCTATCCTCCTAGTCTTACAATCATATTAGAAATTCTAATAATGTTATTCTCATACTTGTTGACTTTCCATAAAGTCAATAGTTAAGTATACAAACTTCCAACTTAGGAACATATGTCCATGTCGATATAGTCGATCATACTAATGGCACCATAAACATTTCATACCCATGTAGTAAAATACATACAACCATGTAATCATCTAGTTACATACACTCATACACACCTAGTCATTTATATGCAACTCTACAAATACTAGTATTCTCATGGTTCTACAACCGGCAACATCATTCAAGATTTATTAATTTAACATGGTCTTAACATCATCCTAACTAGTATATCACTATGTAATACAATGTCGCCAATTACCTCTTGATCCCAACTACATAATCAACTAAACCCATAAAGTGTATCTTACCTTCAAGAATGGAGTACAAACTCCTAATCCATGCTTCTTAACAAGTCATCCCATCAATTATATTCACATATGTGATCCTTCTAAAAATATATTTCTCATGTTTAGTTTATTATCAGTTACATCATATACATATCCTATATATTTTCACCCATTAGTTGCATCCAATCTCATCTAATAATCTCACCTATACATTTTATCGAACACTTGGTGTGGGTACAACTTTCTAAGCCTAATGTACAAGTATTTCATGCTCTTCTTCCTTCTTATCACTTTCATTCATCCAAACCAACTAAATATCAAGTAAATTCATGTCATGCTCAATTTATCTAACAAAAATTCATCACATACAATATCATACATATAACAACCATCCTAAAATTTTTCTGACACCCCTAATATATTTTAAATGTCCCAATATGTCTTAAAATGCACCCCATACGCAAAAACGGACCCCGAATACCTTTAATTTTATAAATAAATTAAATAAAAACATGTTTTTAGGGTCTCTCGCGGGGCGCGTAAGCCACCCCCTTAACCTACGCGGGCCACGACAACAAGGAGTCAGGGCGAAACCCTAGCGTGCCACGTGTCAACATCGTGTCAGGTCTACTCTCGACGAATCAGTAACCCTAGTAGCTATACCCCTACTACGCGGGCCGCGTTGACCTTGGTCTCATCTTACGTGGGCCGCGAGGAAACCAAATTCAGGCCCTATAAATAGCAAGCATCGGCATTTCAAACGAATTCACTCATAATCTTTTCTTTCTCTCGAAATTTCACATAGTAGGCATAATTTCCGGGTATAATACCCCCTAATTAACAAAGTTCTACTCCGTTGTAAGTATCATAACCCCCGGTTACGTATTAGATACGCTGCCCGATTGATCCAGGGTTCCGTAACGGCTGTCGTGGTTCTGCCCGACGTAGTCGTTGGAATGCCGTCTCGGGGAGGGTATTACTAATGTAAATATAAAGGGTTATTATACTAACGCGTGTGCATTGTGTAAATTATAGATAATCACCAGGAAACCTTAGAAGAAATCTAAGACAGCAATGTGAGTAATCTCCTTTTTGTAACTGGTTTTACAAAACCTTAAATGTTTTACAGTGCAATTAAGCGGTGATTGAGTCTTTGTAATTCTTCAATTACTGCCGGTATTATGGGGTTTTGTATACATTACTTGATAACATTCACAATTGGACAACGGGTTAGCCAATGTGTGATATGACCATAGCCACAGATACGGTCGAGTGGCAAGTACTGAATGAGTAAGTGTGTAGATATAAACATTGTAATCGCTCTCAATACTTTGTTTGTTGGGATTTTTCCATGTTTATCAAAGTGATTTCATTCGTATAAAATCAAAACGCAGCGGATATAATATTTAAAACATGTTACTTTTAAATATAAATTTCATTTATACGCAAAATCCCAAAACCCGGATCCATATATGAACATGCATACTATCAAACATAACCATAGGGTGTTTAGAATACTACCTTCTCGGAGTAAAAGAAAGCGAAAAGGATGATGCTTCTTGAATGTTTGCCTTCAAGTGTTGAAGACCTCAAGCTTGTATACCCCAAGCTTCCAACAAACACCTTGATTATAGCTAGGATTTAATACACTTATGATCAAAAATTGAACACTTGAAAATACCCTTATGATGGCCGAAAATTTTGAGAGCAAATTTCTATTCTCCTTGTTTATTTTTGGTCATCCAAATGGTTATAAAAGCTTGAGAGAACATCACCTCCCTTTTGCCCAATCAAGAGCCTACTAACACATGCAAATGCATGCTTGTTTATTGGACCACTCTTGGCCTTGGGAAGATCCCATGTTGGCGGCCCAAAAGGGTGTTTTTTTAAAAAAAATCAAATTTCTTTTTAACAAATTCAAGTCTTGTACAATTTTATAACTTTTATTAAATTATAACATTACATGTTATAAGACTTATGCAACCTTTTAAAATGTTATTTAACCCATTAAATAACAAAATAAAATATTCTCTCAAAAATAAATTATCCATATAATTTATTGGTTTCTCAAGTGTAATTATTTAGAAAACCAATTTCTAAATATTATAAGTGTTAATATTTATTTGTTTGATCATATCACAAATAAATATTATAAGTGTTTGTCTAGCTTGTTATCGGGTATGACTCGACTTGGATCATAACGTACTAGCCACATCAATTTAATATGTGTCTTGGGCATACAGAGTCCAACAATGTTAATTGATAAAACTCTTCTTGATTAAATTGGGATTCACTCACCAGTATTTCCCACTAACAAAATATTTTTAAACGCGTTTCAGGTAACAAAATGTGAGAGCCAACTAGAAGCCAGCTGGACAGCACTGAAGGCTTGAAGAAAGTGGCTATAAAAGTTACCTAAATAAAAGAAGATGTTTTATTAAATAAAATAGAGTTTATCTCTATAAATCAGTTATGAAAACTTAGGTTTGATCCCAATATGTTTAATATTATAAAAGTGTGGTACTTACTCTGATAAAATATTTCCTAACTATGGTCCTGATGTAAATTCCGCTGCCAAATTGATAAACACCGATACCACCAAAACTAGATTTGCGGCCGCCCGTTCCCGGGACAAATAAGAGGGCGTGGGTTGCGATAGAAGGTGGTATCAGAGCCTAGTCACTGATTCAGCAACAGAAGTGTTCTGCTGACACCAAGATATTATTTAAAGTATTAGGAAATAAATTACGAAAATACGTGCATATCTATATTTTATTGTTATGTGTTATTTGACTATTTGTTAGTTTACAGTATGAGTGATCAAGGACCATCCGACGTCTATCGTCAGTTGTCCAGCTCACCTAGGAGCGAAGGCACCTCTTCACAGCCTGCCCTCTCAGGGTATTCAGCTGATGATGAAGAAGGGATATTCGTATTTAAGGCTCAGTCTGAAGAGCCATTCCCTCAGAAAAAGAGAGGATGGTTCAGTAAGGGAGCACATGAGCGTAGGAAAAAAAAAGTGAAGAAGTTACAAGAACAACGAGTGCTAGCAGCCGCTAAAAAAGAAACTGATGCCCACACCCAAGACATGCTTAATAGGAGTTTAGCAAACTTCCATATTTTAGCAACCACAGTTGCCGACCCAAATTTGGAACAACTAGTAGCCCCTCAACCATTACCCTTGTTTCCCACACAGCCAATGGAGATAGAAAACAACCCCGAAAATTAAGTCGAAATGCATGATTTCAATCCAGAGGAGATACCTAGGGTACCCGCACCCAATCCCTTAGACCCAGACTACGATCCGTGGTTTGATGATCGTAGGGATTATGTGCAAGGCTACCACTTAACAGACCTACCCATGCCAAACCTAACAGCTTACCCAGGTCTGGACCCTCTAGATCCCTACTATGATAATCATGAATACATTAGGGAAATCTTAGAGAATCCGTATCCTCAGGAAGAACCCATGCCACAGTACCCAGATCCAGTACCAGCACCTGCACCCCCAATGAGTGCAAAAAATATGCAAGAGCTCCGAACTTTCGGAGAAGAAATTTTAGAAAGTAGTGAAAGAATGAGGCAGGTAGGAGAACGACTCGTCTGGAAATACGACAAGCGTCATATGGATTTTTGGATGAATCCATATCCGTGATGATGATGGTGGAGGTAGTAATAATAATAATATAATAATAATAATAATAATATATAATGTGAGTATGAAAAAAAAATTATTTATAATAATAATAATAATAATAAATCTATCGTAGTATAGACCACTTCGTGGTTAGTGACGCATAATAGTATTGTAATTTTAATTTCCAGTTCCAGTTTGTATTAAGTTTGTATTAGATGCATACTAAGAAAAAGTAAGTCGCAATGCTCGACGTTTTTTATCAAAATACGTGTCATGTGATTGATCGTATTAAGATATTATCTTGTGATATTAATATGTGGTAAATGTTTAAAATTCAGATGGCCGACCAAGTGAATCAAGAGAATCCGGATAATAACCCAGAAAACCAGAATAATGATAACCAGAGTAACCATAACCCGGGTAACGAAAACCCAAACAACAACAATAATGGGAACCAAGTGGACAACAGTGCCATCCAACACATAGTGGCACAAGGAATAATAGATGTGATGCCATATATTATTCAAACGGTTAGGGAAGCTGATAATAAAAGTAACCGTGATAGTAAACGACCCTCCGAACCAGCAAACAACGTAAACAATGGACCTATACTTCAAGCACCCATTCCCAAAAGAAGAAGAACCATGCTTTATGGTTGTAAGAATTCTGGTCTTGTAAACCAACGGAATTCTCGGGCAATGAAGGGGTCGTTGCGTCTTTACGCTGGATAGAAAAGACTGAGGCTGTCTTAAAAATAAGCAAGTGTGCTGACGAGGATAAAATAATGTTTGCCTCTAATCTGTTTAAGAATTCAACCTTAGAGTGGTGGAACACTATCCTCCAGTCTACAGGAAGTGACAGGATTTATAATATGGAATGGGAGGAATTTAAAAACATGGTAGAAAGGAAATTATGCCCTCTTAATGAAAAGGAACAAATAGCAAATAAATTCCTAAACCTTAGGATGATTGGGGTAGATAGTAAGGGTTATACTACATTATTATTTGAATATGCTCGAATAGTACCAACCCTTGCATCACCTGAACCAGTATTAATCTCCCGTTACATATGGGGATTAATTGGAGAGATAAGACATCTAGTCAAGGCAGCTAGACCTCAAACTATAGAAGAAGCTGTAGAACTAGCAAACACCTTAACTGATGAGTTAGTCCGTACACGAGAAGAGGATCAGAGGAGGAACCTAACCCAGAAGCTTACCCAGGAATTTCGTTCTGGAAATTCTAATCGTGGGAGAAATGTAGGTTCTACCGTTGCACCCTATTGCAAGTATTGCAAAAGAAAGCATTTTGGAAGATGCTCCATATACTACAACTTCTGCAAAATATCGGGACATAAGGAAGAAGACTGCAGGAAGAAAAACAACAGGATATGCTACAACTGCGGAGAACAAGGCCACATCAACCCAAACTGTCTGAAATTAGCTCCAGCTACGAACAAAAAGAACACTAAAAATGCTAGAGCATTTGTTCTAACTGCAGAAGAAGCAAAGATGATCCCGGATGTGATCATCGGTACTTTTTTAGTTAATGATGTTTTTGCTAAAGTATTATTTGACTCTGGTGCAAACCAAAGTTTTATTAATACTTCATTTTGCAAACTTCTCAATCAACCATTAACTAAACTCCCACAAGAATGTCTAGTAGAGACAGCAAATGGGGAAACCATTAAAATTTCTGATATCTTGCAGGGAGCAAGAATAGAAATTCTAAATCAGAAATTTATTGCAAATCTTTACCCAATGAATTTGGTAGGATTTGATGTAGTATTAGGAATGGATTGGTTAATAGCCAATATTTTATGTGATCAAAAGTCAATCCAAGTAAATTCACCAAAGGGTGAAAATATCACAATTAAAGGAAATAAGCCCTCTAGATCCACAAAATTCATCTCTGTGATGAAAACAACAAGTTATGTAAGAAAAAGGATCATTAGTGTATTTGATTTCTATAATCAATAACACTAAAGGAAAAGAATTGAAAGATGTTCCAGTAGTGTCCCAGTTTTCAGATGTATTTCCAGAAGAATTACCAGGACAACCTCCAGACAGAGAAGTTGAATTCAGAATTCATCTGCTACCAGGGACAGCTCCAATTGCCAAAGCACCTTACCGGTTGGCACCCACAGAAATACAGGAACTGAAGAAACAGTTAGACGAATTATTGGAGAAAGAATTCATACGGCTAAGTTCATCACCATGGGAAGCGCCAATCTTATACGTCAAAAAGAAGGACGGATCAATGCGTATGTGCATTGACTATCGTAAATTGAACAAGGTCACGATTAAGAATCGGTATGCATTACCAAGAATCGATGATATGTTCGATCAGTTGCAAGGAGCTCGATTTTTCTCTAAAATCGATTTAAGATAAGGATATCATCAATTAAAGGTACAGGAAGAGGACATTCCTAAGACCGCTTTCAGAACAAGGTATGGCCATTATGAATTTACTGTCATACCATTTGGTTTAACCAATGCCCCAGTTGCATTTATGGACATGATGAACCGAATATGTAAGCCATATTTGGATAAATTCATAATTGTCTTTATAGATGATATTCTCATTTACTCTAAGAGTAAAGAGGAACATGCAAAGCATTTGCACGCACTTCTAAGTTTATTGAGAAAAGAAAAGCTTTATGCTAAATTTTCGAAGTGTGAGTTTTGGTTAGAACATGTACAATTTCTTGGACATCTAGTTAATCATGAAGGAATTCATGTAGATCCCACCAAAATTGAAGCAATTACCAAATGGAAAAAACCTGAGTCACCAACTAAGGTTAGAAGTTTCTTAGGACTGGCTGGTTATTATAGAAGGTTTATTCAAGATTTTTCTAAATTAGCCATTCCCTTAACTAAGTTAACCTGTAAATCCGTTAAGTTTGAATGGGGATTAAAAGAAGAAGAATCCTTTAGAATTCTTAAGCAAAGATTAATCAATGCACCCATACTAGCGTTGCCAGAAGGATCTGAAAACTTTGTAGTCTATTGTGACACTTCTAAGTTAGGTTATGGATGTGTATTAATGCAACGTCAAAAGGTTATAGCTTACGCCTCTAGACAACTTAAGAATCATGAAAAAAATTATTCAACCCATGATCTAGAATTAGGAGCCATAATTTTTTCCTTGAAAATTTGGAGACATTACCTCTACGGTAGTAGGTTTGCCATTTTTACAGACCATAAGAGTTTAAGATATGTTTTCGGGCAAAAGCAGTTGAATATGAGACAAAGACGCTGGATGGAGATGCTTAGTGATTATGATTGTGATATCCAGTACCATGCAGGAAAGGCAAATGTAGTTGCTGATGCTTTAAGTCGAAAGTATCATGAAAAGCCAAAAAGAGTACATTCACTTAAATTAAATCTGCAAGTAGATTTAAATGAACAGATTAAAAAGGCACAAGAATCAGTAATCAAGGATGATACAGAAAAATTGAAAGGAATGATTAAGGAATTAGAACAAGGAACAGATGGAATTTGGAGATTCCATAAAAAAAGGATCTGAATACCTAAATTAGGAAACCTACGCCACCGTATATTAGAAGAAGCCCATAAGTCTAAGTATACGATGCATACTGGAAGTGATAAGATGTATCAGGACTTAAGAAAGAATTTTTGGTGGATAGGAATGAAAAAGGATATAACAGCATATGTTGCAAAGTGTTTAACTTGTTTACAAGTCAAAGCTGAACATCAGAAACCCTCAGGTTTGTTGCAACAATCGGAAATTCCGATGTGGAAATGGGAATTAATAACAATGGATTTTGTTACTAAACTACCCAAAACAAGAAAATGTAATGATAAAATCTGGGTGATTGTAGACATGCTAACTAAGTCAGCTCATTTCCTACCAATGAAAGAAACTTTCAGTATGGAACAATTTGCTAAATTGTATGTAAATGAAATAGTTTCTTTACATGGAATTCCTCTATCAATTGTTTCTGACAGAGATAGTCGTTTTACCTCTCATTTTTGGACAAGTTTCCAAAAAGAAATGGGAACCAAGTTGAATCTAAGCACAGTTTATCATCCTCAAATAGACGGACAAAGTGAAAGAACAATTCAGACAATGGAGGACAAGCTTAGAGCTTGTGTAATTGATTTCGGAGGTAATTGGGAAAATCATTTACCATCGATAGAATTTTCTTATAATAATAGTTATCACACAAGTATCAATACTGCACCCTTCGAAGAACTTTATGGACGAAAGTGCCGAACGCCAGTCTGTTGGGCAGAAATTGGAGAAAAGCAGCTATCTGGACCTGAGATAGTACAAGAAACAACAGACAAGATCATTCAAGTCAAGGAACGACTGAAAGCAGCACGTGATCGGCAAAAGAGTTATGCAGATAATAGACGAAAGTCGTTCGAATTTCAGGTAGTAAATAAAATGTTATTGAAAGTCTCTCCTTGGAAAGGAGTGGTAAGATTCATCAAAAGGGGAAAGCTATTTCCCAGGTACGTTGGACCTTTTGAGATTATTAGAAGAATTGAACCTGTAGCCTATCAGTTACAACTGCCAGAAGAAATGGCAGGAATACATGATGTATTTCATGTATCTAATCTCAAGAAATGCCTAGCTGATGAATCACTGATAGTACCTCTTAAGGATATAGAGGTAAATGAGCAGTTAAAGTTTGTAGAGAGGCCTCTACAGATTGAAGACAGGAAAGTCAAGAATCTCAAGCACAAGAAATTAGTTCTGGTCAAAGTGAAACGGGACTCCAAAAGAGGACCAGAGTACACATGGGAACTTGAATCAGAAATGCAAAGGAAATATCCACACTTGTTCCAGTAGATCTCGAGGACGAGCTCTACAACAAGGTGGGGATGATATAAAAACCCTCCTAAAATTTTTCTGACACCCCTAATATATTTTAAATGTCCCAATATGTCTTAAAATACACCCCATACGCTAAAACGAACCCCGAATACCTTAATTTTTATAAAAATTAAACAAAAACAAGTTTTTATGGTCTCTCGCGGGGCGCGTAAGCCACCCCCTTGACCTACGCGGGCCAGCAAGGAGTCAGGGCGAAATCCTAGCGTGCCACGTGTCAACATCGTGCCAGGTCTACTCTCGACAAATCAGCAACCCTAGCAGCTATACCCCTACTACGCGGACCGCGTAGACCTTGGTCTCATCTTACGCGGGCCGCGAAGAAACCAAATTCAGGCCCTATAAATAGCAAGCATCGGAAGTTCAAACGAATTCGCTCACAATCTTTTCTTTCTCTCGAAATTTCACATAGTAGGCATAATTTCCGGGTATAATACCCCCTAATTAACAAAGTTTTGCTCCGTTGTAAGTATCATAACCCCCAGTTACGTATTAGATACACTGCCCGATTGATCCAGGGTTCCGTAACGGCTCTCGTAGTTCTGCCCGACATAGTCGTTGGAATGTCGTCTCAGGGAGGGTATTACTAACGTAAATATAAGGGGTTATTATACTAATGCATGTGCATTGTGTAAATTATAGATAATCACCAGGAAACCTTAGAAGAAATCTAAGACAGCAATTTGAGTAATCTCCTTTTTGTAAACTGTTTTTACAAAACCTTAAAAGTTTTACAATGCAATTAAGCGGTGATTGAGTCTTTGTAATTCTTCCATTACTGCCGGTATTATGGGGTTTTGTATACATTACTTGATAACCTTCACAATTGGACAACGGGTTAGCCAATGTGTGATATGACCATAGCCACAAATACGGTCGAGTGGCAAGTACTGAATGGGTAATTGTGTAGATATAAACATTGTAATCGCTCTCAATACTGTGTTAATTAATAAAACTCTTCTTGATTAAACTGGGATTCACTCACCAGTATTTCCCACTGACAAAATATTTTTAATCGCGTTTCAGGTAACAAAATGTGAGAGCCAACTAGAAGCCAGCTGGACAGCACTGAAGGGTTGAAGAAAGTGGCTATAAAAGTTACCTAAATAAAAGAAGATGTTTTATTAAATAAAATAGAGCTTATCTCTATAAATCAGTTTGTAATGAAAACTTGGGTTTGATCCCAATATGTTTAATATTATAAAAGTGTGGTACTTACTCTGATAAAATATTTCCTAAGTACGGTCCTGATGTAAATTCCGCTGCCAAATTGATAAACACCGATACCACCAAAACTGGATTTGCGGCCGCCCGTTCCCGGGACAAATAAGGGGGCGGGGGTTGCGACAATACACCCGAATTACACAAGGATTGGTCATGGTGATACACCCATGTCACCATCTTCATCATCACCAAGCGAGTTTTATGTCAAAACATCAAATTACTTGAAATTGTTCATAACTAAAGTTTTATCTGGTGATTCTAACACACCTTCATACTTAATTTCATACAAATTCAAGAATTTATCATAAACCCACTTCATACATCATCATCAAATAAAAAATTACAACTTACCACATGTTTTTTTTTGGGAAACGAGGGAAACCCCCGAACAAACTTTTTATTAATGATGTTCAAAACGAGATTACAAACAAGGAGCATTTGGCCAAGGCGACTCACCAAAGACCAAACCCCAACAAAGAAACATACAAAAAAACCAACAAACAACAAGCACCAAACTAGAAAATAAAATAAAAGCTAAGCTCCACGCACAATGACTCTCGCCGATTCATCCGTTTCGGACTCAACCTCTACCTCATCTTCAACATTTGTTTCAATCATGGCTTCCTTCACCGGGTCAAACTTTGTAAGCATCAAGTAGTAAGCCTTCAATTTCTCCGACCAAGAAGAAAATACATCATCCGGCGGTTGCGTACTTGTCTCGTAAAAATTACGAACCATTAACATTTCTTTTTCCCACAACCCATGCTCGGTATCAAAGCAATCTTCTTCGGTTTGAAGTGTGCCAAACAAATTTTTTGTTTCAAGAATTTGGCTTTCCCGAGGCCCAAAATTATTTTTAGAGACATCAAAAAACCCACTACCTTTTGATTTCTCTCGAAGGTTATCAACCATAGAGTTCATTGGACCTTTGAGCTTCATTATATTCAATGGATCATCACTTGGGCCAGATGGGCCAGAATTTTGCAACTGTGGGAAGTCCAAACCATAAATATCCGGAACCATCTTTGGGCCTAGCCCAGCTTGCGGCATAACAGAAGCATCAACTGGACCAGTCGCTGAGCCCACCTTCAATCCAGCGCCATGTTTAAGCCCAGCAGCCTTATCGCTGGGCTTAACTGGGCCTAAACTCGATCCAGATTTCATACTCGGGCCATTATTACAACTCGGAATAGTAGATGGGCCAGCACCTTCCGTTTTTTTACCATTAACCAGCCTAGTAATGTCTTTTTTAGCCAATGGAGCCCATTTCACGTTAGGCTTTTTCCGTGCAACCACCGTAAATTCATCATCATGAACCATAGGTTTTTTCAAAACACTTTTTAAAGCCGGTTGTTCTATAGCATTTTTATCTTTCGTTTTTTCAACCGGCTTTTGCACCCCCTCATGACTTGACTCTAGATGTCCAAACACTTGACATTTTCCACACAACGGGGGTTTCCATTTATAAGAAAAGTCAAGAAACCCAATTTTATTTGGTAAGCCATTAAGCGACGGAAATCTAACCTTTACACAAGTAGGAAGGCCATATGAAGCTTTAGCTTCCACAAGCACTCGAGCAAAGTTTAATGGTCCTTTCTTAGTTTCACACCTCAAGCAAGTAGCTTTATCCATCATAAGCGGCTTACCCACACAACTAACAATTTGCCCAATGTTACCACCATTCCATAAACAAAGCGGAAGATCCTTTATAGTAACCCATATCGGAACTTTGTCCAAATCCGGCTTTGACAATATGGTGTCCGGTTGCCATAGTTCTAACACAAGTGGAACATTTTTCACTAACCATGGGTTTCTTTCCAAAACTTGAACCATACCCTCATCATGTTCAAACGTAAAAAAATAGAATCCACCATTCTTTTTATTAATAGATTTGAGCCCAAATTTATGCCACATTTTGATTAAATTTTCTTTCACCGTTTGGAATGAGAGATTATCATCCACAAAGTAACCATAGAGTTGTAAACGGTGAGCTTTTATACTCTTGGTCATAAAATGTCCATTTAGATCCACAATAATCTCACCCTTATCTAAATTAGGCGGATCATAAAATAAACGTGTTTCACTTTCTTCAATGTCAAGACCTTTAGTCAATTGAGAAAACAACTCCTTATTCCAAAATTTGGTACCAAAAATCGGATCAACATCGACACCATTCGGCCCAAATTTAAGGTTCGGATCACAAATAAATTGAAAAGTGGGCCTCCTCAATTTATCAGGATCAATAGACCCAAAACGCAAACTGTCCAAGTTCATCTCTGAAGTCGCAATTGGGTCTATTTTCTGGGCCTTAGCTTGATCAGCTGGCCCAAAAATAACTTCAGGTCCATCAGCAGCTGCCACAGGCAAGGCTGCCATCAGACTTGGGCTTTTATTAATTCCAACTGGGCTTGTATTAATAGAAACATTACTCAAACCTGGATCCAATATTGTTGGGCTAATAATTTGCAGTCCACTAGTAGATAAAACCGGCTCCACAGTAGGCCCCACCACAAAACTTTCATTCATTCGCGACCCTAGATCAGATTCCCCATCCAATGGTTGAGAATAATTAGGGTTTTTGTCATTCCCTGATGTGACTTTCTATGCAGCCGCCAGAGAATGTTCCCCAGTGACGTCAGCAACACGAATCCCATCATTCTCCATGTTTTCTGACAACGTTACCTTCTCCGGCGAATCTTCCTTTATAATTTCAGACAATTTTTCCAATCCAGAATTCTTAGCATTCGCCAAAGAAGCATCACGTCTTAACATCAAGATTTCATATTCATTTTTCCCGACTAATGATTCCTTCACCGGAGTTAATAACTCCGATACATCAGACTTCGCCGGAATAGAAATATTCCTCTTTTCATATTCTAGAACATCATATAATGAGGCAGTCCTAGAATTATTTATACTATTATCCACCGGATTCTTCATAACCGAAGGAGATGAATTCACAGATTCATCTCCAACCACCGTATACGACGAGCCAGAGGATTCAACCTCAGAACTCAATACATCCTCCGTATTATCAGACACTGATTTCACCGTTGAAACTGTAGGAATCGTCGATTCAGAATCCCGCACAGCTTCATCAGCCTTATTTCCTTCTTTCTCATTTTGTTTCATAGATTTCTTATCAGAATCACCACTAACAAGTTTATCCCACCATGACGAAACTTGCTCTTTAATAACAGCAGCCTCTTCCTCCTTTTTTGTAGATCGTGTATTGTGAATTTTAGGTGGTGGGATCTTCTTTTTCTTCTCCATAACAGCAAGAAAATCACAGGATCTTTTCCGAAAGTACACACGTAACAGAAAAAATGTCAGAATGAAAGAGATGGAGAAAAGTAGAGGTGGAAAATGGTGGTTGTATGGCGGCAGACGGCAGATGAATGGTGGATGACGGTTAGAAAAAAGGTGAGAGAAGAGAGAGCATTTTCTCTCTCACCTTAAGTGTGTGTTTCATTCTATTGTACTTATTTAGGTTGAGATGATAAGGAATCCTCATTCATGCAAAGTTTCATCATCTAATTTGATATTGATTTGGGAGAATTTGAGATGGATTGAATCAAGGGAGTTCTTGCTCTCCCTCTCTCTAAACACGGCATACATACACGCACACACTAACTAGGGTTTTGATTATATAAACTTTTAATTCAACTTGGTAGATTTAGTCCCTCATGTTTACCATCTTATTTTTACTTGGTCATAACTTATCTACTTAGTTAACAATAACCCTAACCAAGTTAGCTAGTCTTACTTATTTATTTCATGCCATATCCCAAGAAGCCTTACTAGTTAATTAAGCACTTGGGTTTTGTGACAACCCTCACAATTACAGGTACTGTACAATTAATTAATTTTAATTATGTGCTTAATGACTGTGCTTGATTACAACTGACAATTTAAACTGCTTTATGATTTTCGTATCATACATACATATGCATCACATTTCATATTGTCACTCCATTCATTACATATAAACTTTAGTGACATACTTGACGCACAAAGCACAGTTAGCACACTGAACGGATAATTCAGAAACATGCTGACAATGCCAGCATATAGACAGACAATGTTTTGAGGCCAGTATGAGCCAGGGACAGGGTACTACACTAGTATGGAGTGTAGGGAAGTGAGGACCATAAAACTGCGTCACTAGGTGATAGTTAAAGTGCCGGGAAGTGCCTAAAACTCACTTTAAGTGCAGAATTCTGCATTTATTAACAAAATTCAGCATTTTAACATACTAGTAAGGTGCAAAAATATGGCAGATTGGTCCTGTATGCTTTCCTAAGTTCCGGGAATTAAAAGTGTTACAAAAATATATATAAAAGAAACTTACAGAATAATTAAACACTTTAACGAAACGGTATCTAACCGAACAACCGGACATTACCCGTAACACTAAATTTTTATCAAATACATTGTTTAATTATTTCTTGGCTTGTCATGATCCCCGTACACCATAACACCCCCTAAAAATCAACTAACTAATATATGTAAGTATATACTTGGATTTTAACTTATGTTTACCTATTACCATCAAAATTTACATCTAACCCCCCCCCCCCCCCCCATACCCGAATTCGGTCACCAAGTGACCCACCCAAAATCCTCACCATACTTCACATCTTACCCCAAGATTTAATCCTAAATTTTTAATAGATCTTTGCTTATTGATGTTGCCAAAATATGTAGTAGATGATTATAAGTATGGTGAGTATATCTACCATATCATTCCATAAGATAACACCATCTCTTTCACTCTCATCCCTCTCCTCTCGGCCTCACCATAACCGCCACCATCACCACCATAACTCAACCTCATTCTTCCATTTTTGAGCTTCATTCAAGACTAGAAGGTGATTCAAGGGAGCTTGCAACTTGTGGAACTTCAAGGAGCTTTATTTCTTGCTTTTCACCATCATTTTCTTCATCTTTCTCACTAGAGATCATCCCTAGCCTTGGTGCTAGTAGTAAGTTCTTGTTTAACTCTTGATCATCTTATTTTTATGGTTAAAAGTTGTAGTATGATAATTATGTTTAAAACACTAAAGAACAAGAACTAAGAAGATGAACATAAAGTTTACATGAAGATGGAATGTTGTTAGTAGGATGTTGTAGTGATTATGTTGTTAATTGCATGATGATTCTTGGTTATGTAATGATAATCACCATATGGAGCTTGTTACATGATGTTTAGAAACATGATTTAACAAGACTAAGAAGATGATTATGTGATACATGAAGTAATCATCTTCTAGTTAAATATGAACTTGATGAAAATGATTTTCTAGAAATATAAGTGAACAAAGTAAGTTGAGGATCATGTAGATCCAAGAGTTACAAAAGACTTTTCTAAATAAACCAAGTTCAAGAACCGACTTTTAGAAAATCATGACTTGTACATACACTTACACCATGTTTGGAAATGAAATAAGTATAGAAACCTTTTATTTACAAGAAGGGTTCAAAAGGTTAATTTTTTTTGTAAAAATTGTTTACAAGTTGTAAACATTAAACTCTTATAAGAAAATGATTTTTAAAGAAATAGATACGCTTTGGAAGGTAACTAAGTCCACTAAAAGCTTTACCAAGTTACTACGCGTTTTCGGAATGTATCAAGTTCATGGTTAATATGCAACGCATGCGGTTTTGCTCTTGGTGATGTAAGATTGTTTAAGGATTGGTTGTTGATTGATTTTGAAAAGAAAACGATATGCTCAATAGCATGGACACCTCCATTTTTAGGGGAAACTCTGGCGAAATTTTCTAAAAATCCCAAGACTTAGAAAATTATTTTCTAACAAGTGTTTACAAATATGTTTAACTTTGTTTTTCAGAAGTAAACTTCGCCATAAGTTTGGTTACAAAATTTCAAAGTATCAGAGGTGGGTTTTCGTAAATAAAATCGGACAAATATATATTTTATACTAAAACGCTTGTGTGAATATTTGCATGATTTGGGAACTAGTTATATTACTTAGAGAAAAATAATATAACTTAACGAAATACCGTTACTAGTATATTTTGGATGGATAATATTTTGATAACGAAAAATATGATTTGTCACAAGGTATAACGTATTTTTGAACAACTAGAAAATACATTATTTTGAGAAGCTATAATATATTTTCCTAGTATATTTGGAGAATATATAAATTTTGGGACAAATGTTTATTTTCTTGGAAGCACATTATTTTTGACAACTAAGTTATCATATACTTTCTAAAGTGGGACGTAAGAGCACATAATATCAAGACTTTAAATCACAAAAATACATGTATAAAATACCCATCATTGGGAAGGAAGTACGCACATAAAATACTTGAGAAGTATGAGTACGAAATAGTTGTCTAACTATTATTTCAAAATCTAAAAATATAATGTAAGTTAAAATAATTATTATTATTTTAACAATAAGTTATAACTTGGAATAATATCAAAGTAACGTAACTCAAACCGTAAATACAAAAGCAAGGCATGACCCTTTCGTCTAATAGACATTAGTACGTTGTAGGTCGTTGTATTGCTGACAAAGTTTGAGTTACGAGTAGGAGACGCACTACAGTGAGTTCATGTCCCCCTTTTCTCTTAACTGTTTTCAGTTTATAACTTCGGGGGTGAAATACATGTTACAATTATTACGGACATTATTATACATGGTATGGTTAGTGTTGGTGCATTCATCTGTCGTCTTCGTCTTATGTCGAGTCTCGGGTTCGTTGCAAAGTTGTTCAAGCATGATGTCATGATGACGTCATCAAGATGACATCATCAATGACATCATCTCACTAAAAGACAAAATTGATTCCAAGATGTCATGAGGATTTCGCTTGAATGTCTTTTCAAGTGAGGTTTCGCTTGAGAGTTTATGTGTTGGTTTCGCTTGAGTTGTCTGATGTATCTTCAAGCGAAATCTAACCTCTATATATAGTCTAGCATGTCATTTCATTAATAACGTTTTCTGAAATTCCATACCGAGGTGCTACCGGTGTGAGGACTGATTGTAAACGATAGTATATCAATATAATCAGTGTTAAAGTGATACGCAAGCTGTTTCGCAATCGGTTTCTTAGTTTCCGCCTCTGAAACTGATAAATCTCTTCTGAACGACTCGTTCGGGTCACAACACGATCCTACAAGTGGTATCAGAGCTCAGGAGGAAGAGATTTCGCAAAAACAGCACGTTTTCATCATTGTTTCTGTTTCTACACCATTCTTTCTCAAAAATTAAAATTTTTACGGTTAAAATCGGCTCATATTCACATATCTTGTGCGTAATCATGTATTAATGAATCCTGAAAAGTTTCAGCATTAAAATCGGATTAAATCTTGTTCAATCAGACCATAATCAGATCGTTTTGCTGACATCATCATGATTTCGCTTGAGATTAGTTGATAATTTCGCTTGAAAGTTCACAATTTGCAGATTGCGCTTGAAAATCACGTAGTTTTCGCTTGAAAAAGTTTGAGATTTCGCTTGAAACATAGTGTTAATCTCGCTTGAAAGTTAACAGTGTCTACCACGTGATTATCATCAGTAAATTTTATCGCTTGAACTGTTTTTTTTGTTTTTCACAAGAAAGTGCATCGTGTGTTGTGTGAAAACATTAAACAAAATCATGTGACTTGTGTCAGGATTGCATCGGTTTGATTAAGTGAACAAAGTTGTGCTTTGAGTAGTGTGAACTGATTGAAAGTTCTCGATTATTGTGAATCATTTTGATCAAAGTTGTTAGTAAATTGGGAATAGAAATCACATGTTTGTATTAGTTTGAAAGTGATTCTCGAGAATAGTATTAATCGGCAAGTTTTATTTGTGTTAAAAGTCTTTGTCTGCCATTGTGTTCAAGTACCGATATAGTGCATGTGATTCTCATATATTATCAAAGTTGATATATGCTTGTTGTCAGACATTTAAATGAATTGCATGTGATAAAAACTAGAGGCTCAATGAGAATTTACACATCATAATTTTGTCGGCTGATAATCTTGATATTGGAAAAGTCATCACGTGATCTATTACATCGATTTTCAAGTGAAAGATAATTGTCGACAAAAGTGTTTGATCATATCCAGTTTGCATGTGATTCTGTTTGTGTCAGACTTTAATAGATATAGGCCCTATTATATAATTGATATTGTTTCATTACATGCGTTTTTACGGCCAAATAAGATTCTTTGTGTGATTGTTTCATACTCTCGGCCCAATCATTGTGTAGTGCAATCCACTTTATATTCGGTACAAGTGAAAGTGTGTTTTGAGTAAAATTTGTCGGAATTATTTGAAAAATGGAAATGATGTTTGATGAGATGGAAAATCATGATCTTGAAAGATTAAATGATTGGTATATGGGGTATTTGGACGATAGTTATAGAAATGTGAAAAAGGATCTTTGGGTCAAAAGGTTTAAATATTTTGCATGTTTGAAAAATGAAACATTGGAAGAATTAGAGAACCGATATGGAGTCTTACTTGGTTACTTAAAAAATCATGAGATATTTCCATCAGATGCTGAAAAATAGAAAAGTTTGCAGATGCATTACCTATTGAATGGAGTGAATTTTTGAAAAATTTAAGAAAGGATTCAAATTTTTCAAAATTACATCTAAAAAGATTCATCAGCATACTTAAAACTCGTGAATTTGAAAATGGAAAGAAAAGGAAAGAAATGATAAATGTCTTAGAAAATCATTTGATGGATATGGGCTTAGATGTAATTGATGAGATGAACAAAAGGATTGTTGAATGTGTTAGGGCAAAATTTGTGATAAAATACGATATTAAGAGAGGTTGTTATATTGATGAGTATGCAAATCCTCTTGATTTCGTTAAAATCTTTTGTGCAGGTACATTTAGGGCAAAGGAAGAGCTAGCTCCAAAGAATGAAGAATCTGTGAAGAATGAATCTTCAAGTTCTGCATCAGTGTGCTCTAAATGTGATAAACTTGAAGCTGACAATGACAAACTCTTGAAAGATGTGGAAAGTTTAAAATCGGAAGTCAAAAAGCTGAATGATAAGAAGCAAGTTGATGATAAGCAGATTCTTGTTATGCAGAAAAATTGTGTAAATGTGAAATCTGAGAATGACAAACTGTTAAGTAACTTGAACAGTTTGACATTGGAAAATCAGAAGTTGAAAGAAAATGCAAGAAATTTTGAAGATAAATTGAAAGTTTTTGAAATAGAAAAATGAAAATTGGAAAAAGAATTTCAAAGTCAAATAAAAATTCTTGAAAATGGGAGAGATGTGTTTAGCAAAAATAACATCGAAAAGCAAAAAATGATAAATTCTCATCTTCAGAATATTATCAAACTTGAAAAAGAATGTGAATGTGCTCGAAAGAAAATCAAAGAGTTAGAAGAAAAGGAGTTAAATTCAGAAAAGGAAGATTTCTGGATAAAGCTTGAGAATAAGAATCTGAAAGCAAATGAGACAAAATTTCAAGAACAGATAAATGTTTTGGAAAATGAAAAGTCTGTTCTTGAAAACATGAAGAATGAAAACGAAAAAACAATCAAGTCTCATCTTGAACGAATATCTTAGCTTGAAAACGAAGCTGAAAATTCAAGGAACAAAATTGATGAGCTTGAAAAGAAATTGAAAGGTTTTGTGACTTTATCTGAGTTCCCCTGTCCAAAACCGATCAATTCCGTTCCAATAAGTGACAATGTCACAAACTTTGACAAAGTCAAAGTTGAAGATTGTGATGAGAAATCTGATGATGAAAATGATAAAATGAACAAAAAGAATTTATTTTTGAAGTTAAAAGAAAAATTTCAAGAAACTGTTCCACAATCAACCGAAAAGGGAGAATGCTCTAAGCAAAAACCTTTGAAGAAGAAAGTGGAACAGAAACAAAAAAATAAAAATTTGAAAAATGTACAAAAAGGGAATAACAGCTCATCAGATCGATCATCCAATCGCAATCAAAAATTACAAAAATTAAAAATTCAAAAATTCAAAAATTGTTGGTAATAAGTGGTGCAGGTTTGACCACAATGCTCAAAAGTCAAATCCAACAAACAAGAGGAGCAAGGATTATCACCAAGCCAAACAGTGCTATGATCTGAATGTTTGGACTAAAAATGGTGATTGGTACGATAACAGAGTGTGTTACAGATGCGGTTATCAAGGACACATTGCTGTTAACTGCCAGAGTTGGAGTTTTGAAACAAGGAGATGCTTTAATTGCAACATCAAAGGTCACATTGCCAGAGATTGCCCAAGGAGATCAAATGAAAGATTGAGGGTTAATTCTCAGAAGATGGCAAAGAAATCAGTCAATGTCAAGCCCAAAGAACAGAAGGTTCAAGAACCTAAAGTTCAAGAAAAGAAAGTGAAGCTTTCACAGGGGCAAAAAGACAGACTGAGGAAAAAGAGGAAGAAGGCCAGAGAGTATCTAGAGAAGATTTTGTCCTCAGGTTCATCTGTTGGTAAAAATAAGAGTTCTGATGAATCGACTTCCTCGATTGCAAAGTCAAGCAAGACGAATTCATCAGATACAAATCTGAGGATGAAAGAAGAAAAGAAGAAGAAGAAAATGGTCGGCGATGAATCTGATGTGTTAAAGTCAGACAAGCCACCATCAGGCAATGAATCTGACAGGTCAAAGTCAGACAAGCCATGTGTAGGCAATGATTCTGGTTCGTCAAAGCCAGAGGAGCCATTGGTTGAGGTAAAAGTTGAGAATTCTGGTCTAACAATGGATGATGCAAATTTTCCACCATTGTTGAACAAGAATTCAAAATCACCCAAGGACCGTCAGGCTTGGGTGAATCTGTTTAAATGAAAAACCTGACTTGCCGGAGTTCCCAGGTTGGTAAGCGTGGAACATGTATCGGCATATTTCTTGAGAAATTCACATTTGTGATATTTCGACTTACAAGTGGTAAATCAGGGACATTAAGTTGTACTTGATTTTCTACAAGTGATGTTTGTGGATTGATCTTAAAAATGTTAGTTTTTACAAGTGATTGAAGAAAACAAAGTGATGAAAGATCCCCAAGTTTGAGAAATGACACACAAAACTTATTTTCCGGAAAAACCATTTTGATTAAAACAAACTTAAGTGTTTTGAAATCACTATGGGAAAATAGTTTGTTGTCAGGGGGAGTTCTGATTGTTCAAGCCAAGTGAATGGAGAATTGAAGTGATTCTCATCATGTTGTCACATTTCTTGTACAGTTTGTTTCAAATTTTCCCAGAAAATCAAAATTGAAACATATTTTGATTTTAGGGGGAGTAAAAATTTAAAAAAAAATTTGAAAATTTGAAAATGTCAAAAACATTGAAAATTTTAAAAATGAGTTTTGCTGAAAAAAGAGGAGATGATAGTAAATCAGTGGACTATCACAGTATGCTAAAGAAATGTACAGTCTAAATGTGATAAACGATCTCACTAAAGATGTGACGGTAGGCTCAGCTAGACTAGTAGATTTGCGAGAACGATACAAACCTAAAATGAAAAGCCTAGTTCTAGTGGGAAACACGGTTGAAAGTGTAGTACTTGGTTTTTGTCCTTCTTGATTGTGTACCTACTCAGTAATCGCTGATTGTCATAAGACATAAAACTGGTTAAGTTTGTGAACTTTTACAAACTTTGCTGAAAAGTCGCTGTGATTGTGCATTTTATTTTGCAAAGATTTAAACTTGTTTTATTTCTTTATTTTGTTTAAGCATCGGACATCCTCTGCGTATACGTGAGTATCGACCTGGATGTTGTTGCCTAAACATTCTGCTTTATTTTCTTTGGTGTTTCGTTTAAGCTTTGGATCACCTCTGCGTATACGGGAGTATCGACCTGGTGGTTAAAGCCTAAACAACTTCAATTTGTTTTATTTTTCTTATTTTGTTTAAACATTGGACTTTCTCTGCGTATACGGAAGTATCGACCTGATTGTTAATGTTTAAACATTCTGCTTTGTTTTTGCACAAATCACAGTCGATAAAAGTTTAAAGGCATTACTTGAGTTAGTGTATTGCATGATGAGGGGATATGCTGAGATCGTGGGGTCCATAAGAATTTAGTTCTATCTTAATATACCTTAAAGTATCGGTAAGCAGATTGAAAGTTTTTAGATTGAGCTTAAGTGGACAACAATATCGTCAATCAACGTGAATCGTTTAGAACTGAAAATGTTTAAAGCTTAATGGTGCTAGTGATTTGTCTTAAAAACTTATATGATCCTCTTACACAAACTCACAAAAATATTGTTTGTAAATATTTCTTTATTGCATTCTTTTGTTATCAAAAATCCAAAAAGATTTTAGTGTGTTTTAGCATAAATTTTGAAAAATTCAAAAAGATTTTCGACAACTGATGTTGGAAAGCTGATATTCAAAATTCCAAGTGCTAAATAAGATGAACTGGTTTGGGAGTGTGCGTTTAAAAGAAGAAACTGATTTTGAGAAAGAAAAATTTGATTAGTTAATCAGGGTCATTAATTTGAACTTGATGTAACTATTTCTAATAAGTTTTTCTTATTGATTTAAGTAAAAACTTATGTTTTGATGAGAAAATGTGTGCAGGAAATGAGCTGATCAGAGATAAAGCCAGGGATTGATCTCAAGGTGATAGCTAATTCCAGATAGCGATCCCATCATGATGAGAGGGGGAGTCTGACGAGGTTAGAGCCAAAGAGAAGATCCTGGTATATGTGAAGAAAGTGAACAGACTGATAAAGACTGAAGATTGAGAATACTCGACATTTAAGACTCGTCAACATCTGAGGGGGAGTCTGTTGGTGCATTCATCTGTCGTCTTCGTCTTATGTCGAGTCTCGGGTTCGTTGCAAAGTTGTTCAAGCATGATGTCATGATGACGTCATCAAGATGACATCATCAATGACATCATCTCACTAAAAGACAAAATTGATTCCAAGATGTCATGAGGATTTCGCTTGAATGTCTTTTCATGTGAGGTTTCGCTTGAGAGTTTATGTGTTGGTTTCGCTTGAGTTGTCTGATGTATCTTCAAGCGAAATCTAACCTCTATATATAGTCTAGCATGTCATTTCATTAATAACGTTTTCTGAAATTCCATACCGAGGAGCTGCCGGTGTGAGGACTGATTGTAAACGACAGTATATCAATATAATCAGTGTTAAAGTGATACGCAAGCTGTTTCGCAATCGGTTTCTTAGTTTCCGCCTCTGAAACTGATAAATCTCTTCTGAACGACTCGTTCGGGTCACAACACGATCCTACAGTTAGCTTAAGGAGGGCATACTACTTAGATTATGTGAGTGACGGGCGCGACACTTAAAGCCATTAATCCTCATCGTAGGACAGAGGGACATGAGTGATAGATCTATTTGGGTGTATGTCACACCCCGGATTTCCACGTGTCACCGGTGGGCCCGGTGGGGGAGTATCGTGACGTGGTTGGCAACATAATAGTCAAACAACACAATATTTAAATGCACAGCGGAAGCAATATATAGATTTAATTCAACCAAACGATATTGTAATATGAAGTATCACAAATAGTCGAATATAATCCACAGGTAGATCAAATAAAATAAACAGGAAACAAATGTTCAACAGATATGACATCCAAGCTGGCGAGACTTAATGTGGATGCTAGGAGACAAGCCAGCCTATTTCGAGTAGTACCTGCACTCAATCTTTTTAAGAAAATACGTCAGTTTACACTGGTAAATACAATCAACCGACTCATTTTGAAAAGAGTTTAAGAAATGCATTTAAGGCACAAGGCACAAATATTTTATAACTTGGGATAATTATTTAATATATAAACTTGTAAAGGATTTACATGTTTCTTATGCGTTCAGTAGCCCGGATCGAGCCGGGTTAAAGATCAATTAACACACCACTTAAATTATGAGACACTACAGGTGTACGCCTACACCAGAGTGCTAAGGTCGTGGCCATTTCGTAAAATGATGCCAGGGATATCCGGGACACGGTCATTAACCCCCCAAAGGCTTTAAGCAACAAAACAATTTAAACGGAGACATCTCAATAATTTAACCATAATAAGATTAAATATTCAACGCCCGACCAAGCGGTATTTTATATACCTTACCCAAGCCCGTATAGGGAAATAAGTTAAAAGTATTTACCTGAGCAAGTATAGTTCAAAATCAGCGAGTGCGGTATCTTTTACTGGTTCTCCTAATCTGGAACGAAGGTTTATAATAACCTATTAGAATACTAACGGATCTTTAATTAAGCTTAAGCTTAGACCGGTTAGTTTTAAGGATACGGTTCGTACGCACGATTAAGCGAAGACCGGATAGAATGTGATTTAGACCCGACAAGTTTGAAGACTTGTTTAATATGGGTATAAGATACACATTCTGGATTTTGAGAATAAACCGATAAGGTTTGACCCGTTTCGGCTAATTTATGTAAACTAGTTACATAAACCGAACCGAACGCGCATAATGCATAACGGGTAACCGAAAGGGTCGCGAACAGGTTTCCTAAGTTAATACGCTTTAAATATGTGGTGATATCATTATGATATCTTCCATAATGCCCATAACGAGTTAAATCCCTAAATACGCCCCGTAGGGGTATTTTGGTCATTTTAAGGGTTATAAAAGAGATTTATAATACCTCTGAGATACGGGTCTGATTTAATCAGAAAAATATCTTAACTTAACAGGTTATGTCTAATGGTATTAAGTCTTACGTGGCAAAATGGTTTTAATACTAAACTACGCGTTTAATACGCGTATAAAGTCGTTTTAAGCGACGTACGGGTTAAAATACCAATCTGAGTTTTCTAATCAGCAAAACGGGTTCAAAATACTATATTTATTATTTTAAATCAGTGGCAATTGGATTGGTATCAATCGGATTCGTAAAACTCGTTTTATGGCCTAAAAGGGCATATTCGGTGTTAACCGAATCAATGCGATAAGTCTAGCTTAAGACCAGCTTAAAAATAATTAAAAATCTTCAAAAATCCTAAGATATTATTTAACATCAGCGGGTAAAAGTTTTGGTACCGAAATTCGGGTTTAGATAGGCTATGCGCTAATCGCGCCGTTTAATTAATAAAAAGCTTATTATTTACGCAAATGCGCATATCTCCTAATCTAGACCTCCGCTTGACGTGAAAATTTACGTACATGCTAAATAATCAGTAACTAAGATTATTGTATTTCCACATTTTCAAAATACTCGTTATAAGGTCATAAGGGCGTTATGGTCCACTTTAAGCGATTAACGGAAACGTGTGCATGCAACGGATAATCAACGAAACAAGTATAGAGACTTATACTAACATGCAACCCAATCCTAATGAGACTTTAAGGTATGTCTAATATCAACTAAAACGGGTCAGAACCGAAGTCAACGCAAAAGTCAAGGTTTTGCGCCTTTCGGTTCCGAACCGGGTTTAAATAGAAATTTGTCGAGTCGGGCAAGCGCAAACAAGTTTTTATACTTATTACCAAGTTATATTAAGGTTAGAACAAGTTACACGCCTTACGGATTGCATTTCATGCATTAAATCATAAATGTCAATTCTGTTGACTTTTTCGGTCAACGTTTGACCCGACAAACGACCTAGTTAGGTCTGGAATTGGTACTTGCCCTTATAAGGGTTTAATACCCATATAATTACCTATCTAATGGTACTTTTAATTCGGGTTACGACTGAGCTATCGTTAACTAAACCCGAAGTCAACCGTTTAATACGATATGTTGACTTTTAAGCTAAAAACTAAACTAGAATTAATTTAGAAGGGATTAGAGACTTACTAGATGATTAGTGGATGACTAGGAAGGCTCTTGATCAGTTGCAAGCTCTCCAATAATCAGAATGCTTGGAAAATGATTTGTGAATAAGTTGGTGAATGAAAGGGTCTTTATATACAAGTTTCATGCACCATAAGCAAGTGACAACCAAGTCTAGGGCCTTCCATAACTGATCAACACATGTTAGTAGCATGTAGGGGTGTCTAAGGTTCATGCATGTGCAAGAGAAAACCGGCTTAAAGGGTTACAATCGCGAAAGACAGGCAACAGCCCGTTTTTCTGATTCTGGGCAACCCCTGCGCATCGTAGGGGTATATTTGCTACGATGCGCAGGCCTTATACAGGGGCTGTTTGCTTGTTTCTTCATTTGTTCGAAAAGGCAGCCCACATGTGCGACTTGTTGACTTCATTTTATCAATAGGGGACCTCCAATAAGTGTCTAATACTGTAACATACCCTACCATCATCCATTATTTCACTTGATTACATATACAAGACCCGTAAATGACGGTTTATCGTTCATTTCAACATGGGATCACATCATGCATTTGAATTTTCCTTTAAAGGCAATAATTCCCTGAATTGAGGGTACATAGATGTGTAATTTAATATATCGGGTATTGGGATTTATAATTGAGGTGTTCAGAGGTAATAATTTAACATGACGCCACTTTAAATCCTACCGAAAACATCTTTATTATATCCGGGTTTCCAACGCGTTTTGTCTTACATGACACGTGTCATTTTATTATTAACCCGAAATTTGCGAGGTGTTACATCCTCACCCCCTTAAAATAAATCTCGACCCGAGATTTACTGAAACAAGTAAGGGTACTTTTCTTTCATGGTGGATTCCAACTCCCACGTATACTCGGGACCTCTTCGAGCATCCCATTTGACCTTTACAAAAGGTATGTGCTTTCTTCGAAGCTTTCTTACCTGTCGATCTTCAATCGACAAAGGTTTTTCCACAAATTTCAAGCTCTCATCGATATGCACATCTGTATAGGGTATAATCACTGATTCGTCAGCGGAGTCAGCGAAACACTTCTTCAGATTGCAGATGTGGAACACATTGTGTATACTACTGAGCTCTTCAGGTAAGTTTAACTTGTAGGCAACTGACCCGATACGTTCGATAACCTCGAAAGGTCCTATGTATCTCGGGCTTAGCTTACCTTTCTTACCAAATCGCATCACCCCTTTCCATGGTGACACTTTAAGTAGGACTTTGTCACCTACTTCAAAGTGAAAATCCTTACGACTTGGATCCGCGTAACTCTTCTGCCTATTCCGGGCAGCTTGGAGGTTGTTACGAATCTGGACAATCTTGTCCGTCGTTTCGAACACGATTTCCGGTCCTGATAACTGGACTTCTCCCACTTCCGCCCAACAAACTGGCGATCTACATTTTCTACCGTATAATGCCTCAAAAGGCGCAGCCTTTATGCTGGTATGGTAGCTATTGTTGTAGGAGAATTCGATCAAGGGTAGGTTCTTATCCCAGCTACCTCCCAATTCGATCGCACATGCACGTAGCATGTCTTCCAACGTTTGAATAGTACGCTCACTCTGACCGTCTGTCTGTGGATGGTAAGCCGTACTAAAGTTCAAACGTGTGCCCAAAGATTGTTGGAAGCTTTTCCAAAAGTGCGACGTGTACCTAGTATCTCGGTCAGAGATAATAGCTACAGGTATGCCATGTAAAGCTACAATCTTATCAACGTACAGTTGGGCTAGCATATCGGAGCTGTAGGTCTCCTTAATGGGTAGGAAATGTGCTGACTTAGTCAGTCGGTCGACTATCACCCAGATGGTGTCATTTCCTCTCCTCGTCTTGGGTAACTTGGTGATAAAATCCATAGTTACCATTTCCCACTTCCAAGTAGGAAGTTCAGGTTGTTGTAGTAAACCTGACGGTTTTTGATGTTCTGCTTTGACTTGCGCACACGTCAAGCATTTAGCTACATGGGTAGCTACAGACTTCTTCAAGCCTATCCACCAATAATTTGCTCTAAGATCATGGTACATTTTGTCAGCTCCAGGATGAACGGAGTATTTGGAACTATGGGCTTCCTGGAGGATAACATCACGAAGTCCTCCATAAACTGGAACCCATATACGTCCATTCAATCTAAGAATTCCATCCTTACTAAGAGATAACTGCTCCTCAGTTACTCCTAGCTTTTCGTTAGGATAATTAGCTTCCAACACAGCTTCTTTCTGTGCAGCTAACAACCTTTCTATCAAGCTGTTCTTTAATTCCATGCTCTTGGCATTGATTCGGATGGGTTTCACCCTTTCTTTCCGACTCAAGGCATCGGCGACTACATTTGCCTTGCCGGGATGGTATCTTATTTCACAATCGTAATCATTAAGAGTTTCCATCCAACGGCGTTGCCTCATGTTCAAGTCCTTCTGGTTGAACAGATGTTGAAGGCTCTTGTGATCAGAATAGATCACACATTTGATTCCATATAAGTAGTGCCTCCACAGTTTTAGTGCGAATACAACGGCACCCAACTCCAAGTCGTGGGTGGTGTAATTCTTTTCGTGCACCTTTAACTGTCTTGAAGCATAGGCAATGACTTTGCCTTTTTGCATAAGCACACATCCCATCCCGGTGTGTGATGCATCACAATAAACTACAAACTCCTCTATTCCATCAGGCAATGTCAACACTGGAGCATTGCTCAACTTTTGTTTCAGAATATCAAAGGATTCCTGCTGCTTAGGACCCCAGTCAAACTTAATCTTCTTACGTGTCAGCGAAGTCAGGGGTGCAGCAATCCTTGAGAAGTTTTCTATGAATCGCCTATAGTATCCTGCCAAACCTAGGAAGCTACGAATTTCTGTAGGCGTCTTTGGCTCATGCCAATTCATGACAGCTTCAACTTTAGCGGGATCTACTTGAATGCCCTGCTCACTAACGACATGTCCAAGAAATTGGACTGCTCGAAGCCAAAATTCACACTTTGAGAACTTGGCATAGAGTTTCTCTTTATGAAGTAGTTCCAAAATACAGTGAAGATGCTTCTCGTGGTCAGCTTGGTTCTTTGAGTAGATGAGGATATCATCGATGAAAACGATGACAAATTTATCCATGTAAGGCTTACAGACGCGATTCATGAGATCCATGAATGCGGCTGGTGCATTTGTGAGCCCAAAAGGCATCACTAGGAACTCGTAGTGGCCATAACGAGTCCTAAATGCTGTCTTGTGCACATCTTCATCTCTAACCTTCAATTGATGGTAGCCTGACCTCAAGTCAATCTTTGAGAAGAAACTTGCCCCTTGAAGTTGATCGAACAGATCGTCGATTCTGGGCAAAGGATACCTATTCTTGATAGTAACCTTGTTAAGCTCGCGGTAGTCGATGCACAGACGCATCGATCCATCCTTCTTCTTGACAAATAACACTGGTGCTCCCCAAGGAGACGAGCTAGGTTTTATGAAACCTTTGGCTAGAAGATCATCTAGCTGCGTCCTCAGTTCTTTCATCTCTGTTGGTGCCAACCTATAAGGCGCCCTTGCAACTGGTGCTGATCCAGGAATAATGTCAATCCTGAATTCCACTTGCCTATCTGGTGGCAAACCAGGTAGTTCTTCAGGAAATACTTCGGGGTATTCAGAAATGACTGGGATATCTCCAATCTTGGGTTTCGGTTCATCAATAATCACCTGTGCCATGTAGATGACACAGCCCTTCTTTAAACACTTTGAGTCTTTGAGTATTGACATCTTCTCGGGCAGCCCATACTGGGTATCTCCCTGGATAGTAAGTGATTCACCAGACGAAGTCTTGATTATCACTTGTTTCTTATTGCAAATAATCTGGGCCTGGTTATGTGATAACCAGTCCATACCCAAAACTATGTCGAAACCGGCTAGTTTTAAAGGAAGTAGAGACAAAGGAAAAGAGTGATTCCTAATGGATATGAAACATCCATCTAATAAGGTTGAAGCGGTTTCTATTGTGCCATCGGCTAGTTCCACCTCATACTTCACACTTAAAATTTTAACAGGTAGTTTTAACAATTCACAAAACTTACTATCTACAAACGACTTATCAGCGCCTGAATCAAATAACACTCTCGCGTAAACATCATTTACGAGAAAGGTACCTGTTATCACGTTGTCGTCCTTGACGGCTTCCTTTGCATCCATTCTGAAGACCCTTGCATTGGTCTTCCTAGCCTCTTCCGGCTTCTTGGCATACTTTGGGCAATTGCTCTTGATGTGCCCTTTTTCATTGCAACCATAGCAAGTTGCATCCTTTATTTTCTTGCAATCCACGGTTTTGTGTTCCCTGGATTTGCATAAACCACAAGCAAAAGGCTTCGATTGTGATTGAGAGTTGGATTCAAACCTGCACTTGCCAAAGTGCTGCCTCTTGCAGATTTTACATTTGGGTTTTTCACCCGACTGCTGGCCATCCTTTCTAAAACCTGACCCTTTCTTCTGGTCATTGTTTCCTTTCTGCTTCTTATCTGAACGACGTGGGTTGTCATCCTCACGCTTCCTCTTTTCGGTGTCACTTTTCCTCTGTGACCTTTGCCTAACAGCATCCAAGGTAAGGGACAATGAAATGTCCGTTACTGACCGAAAAGTAGTTGGTCTCGAGGCTTTCACATTCGCCTTAATCTCCGGTTCCAACCCTCCAATGAAACGAGCTATACGTTTAGGCTCCGGAGTTACCAAGTAAGGAACTAACCTCGACAAAGTGTTGAAACTGGTTAGGTAGGCCTGACAGTCAAGGTTCTTCATGACCAGCGCCAGGAAGTCAGATTCAATTCTCTCAACCTCATGTTGAGGGCAGAAATTTTCTTTGATTTGTGCCATGAACTGCTCCCAGGTCATGTTGTATAATGGAACCTTTCCTGTAGCCTGGATCAATGATCTCCACCAGGCTAGGGCTTCTCCTTTGAACGACTGTGAGACAAACTTCACAATATCCCTTTCATGGCAACCACTAATATCCACCACAGTATCCATTTCATCCATCCACGTCATGCAATCCACAGCTCCTTTTTCCCCATTGAAGTCTCTGGGTTTGCACGACACAAAGTATTTATAGGTGCACCCCCTATTACGGGGTCCTTGATCCAGAATGACCCTCTGGGATGGAACACTCCTTCGGTTTGACGAGTGGTGAGAATTACTGTTGTGGGCAGTGTGGGTCCTGGAAGGTGTTCTAGTGTGTGATGCAGAATGGGTCCTCGTATGGGTACCACTTGATCCATGGTTTTGTCTATTCATGGCTCTATTAACCGCATTGTTTATCATAGCTTGCAGCTCTGCACCTGCTACGTTCACATGGGCATTATCAGGCACTATTCCTGGGTGACTGTTGACCTCGTTTGAGTCTGCCATGTATTTTGAACTGTAACATATTGACAATAATTTATTGGTGAGTTTATTATAGAATTGTCTTTTATGGCAATTTTTTTTTTTATTAACCGCGGTAAACATAGACCATATATGGTTAATTTATTTCTCACATTTATTTAGGATTTCTAAAATAATTTATCCTAATTATAAAACAATAACAGTTTTATTAGCACATAAGGCCTAGTCACAGGGACAATTTAAATTATAAGCTATGAATTCAGAGAATCAAGGCTTTTTAAGGTTTGAACCAAGTTCATTACCTTTTTCAGACAGGGTCACAGACTATTACTGTCTTTTGTCTCATATGAAAATGAGAAGGGCCCGTAGGCATTATATTACCACGTATGGTTAAAATATGATCATCTTAATTGATGATGTAAACCTAGGATTCAGAGATCATTAAACTAGGTTAGGAATCTTTTAAAGAATTCCTTTATAATATGACGTATGTGATTTTAACGAATCACTTCTGTCAGGAGTGTTAACATGTTTTAAGATGTTAACAGGAAATTGAATCTTTTAGACAGGTCTTACCATTTTGGCCCGGTCTTATATTTGACACGTGGCTAGGTTTCACACTTCTAAGATCCTTAATTAATTAATTTCATAGGCAGATTAATTTAAAAGGAATGATTTTAATTTATTTCATTTTATACATTATATATGCACATATGGCAATTATGAAATTTATAAAACAAACATTCCATTAATCTATTATACTATTACACACAGCCCTAAACGGGTCTTTTACTAATAATAACTTACCCACGCAGGGGTTTAAACCAGTACATGCCCACGCAGGGGTCTTACAGAAAGATGTGCCCACGCAGGGGCTAAAATAGAAACAAGTCCTCTTATGGGACTAAGTACAAAAGGTAGATGTCCACGCAGGGACTACATACACATACAAATAATAAATGTCCACGTAGGGACTTGATTTTTAAAGTAGACCTACACACATAAAGGATTTACTGATCCTTCTTGCTCTTTCCCTTGATTAAGTTCGTCAAGGTCTTGAACATACCCTGGTTACGCCTTCGGTCTTCCCGTGCCTCATGCCGCACCTCCCTAATACTTTGTAGGATCTCCTGATGCTGAGGTGGCGACATCTGAAGAGACGGCGGGGGTTGTTGGTAGTACGGGGGTTGTGTAGGCATCTGGTACCCCTGTGATGGGTAGCCTACTCCCCAAGGAGCTCCATACGGTCCTTCCGGGTTAAGGGCGTAGTAATTAGACGCTACCAAATACGGGTCGGCTTCAGCGTAACCGAGGTTAGTGTGAGTTGGTGGATCAAACGGGTTGTACATCGAAGGACCCGTGTATGCCGGTATCTGGTTATCAAGCCCTATAGGTGGCGGTTGCTGCACGGCGGGGTTTGATGGTCCACCCATTTGTTGATCTTCTGGAAGCGGCTGATAATTTCTGCCACTTGATTGTAGAGGAGAGCTGAAATGAAACTCCTCTGTTCGTGTGGACATCCGGGCTCCGGATCTCCTATGTCTTCGCGGCTGTGGAGGCGCCGGCTGAACTGGTGGCGGTGGAGGCGGTGGCGTAACTGCCTCAAACTGGTGATTCCCAGAGGAATCTTGATGATGCTGCTGATGCTGCTCATGCGGCGAAGAATAGTGAGGTTGTGGCTGCTCATGTGGCGACGAATGGTGAGAGGGTGTGTAATACCACTCGTGCCGAGTGAAGATAGCCTGGAAGTTATCTGGACCATTATAGGGTGGTCCTTGGTAAATGGAACTATCCGAGACCTCTATTGGGTGGTTGGGAGTTCCTGATGCGGGCATTTCGGGGTCGTCTTCCTCATCCATATCGTTTCCTCCTGAAAAATGGTCCTCCGGCCCCAATGGGTTAAAACCCACTGGTTCTGGTAGATAATCCGCCGGGTTGAACTGGCCTTGAAAGATTGGAGTGGGGTCTCCAAAAGGACGGTGCGACATAGATCGCTGTAACGGTATGTGTGAATGGTGAGGGTCTCTAGGCTCATTTTCCGAATGTGGCCCGTATGAGTCTTGAGCGGGAGTTGTAGAGCTGTTTGAAACCGACCGTCTTGCCGGTTGAAATAGACCTCTCTGGTTCCGTCGAGTACCGTCACTCTCGGCGGGGATAGGAGCTCGTGTATTGGATGGCCCAGCTTCATGGTCGTTGGGGGCGGTGGTCGGCCCCTTTCCTCCTCGTCCTCGCATAGGTAAAAATCTTGGAGGCATTTTCTTGGTTATACCTGTCAACAAAACATAAGATAACAAATAACAAAATATAAAGTTTTAAAGAACAAAACAAAAACCGAATAGGGTGGAATTTGTCTTATGTTATAAGTCTAGACTCGAAAGTTTTAAATATGTGCAATTGTGTAACTGAGATTAAACACAAAAGGCTAGTGTTTAATTCACTCAGAGTTGGCTCTGATACCAACCTGTCACACCCCGGATTTCCACGTGTCACCGGTGGGCCCGGTGGGGGAGTATCGTGACGTGGTTGGCAACATAATAGTCAAACAACACAATATTTAAATGCACAGCGGAAGCAATATATAGATTTAATTCAACCAAACGATATTGTAATATGAAGTATCACAAATAGTCGAATATAATCCACAGGTAGATCAAATAAAATAAACAGGAAACAAATGTTCAACAGATATGACATCCAAGCTGGCGAGACTTAATGTGGATGCTAGGAGACAAGCCAGCCTATTTCGAGTAGTACCTGCACTCAATCTTTTTAAGAAAATACGTCAGTTTACACTGGTAAATACAATCAACCGACTCATTTTGAAAAGAGTTTAAGAAATGCATTTAAGGCACAAGGCACAAATATTTTATAACTTGGGATAATTATTTAATATATAAACTTGTAAAGGATTTACATGTTTCTTATGCGTTCAGTAGCCCGGATCGAGCCGGGTTAAAGATCAATTAACACACCACTTAAATTATGAGACACTACAGGTGTACGCCTACACCAGAGTGCTAAGGTCGTGGCCATTTCGTAAAATGATGCCAGGGATATCCGGGACACGGTCATTAACCCCCCAAAGGCTTTAAGCAACAAAACAATTTAAACGGAGACATCTCAATAATTTAACCATAATAAGATTAAATATTCAACGCCCGACCAAGCGGTATTTTATATACCTTACCCAAGCCCGTATAGGGAAATAAGTTAAAAGTATTTACCTGAGCAAGTATAGTTCAAAATCAGCGAGTGCGGTATCTTTTACTGGTTCTCCTAATCTGGAACGAAGGTTTATAATAACCTATTAGAATACTAACGGATCTTTAATTAAGCTTAAGCTTAGACCGGTTAGTTTTAAGGATACGGTTCGTACGCACGATTAAGCGAAGACCGGATAGAATGTGATTTAGACCCGACAAGTTTGAAGACTTGTTTAATATGGGTATAAGATACACATTCTGGATTTTGAGAATAAACCGATAAGGTTTGACCCGTTTCGGCTAATTTATGTAAACTAGTTACATAAACCGAACCGAACGCGCATAATGCATAACGGGTAACCGAAAGGGTCGCGAACAGGTTTCCTAAGTTAATACGCTTTAAATATGTGGTGATATCATTATGATATCTTCCATAATGCCCATAACGAGTTAAATCCCTAAATACGCCCCGTAGGGGTATTTTGGTCATTTTAAGGGTTATAAAAGAGATTTATAATACCTCTGAGATACGGGTCTGATTTAATCAGAAAAATATCTTAACTTAACAGGTTATGTCTAATGGTATTAAGTCTTACGTGGCAAAATGGTTTTAATACTAAACTACGCGTTTAATACGCGTATAAAGTCGTTTTAAGCGACGTACGGGTTAAAATACCAATCTGAGTTTTCTAATCAGCAAAACGGGTTCAAAATACTATATTTATTATTTTAAATCAGTGGCAATTGGATTGGTATCAATCGGATTCGTAAAACTCGTTTTATGGCCTAAAAGGGCATATTCGGTGTTAACCGAATCAATGCGATAAGTCTAGCTTAAGACCAGCTTAAAAATAATTAAAAATCTTCAAAAATCCTAAGATATTATTTAACATCAGCGGGTAAAAGTTTTGGTACCGAAATTCGGGTTTAGATAGGCTATGCGCTAATCGCGCCGTTTAATTAATAAAAAGCTTATTATTTACGCAAATGCGCATATCTCCTAATCTAGACCTCCGCTTGACGTGAAAATTTACGTACATGCTAAATAATCAGTAACTAAGATTATTGTATTTCCACATTTTCAAAATACTCGTTATAAGGTCATAAGGGCGTTATGGTCCACTTTAAGCGATTAACGGAAACGTGTGCATGCAACGGATAATCAACGAAACAAGTATAGAGACTTATACTAACATGCAACCCAATCCTAATGAGACTTTAAGGTATGTCTAATATCAACTAAAACGGGTCAGAACCGAAGTCAACGCAAAAGTCAAGGTTTTGCGCCTTTCGGTTCCGAACCGGGTTTAAATAGAAATTTGTCGAGTCGGGCAAGCGCAAACAAGTTTTTATACTTATTACCAAGTTATATTAAGGTTAGAACAAGTTACACGCCTTACGGATTGCATTTCATGCATTAAATCATAAATGTCAATTCTGTTGACTTTTTCGGTCAACGTTTGACCCGACAAACGACCTAGTTAGGTCTGGAATTGGTACTTGCCCTTATAAGGGTTTAATACCCATATAATTACCTATCTAATGGTACTTTTAATTCGGGTTACGACTGAGCTATCGTTAACTAAACCCGAAGTCAACCGTTTAATACGATATGTTGACTTTTAAGCTAAAAACTAAACTAGAATTAATTTAGAAGGGATTAGAGACTTACTAGATGATTAGTGGATGACTAGGAAGGCTCTTGATCAGTTGCAAGCTCTCCAATAATCAGAATGCTTGGAAAATGATTTGTGAATAAGTTGGTGAATGAAAGGGTCTTTATATACAAGTTTCATGCACCATAAGCAAGTGACAACCAAGTCTAGGGCCTTCCATAACTGATCAACACATGTTAGTAGCATGTAGGGGTGTCTAAGGTTCATGCATGTGCAAGAGAAAACCGGCTTAAAGGGTTACAATCGCGAAAGACAGGCAACAGCCCGTTTTTCTGATTCTGGGCAACCCCTGCGCATCGTAGGGGTATATTTGCTACGATGCGCAGGCCTTATACAGGGGCTGTTTGCTTGTTTCTTCATTTGTTCGAAAAGGCAGCCCACATGTGCGACTTGTTGACTTCATTTTATCAATAGGGGACCTCCAATAAGTGTCTAATACTGTAACATACCCTACCATCATCCATTATTTCACTTGATTACATATACAAGACCCGTAAATGACGGTTTATCGTTCATTTCAACATGGGATCACATCATGCATTTGAATTTTCCTTTAAAGGCAATAATTCCCTGAATTGAGGGTACATAGATGTGTAATTTAATATATCGGGTATTGGGATTTATAATTGAGGTGTTCAGAGGTAATAATTTAACATGACGCCACTTTAAATCCTACCGAAAACATCTTTATTATATCCGGGTTTCCAACGCGTTTTGTCTTACATGACACGTGTCATTTTATTATTAACCCAAAATTTGCGAGGTGTTACAGTGTAGCGAGCCCACACCCATGAGGCCGGGGCGGCCTATAGTGGTGACTGTGTCTTACAGCCGGAAGCCCGGTGCAACTCGGCTAGGTTTGAGTTTTCCTGTATTCACTTCACACATACCAGTGGCTTTGCAACCCATTGGTGATCTCTTTTTCCTTATTGCTACATACCAGGGATTTTCATACGGACATATTTCAAAGGTTTATACATACTCACATACACATGAACTCGCTCAACTTTTGTTGATTTTTCAACTACATGTATTTCAGGGAATTAAAAGGTATCTGGCAAGTGTCTGCATATGTGTCAAGTTGCGTTCGAATAAAGGATGTTATCCATGGTAGTTGGGAGTTTAGGGGATGTATTCCTTACCTGGACGGAATACATGTTTCTAAACTCAGGGTTTTATTTTAAGTCTTTGTGGAGTCTTATGAACTCGGTTAAACATTTTCATGGTTTGTAATATATTTTGGTAACAACATTTTCAAGACAAGCATGTTATGGTATTCTCTAAACTATATGAATGGATGAACATAATGTGTTTTTATCATATAGCATTGTTATGATTGTTGCTATGGTATTAAGAAGTCACACCAAATAAACCCACGCTTCCGCAAAAGCCAGGGTGTGACAGTTTTTTGGGGCGTTACAATTACCGATGGTTAGCTATGTTATAGCTCAGGCCGTCTAGTGCCAATGAATTACTGACGAACACCAAGGCATGAGTCTTCTTGTCTCGTAGTTTTTTTTTCGTGCGTGTGTGTGTTTGGGGGGGTTGTTTACAACGTCATTAATCCGTTGCTACTATTAGGATAACATTTTTATAGGATCATTGCTTGACTTATTATAAGGCCCTAAATCCGAGAGGCCTCACAGTTGGGTTTAAGCATCAAAACATAGTTCTTAAACTGATAAATGTCACATGGTAGCAACGGAAAACATCGAAATGCCAAATACATCAACTTACAAAAGTTTAAAACAAAACATTGAAACATCATAAAAAATCATCTGAGGTTCACATATGCCATTCTTTATCGTAGGATAACATTCATTCCATGCCACATGATTTCCTAGCATGCCTATGTACCTATTTAACCTGACACACATGCTAAAAGTCAGCTATGCCGAGTGAGTTCTAGTTGAGGTTGAAAACATCAAGATATCATTTTATATAAAATGTATAAAAATCCGATCGGACGGCAGTCCGTTTGGTGACTTTCTCGTTTTGAAATTTGTTAAGTTTGAAAGTTTTGCGGTTTGATCGAGACGGACGGGAACCACCCCATTCTGACCAGCTAACTGTTCTTGACGGTTGTTCATGTTCAACCCGTGAATCGGTCGTCTCTTCCGATGAACTCCATTCTCAGTCCAACCCTACGGTATAGAGCGAGTAGAAAGCCCGAACGAGTTCTGATTCTATCGGTTTTTGAGCTAGAGAGTGTAAAAGAGTTGAAAGAAAGTTATGAAAACATTTTTCAATCCTTTTACTCTTAGATTTAGAATGAAATCAGAGTTAAAACATGTGGAAATCTCTTAGATATGAGTTGTTCTTGGTGGAATGATGTCACACTTTGAAGTTCCTAAGAACCCCATGATGGCATCATCCTAGAACACCTCAAATCGGACAGATTTCATGGTTAAAAGTGAAGATTCAAAGGTGAAAATGATGAAGAAGTGTGTGAAGATCATAGAAGTTGTTGGTGCATGCGTCTGTCGACTTCGTCTTGTATCGAGTCTTGTTTGTATTTAGATAGATCAGGGCACGTTATACGAGAAAAATGTCAAATATAGGGTGATTGGTAGTTTCAAATGAAATTAGAATATGTAATTCCGTTTGAAAGTGTCAAGGCAAGTTCAAACGAAATTACATGTCTAATTCCGTTTGAAGCCTAATTCCGCTTGAAACATAATTCCGTTTGAAGCCGGTTCAAGCGAAATTAGAATACTATATATAGGGGTGTCTTGATTTCATTTGTAACTTTCCGGTTTGAGCAACGAAGTGCTGCTGAAGTGTCGTCTCGCTGTAATTTGTTATCAAATCAATCAAATCGACAGTTAAAGTGTATTTCTAGCTAAATTGAACTCAATACGTCTGTTTCCGCCTTTCGTATTGAGAAAAACTCTTCTGATTGACTCGTTCGGGTCTGAAAACGATCCTACAAGTGGTATCAGAGCTCAAAGAAGAGTTCTTACCAATTCAGCTGAAAATTCTGTTTTCTACACCTTCTTTTTCAAAATCTACAATTTTTCACAGTCAAAATGTCTTGATTTTCACACATCTTACTCGGATTTGTGTTTTAACAAATCCTTGAGAAATTTTGACATTAATTCGATCTAAAACTGATAAAATTGGTAATTCCGTTTCAAAATCAGCGCGAGAATGATGACATCAGCAGCATTTCAAACGAAATTCGAGCTTAATTCCGCTTGAAACCGGTATTTCATTTGAAAGTTCATACGGAATTAGCTAATTCCGCTTCAGTTGGGTAATTCCGTTTCAGTGATTCCGTTTGAACCAAGTGATTCCGCTTCATTTTGGTATTCCGTTTGAGCAATTCAAACTAGATTAGGAATTCCGTTTGAAAGTGTGTTACCTCAAACGAAATTAGGGTAATTTCGTTTCATAGTTAATCTCGTTTGAACTGTGTAATTTCGTTTGAAATGGACTGTTTTGTGAACTTTGAAAAACCGAATCATGGAAGAGGAATTTTTCAACGCATTTGCTACTCCAGTTACCCCGATTACTATTGCACAGAACACAATGTTGGAAAATGAAACGGGGGCTATGCAAAAACCGCCTAAGCTCATGAACATTGAGGAATATAAAGGTTGGGAAGGACGTTTAGAAAACTGGGTTCAAGCAAATTATTTGGATGCTTGGGAATGTGTTGAAACGAAATATATTAGACCGATGAATGATGATGAGGAGGTTATTACAATTAAAGATTTAAGTGCCGAAGATAGAAAGAAATACAAAGATGAAAAAATGATGTTAAGTCTACTACAACAAGCTGTGAAGGAAGATATTTTGGTTTTATTGCAACACAATGGAACTTCGTATTCAATATGGAAAGCATTAAGATCGAAGTTTGTTGGAAGCCAAGAGATGGTCAAGAACAAAAAATCACTTTTGAAGAAAGAATTTGATCTATTTCGTGGTTTGAGAACTGAGAGCACCAAGCAGATCATTGAAAGATACTGCAATTTGCTAGCAAACATGAAGAGGTTGAGCATCGATAAAGATAATGAGGAGTTGCTTGAAAAGCTAGCTGATGCATTGCCACACGAGACTTGGGGCACATATCTCATGATGTTAAGAAACAAGAAAGGGTTTAGCAGTTTGACACTGAGCAAGTTTATTAAAAAGATTGAGGCTCAGGAGATGGAACAGATAAAGGTTTTAAGAATGAAAGATTTTGATGGTGAACAAGACATTGGGCTTTATTACAAAGCAGGGTTGAATGACAAAACTACCAACATGTCACCGAAGGTTGAGACAGCATTCAATGCAAAGAGTTCATCTGGAAGTTCTTCTAAAGGATCAAACAGCAACACAAGTTTTTCATCATATCCATCTTTTGATTCGAACATTTCAGCAATCAAGAATGGCAAGAAGCTACAATGCAACATTGTATTGAATCTTGAAAATGATCATGATTATTCTGAAGAAGTTGCAAAAAGCCATATGTCTTTGTTGGGGACTGTTTTGGAATCTTATGGAAGTTTTGTAGCAGGAAGGATCGGGAATCCAATGTTGACAAAAGAGGATTACGATCAAATAGATGCTGAAGAGATGGAATTGATGGATATAAAATGGTGTATGGCTAGTGTGTTGAGACGAGCTGAGAAATTCAAACAGATCATAGGAAGAGATGATTTTCGTGATGCATGTGTTTCTAATTTGGGTTTTGATAAATCTAAAGTCACTTGTTTTCGTTGCAGGGAAAAAGGACACTTCAAGAGAGAGTGCAAAAATCGCGAAGCAAGTGGAGCTCAAAATCCGTTCAACAACAACAATGACTACTATCAGAAATCGATTTATCATCAAGTTGCTCAACAACCATATCAACAACAACTACAAACTGCTCATGGGAGAAAGGAGATTGAAGAATCATCTAAGAAAGCATGTTTGGGGAATCAAGAAAACTTCAGCTGGGACAAATATATTTCAGCCGACAACAAAGCATGCCTAATCAATCAAGATGATGAAAAATTGCCAGAAGGCTTTAGCTGGGCAAATTTCAATTGGGATGATTATGATCCAAACAAAACTTCAAATCACAAAGTTTTTGTTGCTCGAATTGAAGAAGATAGTGATGATGATCGTGAGTATTATGCAAAACGAATGGCAGATCATTTGAAAATAATGGCATAAAGTGATAGTGAAGATGAAAAAGCTAAAAAGAAAAAGAAAAGGGTCAAAACACCAGTCAGCAGTGATGATGAGGAAGTTCCTGTGATAAGGAAAAAGGTAAAGGAAGTTCCAAAGTTCAAAATTGATGAAGAAGTTGATGCAAGAAAGATTCCTGTGAATTGTGAAACCTGTGAGATCATGAAAAAGAAAAACAGGGAATTGATTAACAACATGAACAGGTTGAAGGAATCATACGATGTTCTGAACAAAGCCATGAATCAATACAATCAATCAAGTGAAGAACAAGCAATAGCCATGAAAACACTTCAAGGAGCTTTTATGACAAAGCAGAAAGTGGTGAACAATTACATTGAGAAATGTGTTGTGCTATGTCACACCCCGACCACGTAGAACATACAAAACGTGGCGGAAATGTCGAGGAGTGTTGTAACAGAATTAATGTTTCAAATCCATGGCAATTGAAGTTTCGTTTTATTAATCAAAGGTGTTACAATGTCTTAATAAACAAGGAAGTACAACATAATTAACTAGTCTTGTCTCGTTTTAAGTCACTAAGGCACAGGTCCGCCTAAGTATGTCTTGATAAGTCCTATGCTTCATCTCCTGAAAACACATGTGAAAATAGGTACGTCAGCATAAAAATGCCGGTGAGATACATAGGTTTTGTGAAAATAGAATTCATGACTTATGTTTGAGAAAATGTTTAGTCATGAACCTTGTAATTTGCTTTGTCTTGTAAATCATTTGAAAAACAATAAGTTCAGATGATATGTATAAATAAGTGAAATAATGTATGGTTAAATGAATAACCATTTAAGATGAGTTTGTATAAGATAAGTTGTTTGTAACACAATGTCTTGTGAAAAGTATGTTATTTGTATAAAATGTTCTATGTATCAAACTGAAATGATTCAAATAACGCTACGACATGTAATGCCATACAAACACTTATATATAGGAAGTACCAGCGGCGTATCCACCATGTTTGTATCATATTACACACGCATCGTTACTTAATCACTTAATCAAACCAAACCACCAATATAGAATGTCTATGTTTAACAATTGTAGAAATGTTTATGTATGGTAAGTAATGTAAAGTTAAACGAATAACCTTATAGTAGCATATCAAAAGTATACTTTGGATTTGTAAGTAACATATTAAACTATGTTTTGGTTTCATAAGTAACATATCAAAATATGCTTTGGATGTGATGAATAACATATTAAACTATGTTTTTGGTTTAGTAAGTAACATATCAAAATATGCTTTGGATGATTAATAAAATAAATATGTTGGTTTTGAACAATACCACACATGAGAGTATATCAACCTATACTTTAATAGTGTGATTTAAGAATTCATTCAGACCTGGTGCATCAAAATACACCTTTGAGACTATAAGGATACCACAAAGGCAATCCCTATTTGGATGGAGCAACAAATTGGTTTCAGACATTCCATGCCAACAGGAATGGGGTGTCAAATCCTATAGCGCTATATCATACTAACAATCGGTCTGGTGAACAAAATAAGTACAATTCAACCATTTATTTTATGTTTTTAGAGAAATCAGTGTTTAAAACCATAGATAGTCATTTAGTTTGTCAAAAGATAAGTAATAACTTGTATGATCAAATGTCAAAATGTAAGTATGTGATGAAATCAGCTGTACTTAGTAATGCACACAATGGACACACGTAGCATGAAATGTAATGTAAAATGATGTACCAAGTATGCTAAGTTAACATACGAAGCAGAAAAGTCATGTAAATCAATGTACTAATAGTGTACTAATGAACATAACCAGTATATGATGTGAAAACAGGAAAGCACGAAAGTAACAAGTAGGCACATGTGTTTCACCCCAAAACAATTTGGAAAACAGTAAAAGAGGGGTTCTATGTACTCACTTGAGATTGCTCAGTTGTCTAAAGATGACCACCAAGTAATGCTAGAGATCACGGAATCAAACGGCACCTAATATAGGTAACTATGTTAATAAACCGGACCTAAATCGGAAGACTGAGTAGCATTAGGGTTTGTAAACCAAATGAGTGTAGGAACTCATATGATATGGTTTAACAAAGCCTACATACTAAATGAAACTTAACCTAAGTCTTATCGACCCATTACGACCCGTTTAGGAAGCTTATGCTACTTTAACGCGTCGTTCGCGTAAAACGCGTTCGGAACGCCTAACCAGCCCTATGACAAGTGTTATATGCCTAAACATGTTACATAATCAGTTATGTGGCAAAAGTTTAGGTTACATATGCTAAATTACCAATTATGCATGAAAAGGGTATTCTGGTAATTTACCTAAGGCATATAAACTACCTATCATACAACTACTTAAACGATGTGACCATAAGGTATAACCTCGGAAGGTTATTCCCTACCTACTATGGTCACCTAATGTATTTGGTCCGATCCTAATGATCGACCAAATGGGTCGAGTTCGAAGGTATAGGCGATTTATTAGATCGCCTACCCTACGACCCTAGACAACGTGGTAATCAGTGGGCATAGTCCCAAGGGACTATGACCAACGTGATTACACTCACGTTGCGAAGTTCAAACGAACTTCGCATTGACCATTACTGGTCAACGCTGAAAGTCAAACAAAGTTTGACTTTCTGACTCGAAAAGCAGTAAAATAAGGAAAAGAACGAAAGAATACTTACGAAGGGTCCCCGAATGCTAAACTTGATTCGAAAATCTCAGGTATGAAACAAATGTTTCAACTTAGAGTTTCTCAATTCAAGTTTCTAGTGATTATGAACAAAGGGGGGTGGGGTATTTATAGTTTTCGTTGAACCGTTAAGATCGTTTCATGGAAAACGTGTCTTAATCCAAGCCGTACAAGTGTTGCAAAGTTGTGGTGGTTACATATGATGTTTATCAGCTGAAATGTCAAGTTGCAAGCTTGTGGTTGTGGTTAAAACAGCTGGATCGTGCTGACTGTTTGTTTTAATCTGATCAGACAGGCGGACGCGGCCCGCGTGAGAAAGATCAGAAACTGAGGCGGGCCGCCTGACAGTTGCAGACCAGAAATTACATTTTTGGTCCCTGTTGTGTATTCAGCCCATTTCCGGCACTTCTAAGGCCCGTTAACCCCATTTCAAAGCTCTAAAATGAAGTTAAAGTATAGGGAACTTAAAATGTGCTCAAAAATATCTCGGATGTCGGTTCGTTTAACCGTACGGTTGCGATGTTCGGTTAATTACGACGGAATGCGCATAAGCGCGAAAAACGATCCATATGACGCGACGAATGGATTTTTGGCAATCCAAACACTAAAGCATAATATAGTCATGCTTACATAAATTTTTGGATGTCCGGATGTATTCAGAACGTAAGTTATGCGTAAAAATGCAAACTTGTGCACTTTTTGACGCTTTTAGTCCCTGAGTGACACAAAAGTTTATTTTAGCATACCGAACACCTCAAAGCCTATTTCTAAGCTATGTAAAGGATATTTATGGTATGTTTAACTTATGGTCATGTTCCGGAATGTCTGTTACAGTTCAAATTTGGCATACTTTCGCAGTTTGTCAACTTTAGTCCCTGTAAGCGATTTAACTTGATTTTGCCATACCAAAGCCTTCAAAACTTATTTCTAAGTTATGTAAAGGTTATTTAAGGTATGTTAAGTCTATTTCACTATTCCAGAGTGTTTGTTGCATTAAACTGGTTATATTTACGCATCAGTGCGTGTATAACCTTCCAGAAAGTGATTTAGAGCTTGAAATTGAACTAGAGTTGATATGTGCAAATGGTACACATATATTTAACAAATCCCAAGTATGAAATACAATATTTCATTGGTTTGGCATTTGTCTGATGGTTGAAATGACACAGGTGTTACATGCTAGAACAAAAACTGGAAACACAAAGAATTGAAACTGAAAGATTTAATCGTTTGTTAAAAAGTTACTCATGTACTTCTTATGTCATTGACATGATTTATTCAACTGTTGAAGGCATGAAGGCATTTGAGGATGATGAAGTAACTAAAGAACAGAAAGTTTCTAAAGAAAAAACTCCTGAAAAGAATAAAGAAAAGAAGAAGGATACTAAAGTGAATGATTCTGGTAAGAAACAAGGTTTTAGTTACAACAAGTGTCCACCCCCGCTTGAAAATGGATATTCTCCTAAAAATCCAAATTCAAAAAGAGTCGAAAAGGCAACAAATTTACTGTGGGAGTCGGAGTCTTCAGTTAACTTGCCAGATAATATTGATGTCACGTTTACATCATCTGACACTGATCATGAGTCTGAGTTAATAAAGAAAGTGGTCGATCAGGTGTTGGATAAAGATGAATCCGAGGAGTCAAAGTCGGAGTCTACGTCAGAGTCAAAGTCTGAGTCCAGCACTCCGAGTCAAACCGTCAAACAGGACAAAAGGGTTTACAATAAAGAATTTCTTCTATCAAAATCTAATTTGAATGACGAAACATTCAAAGTTGCATATACATTGAATGATTCCGACAAATTATATTCTGATGAGGAATTTCCAATAAGAGGTGTTAAACCAGAAATGATAAAAAAGGTTTTCAAATTGACAGAAATTAATATTTCTGAAATAAAAGATGTAAATCTTAATGATAAATCTAAAAAGTACACCTCAAGAGTTCAACAAAGAGAAAACAAGAAAAAGGGTTACAGTTCTGGTTCTGGTTATCGAAAGAAACCAAACCATAACGGAAATTTTAAAAAGAAAGGTCTTGGATTTATTCCACCAGAAAATCATAAAAATGAAAAATATGTTCGAGATTTTAAATCAAAAATGATATTTGTTTTAGGTACATCTTTTGAAGAAGAGAAAGAAAATCTATTCAGAAATCAGTCGAACAGAGATTTTCTTGAGAAGAAGCAAGAAGAGATGAGGATTGCTGATCAGAAGAAAGAAACGAGAACCTGTTTCCAATGCAACACTGTTGGTCATATTGCCAAGAATTGTTCCAAGGCAAGACAATCAAAACAAGGAGTTTCTCGTAAACTGAAAGATAAAGAAGTTGTGTTTGAACCACCAATTAAGAGAACTAAACTATTCAAAAATTCAACTTTTGAGATTGGTGAATGTTCAAACAGGTTTTACAAGAAAAGGGCAAATTTTGACAACCAAAAATGGGTTGTTAAGAAATCAAAGGATAGTTCTAGCAATGATTCTGATTCGTCAAAATCAGAGGAGCTATTGTCTGGCGATGAATCTGATTCCACAAAATCAGATGAACCACAATTTGAGATTAAATGTGAGAATTCAGTTCCTCCAATGGATGATGTCAATTTTCCACCATTGAGGGCTGAGAATTTTAAATAAAAGGTTGGTAAAATTGAGATTTCAAATCAATTTTTCTCAGAAAAGAAAGAATTTGATATTGAAAAGGCCTTCAACCCCACAGTTCATAACATTTTTGGAAAAATGGTTGATAGGAAAGTCAAAGGGGTGAAAGCGTTTTATGAGAAGAAAACGAAGAAACCAGGTAAGGGTGTTTCATCCCAGGTTTGTGACTGGGATGGAACCTATTATGAACAGTAAAAATCTGGACTTGCCGGAGCTCCCTAGTTGGTAATTGTGGAGCATGAATCGGCATCATTCTTATATTGTTTGTTTGAAAAATTGAAAATTGTTCATTAGTATGACTTGCCGGAACTCCCAGGTTGGTAAGTGAGGAGTAGGTATCGGCATTTTTCTTACAAGTGATATTTAATTTTCAAGATTAAATCAGGGACATTAAATTGTACTTGATTTATCTTTCTTACAAGTGATTAAAAGAACAATGTGATGAACCCCTAACCTACGATAGTGGTTTTATAAATTCAACAAAACTAATTTTCTGGAAAAACCATTTGATTAAAACAAACTTAAGTGTTTTGAAATCAATGGGAAAATAGTTTGTTGTGAGGGGGAGTTCTGATTGTTTATGCCAAGTGGATGGCGATTTGAAGTGATTCGATATCAGTTGTCACTTTGTTTGTACAGTTTGTTTTTCAAATTTCTTTAAATGTGTTTGCATTTTAGGGGGAGTAAGAAATTTCAGAAAATCCAAAAACATTTGAAAATTTGAAAAAGTCAAAAACATGATAAAATGAAAAATGAGTTTTTGTGTAAAAAAAAAGGAAATGATAGTACATCAGTAGACGATCACAACATGCTAAATAATTGGAAAGTAAAAAGTGATAAACAGTCTCACTGATGATGTGTCAGTAGTTTGTACACAATTAGTAGATTGTGACGAGATATAAACCTAAATTTCAAACTTGCTTATATCGTGGGGAACATCTCTCGGATATATGGGTAACCCCCGAAATCTTGTTTGAAAGGTCCCTCTTTCTGAGATACTAGGTCTTTATGCTCAGTGATATCTGGGGTATTATCCCGGGACTTCTGATTTTACGAAAGCAATGGCCTAGTCTCCGGAGAATACTTTACGCTTGCTTGAAATATAGCCTACCCTCAGCATAAAAAATGATGAAACATTGAAAAATGCTAATCATGTGCTGTTGAAGAAAAGATCCTCTAAAGGGGACACACCAAAAGTCGAAGCCGTCATCTCTCTGCTGAACGGAAGTTCTGACCTGAGCTCTCACGGTCCTCGCAATATAACCCCTTACAGATATCATCTGTGGTATACTCACCTGTAAGACTGAATATTGGGATCTGGATACAGGAGTATATTCTGAGGTGGGACACGCGATTAAGTTTAAGTGCTTAAAACATTAATCTATCTCGAAACAGTTGAAATTTGTGTGAGAATTTAAGTGGACCAGTATACTGACAATCTAAGTGAATCGTTTAGAATTTAAAATGATTAAAGCTTAACGGTGTTGGTGATTTGTCTCAAAAACTGATATGATCCTCTTACACAAACTCACAAAAATATTGTCTGTATATATTTCTTTATTGCATTTCGTTAAATTCAAAATCCAAAAAGATTTTCAGTGTGTTTTAGCATAAATTTTTGAAAAATTCAAAAAGATTTTCGACGACTGATGTTGGAAAGCTGATTTTCAAAATTCCAAGTGCTAAACATGATGAACAAATGGTTTGGGAGAGTGTGTTTTTTGAAAAGAAAAATGTTATTTCTTCAAGTGGTTCATCAAAGATTAACATTGTAAAATCATTCATTGATTGAATAATTCCACAAGTGGTCATCAGAAATGTTTTAAATGATAAATCATTTTAAGATTTGATTTTACAAGTGGTAAGCAAAGTATAAATTTGTCAAATTTTAAATTTGTGAAATTTATTTTTGGGTAGAGATTTGTGCAGGATAAGAGCCAGTCACAGATCTTGGGGTAAAAGATTTAGTGCCAGGAATTGGACTTGAACCTGTGGAAAGAGTGTAAGCCAACTCTCGATTCTGTGAACCTGTGGAAGCCAGACTGCGATCCCAGCTTACTGAGAGGGGGAGTCTGAATGTTAAAGAGCCAGGTTCTGATTCTGAGAATGCTGATGCTGATGAATTTAAGGAAAGATTATTTGTTCGAGGGGAGTCTGTTGGTGATGAAAAGAGAAGAGAGAGATTGAGGATACTTACAGTGTCAGATACTTCAAAGAGTTCGAGAGGACTGATAAAGACTGAAGATGCGAAGACTCGACACTTAAGACTCGCCAACATTCGAGGGGGAGTCTGTTGGTGCATGCGTCTGTCGACTTCGTCTTGTATCGAGTCTTGTTTGTATTTAGATAGATCAGGGCACGTTATACGAGAAAAATGTCAAATATAGGGTGATTGGTAGTTTCAAACGAAATTAGAATATGTAATTCCGTTTGAAAGTGTCAAGACAAGTTCAAACGAAATTACATGTCTAATTCCGTTTGAATCCTAATTCTGCTTGAAACATAATTCCGTTTGAAGCTGGTTCAAGCGAAATTAGAATCCTATATATAGGGGTGTCTTGATTTCATTTGTAACTTTCCGGTTTGAGCAACGAAGTGTTGCTGAAGTGTCGTTTCGCTGTAATTTGTTATCAAATCAATCAAATCGACAGTTAAAGTGTATTTCTAGCTAAATTGAACTCAATACGTCTATTTCCGCCTTTCGTATTGAGAAAAACTCTTCTAATTGACTCGTTCGGGTCGGAAAACGATCCTACAGAAGTACAAGATTTGAGTTGAAAACTTACAAGAATCGCGAGAAATCAAGAGAAAAGAGGCTGAGAAGTTGAAGGGTCGCACCAAAGCTGTCACATCACTGTTTGTGAAGTGACAGGTGCTATTTATAGATGTCCAAAAGAGGAAAGGCGATGCAGTGTAACGGATCGGATGGCAACCCAATCGGATGGCCATCCGATCAGATGGTCATCCGTACGGATGACCATTTGATCGAATGGTCATTCAATCGAAGGGCTGCCGCGAGTTGGTTTTCGTGTTTTCGTTTAGTTCGTTGAGCATTGCGATGCGATGTGAGTAAGTGATGCGATAGTATTTCACATTAATTCCACAAATAACCTAACTAACAGTCAAAAACCTAAACAAAGCCATTCTGTGTTTTGTGTTGCGATGAGATTGCGTTGTGATAGATTGCAATTGCGTTTGCGATTCCATCCCAAAACATTATAAACATGCACAAGTAACACATAATAGCACACACACGTAAAACAATATCCATAACCAGTAATTCGAGTTGCGATGCGATAGCGATGCGGTAGCGATAAGTCGGTTTGCGATAAACTGCGATTATCATAGATACTCCACATAACACAACTAAGGTAAACAAAATTAAAGTATCGATTACAAGTCAAAGAGTACAATTAATAATTAAGCAAGGAGTGACAGATCGCAATTCGCAATCTTTTCTTCCTTTGACTTTGACTTTGACTTGTACTTTGACTTTCAAAACACGGGGTGTTACATTCTAACCCCCGATCACTAATTCGTTACCCTACCCGATTGATCTAGCGCCCTGTAACGCATGTCAAGGCTCTGCCTGACTAAGTCCGTTGGGGTTCTGTCTCGTGTTGTATGGCTAATGTGATTTGGGTTATCTTACTAACACGCGTGCATTGTCTGTTTTTGTCGCAACCCCCGACCCCACCCTGGGAGCGGGAGCCGTGAGCAACAGCTGGTGGTATCGGTGTTTATTAATTTGGCAGCGGAAATGAGACATCAGGATCGTAGTTAGGAAAAAATTTCAGAGTTTTAAAACAACAAATTTTTACATTAAACAAATGGGATAAAACCCATGTCTCATTCATATTATCTTTATAGGGATAAACCCTAGTTACTGAAAATATGAAAATAAACTTCTTTTATTTAGGTAACTTTTATAGTCACTTTCTTTAAGCCTTCAGTGCTCCATAGCTGGCTTCTTATAGCTTCACATTACGTTACCTAAAACGCATTTTAAAAACATTTTATCAGCAAGAAATACTAGCGAGGGCATCTCAGTTTAATAGAATAAGCTTTTATAACTTTACAGTATTGAGAACGATTACAATGTTTATATCTACCCAATTACTCATTCAGTATTTTTCACGTTGGCAGTTACAACGACCGTGGTCATATTACTATTGGCTAACTCTTTGTCCAATAGTAACGCTTGATTAGTAGTGTATACAAAACCCCAAATACTGGCAGTAATTGTAGAATACAAAGACTCAATCACTGTACGTATAACTGAAAATATTTGAGATTTTGTAACACAGTTTGATAGAAAAGGAGAATGACTCACATTGTAGACTTATGTATTTCTACAGCTTCCTGTTGATTTTTCCTGATTATTTTCTATTAAAACATATAATGCATGCGTGTTAGTAAAATAACCCAAGTCACTTTAGCCATGCAACACGAGACAGAACCCTAACGAACTGAATCAGCCAGAGCCTCGACATGCGTTACGGGGCCCTAGTTCAATCGGGTAGGGTAACGAATTAGTGATCGGGGGTTAAAATACTTAGAACTGTGTAGAGCTTCATGTTTTAGGGGTATAATATCAAGCCAATATTGAGAGAGAAAGAAAGTTTTCTGAACAAATTGAAAAGCAGACTGAACGTCCAATTTATAGGTGAATCCGGGCTCTCTCGCGCCCCGCTACCCGTCCCCCCTACCGCTGTCACGCCCCGCGAGGGCACCCTAGCTACGGTCAGGGTTGCCTGATCACTAACCTAGGTCCAACGTGTGTCGTGCCACGTGGCACAAATGTGTGTCTGGCAAATAAGGCCTTTCACGCCCCGCAACAAACCCAGGTGGATCCTATCACGGCCCGCGTGAGAGTGAAAATCAGGATTTTGTTTGTTTTTAATAAAAATTAAAGTCATACTGGTCCAGTTTCTCATATACAGAACGTTATAGGGTGATTTTGAGGGTTGTTATTGTTTTTATTAGAAACTCAAAGAAATAATCAGGAGATATCATCAGGAAGCCCGTAGAAAAACATAAGTTTACAATGTGAGTCATTCTCTTTTTCTCAACATTTGTTAGCCATTATTTCAAAATATTTTACAAAACCCTAAATGTTTATCAGTTGTATTTACAGCGATTAAGTTTTTGTAATTCTACAATTATCATCAGTATGTGGGGTTTTGTATACATTACTTGACACTAGTTAATATTAAATGATGGGTTAGCCAATATTAGCATGACCACAAGAATGGGGGACAAAGGCTGCCCTAGTAGCAATACTGTGTTGACAAATTGGTAGATGTAAACAAATGTAAAAACTCTTGATGCTGTAAAATATAACGTGTGTCATTTTATAAAATGGAATGTACTCACCAGTATTTCTTGCTGATAAATGTTTTTGAAACGTGTTTCAGGTAACTTAATGTGAAGCTATAAGAAGCCAGCTATGAAGCACTGAAGGCTTAAAGAAAGTGGCTATAAAGTTACCTAAACAAAAGAAGTTTATGTTTTTCAGCAACCAGGATTTATCCCTATAAAGATATTATGAATGAAACAGGGGTTTTATCCCATTTGTTTAATATAAAAGTTTGATGTTTTGAAACTCTGAAATTTATTTCCTAACTATGATCCTGATGTCTCATTTCTGCTGCCAAATTACTAAACACCGATACCACCGGCCCTGGCATTCGAGGGGTCGGGGGTTGCAACAATAACATCCAAATTCCACATCGGACACATACTTTCTACATTTTAACCCGTTTGAACTTAACAAGAGTTTTTATTCCTAACTAATCCACATATTACCCAATACGACCTTACTTACTTTCGTTCTACCATTACTTACCCATCCTTTCATGATTCCCATCCTTTTTGCAATCAAAACTAGTTACCTAATAATAAATTTAGTTCAGAAATCACTTACCTTAAGCGCCTGTATTCGTGATCGCTTCCTTGCCTCCACTTGACCCGTTAGCCTTTCGTGCTTGCGTCCTTGACATGATGCTTATCCTTACATGTCACGATATTTACATTCTTGTTAACATACATGATATTACATATTACCAAATCATAAATAATTCATATCTTGCATTTGACTTTCAATAATAAATCCTAACAAGCACAAGGTGTAGACTTAACAATGCAACATTCCAAATTTATGCAATTTATCATACCATCAAGTATAACATATAATGACCCATCATGCGTCGCTCGATCCTCCTAGTCTTACAATCATATTAGAAATTCTAATAATGTTATTCTCATACTCGTTAACTTTCCATAAAGTCAACAGTTAAGTATACAAACTTCCAACTTAGGAACATATGTCCATGTCGATATAGTCGATCATACTAATGGCACCATAAACATTCCATACCCATGTAGTAAAATACATACAACCATGTAATCATCTAGTTACATACACTCATACATACCTAGTCATTTATATGCAACTCTACAAATACTAGCATTCTCATGGTTCTACAACCGACAACATCATTCAAGATTTATTAATTTAACATGGTCTTAACATCATCCTAACTAGTATATCACTATGTAATACAATGCCGCCAATTACCTCTTGATCCCAACTACATAATCAACTAAACCCATAAAGTGTATCTTACCTTCAAGAATGGAGTACAAACTCCTAATCCATGCTTCTTAACAAGTCATCCCATCAATTATATTCACATATGTGATCCTTCTAAAAATATATTTCTCATGTTTAGTTTATTACCAGTTACATCATATACACATCCTATATATTTTCACCCATTAGTTGCATCCAATCTCATCTAATAATCTCACCTAGACATTTTATCGAACACTTGGTGTGGGTACAACTTTCTAAGCCTAATGTATAAGTATTTCATGCTCTTCTTCCTTCTTATCACTTTCATTCATCTAAACCAACTAAATATCAAGTAAATTCATGTCATGCTCAATTTATCTAATAAAAATTCATCACATACAATATCATACACCCGAATTGCACAAGGATTGGTCATGGTGATACACCCATGTCACCATCTTCATCATCACCAAGTGAGTTTTATGTCAAAACATCAAATTACTTGAAATTGTTCATAACTAAAGTTTTATCTGGTGATTCTAACATACCTTCATACTTAATTTCATACAAATTCAAGAATTTATCATAAACCCACTTCATACATCATCATTAAATCAAAAATTACAACTTACCACATGTTTGTTAGGTTGAGATGATAAGGAATCCTCATTCATGGAAAGTTTCATCATCTAATTTGATCTTGATTTGGGAGAATTTGTGATGGATTGAATCAAGGGAGTTTTTGCTCTCCCTCTCTCTAAACACGGCATACAAACACACACACACTAACTAGGGTTTTGATTATATAAACTTTTGATTCAACTTGGTGGATTTAGTCCCTCATGTTTTCCATCTTATTTTTACTTGGTCATAACTTATCTACTTAGTTAACAATAACCCTAACCAAGTTAGCTAGTCTTACTTATTTATTTCATGCCATATCCCAAGAAGCCTTACTAGTTAATTAAGCACTTGGGTTTTTGGGGAGTTACAATTACCGATGGTTAGCTATGTTATAGCTCAGGCCGTCTAGTGCCAATGAATTACTGACGAACACCAAAGCATGAATCTTCTTGTCTCGTAGTTTTTTTTGCGTGCGTGTGTGTGTTTCGGGGGGTGTGGGTTGTTTACAACGTCATTAATCCAAGAGGCCTCACAGTTGGGTTTAAGCATCAAAACATAGTTCTTAAACTGATAAATGTCACATGGTAGCAATGGAAAACATCAAAATGCCAAATACATCAACTTACAAAATTTTAAAACAAAACATTTAAACATCATAAAAATCATCTGAGGTTAACATATGCCATTCTTTATGGTAAGATAACATTCATTCCATGCCACATGACTTCCTATCATGCCTATGTACCTATTTAACCGGACACACATGCTAAAAGTCAGCTATACCGAGTGAGTTCTAGTTTAGGTTAAAAATATCATGATATCATTTTATATAAAATGTATAAAAATCCATCTCAAACCATACTAGACACCAATCATGAGGTTAACATTAGTCATTAATTTAAACATATATTTGTGAAGCGAGCTTTACCATCAACTGCTTATCACTAGCCAAGCAGGCTTATACAGGCAAAAAAACTCCATTAATACATGCCACGTCGCTGTGCTCAGATGTTCCATCAACAAAACTAGCAACAAATGTTACCCATCACTCATTTAATACTTAACTTCAATCAAATAACATCAATCGTATAACATCAATCAGAAACACATAATATATAGCTATCACCATAGAAGGTTTCAAATTGGAACATTTAAGGTAACATGCATATCTGCCTAAAATAGTAAAGAAGGGCATATAGAAGTAACTTGGGAGTTAACTTCTCAATGCTAGCAATGTACAATCTCACAATTAAGTACTTAGCCAACAGGTCAAAGATTAACGTAAACCTATCAACTTTCGTTCCCAATACTTCAAAGAAATGTAAGACTTTCATGGGTGAACATGTGAGCAAAATGTAACTTTTGCTTGGTCAACATTTCATTCCATAACATACATTTTGCTTAACATGACTTTTCGTTGGGTTAATATGTTTCATTTTTCTACATTTCACTAATCATAGAATTTTGGTGAGCAAATCATTTCGTTGAGGGGTTTGGTGAAATATACTTAGAACCTAGCGATGCAACAATGGCGGATGTGACCAAATCCAACCTTCTTCAACGTCAAGATCCTAACTTTTTCGTCGGAAATGTATTAGAATCAATGCATAACATCATTTCAAGCTTTCTACATCTTAAACATGTAAACTTTAATTTGATTCTTACCTCCTTTGTGCTAAAATCGAACCAAAGCTTGAAAACCCTTAAACACGGGTGAGAACCACGAGAAAATTGGCTATTTTCGATTCCAAACAGATAAACCAACCCAATATTGTCAATCTAAAGGTGAAAACACTCAACCCATGAGATCTTAGAGCTTGATTCCTAGCTTCTCTCTCTATGTTTGGATAAGGTTTGATGCAAATAATAATCTCCCAAAATATTAGGGTTTCTCATATGCTTTTACTATCTTGCTCCTCATGGACATTGCTATAACAATCTCCCAAGTATATATGGGCTTCTAATTATTATCCATTATACTTATTTACTTCATTACTTAGGCTTTCATTCAATACCAAATTTAGATCTCCTATCATTTTTACCAACAGACGGTCTATCGGTAAATATATCTACGAATAGTTTCGATGTTCTACGGAAATTAGCAACCCAACCTTAATCAAACCATACATGGTATTGATTGATCATTTTTGTTCGATACTTATAACTACGATTGCTTTCATTCATCCCTCGACACAACCTAGTTATTTTACACCTTCTTTGTTTATTGAGTTAATTACATAGTTAGTCCCTATGGTTTACACTAAATAACAATCTAAGGTACTAATAGTTTAAAATCACGTTTCAGGGTACTAACTTTTCATTTTTTAACCAAGTAAGGTATTAACGTTAGTTGACTGTTAATTAATAACCCAGACACCCTCACGTGTGGGTATAATTTTATTCACTCAAATTAAATGCTTATTATAAAACCCTTCTTCAACCATCAGACTCTACAACTTCAAACTCCTATAATCTGTAAACCCAAATCGAAGAAACCCTTGATTTCTAGGGTTTGATCAATGGATCTTCTGAGGCAAGAAGATGAACCATTTGACTACGAAGCTAAATACGGTACGTCGCTTATTTAATGATACTTATTTGAATGCTATTGACAATGGATTTTCATAATTTTTATGTTCTAAAAAATGATGAATGTTGTTTTCAAGTAGACAAACATGATTATTTTCTCTGAAGATACACTACGATGGGCAATTTGGAATCAAAAACCAAAATCTTTGCTACAAAACTGGTAAGCTAATCTATGTTGATTTCAGGGATACGGACATGTTTTGTATCCATGATGTCAACGACACTATGAGGTTGTTAGGGTATTCACAAGATGATGTTCAGCATTTTTATTATCTGGTTCCTGGTAGTGAGGTACATACTGGTCTTATGTCTTTAAGCATTGATGATGATGTACGTGGCTTGAATTAATACGTGCTACAAGGTTCCAAAGTTATAAGTGTATATGTTGATGTTAGGATCTGAGTTTGGTTTTGATTGTGTTTACGTTTGAATTAAAATGAAGATGAATGAGTAGTGCAGCGGAATTATAATGGAAGCAAACTTTTCACGATCAAACGAGAGAATTGCTTTTAACATACAAGTTTAACATTGAACCGAATGCTTGAATTTATTACAAGATTCAATTACAATTGCAAGTATGTAACAAACTCCCCCTCAGCCTGAGCTCACAGTGATTTGTTCGTGCAGGAGAAAGATGGTGAAGAGCTAATAGAACAGTACAAAGCACTGTTCTATTTATAGGCACGAGCAAACCACTGAAGCATCTAAGCTGACGTCACCATGAAAGTGACATCTAACCTCCTAACAAACTCTAACATCTGATCTATACAACCTCTGCTATGCTAACTACTGTTATTACAATTCATTACATAAAGACATCTAAACTACTGCTACATCCTTCCACTGATGTGAACCCAGCAGTACTTATCATGATCAGCTGAGCTTGACCCATAGCAGTAGATTGAACAACAGGGCTTTAGTCTTCCATCAGTCTTTGACTTGGATAACAATTGTAGGTCAGCAGTTTTAGTAAAGATCAGTAGTTTGGAGGTCAGCAGATGTTGAAACCGCTTTCAAGGGGAGAGACTTGTATACATAACATCTGCTTATTCTGGATCCACTGCTCTGATCCAGTTTTGGCTTTTATTATTTGTTCCTTTGGTAGGGTTCAATCCCAACAATCTCCCCCTGGAACAGATAATGCCAAAACTCTTCATTATTGATAGATCTTTATTGCCTCATCAGCAGTTCCCTTATTTGCCCTTTGAGCTGTAACTCAAAGGCTAAGGCATCTGTGTCATCATCATCCCTGCACAGTGGAAGATCAAGGAGATCCTGTAAATCTTCAAGACTTAGGCCAAGTGCTTGTTCCCTTGTTATTTTCTTCACTTCTCCACTAGACTTGAACACTGTCAGTACATGGGTCTGTTTGTCAGATTTCCATTTTAGTACTTTTGAGTCTGGTGGGTTTCTTGGGAGATTTTTATTAGATGAGGTGTTTGGTGATGCAGGCCTTATGATGACTGTCTGAGCAATGCTTGCAGGTTGATTCAGGCCAAGAGTTTCAGCTATCATCTGCTTAATGCCTTCTTTTACAAGCTCATCTCCTGCCATTAATTCTGCCACTGTTTCAGTATCCAACTGTTTTTGTTGCTTTCTTTTATAGATGGCAGCACAAGTTGGAGCAGTAGCTCTCCTGATTTGCAGCTTTGGTGGTCTTTTTGAAACCTCTGCTTCAGGGTAGTCAGGTTTTTGTGGAACTGTGGGATCTTTCTTCCTTAATTCCTCCAACCTTTTGTAGGTGGCCCTGACTATGTCTTCCTTCCATCTTGCCACTTTATTTTTAGACCCATAGTCAGCAGCAACTAATTCCTCTTTCATTCTCTTCAGCTCTAGTGTCTTTTCGGGCACATTCCTTTTGTACTTTGACCAAATTGGGGGAGTGTGTTTGACCTTATTCTTTATCATTTCTTGAATCCTGGCTGCTTCTTATTCAAGCTCAGGAATGGTCCACTCCTTGTACATATGTTTTTCTCCCTTGTACTTCTTGGTTGCCATGATGCTTTCAATGTAGTCTTTTCTCAAAGTTTCATCTGCTTTCTCTGAGATTTATTGACAAACATTTTTTTGCAAATTGCTCTAATGATCTGACTTGAGTGAATAAAAATTGATAATGCCTTTGAATTTCCTTGTTAGTTTTCCCTTGAGAGCTTCTTTTAGAGATATCCTCTGCCTGTTGAGCCTTAATTTTCAAGTACTCTTCAATGTTGTTAGGCCTAGGATATCCTTCAACTGATGGAAACTTCCTTTTAGTAGGATCATCCTCATAGTAGAAGGATTTAATCTCTTTTCTGACTGTAATGAGTTCAAGAGGATATTAGAAACCTACAGGAGTGATGATAGGGATTGGTTGTTGTACTGGAGCTGATGAGAGAGGAACAGGGTTTGGAATAAGTGCAAGTGATTTTGAAGATGTTGGTGGTGGTGATGGAGAATCATCACCAGGTATAAAAATCCTTCTCCTTTTTATTGTAAGAGAGGCTGATGATGTCTTGGGTGGATCAGTGGTGGTGATTTGAGTGGTAGAAGATGGCTGACTAACAACTATTGAAACAACTGGTGTTTCAACCACTGTTGTCATTACAACAGATGTTGTAACATCTGATGTCTTCTGCTTTTTGGCAGGAGGTGATGGTGGTGAGGTTGTTTTTTATGGTGATGTGATTTTTGATGGTAAGGCAGTGGTAGTGGTGTGTGTTGAAGTGATGACAGGTGTTTGGCTGACAGTAGTTGAAACCCCTAAAGTATCAGCAGTAATTAACACAGCAGGTGTTACAACAATTGTTTGGGTGGAAGTTTGATGTTGGGGGCTTTTGGACGATGGTTTTGGAGTATGCTTTGTGAGTCTGGATGGTATGGATTTGGGTTCCCTCACTTTTCTAATGGGATTTCTTTTTTGGCACAGGATTTTTAACATCCTCTGGCTCAGAACAACCCTGCGCATTCAGCTCCATGTAAGCTCTTTTCTCCTCATTCCATCTTGACATATCCTTTGCCGCTTTGTCCCTTTTTACACTTGCTATAGCTTCATCAAGTGCATTTTGGGTAACATCAACCTTTTTGCTTCCATCTGGCAAGGGAATCTTTCTAGTCATAGCATCCTTTTCTGGTTCAATGTAAAGACCATCATCTATTCCCTTCTTCTTCCATTCCTGAATTTTCTCCCCCTTTTTGGCATTATCTGGGGGTAATTGATCAATGAAGAGAACAGTTGGAGGAGCAGTGCCAGTGGTTTTCATTATGTGAGCCTTGATAGCCTTAATGTCTGCTTGTGTGTTCTTGAACCTAGACTCCATTGTGTTTCTCAGCTCTTGTACATGTATTGCATGTTGTTGATCAGCCATTTGTTTTTGTTGGTGGAGAAAAGGTTGAAAGAAGTTCCATATCTCATCTGCATGAGGTGCTTGTGGTGGAGCAGGTGCTTGAGGTGGAACAACAGTAGATTGTACCTTTTGGACTCTCAACAACTGCTGCAGCATTTCTTTGATTTCTGCAACAGAGTTATCCAGTTTTTCAACTCGTTTCATCAATTCCAGGTACTTTAAACCATCACCCAATTTAATGGGATCATCTGATTTCCCACTATCAGTGGTTGTAACAGGGGTTGATGTAGGGAGTGTACTCCAAACATTAACCACTGATGCCCCTTTTTCTTGGTACTAGGGTCTTCTTCCTTCAACACTTGATAGCCTTTTGATTATACCAGAGGGTAAAACAAACTCACTGGTGGATATCAGAGGTGCTATGGAAGGAATCGCCTCCAAGGAAGTCTTATTGATGTAACCACTGTCCAAATGTAAACCAGTGGGTTCAACACTTGTAGTGGCTGCTTCACTTGGACTACCACCAAGAGTTACTTGTAACTCAAGGGATGTAACCTCCTCAGGTCTTGTTGGTGGGTTAACTATGATTGATACATCAGACCCAGTCATTTGTTGAAGTATATTCTCATTGATAGGTGATTGAGAAGGACTGGTTTGTGCCTGGTTCAGATCAATAGCATCCAACAAAAGTTTAGTTGGTGGGGGAATTGTGGAGGTGAGGTTGGGTGTAGAAAGAGAATTTGCCCCGGGCATTGGGCTGTGGATGATGGAAGCAAGTGATTCCAGAGCATCATATTGTGGTGTCCCTATATGTACAACCTGTTCTTTTTTAGAAGAAACAGGAGGAGTTTCGGTTATGGGTTGAGATATTTATACCAACTGCTGTGAGGAAGTAGCAGCAGTGGTTTCTTGTGACTTTTGTGCTGTCACTCGTAGTTACTCTGGTATCTCATCCTCCAGAGTTGCCTTTTTGATGGGTTTGGGGGTTTTTTGAGTTTTCTTTTGCTTTGGCTTTGTGGTGATTTTAGGTGTGGGTTTCAAAGCAATTGTTTTACTACTTTGATCACCTTGAGCAGTGGGCTCAGCAGCAGATACCTAAGGAGCAGTGGTAGCTGCTAAATTCTGCTCAGGCACCTCTGCTTATGTTTTGCAAGGTGTTGACATTCTTGTGAATGTTTCAGCAGTTAAGCTGTGCATTTGAAGAGATTCACCTTGTTTTATTGCAGAAGCATCATTCTTACCAAGTTTCTTTTCAAAATAATAACTTAGAAATCTTGGAAATAGTAAGAATGCCTTTGTTTCAACATTTTTAACCAGATCATTAAAGATTACCTGAGAATAATTAAAATTTTCTTCTTGAAGAATAGCATACCCCATGTTTTGAATCTTTAATGGTATTTCATTAAAAGCAGTGGTTTTGTTTGAAACACACATTAGGAGGGTATGAAATAAAAACCTTGTTGCCGGAGGGAAGAAACTTTTTTGTAAGGTATCCCCCTTCATCATTGTATCTGCATACCCTCTTTCAATAAAGTCAAATTTTAACTCGTTTTTAGGAAAAGATGTTATACCTTGCTGATCGTCGAGTTGAAAGACCTCCGAGATGGATTGTGGTGTAATTTTGACAGCTTTACACTTTAGAGAAGAGTTAATGGCTATGACAGTCTCACCTTGTCTGTCAAGGGTTACATTTTTCCAGAACTCTCTTTGGGTCGCCAAGTAAATTGGTGCATCTGCTGTTAACAAAGTTTTATACTTTGATACAGACATGATATCAATGATGGAGTCGAAAACATCAGTGGTGCTGGGTTTTGTGAGAAGACCCAGAAGATTGTGAGAAGGTTTGTGTGGGATTTCGATGTGCTTAGCCTTTTGAGAGGCCACTTTGGAAGACGATTTTGAAGTGGATTTTGCGGAGGACTTCGATTTAGTCATTTTGGAGAAGATGATCGAAGAAAGTTGTGAATGAATTTGTGGAAATGAGATGAAAACTGCTTTGAGAAAGGATTTTTTATGAATTCAATTCGACCGTAAAACCCTGTTTGGGGTTTTGAAAGGGGTTTTATGGAGAAAAAGTGAATGCTGACATGGCAGCGGTTACAAAAGGTCTGACCACTATGTACTGTCCACGTGCCAACCCCAGATGAAATGAAGGACGGTACTTTTATGAAAACTACTGATGAAAGGCAGTGGTTACAACGGTAACAAATGGAAGCAGTGGATGATTTTTACTATCAGCAGATAGCACATCAGTGGATAAAACACTGATTTTGAGCATCAGTGCTTATCAGGCAAATGAGATAGCAGGGGTTGACTTTCAGCAGTGGACAGACTTTGAAGAAGAGCAGACTTTTGAACAAGCAGTGGTTATGGCAGACTTTTAAGGATTTTAATGAAAAACTTCATTTTTAGCTATTTTTAAGGATGGATTTTTTATTTTCTGAAAACATTTTAATGCTTTTATTCATAGAAAAACATGATTTTGCCTGTTATTCCATGTTTAGCATGCCAATCCTAGAGATCAAGCTTTCTAAGGTGGATGTGTCTAATGCTTTGGTTAGCACATCTGCCAGCTGATCCTTAGTTGGAACATGATGCAGAGAAATCAAACCTTTTTCATAGCAATCCCTCACAAAGTGATGTCTGATGTCAATGTGTTTGGTGGTTGAGTGGGAAACTGGATTTTTGATGATATTTTCTACTGCCTGGCTATCCAACATGAGCGGTGTCTTTAAGGCAGTGATACCAAAATCCAGCAACTGATTTTGAAGCCAAAGCAGGTGGGCTGTACAGCTTGCAGCAGCTATATATTCTGCCTCAGCAGTGGATGTGGAAACAGCTGCTTGCTTTTTGCTTTGCCAAGACACTAAGCAATTGCCTAGGAATTGGCACCCTCCTGAAGTGGACTTTCTTGTCTTGTCACATCCAACAAAGTCACTATCTGAGAAACCTAAAAGCTCAATTTTACTATCAGCTGGATACCAGATACCAAGTGTGGGAACACCTTTTAGGTATCTGAATATCCTTTTTACAGCAATAAGGTTTGAGTTTCTAGGGGCTGATTGGGATCTGGCACAAACACATGTTGCAAACATGATGTCTGGCCTGGATGCAGTTAGGTACAATAAAGACCCAATCATGCTTCTATACAAAGTTTGGTCAACCAATTCATCCTTCTCATCAGATATGACTACTTTATTGGTTGCAATGGGTGTACTGCATGGCTTACAATCATCCATATCAAATTTCTTTAAAAGTTCTTTGGTATATTTGCCTTGATGGATGAAAGTGCCATTTTGCAGTTACCTTACTTGGAGACCAAGAAAGCACTGGAGTTCACCCATTGCACTCATTTCAAACTCAACTATCATGAGTTTCCTAAACTCTTCACACATTTTATTACATGTGCTTCCAAAAATGATGTCATCCACATAAATTTGGACAATCATCAAATCCTTTCCTCCCCATTTTAAAAATAGTGTTTTATCTATTCTACCTCTTGTGAACCCAATGGATAGTAGGAAGGTGGAAAGAGTTTCATACCAGGCCCTTGGTGCTTGTTTCAGGCCATACAAAGCTTTATTCAGCTTGTAGACATGATCTGGATTAAATGGATCCTCAAAACCTGGAGGTTGACAAACATATACCTCTTCTTGAATCTTACCATAGAGGAATGCACATTTGATATCCATTTGGTACACCTTGACGTTGTGGTTGACAGCAAAGGCCAGAAATAGTCTGATTGCTTCAACTCTTGCAACAGGGGCAAATGTTTCATCATAATCAATCCCCTCTTCTTGTCTGTACCCTTGAACCACAAGCCTGACTTTATTTTTGACAACAATACCCCTTTCATCAGTTTTATTTTTGAAGACCCATTTTGTGCCAATAGGACTTACACCCTCTGGCAATGGAACAAGCTCCCATACTTGTTGTCTTCTAAACTGTTGGAGCTCCTCTTGCATGGCTTCTACCCAGCTGTTGTCTTTCAGTGCCGCTTGGTACTTGACTGGCTCATGGAGTGATAGAAAACCAGCAAAAAGACAAATGTTTTGGGATTGACTTCTTGTGAGCACCCCTTCATTGATGTTGATGGACTCAAGGATGTTTTAGCAGTGTACTCATTCTTTTTCACATCAAAGTTTTTAAGATACACACATGCTTGAGTTTTGTGGTTTGTTTTACCACAGATGGTGCAGCTTTCAGCAGGTACAATGACACTTGTTTTGTTTAGATCATATGCTTTTAGATGAAAACAGTCTTTTGTTAGATGGTTTCTCTTTTCACAAAAATCACAAAACAGGTTTTTGACCTTTTCTCTCTTCTTCCTTTACTCAGACTCCTTAGCAACAGAGTTTTGAACCATTGTTGGGATGTCTTTGATAGGAATGACCTTTGCTTTTGGAACTGTGACACCATCAGTGGTTGTAAAGTCCATGGGCTTGAAATTTTCAAGAATGTCACACTCATCAGACCATGTGGGTTTAAATTGGTATTTCTCAATCTCCTCAAAAGTTGAGGACCCCACAGATTTTTCCAAAGTGATTTTGTTACCAAGTTTGTCGGTTATTTTAACCTCTTGGCCATTCTTGTTTGTTAGTTTAATTTCAGATGAACCAGCTTGTTTTCCAGCAGTGTTTACAAGATCATCATATTTTCTATATCCTACCCCAAACTTGACATTGCTTTCAAGCTGTTTCTCAAGCATAACCTCATACCCTTTACAAGATTCCACCCATCTTTCACAGGTGATCTGGGTGGACTCCAACTCCTTTTTGCAAAATTAGTATTTTTCTACCATAGTTTGGAGTTGAGTTTTGGTTATGCTCTGCTCTTCTTTGAGACTGCTGATCTCTTTATCTTTTTCAGCCAATTTGTTTCTAAGTTCTTTTAATGACTTTTCAAATTTGACTTCATCAGTTAAGATTTTATCCCTAAGGTTTTCATTTACCTCTTTGATGTTAGCAAATGCAATAATGCATTTGTCTGAACAAAGTTTTTCAAGAACTTGAGGTGATACCTTGGCAGCAGCCATCATGGCACAATCACATTGATAATCATCTTCATCATCAGCTCTAACTTCTTTCTCACCAGCTTTCTTCTCTTCCTTGTCTTCTTTGGACCAGGGGTCAGACAGTGGTTCAATCAGGGTTTCTGAATTTTCTCCCAGCAGTAGTTCACCAGCAACTGCAGTAACCACTGCTTCAGTCACTTCATCCACTGTTTCAGCACTTAGCTGTTCACCTTCAGTTTCTACCCCTTCTGGTATAGACTCTAATGCTATCAAACAAAATTCATCATTAGTAGGATCATTAAAAGCATTGAGTGCAAAATTTTCATCACTAAGCTCATCAGGCATGTTTCTCCAATCAACAAATCCTTGGGTGAAAAAGCTTTGTTGATCTGGTTGTACCACTGTTGGAGCAGCTTGTTGTGGTGCAACAGGTTGCACTTGTGCCTGGGGGACAGGGGTTTGAATATACTGAATTTGTGGAACAGTAGTTTGAACATAATGCACAGGCACAGGGGTTGCAGCATAGTGAGTAGTCTTAACATGGGCAGCAGGGGTATATTGGGTGTAGTGCACAGTGCTTTGATGTTGTGGTCTAGGGTTTGAGCTAGGATGAGTGATTATTGGACCAATGGTTTGACTCCTGCATTCCCTAGCAAAATGACCTAGCCTATTGCACTTATAGCACTTAATTTTTTACTTATCCAACCCCACTTTTAAATTCCCATGTAACCCTGGGAATTTTCTCCCTGTTCTTTTGTAGAATTTGCTTGTTCTTACACTAAGCAAAGCCAATTGATGCAAAATGTCCATCTCTTCTAAGTCAGTGGGATCAAAGTGTTGCAAATCATTGAGTTCAAAGCACAGGTTATCTGACATCTGGTTTTCACAATTTGCAGTAAAAGCATAATTTGCAGAGTGAGAATCAGGGTTGTTAAAATTTCCACCAGCAGTTATATCAATAAAGTGATCATAACCCTGATCCTTACTACTGCTACCAGATTCTTCCTGACCAAAAAGAGTTGCGCTACCGAATGAATAATCATCAGTAACTTTGCCAGACTCTTCCAACTTCTTTTTCTGGTTTAACTCCCTTTCATAGGTCAGGAGTCTACCATGAAGTTGGGTCAGGGTCAGGGTCAGATCTTTGAACTCAGCAGAGTTTCTAGTAACAAAAGCAATGGTGTCCCATTTCTCTGGTAGTGATCTAAGGAACCTGCTATTTTGAGTTGAATTTGGAAATGTTACTTTAACAAGCCTTAGTTCACTAATGAGACAACTGAATCGCTCAAACTGCTGAGTCAATGATTCACCCTTGATGTGACAAAATGTTTCATACTGCTGATTCATAATTTCCCTATTGTTTTCAATAACTTCTTCTGTTCCCCCAAACTGTTCCTTCAGTGCATCCCATAGCTCTTTGGCACTGTTACAATGTAACAGTCCAGCATAGATCTCATTGGATAATGCAGATGCTATGATGCTAAATGCTTTGGCATCGAGTTCGAACTTTTGAAAATCAGTTTCAGTATAGTTTTCAGTTGGTTTAGGTACGAACTTCTTTGCATCCTCAGCACTTGGCACCATAGGAACATGGAGACCAAAAACAACAGACCTCCAACATCCAGTGTTCTGTTGAGCAAGGATGTGACCCATCCTTCTCTCCCAGATGTTGTATTCATTACGTTTAAGCATGGGTGGTTTGAAAAGTGAGCCAATGTTATTCTTATCATCTTGTGATTGTGACGTCATCCTGGTTGTTTTACAGGCACTGATTAATCAACTTTGATGGTGATTAAACCTTGCTTCTGTTTTTCAACAAAACGAACAAACTATCGATATCAACAATTATGAGCTGAACTATTTATGTCAAAATGATTGTTAAATCAAATTCTGCTGTCCAAGCTCTGATACCAATTGTTAGGATCTGAGTTTGGTTTTGATTGTGTTTACATTTGAATTAAAATGAAGATGAATGAGTAGTGCAGTGGAATTATAATGGAAGCAAACTTTTCACAATCAAACGAGAGAATTGCTTTTAACATACAAGTTTAACATTGAACCGAATGCTTGAATTTATTACAAGATTCAATTACAATTGCAAGTATGTAACAAACTCCCCCTCAGCCTGAGCTCACAGTGATTTGTTCGTGCAGGAGAAAGATGGTGAAGAGCTAATAGAAAAGTACAGAGCACTGTTCTATTTATAGGCACGAGCAAACCACTGAAGCATCTAAGCTGACGTCACCATGAAAGTGACATCTAACCTCCTAACAAACTCTAACATCTGATCTATACAACCTCTGCTATGCTAACTACTGTTATTACAATTTATTACATAAAGACATCTAAACTACTGCTGCATCCTTCCACTGATGTGAACCCAGCAGTACTTATCATGATCAGCAGAGCTTGACCCATAGCAGTAGATTGAACAGTAGGGTTTTAGTCTTCCATCAGTCTTTGACTTGGACAATAGTTATAGGTCAGCAGTTTTAGTAAAGATCAGTAGTTTGGAGGTCAGCAGATGTTGAAACCACTTTCAAGGGGAGAGACTTGTATACATAACATCTGCTTATTCTGGATCCACTGCTCTGATCCAGTTTTGGCTTTTATTGTCTATTCCTTTGGTAGGGTTCAATCCTAACAGTTGAGCTGGTTTAGGCATTGCAACTGAAAATGTAGATGATCTTAAGAATGCACATAAAGTAGATGAAGATGTAACAGTGAATACTGGTAATGTAGATGATCTTAAGAATGCACATAAAGTAGATGAAGATGTAACAGTGATTGATGGTAATGTAGATGATTTTAAGAATGCACATAAAGTATATGAAGATGTAACAGTGAATGTAGACTTTGATATGGATGATGTTGAAAATAGGAATGAGAAGTTTAGTAATGAAGATGTTGAGAATATCCTAGGATAGACTGGTGATGCTTCTGTTAGTGACTTGTTTAGTGATGATAATACACTTACTGGTGTGTTAAAACCTTACATAAGGCCAGCTAAACAGAATGAAAAGGCTAAACAGAATGAAAAGGTTGAACATGATAATGAGGATAGTGGTGATGAGGACATTGTGGATAAGGAAAATGAGGTGTTTGAGGTACAAGTTGATATGAGTCTGTTTAATGACAAGTTCCAGGCTAAGCATAAGATGAACAATGAAAAAGAAAACCATAATGCTAGCGAAACAAATGTGGATGATACTGAACATGATCCCTTAGATGAATATCTTAGCAATGATTCCCTTGGCGCATCTGAATCAGAAGTAGAAGTTCCCATTGAAAAGCATAGGAAAAAGGCATTTAGGAGGATTAGGAAATAGCAAGAAGCTAGTAAGGAAAAATGTGCATTTTATGTAGGTTAAACTTTTGGTGATAATTCAGAGGTGAAGACCCTCATCAGAAGGCATGCAATAGAAACAAGGAGAGAAATTATTTTCTATAGGAATGATCAAGAAAGGATAAGGACCCAATGCAAAGGCACAATTCCTGACTTTAAAAGGGGCCAAGAGAATGAAGGCTCAACCGAAGATAATGGCCCAACTGAAAGACAGTCAAAAGAGAATCTAGGAAAAGTGGGAGAATGCAACAAAAGTCAAAAAGATTGGGGTAGGTTAACAAAAGAAAACCATAATAAATGTCCTTGGGTAGTGTATGTAGCTAAACTTAAAGATGAACCTACATGGGTTGTTAAAACCTATAACACACAATATAAGTGTTTTGAAACAAGATCTTCAAGGCACTTCACATCTGAATGGATATCCAAGGAGATAATGTTGGATATTGAATCAAACCCCAAAATCCCAATAAAGGCTATCAAGGATCAGTTGCAGAGGAAATTTATGATGGAAGTTTCAATAATGAAGGCATTTAGGGCCAAAAATATGGCCTTGAACTACAGAGAACAAACCCTGACACAACTTTTAAAATTGATCTTGAACCATCCAGTATTGATGCTTCTTCAAATACCAGGGTTGTCAGAAGGGTGTACATCTATCTTGGTCCATTGAAGGAGGGTTTCAAGGCTTGCAAAAGAGAAATTCTAGGTTTGGATGGAGCTTTTATGAAATGGCCATTCCTTGGTTAGCTATTGACTGCTGTGGCTATGGATCCCAATAATGGGATCTACCCACTGGCATATGCTATAGCTGAGGCAGAATCAAAAGATTCCTGGACATTGTTCTTGGAACTTTTAAGGGATGATCTTTAATTACCTTTGAATGCCAATTTCACTTTTATCTCAGATAGGCAGAAAGGAGTCATCCCAGTCATTGCTGATGTTTTCCCTAGTGCAGAACACAGATATTGTGTTAGACACATTCATCAGAATTTCAGGTTACAGTGGAGGGGAAAGGCATACAAAGACATGTTGTGGGCCATAGCTACAGCCACTATAGTTCAGCAGTTCCAAGACAAAATGGAGGAAATGAGATTGATGAACCCTGATGCTCATCAATATCTAAGCCAGATTCCAGCAGTTCATTGGACTAGAAGTCAGTTTTCAGGTATAATATTTATTGTAATTCAATTGTTTAATCATTATTGAGTTGTTTAATCAAATATAAACTTAAGTTGTTTTGAACATGTTAACAGGTAGGGCTAAGACTGAGGTGTTGTTAAATAATTTGTGTGAGGTGTTTAATGCAAGATTGGTGGATGGTATGTATGATTAGTTAATATGTGTTTAATGAAGTTATGTGATTATATTTGATCAGGGGCGGACCTAGTGTAGTCCGAGGCGTAGCCCGGGCTACGGCTCAACTTTTATCCGGTAGTGTAAAAAAAAAATTTCGATTTTTATACTAAGGACACCCCTCAACAACAACTAGGACACCCCTAAAAAAAATTTTACAAACTGAAATTAAGCCCAAAAAATACTGAGTATATTGGCCCAAATAACCATGGAAGGAAAACAAAGAAGAAAGATGAAGTTGGTAAAGTTTCTTTGTTAGCGTTGAAGTGAAATAAAAAAAAAAGTTGCAGGTTTTGATACAAGGAAGAAAGGTTTCTTGAGGAGTACATCTTGGGAAGATAAGTCTGAAAGTCAAAAGTTAATTTAATTTACCTTTCAATTCCAAAAAAATACATTTTAATTCTTTCTTTAAAGAAACAATTTAATATAACCTGTTAGGTGGGGTGGGGATGGACTATTAAGACCGTGGGGTATGGGGCGGGGGTTTGGGCGTGGGTTGGGGGAAAACGCCCAAGCCACCACCCCGGGTAGGCTTGGGTTGGGGCGTGGTCCTTGGGGCTTGGGTTTCAAGCCGGGCGTGGGGCGGTATGGCCATGCTAGTTGGCTGAATCTCATTGGCTCACCCGCCACATCAGGCGGTGTTTTTAAATTTCGAATTTTAAAATTCAAACAGTCCCCCCATAACGTCGGTAACGACCGCCACAACCTCAACGCGTGCCAACAAAAATGGCGCGAGCTACGGCCCAAGCTCGAGCGTTTCAAGGCTTATTATGAAGCCGTTCCCGGTGGCGAGTTAAGCCACGAGGACCGGGTGGCGGTGGCTAACATAGAGTTTCGAGGCAAGGAAAAAAAGGCGTTCGACAAGATCGACCTTTTTGAAATTTATTTAACGCTTTAGGTTTGTTATTTTGTAATTTTTAGAAATTATGTAATTTTTAGTATTATGTAATTTTTAAAATTTTAATGAAGTTGTAGGTTTTTTTATAAATGTTGTGTGATTTTTTATAAATTTTTTGTATTTTTTTTAATTATTCTGCCATGCGGTGCACCCAACCCAAGCCCAACCCACGCCCCGCCATATCCCGCGGCCACGTAACCAGGCGGTGGGGGGCTCCCATTCCACGTGTCAGCATATGCCCCAACCCAAGCCCGACCCAAGCCCCACCATACCCCACGGCCTAAGGGATTTGTGTTGTGTATAAATATTGAGAAGCAGTTTCATTATATTCAACAATTAGTATGCCTTGTAGCGAAATTCGGTTTACAATCTTCTTGCTCCAACGCACAGTCTTCATTCTTTGCGTAATCGATCGGCCCCATACGTAAAAATTAAAAATAAATCTAGCCCGGTCTAAAACCTAAAAACTTATTGTCAATATTGATTCATAAAACATAGCTCAAATGTGAATTGCTCAATATGGATTCATTAACCTAAATACTAATAACATTAAAAAAAACTAGTTTATAAAATTTAATTCTTTTAAGGCCTAAGTGTCTTTTTTTGGCTCGACCAGGGCACTTGATTTTCAAGATTGGCCCTGCCCCGTAATATAGGTAAAAAAATTCTCCATTCTATAAATTATATAAACACACGGTAAAAAAATTGGGATACCCCTGAATATTTCTTCTGGTTCCGCCACTGTATTTGATGTAAGATTAGTTAATATGTGATTATGTTAACAAGCAGGGATAAGCCCATTATCAGTGCTCTTGAATATGTTAGAGAATATTGCATGAAAAGGATTGTCAATGTGTTGAAGGTTATTGATAAAACTGATGGTGTGTTGACTCCAAAAGCTGCAGAGCATTTTGAGCTTGTCAAAAAATATGCAACCAACTTAAGTGTGAAGTGGAATGGTGGTCCTAAGTATCAAGTTAGTTGTTACTTGGGTGAAAGATATGGAGATCAGTATGTTGTGGATGTCATTGAGAGGACATGCACATGCAGGAAATGGGAAATAAGGGGAATGCCTTGTACACATGTTGTTGCCACCAACTGGGATATGGCTGCAAATAGTTTAAAGGTATTGTCATTTACTGCAAATGAGGTGGCTGCAAATGGTTTAAAGTTAATGTCTTTTTTTTTTTTTGCACATGTTGACATACCAGAGAGATGGGTGGATGAGTGCTTATGGTTTAAAGTTAACGTCTTATTTTGTGTTTTGTCTTGATCTATTTGGAACATAGAAATAGGTGCAATGCTTATGGTCAGGTTTATGTATGGTTAAGTAATGCTTATGGTTTTTGTAAAACTTGGATATGGCTAGGTTTATGTATGGTTAAGAAATAGTTGTTTATCTATGGTTTGTTTATCTATGGTTAAGTAATGTATATGGTTAGGTTTTTATGCTTACAGTCAGGTAATTATAATATCCGTTGTTAGTATTATGCCCAAGTTATGGTCAGGTTTCATGTCAGGTTTTAAAGGCAACTTATGGTCAATTCTTATAATACCCAGGCCATGCAGGAACTTAAAGGTAAGTTATGGTCAGTTTGCTTTGTCAGTATTATGCCTTGTCAGGTTTTAAAGGCATGTTATGGTCAATGTGCACAATATGCAAAACATTTCATTACAGCATTTCATAACCACATGGATTAACATTTCATTACAACCAAAACACAGATTAACATTTCGTTTGTCAGTATTATGCCTTGTCAGGTTTTAAAGGCATGTTATGGTCAATTTTCACAATATGCAAAGCATTTCATTACAACATTTCATAACCACATGGATTAACATTTCATTACAACCAAAACACATATTAACATTTCATTATAACCAAGTGACAGGTTCACATTTCATTACAACCACATGGATTAACATTAGAAAGGCTTTAAAAGAAGACTAATCAAAATAACCACAAGGATTAACACTAAAAGGCCTACAAGTATACACTAACTCATCAGTAATGCTGCATCCTTTCTTCTAATTTCATGCTTCTGCTCTTCAAATCTGTTTTCAGTGCTTGAACTGTGATTTAGGGGATTATGGAGCCTTAATTTTGGGGATGGAGGAGAGTTAACAGGAGGGTCAATCCACACAAAAAAACTTACATTTTGACCTCTGCAAATACACAAATTAAGTGAATTAGTTACAAATACACGAATTAGGTAATAAGGCATCAAATACTTACCATTTGTGGGCATGTATAAAATCTCCGTTCAGCGTTTTTGGAGGTCTTCAATGTCTTCATCAATGCTGCTCTACCACACTTGCACATAACCATCCTGATGTCTTCGATTTTTTAAGGGGTTACGGCTGGAATTAGGGTTTCGGTTAGGGGAAGGGGGAAAAGAACTTGTTAAGGTTATAAATTGGGAGGGAAAGCACAGAACTTGAGTGAATGACAATTATACCCTCACATTTATGGCACGTGAGGGTGTCAGGGTTATTAATTAACAACCAACTAACGTTAATACCTTACTTTATTAAAAAATGCAAAGTTAGTACCCTGAAATATTATTTTAAACTATTAGTACCTTAGATTGTTATTTAGTGTAAACTACATGGACTAACTACGTAACTAACTCTTGTTTATTTAACAGTAACTAAAATATTGGAATTGGTGTTCTAGGAATTGAAACATGGCAGAGATGGTTTTTGAATCCTCTTATTTATATTTGGTATCCATGTTTCTTTAACAAAACCCTACAATGGTGGTCTTGGAATCCTCATCTTTATATGTGGTTTCAAAATTTATGCATATTATAACACTTAATATGGCACATGCGAGGCTTCTAATTACATAGTGTCAAAAGTCATCCCGTTTATACTGGGTAAAAAAATTCAATGTGTACCAGTGCATAGCAGTTACTATAACTTGTAATTTTTTAAATCTGATGTAATTTATTAGTAAGATACGGAAATTTAATGTAGTTAGTTATTTATATAACCTGTTGTTGCTTTGTATAAGCTAAGCTAACTCACTCGCACATGTTAAGGCCCACAAAAATGTATTTATACAGTTGTAATTGTTTAAAAATGTAAAGTAAATGTTACATATTTAGTCTTTATTTTGCCAAAATTTATATAATTGATCTAAATTCTGTAATTTTTTATTAAATCATAGAAGTGAAGTCGCTACATGTTTCAAAGCATAAGCTAGAACCGAGCCCAATGCTTGATTAAGGCTTGATTCTAGGATCCGTCCAGTGGCGGACTCAGAAATTATTTGTTGGGGGTGCGGATGAGGTGTTCAACCATATTTTCAAGGGGTGCGGTCGGGTTTTTTTTTTTTTGCCTAAAATATACACTAAATTTTATTTTTCAAGGGGTGCGGTCGCCCACCCTGACCAAAGGATAGGTACACCCCTGGATCCGTCAGTAAAGCTCACTGTCGGTGATCCATAGTAAAGTTAATTGGTAATCAGTCACAAATAAAAGTACGTAGGTCCGTATTTTTCAAATTACTTTAACCTGTGGTATACTTATATGTTTTGCAATGGTTGCTTACTAAAGATACTAGATTCTGGTCCATTTTAATTTTTTAATAGTAATCGAGCATGATTTTTCACCAACCATACTGACTTGTTACAATTTCTTTTTAAATTCAGTTAACACATTTTGTTTTTTTTTTTAAGTACATGACTTGATTATTTATTTATTTATTTAATAGAATCTGATTTTTTACTTAACAATCGGAATATATTAATAGTTTCAATTATTTCATTAGTATTAGGTTAAATAATGAAAAGTAGTTGTTCGTATAGTACAATAAGACTAAATTAGCATTCGTTTCATAAAATGAAATGGAGTTTTGGTTTAATTGGACTGTTGATTTCATTTCTTATTTTCTTGCTTTTAACAAAAAAAAGTGAAATGAATTGAACAACATAATGAGTGAATCTACATTCTAAATCTATCAAGATTTCATTCTATTATGTGAAATAAACACACCTAAAATCTAAATCTAATTTTTTAGAGAATTTGCTTCAGATTGACATATTCTAGATTTGCATATATTCTATTATGTGAAACAAACACACTTAAATTCCAAATCAAATTTTTTCAGACAATTTGCTTCAGATTTGCATATTTTATTTTGTGAAATAAAAACATCTAAATTCCAAATCAAAATTTTTTTAGAGAATTTGCTTCGGATTTGCATACAAACATGCAAAAATATCATTTTCATTATAAAACTTAAAACATTGAAAATAATTTTCATAAAATAATTAAGAGAATTTACTACAGATTTGCATACAAATATGCAAAAAATTATCATTTCCGTTATAAAATTAATATAAAAATATTTCATAAAAATATGTTTTTGGTATAGCTTAACTCAAAAAGTATCATAATCATTATAAATTAAAGATATATTTGAAATAAGGGCAGAATTTGTTGGAAAGTTTAGCGGATATATTTAATTATATTTGAATTTTGAAGTAAGAGCGGATATTAAGAGACAACATTGAAAATAAACAAAGTTCCCATTCTATAATGTTAACCTGATCTAAAAAATAATAAAGAATCAATTTTGATTAAAAACGATTTTTTTAAATAATGATATAGTGTTGCTGCATGGTATTTTTTAAAATCATTTATTAGAAGTAAGATTATTATATGCAATACTGAATCTTTACTATAAACAAAGTTAAATTTTTCATTGAATACTAAAATTCATTTTCTTTTATAAATATATTAATTTTAAAGTTTTATATAATATATACTATATGTAACGCATAAGACAAGTTCATTTTAAAATATCTAAAATTAAAAACTTTTTTTTGCTTTAATGCATAAGGTATAATAAATGAGGGCAAATTATTCTTTCAAACACTAATTACACTTTAATCCCTTGTCTTTAATAAAATTATAGATAAATGGTATAGTTACACTTTATCCTCTTATAAAAAATTAAATATGCCCATGATTTTTAAATGGTCATGACTTTTTGTAGTTAATATTAATTTAAAAAATTACATCATAAAAATGAGTATTTTATTTTCTTTTTAATTTGAGTATAGTATTGCTATAATTTTTTTAATTAAAAAAATTGATATGTAATTTGATTAAAATTGTCTAAGGGTGAACAATAATTGAATTGTTAAACGAAAATAGATGAAATCGAACCAAAATCAATCAAAAATTGAATTAACTAAAAATCGATTAGCCAAAACCCGAATTATCCAAAACCGATTATCAGTTTTTTGTAACATCGTTTAACCAAAATTAACCGAACCGAACCATTCCTATATTCATATTTTCTAGCTTTTATACTTTTAGTTCATATATTTCATATTTATCCCTATATTTTATTTATTTATACTTCCATTTCATGCATATATACATTCATTTCATGTATTTATACATCAATTTCGTGTACTTCTAAGCAAAAACTTTAGCACAAGTTTGGTTTTGAGTGTTAATCGAAATTAAACGAATCAAACCAAAAGCTGTCAACTAACAGAATAAACCAAACCGATTAACCGAAAACCGATTGATTAATAAAATATAAACAAAGTTAATTTTTTTCATTGAATACTAAAATTCATTTTCTTTTCAAAACAGATTATTTTTAAAGTTTTATATAATATATATACTATATGTAATGCATGGGTAAGGATAGTGTAAAAAGGGCCTAAAGTGTGAGAAGTGTATTATAACACTATATATAATACTATATAACACCATATAAACACCGTATAACAATATGTAACACCATATAATACCATATAACACAATGTAACACTATATATCATTATATAACAAATATAACACTATACATCTATCATAGACATGCTATCAGACAACCTATAGTGTTATATTTGTTATATAATGATATATAGTGTTACATAGTGTTATATGCTATTATATGGTGTTACATATTGTTATACGGTGTTTATATGGTGTTATATAATATTATATATAGTGTTATAATACACTTCTCACATTTTGAGCACTTTTTACAGGATCCTCTACCTGTAATGCATAAGACAAGATCATTTTAAAATATCCAAAAAATAAGAACATTTTTTTTCTTTAATGCATAAGGTACAAAATATGAGTGCAAATTATTCTTTCAAACACTAATTACACTTTAATCCTCTAATCTTAATTACACTTTAATCCCTCGTGTTTAACAAAATTATAGATAATTAGTATAGTTACACTTATTCCCTTATAAAAAAATAATTATGCCCACAATTTTTAATCGGTCATGACTTTTTTGTATGTTAATATTTATTGAAAAAATTACATCATAAAAATGAGTATTTTATTCTCTTTTTAATTTGAGTGTAGTATTGTTATAGTTTTTTTAATTAAACAAATTGATACGTTATTTGATTAACATTGTCTAAGGGTAAATAATAATTGAATTGTTAACAAAAACTAGATGAAACTGAACCGAAATCAACCAAAAACTGAATTAACTATAAACATATTAGCCAAAACCCGAATTATCCAAAACCAGTTATCGGTTTTTTGTGCTATCGTTTAACCAAAATTAACCGAACCGAACCATTTATATTTTCATATTTTTCTAGCTTTTATACTTTTAGTTCATGTATTTCATATTTATACCTCCATTTTATTTATTTGTACTTTCATTTTATGCATATATACATTCATTTCATGTATTTATACATCAATTTCGTATACATTTAAGCAAAAGTTTTAGCCCAAATTTGATTTTGCCTACTAATCAAAATTAAACGAATCAAACCAATAACTATCAGCTAACCGAAAACCAATTGGTTAATAAAATATAATAATCGATGGCTTCGGTTTTAGTTGAGAATAATAACCGAATCAACTGAACAATGCCTGTATTTATGTTTCCCGCCGTATCACGTAGACACACTTCACCCTTCACCTAATTATATAAGAATCATTCACGTTCTTATTCCCTAGAATAGACCAGGCACCCTTTAAAGTAAGTAGACTTATTATACGAAATAAATGTACTAAAAAGATGTTTGAAAAGTACTTTCTTGGTGTCTCTATGCACAAAATTTCTAACAAAAAAAAGTTGTAAGTCATGAGGCTATACGGTATGGGGATCGGCTTTGGACCGTCCCCATCCGTCGCCGATCCAACGTGCATGCCGCCCCCCAACGTCGGCGTCGTCTCCGTCGTTTTCTCGACGTCCAGGACGGAGCAAATCAAGTGGGGCCCCCTTTGTTTGTTTGTTTGTTTGTGAATTAGATTTGTACATTATGCTTTAATACTTGTACATATTTTTGTGGGGTAGGCTAATCTAGGATCATCCTCCCATGCCCTCTATTTTTAGAGGATGGACCATCCTTGGGAGGACTATGACGTGGCGACTACGTGGCGGATCATCCTCCAAGGATGGACCATCACCATACCCACTAGCCTGAGTACGTAGTTATCGTATATTGTACAAGTTCATATTAAATGGAACAAGTGAACAACAAAAGGCCCACCAAAAAGCTTCTTCGTCTTGATTGCTATTTCCATTCATTAAATGAGCATTACGTTCAGTAGAATAATCTACATGAAGTGTGTAGTTTACATAATTATAATGGAAGAATATTATTTCACACCTTTTTCTTGTGATGTTTCTTTACTGCTCTTTTTGTTTTAGATTGCTTTTTGTATTATTTTGTTTATTATAACTCACAAGTTTTCAACAAAAGTTTTGGTTGGGAATTTGTCAGAAAACGGTGTTTTTGGCCGATTTCCAACAAAAGTTACTTTGTCGGAAAAATGTTGGTCGGATAACTTTTCCAACATAATCCTAGCATGATACTTTTCATTTCTAACCTAACAAAGTAACTATAACAAGATATATAGGATGTTCTTTTATGTGAAAACCAAGTTGTACTTTCTTGTATTAAACAGACTCATAAGCAGGGGCCCAGCTTTGTGAGTGTGGGGGGGGGGGGGGGGGGGGCGCCCGACCCCGAACTTTTCGCTTAGTAGTGTTCGGTATGTAGTTTTCGTATACAATTTTTTAGGTATATACGTTTTGGACCCCCCGGTTTTATAATATTTTTAGGTATATACGTTTTTGACCCCTTGGTCGGAAATCTCAAGATTCGCCACTGTCGATAAGTATATGGAGATCAAATCATCACAATGATAGAGTTAAAACATTGTAACTTTATGTGAAATGGTACACCAAATAGTGATTATTAATGCTTGCATAAGTGGAAAAGCTTAGTAGAACATTCATAGTGACGAGGATCATCAGTATCGAACCCTATCGCTAAGCATGGATACCACTGACTTATTGCTTAGTGGTAACTTTCCATTAACCATTAATTTACCAACGCTTAGAACACCCATATCGTGGGCGTTTGGAATTGCCATCCAAAAGCGGACCACCATCAAACGTCGTCTAGGTAGCAAGACTAGAAATTAGTTACAAAGGTTAGAAACCGCGTTGTTGGTCTAATTACCTTAGAATTTGTTTCTCATTGGATATATATGGTATCCACGCGGCCACAATACCGCGTTGTTGGTCTAAATTTCTTAGAATTTGTTTCTCATTGGATATATGGTATCCGTGCGGCCACGATATAACCCCATATTATCGCAAGGAACTACATTCGACGTTATATTGGAAAGATTCTTATGGGTGACACATTCTTTTAATGAGAAAATTGTTATCATTTTGATAAGTCAAATACATGAAACTCATACATACTTATCACACATCTATTCTTTTTTTGGTTGGAGATAATCACAAGCATCAACAAAAATGATGTGAAATGATGATTGATATCTCCACTGATTAAGCCAAGCATCATATTCAATGCGGAATTTACAATGCATCTAAAAAAGGAAGAACATATATTGTTTAAATTAGTGGTATGCAACAAATGTTGTTTGTAATATGCCTTTCGTTATTCTGAAATCGGAAATTTTGAAAAGAATTTGTGTTCTATTAACTTACCTTTTTTACGTATAAAGAAAAGAATCAAGATCCGTCTTGGGTCTCTTTTGATGCTCATAATGGGTTCATCATTATCATGAATTTGGATTTGAGATTACGTGTAAAATGTCTAAATGATAATTACGGTGGTAGATCATATGTTGTTTGACATTATAAACGAAAAGAAACGTATAATATTCAAATTATGATAATGTCAATAAATATCATGACAAAGATAATTATTGGTTGTAGCCGTAAAGTTTTTTGTTTTATTTTACACAATTTATGATTATAGGAGTTAACTACATTACTAATCAAATATTTTATTAATAGGGTACCTAATGTATATCTTTTTAGTTTAACCTCAACCTTTTGTTATTTCGCCCTCCTTCTATATTATAAATTAGTGCTACATTTTGTGATTCCGGTTTTTAAAAGCTTAGGGTTGGTGATATTATTTTATAGTGACAGAGTTTGAAAAAAAAAATCAGGTCGAAATGGGGGAGGGAGGGGGCTCTTAAAAATTCAGTATTTTACACTAAAAAAATTTTCTGATAAAATTACACTACGAAGCGAAAAAAAGGGGGGTCGGGGCGCCCCTGGTCCCCATGAAGCTTCGCCTATGTTTTTTTTAAAACTACGGTTGGTGATATTCTTAATGATCGAAAAGTTTTAATTTCCCTGTTAAATTGCCTTTTAGTTCTCAAACCTATTAGGGTTTTTTTTATTGGTAGCTTTTATAACCAACAACAAAACACCAAATCAAAAACGGGCATGGCAACACAAAACAGGACTACATCAAATTAAAGGCATACCAGTCGGCCCAAAAGACCGACTCATGCTTAAACCATTAAAAAAAAAACAAAACAAAACAAACGACCTAATATTTACTATAATCTCTTCAACCTTGACTTTCTTGTTATGAAATCTTTTAGTGTTTCTCACATTCCAAATAAATATATCAAGTAATAATCACCACCTCTTGAAATTGCTCAATTCTTTAAAGGGCTAAGATCAAAGTGCAAATATAAATCCCCAACCTTTTAGGTAATAACTCTTTTACAATATTAGAGGAGATAAATTCGTTTATAATAGTAGCATAGATAATGGTACTAGGTGGGTGGAGATACAATAGGAAGTTAATTTGGCTAGGAAGGCTAGAAGTGATCTTGACCATCCATTTAGTTAATCAAGGGCTAAGATTAAATCAGGGAAATTGAAAAGAAGAAAAGAGGCGCATGAGTTTGTTTAGGGGCATTCTAGTCAATCCAAGCCAATAGTTTCTCTCTCCTCCAATTCCCCCCCATTTTTTAAACGTTAATAACTCTTTCATACGACATTATTTTTTTATAAAAATTGCACAAAAAAAACGAGCGTTTTTTTATCTTTAAAACGAGTATACTATTGCTATATTTAAAAAAAATTATAAAACCCAGTTGCGTAAAACGCAATAGAAAAACCCCCAGTTACGTAAAACGCAATGAAAAAAAAACCTAAAAAATGACATTTTTCTAAAACGCAATGCACCAAAAACACAAATAAATGACTTATTTGTAAAACGCAATGGCCAGAAAACACAAAGAAATGTCTTATTTCTAAAACGCAATAGCCTAAAAACTCAAAAGAAAATGTACTTTCTAAAACGCAATGCACTAAAAACACATAAAAATGTGTTTTACCTAAAACGCAATGCACCAAAAACACAAAGAAATGTCTTATTTGTAAAACGCAATGGCCAGAAAACACTTAAAACGTCTGTTTTCTAAAACGCAATGGACTGAAAACACATAAAAAAGTGTTTTACCTAAAACGCAATGCACAAAAAACACAAAGAAATGTCTTATTTGTAAAACGCAATGGCCAGAAAACACTTAAAAATGACTCATTCTAAAACGCAATTGCCTAAAAGACAAAAGAAAGTGTTCTCTGTAAAACGCAATGGACTGAAAACACCTAAAAAGGTGTTTTACCTAAAACACAATGCACCAAAAACACTTCAAGAATGTGTTTTTCTAAAACGCAATGGGCAGAAAACACCAAAGAAAGTGAATTGTCTGTGCTGTGAACTGTCTGGACCAATGCAGTTTCCAGAGGCAATTTACAGAAAATTAATTTTTCTGATGCATTTTTATTACAGTGAATTGGCTTTGCCCCTTGGACCCCGCCAGGGGCTGCCGCCCCTGGGACCCCGCTACCAGGGGCGCTGCCCCCGGACCCCCGCCAAGATCGTAAAGCGCAATAACTAAATCAAAAACCCATATCGTAAAAATGAAATTAAAGAATTTCTTACATGGATCGAAGTGATTTCTTCAACAATTGACGATTTTTGAATGATTGAAACACTTATCAGCGCTCGAATCGAACGGATCAAGTGATTATCTTCAAAATCACCGGAAAAAACGAGATTTTGTATAAAATTAAACTGGGTTTTCTTCAAAAAAGCTGAAGAACACGTTGATCGAGTGTTTGAATCATTGATTGGTGATGAAAATCGCAATATAATGTAGTGATTATTGAGATAGAAAGTGAAGAAATGGTTGAAGATGGTGGGTTTTGAAAATGGTGGGTTTTGAAAAGGAAGAAGAAAAGGGTTGGATTGACTAAAATACCCTTTTTCTTTATTTTAAATGTTGTCACATGTCCTAATCCTATTTCCTAGACTTTCTAGGCAAAATAAACTTTCTATTTGATCTTTTCCCTAGGTAATATATTGTAATAAACGTTAACGTTTGAAATTCAATAAATTCTTTTAGACATATCGTCTTTTCTTAGAATTGCAGTATTGGTCAAATGGAATCCCATCAATCATTATTTCCTTTGCCCAAAGGACTCTTTTTGGCCTTAGTACAATATGGTTATAATTATATATTCAACGAATAGCTTCGATTATTGACGACAATAGAACTTCAAGGGTGTATTTTATAAGCAACTAATGAAGGCATAATCGAAAGTAAAGAAAAAGTTACTGGTTCTGTTCGTTAAGGTATGGGCACTTGTTATAACTATAAAGACGAATGCCCGTGACGGGTTCGAAACGAAAACAAAATAATCCACTTACAGTTGTACATACGAAATTTAGAAAAATATTACGTTCGAGAAAAACTAAAAAGAAACATAAAAAATAAGTAAAAGGAAAAAAGAACTAAAAGTTTAAGGTCTAAATAATAATTATAATAAAATGAAAAGGAAAAAAATCAGAAGTTAAAAAGTTTAAGGTCTAAATAATAATTATAATAAAATGAAAAGGAAAAAAATCAAAAGTTAAGGGTATAGTAATTATAATACAATATAAAGGTGGTGGAAGGTGATGTCAATGGTGCTATAGAGAGTAGGATTGCTCATGAGTTGGGCCGAACGGAGCGAACCTTTGCTTGTCATGACTCGTTTATAAACTGAGATGAGCCGATCGGCTCATTTACAAACCGAGCTGAAAATCGGACAAGCATTTTTCAAGCATTAAATTTTTTGACCGAGCAGCGAGCGATTTGGACAGCCCTACTGTCTAGTGTACCATCCGGTTTAAGTTTGCAGCGACAGTGACAATGTCGGGTCTCAAGTTTGAATACCTTAAAAAGCTGACACATTTCATATCATAATATTTTCATGAATAACAATATTGTAGATAATGAGGCGATGAGCAAACTATAGAGAACCATGATAGTGAGATTGGGAGACAATCTGTCGCAGCCCCCGACCCCTACCTAGGGAGCGGGCGTCGCGATAACATAGAGCAGGTGGTATCAGTGTTTATTAATTTGGCAGCGGAATTTAAAACATGAGGATCGTAGTTAGGAAATAATTTCATAGTTTAAAAACACCAAACTTTATTAATAATTAAATGGGATAAAAACCCATGTTCCATTGATAATACATTTATAGGGATAAACCCTAATTATTGAAAACATAATCTCATTTTTATTTAGGTAACTTTTATAGCCACTTCTATAAGCCTTCAGTGCTCCATAGCTGACTTCTTATAGCTTCACATTAAGTTACCTGAAACATGTTTTAAAAAGGTTTTATTAGCAAGAAATACTGGCGAGTGCATCTCAGTTTAATCAAAACAGACTTTTATAACTTTACAGTATTGAGAGCGATTACAATGTTTATATCTACCAATATACTCATTCAGTATTTGTCATGTTGGCAGTTCCATGACTGTGGTTATGTTACTCATTGGCTAACTCATTGTCCAATAGTAACGAATTACTAGTAGTGTATACAAAACCCCACATACTGGCAGCAATTGTAGAATACATAGACTCAATCAATGTAAGTATAACTGAAAATATTTGAGGTTTTGTAAAAACAGTTTGGTAGAAAAAGAGAATGACTCGCATTGTTGACTTAGGTAAATATATAGCTTCCTGTTGGTGTTCCTGGTTATTATCTATTAAAAATAAACAATGCACACGTGTTAGTAAGATAACCCAAATCACATTAGCCTTGCAACACGAGACAGAACTCCAACGAACTGAGTCAGGCAGAGCATTGACATGCGTTACGGAGCCCTAGATCAATCAGGTAGGGTAACGAATTAGTGATCGGGGGTTAAAATACTTACAATGAGGCAGAGCTTCGTGTTTTAGGGGTATAATACCCGATAATTTTCGCACTTAAAGGGACAGAGAGAAAGAAAATTTGAGCGATTTGAGACTGGGGCCAACGACCTCCTTTTATAGGCTGAGTTCGGGGTCTCTCACGCCCAGCGAGAGCCTTGTCCCTGTCCTTCGCGGCCCGCGAGCCAGACCTAGCTAGGGCTAGGTCTGGTTAGTCACCAGTATAGGTTAGCCAAGTGTCGTGCCACGTGGCACGTTGTGGTTTCGCCAGGTATCTCTCGGTCACGCCCCGCGACTCACTTGGTGAACTCGGTCGCGGCCCGCGAGCACCCTAATTTCTTTGTTTTATTTGATTTTTATAAAAAGTAAGGTTATACGGGTGTAATTTAGCGTATATGGGGTATATTTAGGGCGTTTAAGGGTATTTTCGAGGGTTGTTATATCCTCCCCACCTTGTTTTAAATCTCGTCCTCTAGATTCACTGGAACAGGTGTGGATATTTCCGTTGCATTTCTGACTCGAGCTCCCATGTGTATTATGGTTCTCTCTTTGAATCCCATTTTACTTTGACCAGAACTAATCTCTTGTGTTTGAGATTCTTGATCTTTCTATCTTCAATCTGAATGGGTTTCTCTACAAACTTAAGCTTTTCATTTACCTCTATATCCTGAAGATGTACTATTAGTGATTCGTCTGCTAAGCATTTCTTGAGATTACATACATGAAACACATCATGTATTCCTGTCATTTCCTTTGGCAATTGTAGCTGATAAGCTACTAGTCATATTCTTTTGATAATCTCAAAAGGTCCGACATACCTTGGGTTTAGCTTTCCTCTTTTAACGAATCTGACTACTCCTTTCCATGGAGAAACCTTTAATAATACCTTATCTCCAACTTGAAATTCCAATGGTTTTCGTTTATTATCTGCATAACTCTTTTGACGATCTCATGCTGCTTTTAGTCTTTCCTTGACTTGAATAATTTTGTTCGTTGTTTCTTGCACTATCTCTGGTCCAGATAATTGCTTTTCTCCAATCTCTGCCCAACAAACTGGAGTTTGGCACTTTCGTCCATAAAGTGCATCAAACGGTGCAGAATTGATGTTGGTATGTGTAACATCCGTCTCATTTGTTTAATGTTTTTCCATAAAATACGCATTTTTATAAGAAATGCATAGTTTCAAAAGTTATACAAAATGATAAGGTTTCATGATGATAGTATCTTAGTTAACTCTCATCTAGTTTAAACATCTAAAAACGGTAAGTTAAAGGTTTACAACATAAACATTGTTTACAACAAAGTTAGATAAACACGGAAGCTTCAAAAAGTTGTGTTCGTCTTCTAAGTTCAAACATACCTACACTGTAATTTATCACAAACGTTAGTATATGAGACCCTAGAACCCGTCCAAACGGACCCGAAAGCTCAAAATCATCACATAAACAAAATAAAAATTTTGTTTGGAAGTCGACCGTAGGCTACGGTTCTCAGACCGTAGCTTACGGTTCACCATATTACTTCAACCAGAACTTCTGGACCGTAGGCTACAGTCCAGGACCGTAGCTTATGGTCTGATCAGCAGATTTTGTTTGTTTTCCATTTTTAGTACGAAAACCTTCATAACTTTTTAAACATTTGTCCGATTTACGTGATTCTTTTTCCTACGCGTCCGTAATTAAATTACCAATGCATCTATAATGATCATTTAATCAAAAATTGAGTTTACGGACCGAGAGTCTATAATCCCCTATTATACTTATTCGACCCGCATAGTTTTGCGACAAATCTTATATTACTCAAAATTGGGACTTTTAAGCATGTATACCCATTCCATGGGCTTGTGATCATCGGCGTATCTTTACCCATTTCACGGTTTTACGCCTCCGTGATCTATAATGCCATATGATATTTAATCACTTCCGTAATGACTACTAGACAATTATTCGACCCGTCTGGCTTGTTTATGGAATCCTCCATTTTCAACGACTACCAAACGTTTTCTAATCTAATTTTGACTCATTCAATCGAGTAGTGATCATTGTCACTTTAACTAATATAAATCCTTATTCTAAAAACACAACTATGAATTATTACAATATCAAATTTACATAATGTAACGAAACAAGTTACATACCTTCATAATTCACCAACATTGCTTTCTAACCACAATTACCCATTCCCGGGCTTGCCAACCTTAGCGTATCCCTTCCAATCCATGGTTTACGCTTTTATAACTCAAATTTAACGAGTGGCGTTTGAGTCACTTCGAACGCTACCATTTCGAACACTATTTTAACCCGTTCTCTATCTAGTGAGTTACATCACTTTACTTACATTCCCATTATGACTAATTAAACAATATTATCAATAAACATATCTAACCAACTATTTATTTTGACCTGTTTGGTTTGTCGAGTGAATTCCATCACTTCTTAGACTTTCCAAACGATTACAATTTCACTATTTCAACATCATACATATTCCAACTATTTCTTTTGACCCGTTTGGTTTGTCGAGTGAATCCCATCACTTCTTAGACTCACCAAACGCAACTATTTTCGCTATACAACATTAAACATATAGACAACTAGGCTTGTCTATATAAATGTAACGAGACGACAAGTCGCGTACCTTCAAAGCTTTCATTTCAAGCGCGTATCGCCCCCGTTTTGTCCTCTTGAAGACTCGGTTTCTTTGCCTATAGAGTTCAACCAAAAACCGTTTAGAACTCTTTTTATAACACACACCGCATAATTTTCCATATAAATAGAACATGTGTTTTCGTCCGAAATTTCAACATTTTGCTTTCTCTTAGGCATTTTATCAAACACCTAATAAGCATGATTTTCATAAAATTAGAAAATCAAGTTCCATGACTAGTTATTTTACCAATTTTAATATCCTTTTCCAATTTAGTGTCTAATTAACACTTCAATATCAAAACTAACTTCATAGAATTCTATTAGCACTAGTTTGCTACTCATGATTCTAATGTTCATCATGTTTCTATAAAACCCATTAAACACACATAATGGATGACCATAAATTTCATAGTTTAAGCACTAATTCAACAAACTAATCACTAGGGTTTAGTCCTAGACATGATTTCATTACAATTTCATCCAAACAACAATCATGCAAGCTCAATTTCGAATCTCATGTGTTCGTCTAGAATTCAAGATGGAATCAAACCATGAAATTTTTCATACCTTATGATCCCTTTACTGAGGTGATCACTATTTTGTGTTTGGATTTCGATTTGGGCTTGATTTGGCTTCTCAATTGGATGGATTTTGAAGTTTAGGGTTTGAATATGAGAGCCCTTTCTTGGCTCTGGTTAAATCACAGACACACACACATATGTGTGTGTTTTGTGTGTTTTAATTGATTTAATTAAAACTTGTTGCAATTGCCCATATTTAGTCCCTCCACTTTACACAAGTTATTTAAAGGGTATCTTAACTATTTTTGTTCTATTATGTCAATGACACTAACTAACTAGGTTATTTATTCCTAGTTATTCTATCTTGACCATAACCGACATTTAGTTTATAATATTAAATCCATATTTTCGGGGAATTACAGTATGATAGCTGTTGTTGTAGGAAAATTCTATTAATGGTAAATGATCGTCCCAATTTCCTCCAAAATCAATTACACAGTCTCTAAGCATATCTTCCATTGTCTGAATTGTCCTTTCGCTTTGTCCGTCTGTTTGAGGATGATAAGCTGTGCTTAGATTTAACCTGGTTCCCATTGCTTTTTGGAAACTTGTCCAAAAATGAGATGTAAAATGGCTATCTCTATCAGACACAATATATAAAGGAATTCCATGTAATGAAACTATTTCATTTACATATAACTTGGCTAACTGTTCCATACTGAAAGTTTCCTTCATTGGTAATAAATAAGCAGATTTGGTTAATCTGTCTACAAACACCCAGATTGTATCATTACCTTTTCGTGTCTTGCGTAATTTGGTAACAAAATCCATTGTTATCAATTCCCATTTCCAGATTGGCATCTCTAATTGTTGCAATAACCCTGAAGGTTTCTGATGTTCAGCTTTAACCTGTGAACAGGTTAGACATTTAGCAACATATTTTGCTATATCCTTCTTCATTCCTATCCACCAGAAATTCTTCCTTAAATCTTGATACATCTTATCCCTACCAGGATGTATCGTATACTTAGACTTATGGAATTCTTTTAGAATTTGGTTTCGTAGGTTCCCTTGAATAGGTATCCAGATCCTTTTCTTATGCAATCTCCAAATTCCATCTGCTCCTTGTTCTAATTCCTTATTCATTCCTTTTAAATTTTTGGCATCGTCCTTGATTGTTGTTTCCTGTACCTCTCTAATTTGCTCATTTAAATCTATCTGCAGATTTAATCTGAGAGAGCATACTCGTTTTGGCTTTTCATGATACTTTCTACTTAAAGCGTCAGCTACGATATTAGCTTTTCCTGCATGATACTGGATATCACAATCATAATCACTAAGGATTTCCATCCAACGTCTCTGTCTCATATTTAATTCATTTTGCCAAAAACATAACTTAAGCTCTTATGATCTGTAAATATAACAAACTTACTACCATAAAGATAGTGTCTCCAAATCTTAAGGGCAAAGACTATGGCTCCTAACTCTAGATCATGGGTTGTATAATTCCCTTCATGTTTCTGAAGCTGTCTAGAGGCATAATTTATAACCTTTTGACGTTGCATAAGTACACATCGTATCCTAACTTAGATGCATCACAATAGACTATAAAGTCTTCAGTTCTTTCTGGTAAAGCGAGTATCGGTGCATTGGTTAACCTTTGCTTTAAAATCCTAAAGGCTTCCTCCTGTTTTGGTCCACATTCAAACTTAACTGATTTGCAGGTTAGTTTGGTTAATGGAATGGCTATTCTAGAGAAATCTTGAATAAAACGTCTATAATATCCTGCCAGTTGGTGTGCGTTCGGCGTGATATGATTTTATTAATATTTTGAGCCCATTTTACTCATTAATCAAGTTTTAAATTTATAAAACATGATATTCTACTAACACTAAACACACACTTGGGCAAATGCACCCATCGTGAGCATAGTATAGCGTTAGTAAGATACCGAGGTCGTCCAAGGACACAAGAGCTTTTAGTACCAGTTTATTCTCAACGTCTAATCGATCTAAATTTTTTTTTTTTTTTGAGAAAAGTTTTGAAACATAAAAATAAAAATAAAAAATGCAGAAATAAATAAAATAAAAACAAATAGACAAGATGAATCACTTGGATCCGGCTCGCTTTTAATGTATCCTTTGATGATTTTCGCACTTTCGGACTTTTTAAGAGATTATCTTAGTTATAGTATAATAACCCAATATTTATATTAACGATACCCTCCCCGAGACGGCATTCCAACGACTACGTCGGGCAGAACCACAACAGCCGTTACGGAACCCTGGATCAATCGGGCATCGTATCTAATACGTAACCGGGGTTATGATACTTACAACGGAGCATAATTTCGTTATTTAGGGGGTATTATACCCGAGAATTATGCCTACTATTCAGAAATTTTGAGAGATAAAGTGTTTTGGGACGAATTCGACTGAACGGCCGAAGGTCTCTATTTATAGGGCCTGATCCTCAGTTCCTCGCGGCCCATGTAGAAGTCCTTTAAGGGCTTCGTGGCCCGCGTAGTAGGGGTGTAGCTTCTAGGGTTGCTGATTCGTCGACATAGGTTCGATACGGATGATGACACGTGGCAGCTTAGGGTGTCTCCTGATCTCGTAGCTGTCGCGGCCCGCGTAAGACGTAGCCAAAGGCTACGCGGCCTGCGAGCGACACATAAAACTTGATTTCATTTTATTTTCAATTATATATTGTATTTTGGGCTCGGTTTTCACATACGGGGTGTATTTTAAGACATATTGGGATATTTTAATATATATGAGGGTGTCGAAAATATTTTGGAGGGTTGTTATAATTAAAGATCTTCTGTCGAAGTGCATCATCTGTTGATCCACAGCAGACCTTAGCTTCATCAGACTTTAATCTTCTTAGCATAGGATGATCAGACCTTTGCTTCAACAAATTTTGTCTTCATCATTCATTTTATATACTTTTGTCTTATAAGATTCATAAAAAAAATCTCATCAAAGAATGTACATCACACTCCTTTTGGAAGTACTAAGCAAACATCCGATTTTGTTGAGAGGACTCCATTATCAAATATTACAAATTATATATGCTATATGTTTCAAAACAAAATTCTCCTTTAATATATATTCATATCTTAGCTTTTATAAATTGTTACATATGTCTTATTTTACAAGTTTCAATACAGGTGACATACCTAAAATTGAACTATCAATGACTGATGAGATATTAGCAGATTATGTGGTTGAGAAGATTTATGGAATTTCTAAAGGTACAAGATACGAATCTAAATTCATGTTAAGCTTTCAAGGTTTATATAACTTATAGGGACTTATAAATTTATTCAATTCTGAAGATTATATTGATCATAAAGATGCCATCTTTTTGTGCTCTAAGTGTGATGCAATGTTGTGGGAAGATGAAATGCTTAAGGGAAATCAAACTCGTAAGAAAACCTCATATTCTCTTTTATGTTCAAATGGAGTTGTTGAGCTACCACCACCCCCACCTCCTCCATCACTACGTCATTTATATAAAAGTCATACCTCATAGTGTCAGAATTTCATGAATAATATTCGAGCATATAACATGATGTTTTCGTTCACATCTCTTGGTGGCAAGGTTGACAAAAGTGGTCAGAGAGGCAAAGGTCCTTATATATTTAGACTACAAGGTCATAATTATCATCGAATGGGTAGTCTACTTCCGGACGATGGAGAAGAACCCAAATTTTCACAGCTTTCCATATACGATTCACAAAACGAGGTGGTAAATCGTCAAAAGGCAGTAAAGTAATTTCTTTATGACATTGTGCCATTTATGATTATATATATTGCTTCCCAATATATTCACATCCATGGTTCACTTGAAACAAATGTAAATTTTAACATCCTTATATTTCTTGTAGTTCTCAGATAGATTCCAAAACCACAACAAACAACCAGCTTGATATTACGACCATCAAAAGTCTTAAAAATATGTTGGATTCTTGCAATCCTCCTGTCCAGTCCTTCAGAATGGTAAGAGATTATTTTCAAGAAAATGAGTGGCAAGAAGTAACCCTCAAGCTTATTGGAACAAGAGATAAGGATGGAAGAAATTCACAACTTGCCAACAGCATCAGAAATTGTTGCGTTAATAATTGGTGATTTTGATGGAGCATTTGATAAACGAGACATCATTGTTCAAAGGAAGCCTGGTGGTCTTCAAAGAATTAGTGAACTTCATCCTTCTTACCTTGGTTTGCAATATCCACTTATTTTCCCACATGCTAAAGATGGTTATAGAGTTGGTATTAAACATAGAGGGATTGTGGTTGATAATGAGGTACTTAGAACCAACCTTACAATTAGAAAATTCTTTTATTACAAAATACAAGATAGACACAGTCAGTTTTCATTGTTAGTTAATGCCAAAAAACTATTTCAACAGTTTTTGGTTGATGCATACACGATGATAGAATCTGTCAGGTTGAATTATATAAGGACACAACAAGCGAAACTTAGAACCCAAAGTTTTAAGAATTTGAATGCTACTGTTGAAAGTGGAGAGAATAATGCCTCAAATTGTGGTAAACATATACTTTTACCTTCATCATTTACTGGTGGTTCTAGATATATGATGCAAAAGTACCTTCATTAGTGACCTGTAATCCCAATTGGCCTGATATTTATAGGTGTTTGCATGATAAAGCTCTTAATTCTGAAGACAAGCCAGATATTATCTCTAGATTATTCAAGTGTAAATTGGATCATCTAATAAAATATCTCAAGAAACATAAATTCTTTGGTGACATAAAAGCAAGTACCTTTTACTAAATTTTTTTAACTGTGAACACCTAATTATATTTATCTAACAGCTCACCCTTGAAAACATTTCAGTTATGTATACAGTTGAATTTCAGAAGCATGGACTGCCACATGCTCACATATGTTTGTTCTTGAGTGCTGAAAGCAAATTTCCATCTGCATGTGATATTGATCATGTTATTAGTGCTGAGATTCCAGATAAAGAAAGAGATCCTGAATTATATGAGCTTGTCAAGCAATTTATGATTCATGGACCATGCAATACAGACAACCAACGGTGTCCATGTATGGTTCAGCTAAAATGTTCTAAAAAGTTTCCCAAAAAATATGTAGATGAGACTTGTGTTGATTCTGAAGGATATCCTGTCTACCGGCGTCATCAAATAAGTAACACAGTAGTAAAGAATGGTGTGGCACTTGATAATAGGTTTGTAGTTCCTTACAATACCCTTCTTCTCAGAAAGTATCAGTGCCACATTAACGTTGAATGGTGCAACCAATCAGGTTCTATCAAATATTTGTTTAAATATATTAATAAGGGACCTGATAGAGTCATGGCTTCTATTTTCCAATCCAATACCACCAACAATGACACGCAGCAGAATGTAGTTGTAGATGAGATAAAAGCATACCTTGATTGTAGGTATATTTCTGCTTGTGAAGCTGCTTGGAGAATATTCAAGTATGATATACATTATAGATATCCAGCTGTTGAAGTATTGCCTTTCCATTGTGAAGATGGCCAGAGTATTGTGTATAATGATCATGCTAATTTGTGTGATGTTGTTAGTGATCCAGCTGTGAAAATGACAATGTTCACAGAGTGGATGAATTGTAACAAAGTCACTGAATTTGCAAGGACATTGAAGTATATAGAGTTCCTGAGACACTATGTATGGATACCTAAAAATCGGAAATGGTGTCGAAGAAAGCATCCGTATGGATCAGTTAGGAGGATACATTATGTCCCACCATCACTTGGTGATTATTATTACTTAAGGATTTTATTGAATCATCTTAGGGGACCAACCTGTTTTGAAGATATAAAAACAGTTGATGGACAAGTTTTTGAAACATTCAAATATGCATGTTTTGCACGAGGACTGTTGGATGATGATAAGGAATATGTTAATGCCATCAAAGAAGCTAGCACATGGTTAACCGCAGACTTCTTGAGGACTTTTTTGTAATGTTGCTACTGTCAAACTCCATATCTCGTCCTGGTGTTTTTTGGTCGCAAACCAAGTCCATGTTATGTGAAGACATTCTGTACCAGCAACGGATGATAACTGATATTGCAGGTAATGTAATTACTTTATTAAAGCTATAACCGACTACATTAATATTATGCAATAGCTCCTGAATTATGAAAAAATTAATACTTTTTTATATTTGTTTTAGATTTGGTTCTTCAAGAAAAAGAAGTTGAAAACATTTGTCTATCCCAAATTGAAAAGTTGCTACTTAGCAATGGGAGTACACTGAAAAACTTTGCTGACATGCCAAGTGTTCTGAACAATTATGTTTCATCGTTGAACAATTGATTGATAATGAAATAACTATCGTATGACAAAGCAGCTCTACAAAGGGAACATGTTGGTTATCTAAAGTGTTTAACTGCCAAACAACAAAGAATTTATAAAATTGTTATGAAAGCGGTTGAAAAAGGTGATGGAGGTGTCTTCTTTGTATATGGTTATGGTGGAATTGGGAAGATGTTTCTTTGGAAGACATTCACAGCTGCATTACGATCCAAATGTGAAGTTGTATTAAATGTTGCATCCAGGGGAATTGCATCACTTTTGTTAGATGGTGGTAGAACTGCTCATTCAAGGTTTGTAATTCCAATCAACATTAACGAGGATTCAATATGTTTGATAGAGAATAATACTGAATTAGGTGATTTAATTAAAAGAACAACTTTGATTATTTGGGATGAAGCATCTATGACTCACAATCATTGTTTCGAGGCTCTCGATAGGACAATGAGAGTCATATCACATTCCAGTCAATCGAACATAGAAGGCAAGCCTTTTAGAGGAAATGTCGTTCTATTTGATGTGATTTTAGACAAATTCTTCTAGTCATCCTTAAAGGTACCAGAAGCATGATAGTCGATGCTTCTTTATATTCTTCTTATATATGGCAACATTGTCAAGTACTAAAGCTTACGAGATTAAGAGTTGGATGTAAGCAAACAGATTTACAAGAAATAAAGGAATTTGCAGAATGGATTTTAAAGCTTGGTGATGGTTTCCTTGGTGATGAAAATGATGGTGAGGTAGATATTGAAATTCCAGATGATTGACTTATTCATGATCAAGTCAATCCTATTTCTTTTCTGATTTCATTTACATATCCGGAAATGAATAAGTGTTTGTGGGATTTAGCGTATTTCCAACAAAGAGCCATTCTTGCTCCAACAAATGAAGTAGTGGATTCAATAAATGAAGAGTTGTTAGAGAGTCTTCCTGGTGAAGGGAACATTTATTTTAGTTCAGATAGTTTATATCAATCTGAGGAAGAATCAGAGACTAATATGGCATTGTTTCCTCTTGATGTGTTAAACAATCTTCATTTTTCTGGTTTAACTAACCATAAATTAGTATTGAAAGTTGATACTCCAATAATGTTACTCATAAACTTTGATCAGACAAATGGATTGTGTAACGACACACATTTACAAGTCACGAAACTCGAAAAAGTTGTGATTGAAGCAATAATTATCACAGGAACTAATATAGGTCATCATACTTTGATTGAAGGTGACACCTTCTGATAAAAGAATACCAGTGAAGATTTCTCTAAGACAATTCCCGCTTTCACTATGCTTTGCTATGACAATAAATAAAAGTCAAGGACAATCGTTGGAACGTGTTGGTTTGTATCTTCCACGTACAGTGTTTAGTCATAGCCAACTCTATGTTGTTGTATCTAGGGTAAAAAGTAGGAAGGGGTTGAAAATTTTGATTTGTGATAAAGCAAAACAAGTTTGTACAACCACTACTAATGTGTTTTACAAAGAAGTTCTACAAAACCTATGATGACATGTTGTTATGTCATGGTTGCTGACTTTTGAACATGTAATTGTATCTTCTACTTACTCATATTTATTATAAATTTTGGATGATGTTTTTTAGATCGAAAAACATGTAAGAAGCATTATAATGCTTTATAAAACTATGATACTTATGATATTAGTATTAATGCTTTAAATTTATTATGTGTGGTGTTTTTATTAAATGTTATATTAGTATATCATGTGTATTATTGTAAAAGAGTATTTATGAATTTACGTATACTCCTGCAATTCGTAAAGAGCAATGTATAGTGATTTGTGTTTTTAATAAATTTTGTATGTGAATTTTCTAAAGACTACCTGTGTTTTTAGATATTACATAAGTGTAAATCGTGTAAATTGTTGTCTAGTATTTATTAATGTATGAATGTTTATGCAATCCGTAAACGACAAACCTAATAAGTTATGAATTTAACAACACACATGATCATTCATTACAATCTTATGGTAAAATGTGCTAAAATTACATTATTTTAAAGAAAAGGGAGTAAAGTATAAATTTAATAAAACTTACATGGATCCAACCCGTGTAAATGGAGCATCTGTATTAGGTTTTCGAATCCTCTATATAAGCTCTACTCAACTCCATTATTGAACATAAACATCACAGAATACCTTCGGAACTTTTCTCATAAGCTTCTTATCAAAGCTCTTAAGACCTCTGCATTATATATATTAGACACTGTAAAACCATGTATTGTTTCTTTGATCTTATTGTTTGTGTCATAAACGTTAGGTTTTCATTCTTTGATGTTATGAGAATCTGTTTCTCATAAATAGCGTTTCATAATCTTTGTTTCGATCATAATAGTTGATGTAATCTGGTGTAGTTTTATTGATTAAGTACTGCATTAACTTCAATGAAGTTATTGATAGCATTCTCTGAGACAATTTGTGGATGCATCTTCTTGATGGCGTCTTCTCCATTACGGTTGATAAATGAACCATATGATTTTTGGTTGTTGTTGATTTGTTTAACTGTTGTGAGAGATGGTAATTTTTGTTTTGGGCTTTATTTTTATGAAACCCTAAGTGTGTGATTATACAAATAGTTGTCATAATATTTGGTACTTTTGTTTTTTAAGTATTGATTTAGTTTAACTGATGTTTTTTTTAAATTATTTTATTGATATTTGAATGGTAACGAATGTTTTCTTCATCAAGTTCTACATTACGGAAATAAAATAATAGATATGATGTTTTTGTTGTTGATTTGTTTAGCTGTTTTTCGAAAGGATAATTTTCGTTTCCTGTTGTTTTTTTCCCATGATAATCATAAACTTATGATAGCATCTACTTTCAGCATAGCAGTTTACTATAAGTTTTCTTAGATGTTGTTCGTCTTTATAACTTGTAAGTTTAAATCTTTTTTTTGCAGATATGAATCCATCCAACCTAACACCATCCTTTTTAAAATTTCTGAATTAAGATGATTTTATATTTTTGGTATGTTTTTTTTACTTTCGTGTTACTATTAGGATTTTACATTAATTTTTTATATAAGATATTTGCTACCACTTAATTTTGGGAATTTGTTGTGGGGGGAAGGAGGTCCCCTACGGTCAACTGTAGAACTACATGATAATGACAAAACATGGTTAGTACGAGTAAAGAAGAGATATGGTCATTGTATATTTTCGGATGTCTGGATAAAGTTGGTTTGAGATTGTTGTTTGAAAACCAAAGATCTTGTATTGTTAAAAGCTATTGGACGTTTATCATTCATGGTCTCATGTTTTAAAGAAAATGTCTACGAGAATTCTTCTATTTCGGCAAATATTAGACCTGAACTTGGCATGACTGTAAATTTTGTAGGTCGACTTGGAGGATCAAGAATAAACCTACTTTCTTGTTTTACAACACACTAACGAGTGTGGAATCCACGTAAGTATGCAAACTAAAGCAAAGAAAAACAAACACAAAGTAACCAAAGATTCACTATCTTGATTAATCTGAAGAGAACTAGTACAAACACATACACACAATGTTCATACAGACTCTGAAAGCTCTCTTACTGAAACTGTGAAGTGAAGCTGTCTATTTATAAGCTCATAACCAGTAACACTACGAAGAATGTTACTGGGCCACGAAGAATGTCCAGGCCCACGAAGAATGTGATTCTTCCTAGACTTGATCAATGAACAACTGATCCCATGAAGAATAGGTTCTTTGTGATATCCCATTACGATGTAACATGTTCTTTGTGAAGATGTGTTTCCCACGAAGAAGGGGTTCTTCCTGGGTAGGCTGCAAATAGATGATAACTTGCAGACTTCAGACAAAAACAGCAGAAACAAACATAACTAACTAACAGACTGCAGACATGCAGCTGTTTTACAAACATCACAAAGTAAATGTCATACCAAATCAAGATAGGAGGATATCTTGACTTGGTCGACTCGACCAAAACTAAACAGACACGTCAAACAAAGACCGTACAATTACAGACATAACTAAGAACAAGTGACAGACACAAAACTGAACCAACAAACTCCCCCTTGGCTGTTGCTTGGTCTTCGGTCTTCATTTCCAATGGTCTGCTTCAGACCATGAGCTCCCAGCATGAATTCCTCGAGAAATCAAATTCTTGTTGGGAACAAATAGGATGTCGAACTTTTGCGGTTCTGAAAGAGCATACGATGGATATCTATCATTTTCGTAGAAATCTAACAACTTGATATATAATTTTTGACTTTTCAAAAATTAACATTTGTTTTTTGTAATTCTCCTTTTGACCCTTTTATAATAATAATTCAGGTCACAATGTTTTTTCTGAATTTATTTCAATTAAATACTCATATGATTTTAAATTCCTGATGGATAAATTTAGACGTGTACGTATTAATAAAAATCCGACAGAGAAAAAGTCTCCATCAGGATCTCAGTTTATTTTTCTCTGTTAGTTTAATACTTGTAATCAGGAACATGATATGAACTTTAAACATGTTTTAACAGGTAAAATTAGGATTTGAAAATATCTAAAATCATACTTTGAAGATACGGGGCAAAAGTGGTTAAATTTTAAGGCAAATGTAAAAGAAACTAGTGGAATTTCTCGCACTATGCGGTGGGGATTCGGTTGGTGTCGATATTGTCTGTTACGATACTCGTATTGGTACTGCTAGAGCAACCGAAAGCGAAAATCAAGAAAAATAAAGTCATCACAAGACAAAAGGATATGGATACATGTTTTTACATCAATAAAAAATTGAATACCGATGTCGGTTCTAATAGAACCGATCGCGGTTTTAATAGCAATGACACTGGTACCGACGTTGTTCGATCGGTATCAGACCAGTTCTTATCGTTACTAGTTTAGTATTAACTAGTATGATTACCCACATATTGTGGCGAGCGCGTTACCCACATGTGTACATATATGTTTGTATGAAGGTGTTTAGATAACTTGTACATTAATACATTAGGTTATGTTTTGAACAAAACTTACACATAAATGTAGATAAAAAAGAGCACGTCATGTTCAAGCAAGGGCATAGCTTTGTGGGGGCGGGAGAGGGCGGTTGACCCTCTGAACTTTTCGCTCAGTAGTAGAGAGTAAATAGTTTTCATATAGAAATTTTGGGTATATATGTTTTTGACCCCCCGGTTTTATAGAAATTTTTGGTGTATACGTTTTCGACCCCCCGGTCGGAAATCTCAAGCTTCGCCAATGTGTTCAAGTCCCCCAACTTTAGGCTAAAGCTTACTTAAGCTTGTACACATGCTTTAAACGGTTGTACTATTAGCTACAGTACAACCCGCTCACAAACCGACTTTCGATTTTAATATGTCTAAGTATAATACTACAACAAGAACAATAATAGAAATAATAATATAGATTTATGCCAATCTTTTAAACTGATACCTCCCAACATATAATGGTTTTTATTTTTTTCTTCTTTTAATAATTAATTTAATATATTAAGTTGATGATGCAGTGTGTGTACGATGAAGCTTAACCATGATTACAAATAAGTAAGAAGCAACATATTATTTATGGATCCTTAATTAGTCTAATATGTTAATAGAACATATCATAGCGTGCAACAAGTTAAAAAACATATACAATTTACTAATCATATATTGTTGTTATATTGTGCAACAAGTTGGACGTAATGCACTCATTATAAAAGGAAATGAATTTCCAAGATAGTTTCTCGAGTGAGTTCCGGATTGGATGATTGCATGAATAGAGACTTATTTAGATATGGATTATGAGCATTACATAATAGGGTTTTTGAATTGATCCCATATTGGTAGTTATTGTTGTTGTATGCCAAGAAAGTGGAGTTACAAAGTTGTGCACTTATTCATGTGATTTTTTATGATATACTAATGCTTGTATAGATTTGAATCATGACTACTGGGTCACTTGATCATTATGTCCCCCTCTATTCATATTTTCCATTTATTTAAAACTTTGACCAAACCCGTTGTCATCATGTTGCCATGTGGAAGTAGCAAGATTGTGGCAAAATTAAGCTAGGTCCTACCATAACTCTTATAACATGTTATGTATATGTGTTTCATACTTTAAATTCAATCTGATATAGTTGATTATAGAGTATTTTTGCTCTCATATGTTGTTGGAATCCTCATGTTTTCTTGAACCCATATCTTGATTTATTTTTGGCTCATTCTATTCTCACCCCCCCCCCCCTATTTACTAATTACACCCCCCCCCCCCTATAAAAAACATCACATCCATCAATCATTTACTTTTTGTTTTTAGTTTTTTTTGTCTTTTTGTTGTCTTTTTTTTATTCTTTTATTTAATTATTAGTTATTTAGTATTTGTTTATTATTTAATTAGTTAGTATTATTATTATTATTATATTTATTATTATTAGTAGTAGTAGTAATGATATATTATTTATTTTTAGTTTTTATTGTTATAATTTATCAAATTATATTTATAGCTGTAACAAAAGCTATATAAAAATAAGTACTTTTTTACAAAAATATTATCATTTAATAATTTACATACCGAGGTTTAATCTATACACCCCCCAAATGTAGCAGGTTGTGTTATCCAAGAGTTATACATATTTTGACGTGATTCAAATATATTCTCCCAGCCAGCTGCATCATTTTCTCTCATTAATTTCCATAGGTTGTTTGTGCTGGCAATTGGATACTCTCCTTGCAATTCTACCATTATAAAATGGTTACCATTCACGTGTGCAATTGTAATTATTTTTTTTCTGGGAACTCGTGAGGGTCTCTCCAAAGCGAAAAACAAGTAGAACTGTTTCTTTTTTTTTTGAGATAAAAAATGAACGATCACATTAAACTTGTTCGCAATCAAGAATCCTGCCTCTGGCATAATCATCCAGTGTTTTTCAGGTGCAAACCCCGATCCTGACCAAGCCAAGGACGTGAACACATCTTTGAATGAGCCTAAGAAAGCCTTAGTGTACTTATTTCTAAACTCGAGTAGCTCTTCCATCAGTGATCTCCGGATATAAGTACAACTTTAGACACGTAGCCATTTTTCGCTTTCGATCTTTTAGTCACCATAGCGTAACCAAGACTACATCCGGTGTTTCTAACCCAGTCCATCAACTCTTCACGAGACTTGAACACCTAAAAGTGAACTAATATTAGTTACAAAATATTAGGTGAACAAGCTTGAGTAGTTACAAAATATATATTATCTAAAACAAGACCCTTAACCTAGCTAGATTATATAACTAAGTTGAAACTTGAAACATGGGAATTAAAAACTATACCTGATCCGTTGAAAATCCAGACATCTCTTTAACTTTTCTGAATACTATGATGAAGCATAAGTAGATCACTCTTTGAACAAGTAAATTTATGTAGCTCTTTGAATAGCTTTCTCGAGTATATCTTAAAGAAACTGAAGTGAATGCACCGATAATATGAGAATTATGAAACTGAAGTGAATGCACCGAAGAAAGTGATGGACGGAAAGAGGGAAAGATAGTTCATCGGAAATTTCCAGAGAAGACCAGTGGGCAGGGCAAGCTTGATTGTTTGTGCGTGGAAACTAGGGAAAGGATTTATTTTATTTGGTAGATAGTCTCGAATAAGCAGCTATTTTTCTTCATAGGCCATATGCCTAGTCTAAGTTGTAGTGTAAGTTGTCAACAAAAACAAACTGGTAAAAGAAAAGGAAATTTCAGGAAGGTATGGTTATGGCATGTGTAAACATTACCATATCTTCTTTTGACTTTCAAAGTTTGTGGCAATATTTTAAATAAGACTCCAAAACTGTCCAATTATCGTACTATATTTGTTATTATATAAATTATATATTGGCATTCGGTTCGTAAATCCGGTTCGACCGGTTCAACCGGTCCGACCAATAAATCAGTACAACGACCGGTTCGTTGTCTAGCATAAAAAAACTAAAAAGGTAAAAAAATAAAAAGATGTCTAGCATAAAAAAACTAAAAAGGTAAAAAAAAAAAGTTTAAGGCTTAAGTAATAAGTTTAATAATAATAATAATAATAATAATAATAATTCATTACTAATATTAAATAATAATAATAATAACAAAAAGATAAAAAAGACAATAAAATATAACAAAAAAAAGACAACAAAAAGACAAAAAAGACTAAAAACAAAAAGAAAATGATTGATGGATGTGATGTTTTTGATAGGGGGGGGGTGTAATTAGTAAATAGGGGGTGAGAATAGTATCACCCTTATTTTTCACTTCATAAGTTTTATGTTGTTGCTTAACACATATTTCGGTTATTTGCTACCATACCCTTGATTTCGGTACATGTTTAAGATTGTATTACCAAGGAGTCTCTTGTTACAAACCCTTTAATTACCATATGCAGTTTCAACTTTAATAGAACAAATGAATTACACGAACCCATAAATAAACAAATTTATTTGTGTGTATGTTTGTTCAATAAGAAAATGAAGTTGTTCATATTCATTAATACATGCTCGTAAATATGCTATATGAACGTTAGAGGACACAACTTCACACGCACCCCATACTAACACACACACACATATATGTGGACAATATAAACGAATGTTTACCAACATGACTCGTTTAAATATCCGTTCAAACAAAAACAAATACACTTTCCATCAAAAGTTCACTAAATGTTCCATACTTTTTATAAATAGTTTTTCCATTTATTCTCAAGAAATAAGCAAAAGTCTCAAGAAATAAGCACAACACTGATTTCGTGACACAAAGATGCTCCCTAATGTTGGTAACCACACGTTACTTCGTGATGTTGTTTTCCAAAACATCTTTAATATGAGTTAATGCCAACATATATAATCACCGTTAGCTGTTAGTTCATGATGTGCATCCGTGTGGTGTGGATTGTGTTTTAGCCTTTATCAAATGTTTATTATAAGATGGTGTGGATCCCAAATGTCTAGTCTACTGAAGTGCCATGTGTCAGCTCTATATTAGAGGTTGCAAAAGTTTTGTCTTTCTAAGTGTTATTTAGGATTTTGTAAGATCGTTTATTATCAACATTATTGTATTTAAGATTATATATGGTTGAGAAAGTATATGGATCAAAAGACAATGTAGTGTGCTCAAGGACTAGCTTGTCCAAGAATTGGATGGTTGAGAAGGTATGTGGATCAAAAGACAGTGTAGTGTGCTCAAGGACTAGTTTGTCCAAGAATTGGGAGTGACTAAGATAGAACATGGGCCTATTAGAGCTTATATCAAGTCCTTTTATATTAATTCTTTGTATCGATGATGTTTAGGGTCAAGTCGCTCTTAAACCACTAATTGTTTTAGGTGTCAAATTAGTATTCCTTGGACTGGTCATCTAAACGTCAAAAATGACTATCGCATCTCAAGTTTATACATATACAACCACACAAACAAACTGACCTACTCATTTACGCCATTGGCACACCTCCGTATCCCACATGTCGGTTTATGTCAAAACTTGCCGACAGAGTACACATACACATAACCAAACATTATCAAGGTTTAAAATGACTTTTTGTTTAATTTTCTCTTTAACGAATTACTAATTATTTATATAATTTTAAAAGGATCTTCAAAAACTATTGATCAAGAGCAAGAATTAAAATAGAAAATTGAAAAACAAATCATATTCTTCCTATTCTTTTCTAAGCCAAGTTCGATTTGACACCCTATATTCTAAAGACCTCAATTGCCAAGAATTTATTCCTTTCAATCTTTAAACTGTACCTATTTATAGATTAATTAAACAGTGAAAACATAAAGTGCCTAGGATCTTCCAAAACAAAACATGGATTTCCAATATATTTCGTCTAAGAATATAATGACTTTTTACTGTGTATGATTTTTGGAAAGTTACGTGCTTTAGAAGTAAAATAAAACATAATAATATATAAAAATGCAATTTTATTCATGGAAGTTTATACAATAATAAAAAAGAAAGAAAAAACAGAGAACATTAGTGCTGCCCATACAAATTCGATCCACCTTGATGGATGGTCCCACATCCACATCTGATAAACTCTCTTTCTAAAATTATAAATAAAATCCACGTGGATATATAAATGGCAACATTGACCTATTATACATACTAGTTGATTTTATATCCGCGCGTTGCGGCGGGTACCCAATGACTGCAAAACGCGTGTCAGCAATGGTAAGCAGTTACTGAATATCAAAAAATAAATAAAAATGACATGGTAAGGATAGTCACTCCGTTCTAAAAAAAGATTTTAAATAACCTAATATATATAATAATAGGACCCCACACGTCTTACACGTTGGAAATTCGGTTGTTTTCAATTCAGTTATTTCGGTGCTAACACGTTAAAATATGGATGAGCTCGGTACCGGTAACGGCACTGAAAGTACCGATCTGGAAAATCATCGAAATAAGGTACCTGCACCGAAAATGCTCGGTACAATACGTTATGGTATTTGAAGGTAAAAATCAATAAATACAGGTATGGTGTTAGACCGGTGTTGAACCGAAAGTAACGATTCTGAAAACGCCAAAAGGTGGGTATCAAATTGGTGCCGAAAATGATTTGGTATAGTAAATTTGGTACCGATACGATACCGGTTTGATTACAGGATTTGATACGATTTGCTCATCAATAATCTAAATATCCAAGTTAATTTTACATGCTATAATTCATTCATTACAGAAAAAGACAAAAAAGGAAGCGAAATAAATTGTTATGTATATAAAACCTCATTCAAATGAAATACGATTTACTTACTGTGTGTATGAAAAGTAATCTAAACGGTGCAATTACTTGCATTGTTACGTTGCTACAGGATTTGATGAGCTCGGTACCAACCGGTACCGAAAATACCATTACCGAAATCCCCAAAAGTGGGTACCGGTACTGAATATACCTGGTACGGTACGGTTCGGTACCGGTCGATACTGGTACGACACCGGTATTTGAGGGTAAAAACCGGTGAATACCGGTGCCAAACCGGTACCGAAAATACAACTGGTTTGCTAAATTTGATATCGGTACCGGTTCCCGATACCATTTGCTCATCACTTAGTGATGTTACTATTGATTATTTCTATTTTTAATATATAGGCCCAAAAGTGGGTACCTGTATCAAATATACCTGGAACGGTACGGTTTGGTAACGGTCGGTACTGGTACAACACCGGTAATTGAGGGTAAAAACCGGTGAATATCGGTGTCGAACAGGTACCGAAAATACACCCGATTTGGTAAATTTGATACCAGTACCGGTACTCGATACCATTTGCTCATAATTATTATTATTGTATTAATATTATAAAATCACTATTCATTCATTTCTATTATTATCATATATGAATTATATTATGGGTGCTACTTTCTACACCCTCCCTAATTACTTTTTACACCCCCTCCCTCTCACATACTTACAGGTGGGGCCCGCATGGGACCGGCAGTTTTTCTCTCACAAGGGGGGTATAATCAGGAGGGAGGGGGGGTGTGTATAGAATCAGCCTTATATTATAAATATTAATAGTAACTTGTCATGAACAGTAGTTCAAGATTTTTATAGTATTATAGTTTTTTAAGTTTTCATTATTTTATTATTTTATTACTTTAATTTATTATTTTATTGTTTCTTTATTTTATTATTTTAAGTTTTCTCATATAATATTTAAGATAATGTCTTAGCAACATTGATTCCCTGGCGATCTCGACTGTATAACATCGGTATCGATATCCTTATTATCAGAACCATTACTGATATTCGTATTTAAGGTTTTTAACCGATGTAAAACACATATTGATATTATTTTGGTCATATCGCGACTTTATTTCTTGGGTTTTATCGTTCGCTTGATATACCGAGTGGCGATACCGTATCGATGTCGTAATGAATCGAACCCATACCGAATGATACCCGCCACAACGTGCGGGGGAATTTAACTAGTATATATTAAAAAGAAAAGGAAATGAACAGTAATAATAAATATAAATATTCAAAAGAGTGTTCAATGAAAACTAATAGAAAAATAAATAAATGATTAGTATCGGGTACCGGTATCAAATTTACCAAACTGAGTGTATTTTCGGTATCCGTTCGGCACCGGTATTCATCGGGTTTTACCCTCAAATACCGGTGTCGTACCAGTACCGTCCGTATCAAGCCGTACTGTACCAGGTATATTCGGTACCGGTACCCATTTTTGGGGATTTCGGTAACGGTATTTTTGGTACCGGTTGGTATCGAGCTCATCAAATCCTGTAGCAACGTACCAATGCAAGTAATTGCACATTTTAGATTACTTTTAATACACACAGTAAGTAACTGTATTTCGTTTGAATGAGGTTTTATATACACAACTTATTTTGCTTTATTTTTTTGTCTTTTTACGTAATGAATGAATTGTAGCAAGTAAAATTAACTTGGATATTTAGATTATTGATGAGCAAATCGTATCAAATCCTGTAATCAAACCGGTATCGTATCGGTACCAAATTTACTATACCAAATCATTTTCGGTACCAATTTGATACCCACCTTTTGGCGTTTTCAGAATCGTTACTTTCGGTTCGACACCGGTCTAGCACCATACCTATATTTATTGATTTTTACCTTCAAATACCATACCGTATTGTACCGAGCATTTTCGGTGCCGGTACCTAATTTCGATGATTTTCTGGATCGGCACTTTCGGTGCCGTTACAGGTACCGAGCTCATCCATATTTTAACGTGTTAGCACCGTAATATCTGAACTGAAAACAACCGAATTTCCAACGTGTAGGACATGTGGGTCCTATTATTATATATTAGGTTATTTAAAATCGCTTTTTTTGGACGGATTGACTATCCTTTTCACGGCATTTTTATTTATGTTTTGATATTCGGTATCTGCTTGCCGTTACTGACACGCGTTTTGCAGTCATTGGGTCCCCGCCGCAACGCGCGGGCGAAAATTTAACTAGTTATAATAAAAGATCTAAATCACATGTTGCCGTGGGATTGTTGCTTGTTTGCTTCACATAATTAATGATATAATTTATTGACACAATCACGAGAAGTACTTATTATTGCTTCAACTCAACCTCCGTTAGTTCACTTTAACTTTTTTACTGCTTTAATTACGTAAGACTTATTCAAATATCTACTTTAAACTCTGTAAGACGGATAATATTCTATTATCTTACTTGGGGATTACAGTATAGGCTAACATGAATAGAATAAGTAACTGGACCTCGATAGTTGAGGTTTTTGATAAAAGATTGTCAGTATGGAAAGCTAAATCTATCTCAATTGGGGGAGACTTACCCTAATTAATTCAGTGCTTGAAAGTCTCCCTATCTATTACTTGTCGTTTTATAAAGTCCCAGCTGGGGTCATTAAGATGTCGGAAGCTAAAATGAGAAAATTTCTTTGGGCGGGTTCAAATGATTATAATAAAATGAACTGGGTGGCTTGGGAGTGGGTAACGTGGCCTAAATCTAATGGGGGGTTGGGTGTCAGTCGTCTCAAAGAGGTCAATGAGGCACTTTTGGTTAAATGGGGATGGAGGTACAGGGTTGAAAAACAAAATTTATGGAGGAAAGTGGTTGATACTTGTCATGGAAAAGTAAATCAGAGAAGTTTTCTTCCTTTCAACGGTAATGTGGGAGGGTGTTGGAAAAACATTGTGAAATCGATTTCTAATATTAAAATCAAAGGGAAGTGTTTAAATCATTTGGTTTACGGTAAGGTTCGGAACGGGGAAGATATTAGGTTTTGGATCGATACTTGGGAAAGAGAAATCCCTTTTATGGAAAGATGGCCCCATTTGTTTGGGTTAGATATATTTAAAACTTGCAGGGTTGCAGATAGAATGGAGATGAACAGGGGAAATGGTGGTTTAGCATGGAATTGGTCTAGAATGCCGGAGTCGGAAGTGGAGCTAAAAGAGTGGCAGGAATGTAGAGAGATCCTTAATAAGGTGACTCTTAACAACTCTAAGGACAGGTGGGTCTGGATTGAAGATAGCCAAGATGGGTTCTCGGTGAAACCTGTTAAAAATGCCTTAATTGCCGAAAGGGGAGATAGCCAGCTTCCTAATTTCGATTGGTGTAAATGGGTGCCTATTAAATGCAACATTGTGGCTTGGAGAGGTAACTTGGATAGACTTGTTACGAGAGTGAACTTAAGAAGAAGGAATGTGGACATCATATCAGTTATGTGCCGTTTCTGTAACGAGTTTGAGGAAACGGTAGAACACCTTTTTACTGCTTGTTCAATGGTGATTCGGGTTTGGTCGGAGTTAAGTGTATGGTGTAAAATCACCCCGAAATTTGCTTTCAACTTCAAAGACATTCTGGATTTACATAATTATTCTCAAGTTGGAAAAAAGTCTAAAAAAATCATTCAAGGGTTAGTGATTATTTCGTGTTGGTGCATATGGAAAGGAAGGAATGACATGGTCTTCAATCAAATCAGTCGTAGCCCGCAGGAGATTGTGAGGGAGATTAAGTCGAGAGGGTTTAGTTGGATTAAAAATAGAATGTCATGTAATTATATTAGTTGAGGTGACTGGTGTAAATACCCTATGTATATGTTGTAATTTTCTGCCCTTTGTCCGTTTGGGTCGAGGGTGTATGTTTTGTTTGGCCTTTTACCCGTTTGGGTCAGATGTGTATTTTTTAATGAAGTTCTCTTTTAAAAAAAATCTACTTTAAACTCATGTGTCTATTTAGAAAAATTGTTTCTTGGCCTTAGTGTGATTTGCATACGGGGCCTTATGTTGATTGTCATGTATCCTTTTTTTAATGTACCGTTTTCTAATTACGGACTTGCTCATGAAGGAGGGGTAGTCAACCCTTTTAACCATTTGATGCATCTTTTAGCAAAAACACTAATTGGCTCTCTTAAAAGTTTGATTAAGCCCCTGATTCCCCTTCATGAAAACAAATATTGAGTTCGCCATTGTCGTTTCCCCTGAATCTTAATCATGTTTTTTTAACAATCTAATCTACTCTTAATTTTACACCAGCGTCCACCGTAGGACTCGAACCCTCGACCACTTGGAATGGGACACCATTTTACATACCTAAATACCTCTTAATCACGTCACAACTAAATGTTGATTATTGATCGAAAAAACGATTATTTACAAAAGTAACTTTTTACCGCAAAAGAATCTTTCAATGACGATTCAAACAAGCACTTTAATACGGTGTTCAAAGATGTGATTTACAAGCATAGTATTCACTACAATTCAAAGAGGTGATTCATATTCTACATTAATAGGAAGTTTGGTATGATTAACTTCCTATATTATTACAAATACTAAAGCTAATACGCGATATCTTAACCATAAAAGTCAATTTGTTTGATATCACTACAAAGTTATGCTTTCATAATTTTTTCTAATCTATATATTTGTTGTATTGGCAGACCCATAACTTTCCAAAGTGAAGGTTATGAGCTTGAGTAGCGAAAATGCTCAGTTGAGCCAAGGATTTTACCACAATAATAGGTATTTGGGCGGTGAATTTCCCCTGAAATGATGATAGGTCGGGTCACCAATGCCATATGTATTCGCAAACATGAGTGTCTTTTTATCATTAGGTTTACCCGAATGATTAGGATTTTGTTGTTCGTCTCCAAAAAAAAAAAAAAAAAAAAAACCTTCAATAGGAGGATGATACGTGTAAGATGAAGAAACCCACATGATTTCCATTATTAAAAGCAATCTCCAGCATTTGGGACACATGTCTCACTAAGACCACCAGTAGTGACTGCCCAAATGGGCGTTTTTTGTGCTCAATATCGCCCAATCACGCCGAAGGGCCACTACGCATGGGCGCGTTTGGCTTCTTTTTTTTTGTTATGGCGTGTTATAAATCACGATGGTGAGGCTTTTTCTTGGCCAATCACATTTGAGCTTCATTTTTTTGGCCAATAAGATTTTTTAAATGTATTTATTTTATTTTATTTTATTACAAACATAATGTCCCACAATCCCCACATCCCCACTACACCCCTTTTGTAAAAACGTCCAATAATGCCCCATTACTGACTGGGCTGTCACATAACGCAAAACGCCCTAGGGTGGGACATTATTCACCCCAACGACCACGCATGGTCTAATAAATTTCATATTTAGTTCTTAGAAGACCCACCCCCATTGGTCTTCATTTAAGTAATAAAAGTAACTTTTGTCGTTTACACAAAGCATATTTCTCTACACATAACTTTGTCATAAGTAAATAAGTTTTGCAAATAAGACATATAACCACCCTTCATAAAAAAAAAATCAATAATAATAATAATAATAACATAAAAGATCTTGAATATCTAGGCACGTGCATGTCCAGGTGCAAGTCGGTGGTTGTATTCCCCAACTGTATGGTAATTGAGCACCATCACAAAAGGGCCACTAAAGCACCAACCCCTGTGCATGGAGTCTAATCTAACCCACCTTACACCACACAAACAAAACAACTATGTTTTAAGGCATTGTTTGTGTCTCTTGGGCCACCTAAAACAAACATACATAATGGTGTTAGAAAAACGCATCAAATTCATATATGACATGCAACCAAAAAACAAAATACGGTAAAAAGAGTAGTCGAGTGATGATACGCGGGTGTAAGGATGCATATTCGAGGATTGTGGATTTGACTAAAAGTATAGAGTTAAAGATTAGAGAAGGCATCTTTGTTAAGACAGATTCCACTGGCCCATAAGCTTTTTTCTCAAAACTCTTACAGCCTCTTGTCTGGTCTATATATGGAATTTGACATGAACTCGCCCCAGTTATATACCCCCCCCCACACAACTCACCAATCTCAGGACCATTTTCATTTTCTCAACTGCATCATGTTCACCACTTCAATTATGGACTCCCTCATCTTCTTCCTTTCTCCACCAAACATGAAATTCTTGTGATCATTTCACCACACCACCCACCGTATAAAAACCCATCGATAGTTCAACACCATGACCACCTTGCCACCACCCTACAGAATGTCGGTTTCAAACAATAACGTCTTAAGATGCTTATGCATCGACGACTATCACGTGGGAAAAGCTACACACAGTGGTTTCTTCTCCAATGATCTACTTCCGTCTCTAGGAGCCAATTCTAACCGTGTGGTTGCACCGAGGAAATACATAATCAGCCCTTTTGATAGACGATATAGGTGAGACTTATCATTCACTTCAAAGGGTATTACCGTATTAGTAATTTTGTATCTATAGGCTTTATACTCTTTTTCTTTGTACAGGGCATGGCAGATGTTTCTGGTTATTTTCGTGATTTACTCAGCATGGATTTCGCCGTTTGACTTTGCGTTTCTTGATAATAAAGAAGGTGGCTTGAGAATCTTTGACAACATTGTCAATGGCTTCTTTGCCATTGACATCGTTCTTACTTTCTTCGTGGCATATCTAGAGCCGCAATCCTATGCTCTTATTGATGACCACAAGAAAATCGCAGTGAGGTCAGCAACATATTTTTTAAATATTTTTATATATTTATTTATTTCACAACTTATGAAGAGCAAAAATGTTGCACTGTAACAGGTACCTGTCAACATGGTTTATATTTGACGTGAGCTCAACTGTGCCGTTTAGATCTCTCAGCCTCCTCTGCAAAGATAAGAAAAGTGAGATCGGATTCCAAATACTAAGTATGCTTAGATTATGGCGTTTAAGAAGAGTTAGCGCGCTATTTGCAAGGTACATACATTCTAACATTTTTTTTAAATAATCTTCCAAATTTTTCATTATGAAAAGTACACTAAGTAACAAAATATGTACTGTAAACTTCAGGCTTGAGAAGGACATTAGGTTCAACTATTTCTGGATCCGTTGTACTAAGCTTATATCGGTAAGCAACAGAGCTTTTTATGGGTGGTGTTTTAGTTTGCATTTTAAAAAAAATTTGATTATCTAAAACAAGTTATTTATGGGTGATATGAAATAATATATATTTACCTCGGTTTGTAAATTCAGGTGACTCTGTTTGCGGTACACTGTGCCGGATGCTTTAACTACTTGATAGCAGATAGATATCCCGACCCAAGTAAAACTTGGATAGGTGCGGTTTATCCAAATTTCAAAACCGAAAGCATCTGGAATAGATACGTAACATCACTGTATTGGTCGATTGTGACTCTAACAACTACTGGTTACGGAGACTTTCACGCTGAGAATGCAAGAGAAATGGTGTTCGATATCGGCTATATGCTATTCAACTTGGGATTAACATCGTACCTTATAGGGAACATGACAAATCTTGTCGTTCATTGGACAGGAAATACCAGAGATTTTGTAAGTTATCTTGTTGACAACTTTCTGTTTTTTTATCGTTCCGGATTCTGAACAATGTTTTTGGTGGTGTAGAGAGATAAAGTCGCAGCCGCTTCAGAATTTGCGAAACGGAATCAGCTTCCACCGCAGATAAAAGATCAAATATTGTCGCACATCTGTCTGGATTACAAAACCCAAGGGTTAAAACATCAAGATACGTTAAACTGTCTGCCAAAAGCCATCCGTGCGAGCATTTCACGCCATCTTTTTTACCCGATTGTGCAAAACGTCCATCTGTTTCGCGGCATTTCCCACGAGTGCCTTTTCCAGCTGGTAATCTTCTTTTCCTGATTGTAAATTAATTTCACAAGCGTATTAGACTAAACGCAAAGGATGATTCCAAAATAAAAATGTAAAACATGTTCATTAATAATTGATTGTATCAATGCACATTTCTCAGGTTTAATAATGTAGTGTACTATATTGTTGAAAAGGTTTCTGAAATGGAAGCGGAGTATTTTCCACCGAAGGAGGTTGTGATTCTACAAAACGAGATTCCGACAAATCTGTACATAATCGTTACCGGAGCAGTGGTAAGAAAAATTGATAATTATTAGTTAATACATGTTGCTTAAGAAATATGAAGTAAATGGGTTTGTAATTCAAATTCCATTGGCAGGATATAATTTCACAAAAAGACGGGCAGGATCAGGTATAGTATTCCTATTGGTTAGGTTCGGAAAACGAGAAAAGAATCTTACGTAAGATATTGTTAACATGCAGATCATAGGAAAGGTTGTGTCGGGAGAAATGTTTGGAGAAACGGGAGTTTTATACAATACGCCTCAACCGTTCACATTCCGAACAAGGGAGATTTCTCAGATACTGAGGATGGATGGTTCGGCACTGCTTCGGATAATTCACACAAATACACAAGATGGATTTGTTATCATGAATAACTTTTACATGGTATGCATTTGTCATGTACTCACCATTTGAAGTAGAGGTGGCAAGATGGGTGGGTTGGGTAACAAGTCAAAACGAACTGGGTTGACCCGAAACACATTTCTCCTTTTTTATGTTTAATTAACAATTTAATGCACTAGATCTGATCATGAGGACAGTGTTACTACAAAAATAAACTAAATCTTGAATTAAAGCTATTTAGAAAGTTGTATGTAGATAATACACCTCGAGTTTCAACCACTTCAGCCCATTCTAAGTATTCCTATTTTAGCTAAATTTGTTTACCTGACCCGTTTGAACATTTAAAAAAAAGAGTAAAATGCCATTTTCATTCCTGAGGTTTGGCTAGTTTTGCGACTTTCGTCCAACGGTTTGTTTTTCCGCATCTAGATCCAAAATGTTTGAAATCTTGCCGTTTCCATCCAGCTCGTTAACTCCATCCATTTTTCTCCGGTAAGTCAGGGGTGTTTTCGTCTTTTCTGTTAACTTAAAGGGCAATTTGGTCTTTTCCCCTTTATGCACAAGCATTTAACATAATGTACAATACCGAATTGCCCTTTAAGTTAACAAAAAAGACAATAATAACCTTGACTTAACGAAGAAAAATGCATGGAGCTAACGAGCCGGATGAAAATGGCGAGATATCAAACCTTTTGGATCCAGATGCGGAAAAACAAACCTTTGGACGAAAGTCGCAAAAACTAGCCAAACCTCATGGATGAAAAATGACATTTTACTCTAAATAGAACAAAAAAATACACATTGATAAATTCATGGGCCAAAATTGCAACTTCTAACTTGAAGTTCAGTACCCTTCGGTTTAATATAGATCTAAGAAATATGTACACTTCTATGTTTCTCCATTTGCAGAAGCTGAAAGGCCTGGAAAGTTTTGGGCATGGAGGGTTGACGATGGAGAATTCGTCTACTGACGTACACAACTATCGGAATGAACATCAGGTTACATGGGAACCGATTGATACCGATTATATGAATTCAGGAGATATAGAGAAGCAAGAACAGATAAACAATTCTAAATCAAACAAGAGTGAAACGAACGGTGATTTACCAGCAGAGGAAGGACAAACTGCTCTTCATGTTGCCGTAAAGAACGGTCATTTAGAAATGGTACGGCTTCTTCTAGAAGGAGGAGCAAACGTAAACAAGCCGGATCTAAAAGGGTGCACACCGATATCTCTAGCTAAACAGCAAGGAAACAAAAGCATACATGACCTTTTGTTAAGTCAAGAAAATAGGAAAAACGAGCATAGAATAGATTTCACCGAGCCCGAAACCACAAACAGTAAGAAAAATCAGTATTTACCAATGGCAAACAAGGACCCTTGTTGTTCCACTTCATTCATGGAGCCTGCTTCCGTTAGTTCAAGCAGTGGCAGCTGTCATCCAGATAACGAAGTTAAGAAACGGATGAAAAGGGTCACCATTCATGCGAAGTTCGCGAACAAGTCGGAAAAGCAGCTTCCAAAGTTTATAGTCCTACCAGATTCAATAGAAGAATTACTGAGCATTGCAGGTAAACTCTATATTATTATTATTATCAATCATAATACGTTTAAGTAACAGTAAACATGCAGCCAAACCTTGATGTGTGATTATAACTGTCTGCAACTGCAGGTGAAAAGTTTGGAGGTCAACGTTTTGCACGAGTTGTGAGCTCGGAGAGTGCAGAAGTAGATGATTTGAGTGTTATCAGAGATGGGGACCACTTGTTTTTCCTTCCAAATGATTGTGAAACCTAAGGAGTATGATAAGCAATATAATAGAAATTAAGAGAATTTAGAGCGTGTGGCTTGAACAAGTTGCTATTTGATCAAAATCTAACAAAGTTGGATACATTGATAATACTGATTGCCTCTTAACATTACTATATCCGACTCCTTTAATTCATCATTGCCTCTTAAGAGAAGTTACAACAAAAGAAGTTCTATCTAGTTTCTCTCGGTAATTAATATGCCAGATAACCAGGCCTTAATACTAAATTAACGTAATGATAATACATATTTGAAGGTGAAAAATTAAGCAGATCAAGGTTTTTTGTGTAATGTAGATGATTTCTCAGTGTTGAAAGAGAATCATTCCTTTTTATTTTTCTGTAATTATAGGAATGGGGTGAGCTTCCGTGTTGAAGACAAACTCTGTCAGCGGAATAAGATTACTTTCACTAAATAATAAGTATAAATACTTGAGGGTTTCACCCAAGAAAAACGTCTCCATTTTGTCTCTTCGTCTAGGAGGAAGCATGGTGACATCATCCAAAGAACTGTAACCACAAGAGTCAACCTTTGTGTACTTCTCGAATGCCTTAAAGATAGACCAACCCCATTCACGATATCTGTGATAATGATTCACAATAATATATTAATAAAAATGGTAAAGATATTTATAATCTCGTGAAGGTGTTGGAACTTGGAACATACTTTGAATCTTCTGTAATACGATACAGAATGAACAATGATTCGACAGTTTCAGGACGCAAGAGATTGTGTCGATCGGCATGTTTGATAACAATGTCGTGTATATATTCTGAAGCCTTGTTTCCTCCATCAAGACCTTCCTCAGAGTAGCCCTGATTGAAGTTGATGTGAAAAATAAGAAACATAATTAAAAAACTACTTAAATATTTTAAAAACAACAATATATATATAGAGAGAGAGAGGGCAGTTATCGTACAATAGCCCCTTAACGTGCGATGCGTACGCGATCATTTGAACCACACATCTGATCCAATCTAGGGCTCAATTTAACGCAGTGGCATAATAAGTAATTAACTTTGAATTCATTACATAATCGAGTGGGAAGAGCATAATTGTCAAATACAATTCAACCTTCAAGAATCGATTAACAGATATCTAAGCCCTAAATTTCGCAGATTTGCTTCGGATTCGAATTCGAATCACAAACTAAATTGTTTCGATCGATTAAATGCATAATCTCTAATCGATTAACCGAATGATTCACAAGAACGATCTCAATAATCTGTTTATGATTGCAATTGACAAGATCCACAGAGTAATAATCTATGAGAGTGTAATAGATGTTGAAGACGATGGAAATTGTTTTAAAAAACGCATGTTGTGATTTCAGAAACGCATGTTCTGTATAACTACACATAACTAAAGAAACGCATGTTATGCTTTAAGAAACGCATGTTATGTTTAATAATGCATGTTATGTTTTCAGAAACGCATGTTATGTTTTCAGAAGCGCATGTTATTGTTAAAAAAACGCATGTTATGTTTTAAGAAACGCATGTTTACACTTTATCTTATTTGACTAAATTACCCTTCCCTCTGAAAATATGGAATGACACGCAGCGCAACTTGGTGGCTGCGTACCTTTGCACATTAAGTGCCTTTCGTTAAAACTTTCTCCCTCCCTCTCTCTCTCTCTCTCTCTCTCTCTCCCTCTCTGTGTGTGTCTCTCTGTGTCTCTCTGTCTCTGTGTGTGTGTGTGTCTCTGTCTCTCTCTCTCTCTGTGTGTGTGTGTGTGTGTGTGACTAACCTCCGAATTGAAATAAGCAATCTCAGGAGCCAAGCCGGTAGATGTGACAGCATACATCTCAAAACAAGTTTTAGCAAGATCTTCAGCCAACTTTAGGTTTTCAAGGTCTTCAAAAGTCAGCAAATCCTCTTCCATTGCCTTTGCCTTGGTAACGCCTTTGGTGGCTCCAAGTGCAAGCGTGCCCGGCAAGAAGCAGACCTGAACATGTGAAATTACACATTGTTTGCATCCAATTCACCGATACTTCGACAAAAAAGACCAACAGAAACGATATACGACTTACCAAATGATCCATTTTAGGACTAAAGCCACCGTCAACCCCATAAGGCAACTCCCCAACAAAAACCAGCCCATTTGGCTTTGACTTTTTGACCAGAAGATGCTTAACACCCTTCATTGCTTCCACATACATGTCATGCAAATACGTCAAATTACTTTGCCTCTGCTGAAGCCACACTTTAATAAGGTATTCATAATAGCTATCTCCACGAGAGCCTAATCTAATATTAGCTCCAGAAAATTCACCAGATGACGGACTGGCATAGAAGAAAAAACAACCATTATTACTTGGTTCTTAATTAAGATAATATATATACTTCATAAAAAGTTCATACCTGATGTAGATAGGAACAAGTCCTTCAACCTTAGGGAGAGTTTTCATATGTTCCAAAACCTTCATCGCTTCAACACTGTACTTTTGCTCACCAGTAAGAAAGCTAAGATAATTAAACTCAAGTTGTAAAGTAGAAGCTTCCGAAGTGCTGCTAAGTCCGTCAGGTGCAGCATGTGCTGAGTGATCATGCAAAACAACATCACTGAATGGAATAGCAGTCGGACTTGAAGTGAAGGCGGTTAATAGACGATCAGCCAACATTTTAGCATTTTCTAGGTAGACCGATGGTGTGGGTCCCTTGTATGTAGGATTTGAATTACTTAAATGATAAGCACTCAAAAGACCACCAACGACGCGTATGGTTGTTTCAAACAGATTAACTTGACCTTTACGTAAAATTCTTTCTGGAAGATGTTTTTCAATCCAAGAACCTGCTTCAAAGACCACATCATCAAGCTTCATTATCATGGCTGTATCTAAAGCATCCACAACAGTAGCCCCTAAGCCGCCTAAACCATTTATGCCTCTTCTGCTTAGTGGCATAAGTTCATCATAACCCATTGCATAGTTTTTGTACCCGGACCATGCATGGATAAACGCTTTCCGAACACTTTTTCGCCTAGATGTCCATTTAGACTTCTTGTTTGATTTTGCTATGGATTTATTAGTACTATTTACTTCACGAGTGATCAAACGAGGGGGAAGCCTAGGTGGCTTTCTCAAAAGTCTTTTAAATCCAAAGCTGCCATTTATGATGGACTTATCACCTACCTCAGAACTAACGACACTAGATACGTGATTAGTTATAGAATGAATGGGACTTGCATGAGTGAGCATAAGATATGTCAAACCACAGAACATTAATAAGGCCAGAAACTTTCCAGTGCTACATGCCATGAATCACTCTTCACGTTTATGGTGAATAAAATATGTGAAATAACCTGCACAAAATACAAATAAGATATAACAATAACTTTTCACTCGATTTTTCATTGGTCTCTTGTCTTTCAATTAGTTTGTTTAATAACTTTTCAGTTGCATTGTATCAAGATCTATTTTTCACCATTCTAACACCATCTTATAAAGATGTTTTGACCAAAAGCTCCTCTTTATCAAATTCCAGTGATATGGGAACTTCTTACTACCAGCAATATGATACACAAACCTAGATGGTGAACTATTTTAAAAAAAAAAACGTATTCGCGTTACTTCACATACGAGATGGTGAACTATTCAGTTAAATTCTGGGTGTTTGTTCCAACATTATATGGGCCCAATAATGTATCGAGTCGCAAACGGATTACAAGCTTTAAGAACTGCCATTTGATGAGCGTGAATGTGTTATCCCATGGATGCAACCTTACACAAAAAAAGTCCCTTTGCCTAATCAACATGGAAGAAATAGGCCAAGTATCTAAGGTACATCCTAACTGTCATGTGCACTATATCATAGAAGGATTTGTACACGAATCTCACTGCCTCGCTAAGTTCAAAAGTTTGACGTAATAGATTCAGCAGCTGATTTCAAAACCCAACATCATAAAACTAAAGGATTAGTAAAACAAAATCAAAATAGAATTTTTTTTCTTTTCATCTTTCTCCCATTTGATTAGCACTTTCCAGCAAATACACCGCATCAATATGTCATCTATCATGCCTAATAGTCAAAAGATAACCAAAAAAAATTGTACCACTAACTAGGAAGTTGATGTAGAACTTCAAGGCGCACGCCTCAAGGCAAAACGGCCAAAAAACGAGTCTGAGGCGCGCCTCATGGTGTTTTTAATGTATATGCGCCTCAGAGGATTTTGATAGTTGTTTTTGACTTTTTGTGTCAATTTCAAGCATTTCATGTCTTTTTAAGTGTGTTTTTGATGAATCTGATGATGAAATTAGTTAGTATTATTATTTTTATAAGATAAATTAATTTTTATATTTATTTATTAATACCGCCTCGGCCTTACGCCTCGAGGCTTACGCCTCGTGAGGCGAAGGGAAAACGCCTCGAAGCTCGTTTCCGTTCTTTTAAACCTTGATGTGAACAAAATATATATAGTTTATTATTCTCCTAAAAATACAAATCCACATTAACAGAAGGTACTTTTGCTGATACTTGATACCAACTTATACAACAACTAATAAGACAAGACATCACTTTCACTAATCCTTATTTTGTGACTAATATCACTACTTTTTTGGATTATACATCACTAATCCTTATTTTGTGTAACATGTTTACAATCCAACTAGTGTGACTCACTCATAATAATAATAATATATGGATCCTGAAACCTGTAAGTTGTAACCTAAACCTCAATTTCTACTGCATTTAGAACAAACTATCAACAGCTCACATAAACACACAGAATCATTAACCACATACAGCCTACAGTATTCAATTTGTATCGAATTTATAACTAAAGAAGGGCAGAGATTGCGAGTAAGAAACATACCTGAAAGAAGGATGGTGAAGGAAAGTTGGCGTTATCGTAGTGAAGGTCTTTATGGAGTAAGGTAGTGTGTTAGAAGACATTGTTATTGTTATAAGGTAGGGTTTTAGATTCCAGATCTGACACGATGTGTAACGTGTAGTGGAATGATGGAATCCAGTGTAATCGAAAGTCAACAGGCGATGGTGTTCAGATTACCGTCGATTATGCCGGTGCCGGTGGTGGTGCCGATGGCCATCGGGTTATCATGTCATGTTACCAGATGATATAAATTACGAAACAGTTACACTCTATTCCCGAGTCTCATTTAACACGGGAGAGGAGGGAAAAGAGATGAAAATATGAAAAAAACATGTTTCTGGATCTCATTTAACAGGAGAAGTGAAAGGAAAAGAAGAGAAAAGAGAAAAAAATATGATCAAATATTCATCCTCTCAAATTGAATAGATTATGAGAGAAAATTTTCCTTCCCCTCTCTCTATTAAATGAGACTCGGAAACATAGTGTTAAGCATATTTTAGTAACCCAAATGATTTTTAGTAACCCAAATGATTTTTTTTCTATAAAAAATTAAGAATTTAAACAGATTAAATTATCTAATCTTATCTGATTTTACTTCTAATAAAGGCAAAATTCCTTTACATTAGGCTAATGCCCGCGTTAAACTCGCGGTTTAAAAAAAAAAACAAAAAAAAAACACGGTTGACTTTGAGTCACTCTTTGATTACTTCTCGGGTTCGATAAAATTATTTATATTAAAAACTATTTATGATTAATTCATATTAAAATCATACAAAAAGTATAAGATATGACACATATTCTATCAGCAAACATAAGTTCTTTGTAAGCAAAAAGAAATAAATAAAAAATTATAATGCATACATATTGTTTGAATCATTTTGCCAAATAAATTGTTTTGGATTAACACTATTGAATGGTTTTGTTGCTATTTAATTGGTTAATCTATCACGATAATAAATGGTATGTCAAACAACAATGTGGTTTGCTATTTTAATATCAATATTCTTGCATAAAGTTATTTACATTAACCATACATTATTAATATATAAATAAAATAATACAAACAAATTGATCATACATGTATAAATAAAATAAATACAAAACAAAGTGACATACAAAAGTAAGATCAACGGGAACAACTTCAATGTTAAAATCCCGGGTCCCCTTTAACAGTTGTCACTAATCAAATTTAAATGAAAACATTGTACAAATATGTACTAAAAATGTTAATAACAGAGGTATAGAAAAATACATACTTTGAATTAAGAGGGACCATGATTTTTTTACCATATTGTTGGTTAGCACCCATTTCCTCCTTCTCTACATTTGTTTCTGGTGTACGAACCCGCTCTGAAGACCATGATACTCCACCATTACAGTCTCTAAAATTAAACGTTGCATCAATCACTTGTAAAAAATAATCACTAAATGTGCATGCTAGAAAAAAAATTCTTACTAGAAGAACTATATGATTAAGCATTCTTTTTATTTAGTTGGTAAGATTAAACCCGCTCGGGGAAACATTTATTATAAAAACTTGATACGGTTTGTCAGTCGGGAATTTGCAACTTGACCTCTTACCTGTCTAGTTTCCAATTTAACCTTTTACCTACCAAAAACAACCTGCAATACCAAGCAAAAAGTGACCTATAATCTGAAAACTTGAGTACTTTACGTGCCAAGAGGCGGTTCTTCCTTTTAGATAAATAGTTTTAAGCGTAGAAAATGAAGAATTAACGTGGAGTAAGACGATTAGTGGGAAGTAATACCAAATGACAGCTAGAAAGTCAACTTATAAAACAAACGCTTGACTGATCATCGATAAAGTTTATAGCATAGGCATGTAAGGTGGAGATACAATAGGAAGTTTATTTGGCTAGGAAGGCTAAGAAGTGATCTTGATCATCCATTTAGTTAATCAATGGCTAAGATTAAATGAATGAAATTGAAGAAAAAAAAAAGAGGCGCGTGGGTTTGTTAGGGGCATTCTAGTCAATCCAGCACAATAGTTTCTCTCTCCTCCAATTCCCCCCCATTTTTTAAACGTTAATAACTTTTTCATACGACATTATTTTTTTATAAAAATTGCACCAAAAAAACGAGCGTTTTTTTTATCTTTAAAACGAGTATACTATTGCTATATTTTCGAAAAAAAATTGAAAATCCAGTTGCGTAAAACGCAATGGAGAAAACCCAGTCGCGTAAAACGCAATGAAAAAACAACGTAAAAAAATGACTTTTTCTAAAACGCAACGCACCAAAAACACAAAGAAATATCTTATTTCTAAAACGCAATGGACTGAATGTGTTTTACCTAAAACACAATGCACCCAAAAAACTTAAAAATGTCTTATTTCTAAAACGCAATGGCCAGAAAACACTTAAAAATGTCTTATTTCTAAAACGCAATGGCCAGAAAACACTTAAAAAAGTCTTATTTCTAAAACGCAATTGCCAGAAAACACTTAAAATGTCTTATTTCTAAAACGCAATGGCCAGAAAACACTTAAAAATGTCTTATTTCTAAAACGCAATGGCCAGAAAACACTTAAAAATGTCTTATTTCTAAAACGCAATGCCTAGAAAACACTTAAAAATGTCTTATTTCTAAAACGTAATGGCCTAAAAACACAAAAGAAACTGTTCTCTCTAAAACGCAATGAACTGAATACACATAAAAATGTGTTTATCTAAAACGCAATGAGTAAATACACTTCAAAAATGTTTTATTTCTAAAACGCAATGACCAGAAACTGTTGTTCACAGAACCAGAAACTGTATAAAACGCAATTACCAGAAACTGTTATTCACAGAAACAGAATCTAACTAAAACGCAATGACCAGAACCTGTTGTTTACATAACCAGAAACACTGTCTACGAATGCAGTTTTCCAGAGGCAATTTATAAAAAATTAATTTTTCTCTGCCCCTTGGACCCCGCCAGGGGCTGCCGCCCCTGGGACCCCGCTACCAGGGGCGCTGCCCCCGGACCCCCGCCAAGATCGTAAAACGCAATGACTAAATCAAAAACCCAAATCGTAAAAATGAAATTAAAGAATTTCTTACATGGATCGAAATGATTTCTTCAACAATTGACGAAGTTTGAATGATAGAAACACTTATCAGCGCTCGAATCGAGTGATTATCTCCAAAATCACCGGAAAAACACAAGATTTTTTATGAAATTAAACTGGGTTTTCTTAAAAAAAGCTGAAGAACACGTTATCGGGTGTTTGAATCATTGATTTGTGATGAAAATCGCACTATAATGTAGTGATTATTGAGATAGAAAGTGAAGAAATGGTTGAAGATGGTGGGTTTTGAAAATGGTGGGTTTTGAAGTTACTGGGTTTTGAAAAAGAAGAAGAAATGGACGGATTGACTAAAATACCCTTCCTCTTTATTTTAAATGTTGCCACATGTCCTAATCCTATTGCTTCCTACACTTCCTAGCCAAAATAAACTTACTATTTGATCTTTTCCCTAGGCATTCATACACCATGTAGCCTTAATTTGTATACAAAACAAAAAAGGAAATCCTAAGGCATCTTAATACTTTTAGCAGTCATGTTGTAATTATCAACAACAATTAAAGAAATAATATTTTTCAAGAAGCTCTAACATATTAAAATAATCCTAATCTTCTTTGTTCTTAGTATTGCATATTATTAATTTTCTTTAGGTTAAAACGAAACTATAATTATTACCTCTTGATGTTACTTAGTAGTTTCTACATGACCATAAAAATAGAACAAAAAGTACATTCCTTTCTTATGACGTATCACTAAGTTCAATTTGTTCTAAACTTCGTTGCAATTATTATGCATTTCTAAACATATACCCGGTTGCCTTGGAAAAAGAAAAATGTGTCAATACTTAAATTGCTTATACCAAATTCTATTCCTATAACTAAGCAGCCCACAAAAGAAAATTCTACCTTATACAAAAACTGTAAACTGTACAAAGTTATAGTGGTAACAATTACTGAAAAACATTTATGAGAGTAAAGTTCCCATCATGTTTGTTACTGTTTGGTGAGTTTCTTATGCGAATTATTTATATAGATGGTGATATATGATATATATATCCATTGGGAATAGCTCAATGGTGTTGGTGAGTTAAATAATGTGTAGAATAGGTGAAGGTCATGGGTTCAATCCTCATGGCATGCAAGTTTAGCCATTATATATATATATATATATATATATATAGGATAAGGATCATGTGAGAAGTAGTAGGCTATTTGAGAAACTTGAGAAGCATTCTGGACCACACATTTTCCCTAAGCAAAAAAATGTACAAAAAATGCAAATTTTTTTTTTTTTTAGAAAAATCGCAGCTTTTTCTTTAAGGATTTAATTTTTTATTTATTTTGAGTAAAATGCACGGATAGTCCCTGTGGTTTGGTGAAATTTCACCTTTAGTCCCCAACTTTTCAGAATTACACTCTTAGTCCCTATGGTTTGACAAGTTGTTACTCGGATAGTCCCTAAAGTAGATGAAAGTTACTCAGATAGTCCCTGTGGTTTGACAAGTTGTTACACAGATAGTTCCTGTGGTTTGACAAGTTATTACTCGGATAGTCCTTGTCATTTCACACCCACTTAACAAGAAAAACTAACCTACATCCACTTTGGGGACTATCCGAGTAACAACTTGTCAAACCACAGGGACTAAGAGTGTAATTTTGAAAAGTTGGGGACTAAAGGTGAAATTTTACCAAACCACAGGGACTATCCGTGCATTTTACTCTTATTTTTTTTTATTTTTTTTTTTTTGATTTATACATATATGTGTATATTGTTAATCTTCTAACTATACATATATGTATATTGTTAATTATACATAGATGTATATACATGTTTAAAGTTGAAAAATAAGTGTTATTTAGGGTTTAGCATTAGTATTTAGGGTTTAACATTAGGGTTTAGGGTTTAGCTTTATGGTTTAGGGTTTAGCTTTAGGGTTTAGCATTAGGGTTTAGCATTAGCGTTTAGTAATAGTATTTAGGGTTTAGCATTAGGGTTTAGCTTTTGGGTTTAGCATTAGGGTTTAGCATTAAGGGTTTAGCTTTAGGGTTTAGTTTTAGATTTAGGGTTTAGCATTAGGGTTTAGCTTTAGGGTTTAGAATTAGGGTTTATGTGACAACCCGAATATTTAAGGTTAGCACTACTTAAATTCCACAACCTTTGGCGTGTGTCTTTACATTTAATTGCCTATATTACGACCATGCGAAACTTATTTGATTACACTCGTGCACCACTAAATGTTTATGTGTATATGTTAGTTTACTATACATGAAACCGTAAAATATTTATATGTGTCGTCTAGTTAATTTAGAAAACTGTTACTAACTAAACTGGGCCGCGAATCTATTTCACTCACACACACCTCCTGCATCTTGGCCTCTCGGCCCACACGTTAGATCAGGCCCGAAGCCCAATACATGTATTATGCATATACATGAAGAATGGGTGCAGTGTACGTGATTGTTTGGAAAAGTAATAAACCCTAACCACCTCTCTCCTCCTCCCTTGAATCGTCGACATTCCCTTTGGGCCGAAGCCCTCTCCTTCCTTGCAAGCATAATCCTAGTTCTAGCACATCTTCGTTGATCTCCTGGTTAGTACAATCATGCTTGTTTTAGTTCTTGATTTATTGCCTTTATCTATGTTCAACGTGATCATAAATTTTGCATGATTAGGGTTCATGTTAAATAAGGAATGATGTTTAAAAAGCTATCTTAGATGGCTGATGATTGGAGACATGTTAATGATGAATACTCGATGAAACGAATGTGTTATTTGTATTTTGTGTTTGGTCCGATTAGATTGATGATTACCTGATGATTGTGTAGCATGAATGGAATTATGTGTTATGATATGTTGACTTTTAAATTGCTTATAAATCAAACATGTTGTCAGAATAGTCAAAGTGTTAAATCATATCCATTGTTTTAATTATATGAGAAACTATTTGGGATAGACTCATGAGAATTAGATATTGAATAATGATGTTAAAGGTGAGAATTAAACTAACGTTATGCAACCGGTTGTGGACTAGGGAAGTAATCGGATAGCATGCTATCTAGTTTGGGCCTTCTGTTTCTCAACTGGGTCGTGTATATTATAACTGGGCCGAGTAACATGCAATGACTTGTAATGTCACATATGATATGCATATTGGTAATTGTTAGGATGAATTTTTATTTGTCACATAATTGCAATATAGGGAACTGATTATTGAGTTATGCATATAAGGTTCACGGGTAGAAACAAAACAGTGGATGAGTGGATCACCTCGCATTTCTTTGGGCCGGCCAGGTTTGGGTAGAGGTTGTTTATTATCAAGCAAATGGCTCAATCTCATATGTTGGGCCGCATACTTAATGTAGTTGCAATATCAGGCCACACACACCCACTGTTAATCCATATTAGATTTCATACCATACAAGCACTGCATTGGGCCGCACCTGGATACCGGACCACAACCACACCCACCTACATAATTGGACTTAAATTGTTGGACCGGTCCGTGTGGGCCAGGAGCAGCTCCAGTGAACGTTTGGGTTGTGGGCCGGGACGGGTTAGGCCTGTGTCTTGCACGACGAGCCTGCGAGACCCTAGTGATACATGAACTCGTATAATTGTAGGACCGAAATGAGATATTATTTGAAACATGGAATGTGAAGCTTAACTCGATACGTGTAGCATCTAGTAAGGGAACATAACTTAAATGATGTATCTTATCCGTGATGAAAGTATGCTATGTTCGTATATATGATCCAAGTGTCTAGTACACGTAATGGTTATGATGTATGCTATGGTTAAGTGTGCTACATGAACAACAATTACTTGTTACATGATGTTACGTGTATACATTTCGTGAGTACAACTCGTGATGAAATATGTGGTTAGACATGAATGCTAAACTGATTGTTACTGGTAAACTATGATAGGGCGTATTTAATCAGCTGTTAGACAAGCATTTAATCTTACCAAGCAAACCAAAGGTGAGTTCACTACATTCGAGCATGCGTCCCAGTGGTTGGGGACAGTCAGTGGGTATCCCGTGGAGGGATAAGTCTTTTGGGTAAAAACGGGTATATTGGTTAATATTCTCACCTATCATTCTTGTAAGTCCCTTATTGTAACACCCCGAAAACGGGTTTGGTAATCAAACCACGTTAACACTACAGGACGGGTAAAATACAGTAAGTGGTAAAACTTACCCGATAAATTATAGGATTTAAATAAATAAATCTAATATATAGATTGAAAGGATGAGAAATACTTTGAGAAAACAAAGTATATAAAAAGGCCCGAGATTTAACGGGACTTAAAATATAATGAGTTGTGAACAAGATAAAGTCACTAGGAAATAAATAACCTAGTACAAGTCTTGTAATTAAATGAAAGAAGTTAGTTTGATGTGCATTAGTCTAAAAAGATAAACTAAAGGGGCTGATTTCGTATAAGTGGCCAAACTAGGTTTTTATAAATAAAAAAAAAAAAACAAAGCAAACACACACACATCAGTGTGTGCGTGGGTGGGAGCGACCAGGAGAGGGGAAGAACCCCCAAACCCCTATTTCATCTAAATTGATCAATTGAAGGGTGAATTGGGCATTTAATCGCTGCATGAATCAAAAATCTTGATCACCTACACTTGTCTAACACTAGGTAAGTTGTAATTTCAGATTTGGTGATGTTTGATTTTTGGGTAAAGTTTAATTAGTAGAGATTCCGGAATGAATGTTGAATTTATGAGTGTTATTGTGATTATAACTTGGTTTAGAAACAAACCCTAGTAGAAAATTAGATGAATTGTTGTCAAAACTAGGGATTTGGTAATTACCCTATTATGTGCTAAGTGGGTTTTATGACAATATGATGAACACTCGGATTTGAGTGTTAAATTGATGAAAATTGATTGTTATAATATAAGTTCTTGATGTAATTCATGAACACTAGACTTAGAGGTTTGATTTTTATGTAAATCTTGGTGAAAATAACTAATTATAAACTAGTTAGTAAATATGTGAAATTATGCACATTAGGTGTTTGTTAAAATGCCTAAATGAGAACAAAAGTATTGAAATTTAGAGTGAAAACGCGTATTCGAATGATTTGGCAATTACGCGTGATATGAAGTGATAAGAGTTCTAAATACTAAGTTGATTTAGACTTAATGTAGTAAACATGTGATTGAAAGTAGTTAACTTTAGATAAGTTAAGTTAACTAATCATGAAGCCGAATAGTAGCTTCGGCATAGAAAATAAGTGAGGTGGAATAGTCGTGATTGTTAATGACTAATTTAACCGCCTTGTAAATGTTTGACAATAGTTTGACGAGTAACAAGCTAGGTGAAAGCTTGGGGGAGAGAGCGGGTCAAACGGAGCAAATACGGAAAGTAAAGCATGGCGTGGATGCGAGGTAAGTGTAATTTACACACTTATGTAGAATACTCGTTTATTCGATACATTGTAAACGTGATGACGATAATATTGGAAAAATGGAAATTGGTCAAGTGTCGACTAATGTAAATCAAGGTTAAAAGGATACCCATGGCGTAAGCCGAAATGGGTTGAAATTGTAAGAAAAGAGTTTAAAAGAAAAAGGGTATGATAATAGAATCCGGGACGGGATGGATGTATGAGTTGGAAATCAAAAACAATGTTTTTGATTAAATAGATAATGTTGGGCATATAGTCCAAACGGGTCAAATGGTGACGATAACACCATTTGACAATATAGACTAATGTGATTGTTAAGTCTTATGTTATCAGGAGCAATTAGCAAATTGGATAATCGCGACGCCATAGAATATTGGTTAATTTAAGCAAGGTATAAGTCGAGTCTATTTGTTGACCCGGGCCAGGTACGCATATATAGTCTTATAGTTAAAAGTGCAAAGATTGGTCGAGGAATTAGTGAAAGTCCTTCCTCGCAAGTTGAAGGACTAAAATCGACCAAAAAGCCCTTAATGGGTCAACCGGGCAAACGACCCTTAGAGGTTGTTTATAAACTTATATTATGACCATTCAACCCTCGGATGCGCATAAAAGTTGTAGGAATAAACTTTCTAGGGTTAAACGCCTTAAAATGCATCTTGCCGTAAAATGGCATATCCGAGGGATAAAATTTGGAATAAGTATTTAAGTACGATAAATCCACCACAATTATAATTGTGGCGGAAGACTATTCAAAATAAATAGGTGGACTTATGTTGCATACAAGGGACGAGCGTAAATTAAGCTTAAAAGTACATAAATACCCTTAACGGGTCAAACAAGCAATTAAGCGTAATCGGGTTTTTATTATATAAGAAACCCGTGATTTGAAACTAACAAGATAGGAGACATTGAAACTATGAATTTCATAAGTTTAAAGATCAAGTAAACATGTTTGATGATGAAAACATGAACGGGTCAAAAGTTGGTAAAAAGCGTAATAAGCCGAAGAGTTAAAAGTCTGAAATTTTATTATGTCGGACGTTGGATTTTAACTCCATTAGATGGAGAATTAAATTACGGACGCGTAGGAAAAAGAATCGCGTAAAACGGACAACCGAGTAAAAAGTTATGCTAGTTTAAAGTTGGATTTTTAGAAAATTCGGAGCTGGCTGATATGCAGGTACAGAACCTGGACCTACTGGAAACAGCGTTCCCTCGCGACACGCGACGGATGACATGAAATAAGTCGCGACACGCGACGATGTGTCGCGGCCCGCGTAAGATAGTATTAAGTCTGTCGCGGCCCGCGACAGACTACAGAACTGAAATTTTTTTGTTTATTCCCTTGGGTTGTTGTTTAGAACTTGTTTAACCTAATGTTTAAGCATCAAAACTAACTTTTAGGTTGGTTTTGATCACAAGAAAATACCAAGTGTTCCCGGATGAAGATCAAGCGTCGAGCAAGAACCGAATACGTGTTAAATGAAGCTTCCGCAAGTTATTTCGTCGTTATTTTAAAACGGAAAATTAAACCACATTACGTGGTATCACTTAAATTTGTAAAAAAAATTTAGTAAACCCGTATTTCCGATCCATATACAATCATTAATTACAAGATTGTTTTTGCAAAATATACGTTAAACCTAGATTTAGTTGAACGGGTGTTACAAGTTGGTATCAGAGCCTTGGTTTAAGAGATTCAAGTATGGCGGGAAAGCTATGCTTGGACTTAAACCTTACGCTCTTGATAAAGATTGGTGTTCGGTTCGAGGCTTGATCGCAAATCCGGTAAGTACATGTATATCAATGGTTTAATATGATTAAAGTGCTGAGAACAACACATATGGTTATCGTGTAATACACGATACACCAATAAAATCGATATAGAATAGATATAGTCAATGAAATTACACGCGTTGATGCGTATAGTAGAAAAGCCTTGTATTATAATACGGGCATCCTTTAATGTTAAAATTATTAACATTTGTATATGTTTTAGTTGAAGGACACTCGCATATGAGGATAGCGAGAGCTTAACAAATTACGGATATGATAGAAGAACGGTCCGAAGTATGACAAGAGGAGCATGCTCACCAAGGACTAAATCGCGTAACGACCGCGAACAAAGTTAAAGGCAAGAAACGCCCGTCGGGGCAAGCATTACCAGGTGCACATTTTAAATATAATTGCACAAATAGTAATATGCAACAAATAAGTAGAAATTGAAAGTTGCATATGTAGATTAAAAACTTGGAAAAACCCGAATAGAAAATGTATTCGGGATATTGTTTCCAAGAGAAACAAATAGAGGCATTACTTACATAGGGCGTGATGTGAAAACTATAAAAAGGTCATGCGTGTCATGTGTTAATCACTTACTCTGGCCAAGTAAGTAGTTGCATATGATACCATGAACTTCTTATAGCGGACACATTTATGTCCGATGTAGTAAGGGTGGGGTGAATGGGACTAACTTAAATGGTACCCAAATGAATCAAATAAGTAAGATGTTTGATAGTAAACGTAAACGTAAGTCGGATGACGAAAGCATATTACGTAAAAATAACGAGCCCGAGAGAAGGGACAAGGATTAAGTAAAAAGAAAATACAGATCGACCAATGGGAATGCTAAGGCATAGGGATAAAAGCTTGACTGTCACAAAGTGATGAAATTCACATGGACAAGTCAAACGAATTGAATAAAGGATAAAGGACTTGATTGAATAAAAGCGATGGATCTCGCTAAGACGACCAAATAAATTAAAATAACGTCTAAAACCATATAAAAATGGTTACTTGAAAATGATTACGGTAAAGATACCCGATGAATGGGTAGAATGTGGAAAGAATGCGTAAACCAAGAGACGGGAACGCGAAACAGAAAGTCAAAAGACTCGGAATATGAGTCATGAATAAAAGACAATGAGAATTTGCAAACAGAAATGTTAATAACTACGCTCAACTATTTTAAAGTTGAACGGGACGAATAAAGAACAGAGTTTGATGTTCACAAGTGATGAAATTTCACACGAACAAGTCAAACGAGATAAATAAAGTATAAAAACTTGGTAGTGCAAGTAAGCGCAAACCGAATAATGGAAGCGCAAAACATTAATGAACCTACGTGATGACTCATAAAGGAATATATATAGGAAAAACGCAAACTAGCGAAACAAAAATGTTAAAAACATTAAAATAAAAGAACCCGGGTAATGGGACGTAAAGAAGTACAGGTAAGAACCGGGTAACGGTAAGTGTAGGGCAAACTGACGTGTAATTAACATTAGAAGTCAAGAAGTCGGAAAGATAATTCAAAAGAAAACAATGTAGCCTTAGACTATGGTCAAGGTCACAAGAAATCCAAAAAGTAAAGGTGAATAATTCTAAAACATAAGAATGGGTGCCTTAACGCCATATGCGTATATAAATGTATACACATTTGAATAAAGACTAGAATAAAAGATGATCTACGGGATCATCATAACCTATGGGATACTAATTAGTGTAAAGGTCTACGGGGCCAAGATGACCCACGGGTCATGAATTGAAGCAAAAGGATCATAAGGGCCTCGCCTCAAAGAGGTGAAAGCCTAAGGAAATAGCCTACGAGGTTAAGCGAAGGAACCTACGGGTCGATAGTGTGAGGTAAGGGAAACTTGTTACGATTCCCCGTATAAAACTAAGATTTAAAAGAATAAATTATGGACTGTCCATATCATGGTATAGATAATTGACAAAAGTTAAAGAAAAGATCCTAAAACTAAAACTTCGATTTTAGTAAGAAATAACGTTTTTACAAATACAAATTCCGATAAGAATTTGAATAGTAAGCATGAAAGGTTCAGGTCTTGACACTGATAGGCGCAAGATGAAAAATTCGAAAAGTGATATTTTCGAAAATGAAAGGTTGATACAAACTAAACAGGATGTGACACGATCACGGCTGGGAAATGTAATGTGAAGTAAAATCACATTATAACCAAGCGAGCGGTAAAAAGTAACGGGACTAATAAGTCTAATTAGTGAGACCGGTTAAGGCCAGTAATTCAAATCAATAAAATTGGGTTTGCTTGTAAGCGGTGGATTCGGTATAACTGAACCGAATAAATGAAATTGAAAACAAAAGAAATTGTTGCTAAAAATGAAAGATTTCACTAAAAACCTTTAAATGGGTCAAAGTGACGGATTCATAAGGAATTCGATAGTATATGAAAGCGATGGATATCGCTAAGTTGACTAAACTAGTGGAAATAACGAGATTACGTTATTTCGAAGTTACACTATGTCGTATGAGATATGTAGACAATTAGTAACCAAAAAGATGTTACCATACTTTTCGGGTAATACAAACGATTGGTTAAAAAGTATAAGTAATGTTTAAAATAATTCTCGGATCGAATACATTGAGTTAAACTCAATGAATTATGTAAGAAAAGGTTTCGAGGACGAAACCTCTCTAAGGGGGGTAGACTTGTAACACCCCGAAAACGGGTTTGGTAATCAAACCACGTTAACACTACAGGACGGGTAAAATACAGTAAGTGGTAAAACTTACCCGGTAAATTATAGGATTTAAATAAATAAATCTAATATATAGATTGAAAGGATGAGAAATACTTTGAGAAAACAAAGTATATAAAAAGGCCCGAGATTTAACGGGACTTAAAATATAATGAGTTGTGAACAAGATAAAGTCACTAGGAAATAAATAACCTAGTACAAGTCTTGTAATTAAATGAAAGAAGTTAGTTTGATGTGCATTAGTCTAAAAAGATAAACTAAAGGGGTTGATTTCGTATAAGTGGCCAAACTAGGTTTTTATAAATAACAAAAAAAAAACAAATCAAACACACACACACACACATCAGTGTGTGCGTGGGTGGGAGCGACCAGGAGAGGGGAAGAACCCCCAAACCCCTATTTCATCTAAACTGATCAATTGAAGGGTGAATTGGGCATGTAATCGCTGCATGAATCAAAAATCTTGATCACCTACACTTGTCTAACACTAGGTAAGTTGTAATTTCAGATTTGGTGATGTTTGATTTTTGGGTAAAGTTTAATTAGTAGAGATTCTGGAATGAATGTTGAATTTATGAGTGTTATTGTGATTATAACTTGGTTTAGAAACAAACCCTAGTAGAAAATTTGATGAATTGTTGTCAAAACTAGGGATTTGGTAATTACCCTATTATGTGCTAAGTGGGTTTTATGACAATATGATGAACACTCGGATTTGAGTGTTAAATTGATGAAAATTGATTGTTATAATATAAGTTCTTGATGTAATTCATGAACACTAGACTTAGAGGTTTGATTTTTATGTAAATCTTGGTGAAAATAACTAATTATAAACTAGTTAGTAAATATGTGAAATTATGCACATTAGGTGTTTGTTAAAATGCTTAAATGAGAACAAAAGTATTGAAATTTAGAGTGAAAACGCGTATTCGAATGATATGCCAATTACGCGTGATATGAAGTGATAAGAGTTCTAAATATTATGTTGATTTAGACTTAATGTAGTAAACATGTGATTGAAAGTAGTTAACTTTAGATAAGTTAAGTTAACTAATCATGAAGCCGAATAGTAGCTTCGGCATAGAAAATAAGTGAGGTGGAATAGTCGTGATTGTTAATGACTAATTTAACCGCCTTGTAAATGTTTGACAACAGTTTGACGAGTAACAAGCTAGGTGAAAGCTTGGGGGAGAGAGCGGGTCAAACGGAGCAAGTACGGAAAGTAAAGCATGGCGTGGATGCGAGGTAAGTGTAATTTACACACTTATGTAGAATACTCGTTTATTCGATACATTGTAAACGTGATGACGATAATATTAGAAAAATGGAAATTGGTCAAGTGTCGACTAATGTAAATCAAGGTTAAAAGGATACCCATGGCGTAAGCCGAAATGGGTTGAAATTGTAAGAAAAGAGTTTAAAAGAAAAAGGGTATGATAATAGAATCCGGGACGGGATGGATGTATGAGTTGGAAATCAAAAACAATGTTTTTGATTAAATAGATAATGTTGGGCATATAGTCCAAACGGGTCAAATGGTGACGATAACACCATTTGACAATATAGACTAATGTGATTGTTAAGTCTTATGTTATCAGGAACGATTAGCAAATTGGATAATCGCGACGCCATAGAATATTGGTTAATTTAAGCAAGGTATAAGTCGGGTCTATTTGTTGACCTGGGACAGGTACACATATATAGTCTTATAGTTAAAAGTGCAAAGATTGGTCGAGGAATTAGTGAAAGTCCTTCCTCGCAAGTTGAAGGACTAAAATCGACCAAAAAGCCCTTGATGGGTCAACTGGGCAAACGACCCTTAGAGGTTGTTTAGAAACTTATATTATGACCATTCAACCCTCGGATGCGCATAAAAGTTGTAGGAATAAACTTTCTAGGGTTAAACGCCTTAAAATGCGTCTTGCCGTAAAATGGCATATCCGAGGGATAAAATTTGGAATAAGTATTTAAGTACGATAAATCCACCACAATTATAATTGTGGCGGAAGACTATTCAAAATAAATAGGTGGACTTATGTTGCATACAAGGGACGAGCGTAAATTAAGCTTAAAAGTACATAAATACCCTTAACGGGTCAAACAAGCAATTAAGCGTAATCGAGTTTTTATTATATAAGAAACCCGCGTAAGATAGTATTAAGTCTGTCGCGGCCCGCGACAGACTACAGAACTGAAATTTTTTTGTTTATTCCCTTGGGTTGTTGTTTAGAACTTGTTTAACCTAATGTTTAAGCATCAAAACTAACTTTTAGGTTGGTTTTGATCACAGGAAAATACCAAGTGTTCCCGGATGAAGATCAAGCGTCGAGCAAGAACCGAACACGTGTTAAATGAAGCTTCCGCAAGTTATTTCGTCGTTATTTTAAAACGACAAATTAAACCACATTACGTGGTATCACTTAAATTTGTAAAAAAAATTTAGTAAACCCGTATTTCCGATCCATATACAATCATTAATTATAAGATTGTTTTTGCAAAATATACGTTAAACCTAGATTTAGTTGAACGGGTGTTACACTTATGTTGTTACCTGGAGGGTAATGGGTATTAGTTGGTAGCGCTACTTAGGTTTGGCACCCTCACACCGCTCCTAGATAGGACGGATGTGAACTAATGACCCAGTCGGGCCCAGTACTGGATAGGAGTACGTGGGATAGGGCAGTCATGTACATCAGGAGCCGTCTTGTTCGGAATTGAGATATTAACAATATTACTTGCATTTTTCAGTGAACTGTTTTACATACAACTGGTAACAAACGTTTTCTAAAACTGTGAACTCGCCAGCTTTGTCTGATACACGTGTTGCATGCTCGCAGGTCGTTAGGTATCTTGGATTTGGGAACTTGCTGTCTGGAGGAGCAGGAGTGGTCATGGGTCGACTGAAGAGACTCATGTGATTAATTGTTTACTATTACACATTGGGTTTTGGACAATTTAGTTATGGTTTAATACTTGCTTCCGCTGAACATAATGGTTTTCGTATAAACTTGTGATGAGATTTTATTATTAATTTGAGAACTTTATTTTGAAACGTGTGGGTTCAATGTAATTAGTGGCTCATTGTCCGTACGTCACATGCTTATCAGGGACACTCCCTAGGTGGTATTTTTGGGGGTGTGACAGTTTAGCTTTAGGGTTTAGCATTAAGGTTTGGAATTAGGGTTTAGCTTTAGGGTTTAGGGTTTAGCATTAAGGTTTAGCTTTAGTGTTTATGGTCTAAGGTTTAGGATTTATAACACATATTTTTTCAATTTTAAACATGTATATACATATATGTATAATTGACAATATACATATATGTATAGTTAAAAGATTAACAATATACACATGTGTATAAATCCCAATTTAAAAAAAAAAAAAAAAAAAAAAATTTAATCCTTAAAGAAAAAGCTGCGATTTTTCCAAAAAAAAAAAAATTTGCATTTTTTTCACCTTTTTTTGCATTTTTTGCTTAGGGAAAATGTATGGTCCAGATTGCTTCTCAAGTTTCTCAAATAGGGTGGACTTCTCTTAGGATCCCTACCCTATATATATATATATATATATAGAGAGAGAGAGAGAGAGAAAGGTTAACATACTTCACGGCTTATCATACTTCACGGTTAACATACTTCACGGCTTATCATACTTCTCTTGTATGCAACATACTTCACAATGGTAACCGTTGGATCAGGGGTATAATCACGCATGGAACATATAATCACGCATGTGACCACATAATCACGCATGGGACCACATAATCACGCATGGGATCCAAAATCACGCACGTTATTTTGGTCAAAAAAATAATTACGCATGTTATATATTTCGTGAAGTACGTTAATGTACGTTAAGGCGTGAAGTACATTATACTTTCTCTCTCTCTCTATATATATATGATATATGATTTTGAGATAACCTTGATTAGTGTTGATTATTATTAATATGTTATAGATTATCATGGGGGTTATGTTTGGCATGGAGCTTTTAGGAGCTTCTAGCTTTTAAGCTTATAAGAAAAAAAACTCCTACTCAATAAAAAGTCTTGTTTGGTTGAAGAAGCTTGAAGCTTTTAGGTTACGAGCTTGAAGCTTTTTGTTGAACTAATAGTAGCGTTTAAAAGAAACTACAAGCTTTTAGGGAAAAAATGATTATTTTAACCTCTAAAGATAATGAACTTTTTTAATGCACAATCATTTTAAATTTTTAGTTATATCTATTTTGGTCATTTTTATACATTTTATTAAAAGCTACAGCTACCAGCTTCCAGCTTACAGCAACCAGCCACAAGTTACTTTTGTCAAACATACCCTTAATACATTTTATGTAATCTACATAAAATAAGCAACGATGTATATTTTTTCTATTTAATTACACTAACATCTTTGTGTGGTTAAAAAAAGAGCAATGCTTATCTATTTATTTATTCTAATTCTGATTTTGATAGTAAAACAACTATAAAATTATTTTATTCGATTATGTAATCGATTTTATTACATAGTTTATAAATCAAATTTTTGAAATTGGTACCCACATTTTATCACCCAAATGGTTGCTGATTTGCTTCTTAAACAATGTTTTTTTTTTCAAGAACCATCTCCGCCATCACTCTATCTATCGTATATCGAGTATATCCATTAATTTTTTTGAAAGATATAACATTTTTTATATTTGGTATATAAAATTAGATATATTCAACCCGTTTTTTAAATATGTAACATTTTAACTATTTATTATACAGAATTACATTTATTAACTCGTATAATACATATGGTTTCTAAAGATATCTTTTTTATTTGGTATATATAAATAAACTTATTAAACCCGTACAATACACGAGATTTTTTTAAATATATAACTTTTTATCATTTAGTATACAAAATTACATTTATTCAAACCATGTAATACATAAGGTTTTTAAAGATATAACATTTTTATTATTTGATATATAAAATTACATTTATTCAACCTGTACTATGCACAGGGTTCTTAAAGATATAATTTTTTTCTTATTTAATATAAAAATTACATTTATACAACCCGTGTAATTAACGAGGTTTTTAAAAATATATTGTTTTATTATTTAGCATATAAAATTACATTTACTCACCCCGTATAATACACGAGGTTCTAACCTAGTTATTATATATATTAATTCATAACATATCAATAAACAATAATAAATAATATCTATTTTGACTTTTATTGTTTCTTTTTTGTTTTGTTTTTGTTTTAATGGGTTTTGTTATTTAAAATTGACACTTATAGCTACTTAACTTTTCAAAGAATTTGTAAAATGTCATTTTTACTCCCTGAAGTTTTATGTGCTTTCTTTTATGTATGCGTCAGTATAAATATAAATTAGTTTACGTATCGACGTGGATTTTTTCTTGAGTTCCGTCGGGGAACATATAATATGTTTTATTTTTATGTATGTTTTCAATTGATCACTTTGTGTTATAAATTCGTGTATCTGTTTTATGTTTTCTTAGTTTTGGTCGTTATTCGGTTAACACGGTTTTCCGCCTCCCCCCCCCCCCCCCGACCCTACACTGGTAGTATGGTTTTACGCCCACGACCCGCAACGTGGGGGCTTAAGACTAGTTTAGGTTAAATTGCACTGCATGTCCATTATGTTTAAAAGTTTCCGTGCACGTCATTTATGTTTATTTTTTGTCGTAATGCACATCTTTTACCACAAACCAGTTAATTTTCTTAGTTAAATTAGTAACATGCTTAACATATGATAGGCAAAATAGTTATTTTAATCCACTAACTCGTATAGGTTTTGTATACTTACTTTTTCTCTTCCCTCATGTGATGGTTTCCTAACCAAGTTGCATCTCAAGCTCCTTAACCTACCACCAACATAGATGACGACATTTGAAAATTGATTTCACATACGAACACAAAATGATGATTGTGATATTGTATTAGTATATGGTGCGATTCAAACTCTTTAAATTATGCTCTGATTTTTTTAATACAACGACGTACCTAGGTTACGCTCGATAATGATGATGATTATGATATTGAGATTATGTAATAGGAATAGTATTTACTATCAAATTTGATTTCAATGATATTGAATTTAGGTATATGGTATCGATAATATTATAGGCAACGATTTTTAGTATATGTATCGGATTTTTCAATGCATCGAATCAGTATGTGGTACCGAACTAGGTGACATTGAATTTTTTATCGATGTTTTAATGCAACGACGTACCCAAGTCACATTCTTTTTTAGACGATGACATCTAATTTCGGCAGACAATGAAAAGGGGCATAACAAGAAGGTGCATATACAAGTTAGGGGATTAAATGACTATTTTGCTCATCATGTGTTATGCATGTGATTAAGTTAACTAAGAAAACCAACTTGGTTTGTGGTCAAGGACATGCACTACAACAAAAAATAAATGTAAAGGATGTGCACTAAAACATTTAAACAGAAAGGACATGTAGTGCAATTTAATATAAACGTAAAGAACGTGCACTGTAATTTTGTCACTAATAAATGATTTCCAAGAATGTCACATGTTAACCTCATAATATATCTTAGAGTAAATTACTTTTTGAGTCCCTGTGTTTTAGTGGTTTTAACCACTTGAGTCCAAAATCAAAAAGCTTAACGCCCTGAGTCCCTAGCCATTTATTTTATAACGTTTTGAGTCCAATTTTGTTTATTTTATAACGATTTGAGTCCAAAAAAATTGGGCTCAAAAGGTTAAAATTTGGACTCAAAAGGACTCAAATGGTTAAAGAAAATGCTTATAGGGACTCAGGTCGTTAAACTTTTTGCTTTTGGACTCAATTAGTTAAAACTACTAAAATACAGGGACTCAAAAAGTAATTTACCCTATATCTTAAAAAAATTGTTTGTTAAATTAAAATTTTTATTTTTATTTTTAATTTATCATTTTAATATCATAGAATGAATATTGCTTATTTGAAAATCTTTACCTTCATGTCACCCTTACTTCAAATATATCTTTAATTTATTATTTATAATGAAAATGATATTTTTGAATTAAACCTTGTTAAAAACGTAATTCTATGATTTTTTTTTTCTATATTAGAATTATAATGATGGTGCGAGATCAAAGATGAAGTATGGTTTTTGTGAGAAGGATAAGAAGTAATAATAGAGTGACATGTGTTAAATGAGAAAAAATAAGGAGGGGCATTTTAGTCTACCACGAATTAGTGTTATATCTAAAAAACCAAGATCTTTTATGGTTTTAACTCAACCCCACACCACCACCACTTCACAACCTACAGCCACCACAACCACAACTGTCATAGACTTGAACTCAACCATCAACCTAGGTTACCATCAACCTAGGTTTCTTCTTAGACCGTGTGGTATGGTGGGGCGGGGGTTTAGGGCATGGGTTGACACTTGGACTTCGAGGGGCACCGCTGGTTAGTTGCATGTTGGGTTGGTATGGCGGGGCGTGGCTAGCCTGCGTGGGTTGGCCACGTGTTATATATATTTTTTTTTCAATTATTATAAAAATACATACAAAATTAAAAAAAAAAAAAACCTAGCCACCTATAGCCTAGCCAACCCAGCCAATGAGAGCCGGCCACGGAAGACCGCTAGGCCCGCCCAACGCCCAGGCTGAAACCCCCCGCCCAAGGAGCCACGCCGAAACCCAAGCCCACCCGGGGTGGTGACTTGGACGTTTGTACCCAACCCACGCCCCAACCCTGCCCCATACCCCATATAATTTCGTTTCTTTCTCTGAACGCAACCGTCCCTGCAAACCCACAAGCTTTGAGTTTGGTTTAAAATGGCGGTCAAAATAATGGGTGCTACTTTCTACACCCCTAGTTACTTTTTACACCCCCTCCTCTCACATACTTACAGGTGGGGCCCGCGTGGGACCGGCAGTTTTCCTCTCACAAGGGGGGGTATAATCAGGAGGGAGGGGGTGTGTTTAGACTGAGTGTAGTGGGGCAACCTTTTGAGTGGGCGTCTTGCGACACGTGGCGCCACGTCACATAAGAGGATTTTGACCAAAAAAGGGTAGTGGGGCAACCTTGCTGGGTGGGGCGTCTTGCGACACGTGGATTGATTTATTTTGTCTTTTTTATGTAAAAGATATAAAAAAAATCCTATTTTTTATAAAAGTCTTTTTTTACTTCAACAAAAATAAAAAAATACATCAACTAAAAAAAAAATTACTTCAACCAAAATAAAAAAATACATCAACTAAAAAAAAAATACTTCAATCAAAATAAAAAAATACATCAAATAAAAAAAAAATTACTTCAACCAAAATAAAAAAATTACTTCAACAAAGGTTATATTTTTCTCGAATTTCTTGCTTCATTTGCTCGGCTAAAGCGAGCTCGGCTCCAGTAAGGTTTGTCGTGTCGGTTGTTAATATTTGCAAATCAAGTGCTTTTTGACGACTTTCTTTCAGCTTTAGCTTTCGGTCCCCGTGTTCTTTTTTTTAAGTTGATCCGTTGTTGGCTCGTTTGCAACAACCCGTCTAACTTATTGGTCACTTTTTCGAACGTTTCGGTGTAGTCGATTCGTGCACCGCTAGAAGACGGTTGGGCGGCTTTTTTGGCCCTATCTCGGCCAACCGGCCGTTGTGGTGGTTGAAACGGTTCGGCCTCTTCATGTGGCTCTTCGTTGTCTTCCTCAATGTCGTTGAGATTTATTTGACACCGAGCGTCCGACCCGGTACTTTGATGGTCGTTTGAGGATGAGGTTTTTGACCGCTTAGCCGACGGTTGGCCACGAGTTTTAAATGGATCGAAGGCGATGACTGTGTTAAATTTCGAACTCCTTCTTAAAAATTGCCAAATAGCAAGATAAGGAAACGCCTTCTTGTGTTCGGCTCGGAATTTATTTTGGGCGTTTGCTTGGAGCATCGCATCGTCGGAACCACTTTGGCGCACACGCGAGTTACTTAGGCGAGTGTATATTTGGTTGAAAGTTTGAATCAAAGGACGCATTTTACGCCACTTCGCGCCGATACCATCGGCATCACGGTATCCATCTTCTTGATCTTCCAACTTGAGGAAAACGTTGTAAATACGAGACCAATATGTTTTTTCCTTTTGATAGTTACTACATCTCGGGTCTTCGGTTATTTCTAGCCAAGCCTTGGACAAGCTCATTTCCTCGTTGGAAGTCCATGGTATCGGTTTGGTTTTCAAGCGTTCTTCACCCGTTGTTTTCCTCTTGTGCGAACGTTTCTTTTTTTGACCGACATCGAACTGGGTCTCCGGAACTTCTTCGTCACCTAAATCAACCACTAGATGGAATACAAACAAAGTTAAAAAAAAAAAAAACATATTCTTTACAAAAAAAATATCTAAAAAATTTATACCATTTTGTTGGCTCGATCCTCCAACGTTTTGAAAACCACCGGGTTGTTGTGTGTTCCAAGTGGTGAACCCCATATGTTGCGGTATGGGCGTATTGTTGTAGTATACTTGCGGTGTAGGGCTAGCAACGTGCATATTATTGAAATAGGCGTAAAAAGCGGGGTTATTTAAAACGTTTGGGTCCGTCAGATCGGGTTGTGGATTGGAAGATTGTGTATTTTGGTTGAAAGGAGGGATGTTGTGGGGATACATTTTGATGAGTTGATAGAAGATTGGTATAAATTTTGATGAGTTGAGAGAAGATTGTGGTAAAAATGTGTTTGATATGGGGTATTATTTATAAATGTTGGATTATTAAAAAAATAATAATAATAAGCTTGGCCAACATATCCGTTGGCAACGGATATATTCAATTCAAAAGTTTTGAATTTGGGCGACGAGTTTGAGACGGGCAGAAGGGGGTCGCCCCCCAAGTCGCCCCCGGGGGCGGTGTTCCAGGCGATATGGGGCGACCTGGGGGTGGGAGTCGCCCCACTACACTCAGTCTTTTAGAATCAGCCCAAAATAATTCCAAAAGGACACCCCAGGTATGATTATTTACTAATCTCAAGAATGTCCAATATGATTTGATCTTGAAATTCTTTAATTTGCTAGTCTTTTAAATCACGAAAATTCGTCCACAAACACCAAATTAGGGTTTAAATCAAGAAAATAAATTTTATTATTTAAATGTTAAGTCAACTTTTAGTTTTCTTACAACAATTATTTGCTCAATTTGATTCAATTTGATTCTGGTTTTGGAGTGCATGATGATGCATTGATTTTGTTCATTTGTGATTTGGTACTATTATGGCATCTAACTTTAACATTTAGTTGGATTCAAATGCTTTGGTTAGTGTCATTTTAGCTGTAAATTTGTGCTTCTTATATCGGTTTTTTATGTTTACTTCATTGCGTTTTTGAATTAGGTTTTATAACACACCAGTTAATTGCGTTTTTTTAATTGTGTTTAGTTCATTCCATTTTAGAAGTGTGTTTTATAAATTATAACACACCTAGTTCACTATGTTTTATAACACACCCATTTCACTATGTTTTATAAGACACCTAGTTCATTGTGTTTTAGAAATATGTTTAGTTCATTGCGTTTTAGATTATATTTAGTTCATTGTGTTTTAGAATTGTGTTTTCCAACACGCCAGTTCATTGTGTTTTATAACACAAACCAGTTCATTACGTTTTTTAACACAATGCTAAAAACATAGTGCATTCAAACCTTTTTTTAAAACACAATGAAGTGGGTATATAATAAAGCTTTCTTTTAAAACACAATGTCTCCATTGTGTTATAGTGTGTTGCGCTATCTATTATGTTTTACGCATCTGAGTTTTTGATTTTTTTTTTTTCAAATGTATAGCAATAGTATACTCGTTTTAAAGATAAAAATACTCATTTCTATGGAACATTTTTTTAAATAACGTTGTATAAAAAAGTTATTAACATTTTTAAAAACCGGGAGAAGTGGAAAAGAGATAAAAGGATTATCTTGAATTGACCATAATACCCTTAATCAAATAATGCGCCTTTTTTAGGTGTGAAATCCCCATTTAATTTTAGCAATCCATTACACAATCTAGTGGCTACGATGACTTCCAAGATTTCCTACAAAAACACAACTTCCTAGCATATTCTCACCCTTGGACTATACGGTGTGGAGGAGCTTGAAATGGGGCGTTATGCGATATATGGACGACACGTAAGCACGCGCCTGAAATGGGGAGTGGTGCAAAAATGGGGGGGGGTGTGGGACGGGGTGTGGAAGAGTGGCGTTATTCGACAAGTGACACTCAATTTTTGTTATTTTTTATTTTTCAAAACTATAAAAAATATATTTAATTATTTAATAATACATTCTATCACAACCTCAGACCCTACTCTGGACGGGAGTCGTGAACAGCACAAGTGGTATCGGTGTTTATTAAAATTATCGTAACGAAAATTTCATCAGGACCGAGTGTCAGGAAAATATAAGAGTTATAAAACACCGTAGTTTCATTTCATAAACTTGTGGGATAAAACCCATATGTACATAAATGGTTTTTTCTATACTATACTATACTATATATATAATGCATATTCGAAGGGCAGAAATGGTCATTTGCCACTTTTTCAACAAGTACAAATTTTAAATCATTATGTACAATACATTAAAGCACAAATGAACTTTCAAACAACCCTGTAATCTATTGGGCGGGATTTCAAATTTCAAACACCACTAACATTTTTAGATTTAAATATCTCTTGGGCAGGATTTCCATTGTTACAGATAGAGTGGGAGAGAGAAAATCCACCATCTTCAATTTCTTTCCTAGGACACCGACAATTCCATTTGCAAATCTGAACTGTGGCTTCCATTTACACCTCTCATTTAGATCTAGGTTATATGGTGTCTTATTGTAAGCCCGATGGTGATGGTGATGGTGATGGTGATGGTGATGGTGATGTCGATTTCCAATTCAACTCCTTCAATACATGCTTTCTAGAGCCCTAATTTGCACTTGCTGCTTTATCAAGAGAGATTATGTAACGCACTTGCACAAGCTTTACATGTTCCCTTATTGACTCTTGACATCAGTGTTCATGCTCTTTATGTAAGTTAACACCAAGTTTGTTTTTAGTTGTTCCAAGAACGAGGCAATCATCCTACCCTAATTTATTTTAAAAGATTATAATGTAATGGTTATTTGTTATAGGATTTTGGTGAGGATATCTCAGAGAACGAATCAGATGAAGAACATGGAGAATCAGTTGAAGAAGTTACTTCTGAATCAAAAATTGAGGATGAAGCAAGCAATGAGGAAGATTGGACTAGCAGACTCAAGATTAGATGATGAAAATGTTGAGGCCCGAACCTTAGAAGCCCTAAAGAAGCTTGTTCCTAGAAACCTTGAAGATTTTACACAGGTATATTCTTAAAAAAGAATTTCCATTATCAACTTTTGAGGTTCTCAATGCTTTCACAATAATGGATGTTAGGCAACCATTGATGTTGTTATGTTTTAAGGCTTAATGTGCTGTGATAAAACGGGTGGTATAAGTTAGTGTTTTGATGTTCTTTTGTTTTCAAGTTGTGATAATCAAATGTTAGATGTTCAAGTGATCGGAAAATTTAGAGTATTTATGAAAATAATATATAATGACCTAAAAAGGACATTTTTTGTGAAAAAAGTAGACATTTTTGCTTGTTCTTGGTATGAATATGTGAATTTAGGCCGTTGATCAATTAACCATATCCTAAACCCTCTTGACTGTGAATTATTTTATACTGGGTTCTTTCTTCAGTGTTGCAATATTTGATATGTTCCAAAAAGGTAATATGTTAATATCAGTCATCAATTTCTCTACATTTAATGCATACAAACTAATATATGAGCTTGAAATGTTAAATAGGAAATGGTACTTTTCTATGTTTAGAAAGTAGTAATTCAGTGGTAGAAGGTTTACTTGGTTTTTGTCAGATGATGCTTGTTCTCTAGCAGGGTTATATATGTTTGTAAAACCGACAAGAAACGGCGCCTTTTATTTAGGGAAAGTTAAAACCTATGCAGACAACAAATCAATGGGACGGTTTGTTGTATATCTTGTTCTCTAGCATAGGTTTTAATTTGCCCCATGGATCGCAAGATCCGTACTTCACACAGTTCTTATCGTGATGCTCCGTATAGGAGGGATTCTTGTCGGAGCTACATGTTTCAACTCTAAACTTGCAGTTTGGTTTATATATTTCTGAACTTGGTTTAATCGAGTGCAAAACACTCTGCGGCGCTTAGGTCTTAAAAGCTGAGGCACCAGGCGAGTGCTTCACGTACGCGACCTGTTTGGTATTGAATAACATTAATAAGTTACATATAAATGATACATTGATATCTCAAATTGTTGTTTCTTAAAAACTAATAAGATATTAAAATGACTAAATACAAAAAACCTATAGATATTACTGAGTAATCTTTATATACAATGAAAAGAAGCCAATTCTATAAGTATTGGTGGTCTACACACAATTCTTATGTGTACATGTAGTTTATGCGTAAGGTACAAGGAGTATGAAGTAGCATTGACAATCTATCACTTAGCTACTGTTGTGTGCTTCTTTCTTTTCCAGCCAAAGTGATCTGTGTAAGAATTGCAAAAGACCAGGGCACTATGCTAGGGAATGACCTAACGTGGCCATTTGTCATAACTGTGGACTTCCCGGGTAAGTGTCACACCCCTCTCTAAGGCGGAAGCACGAGGTGTGATCCTGAAAGGTTCTCATTGCATACGAATGGTAAACATACTACATGATAAATAAACAAACTCCAATATGCCATTGACATTAAATATTCAAAACATAAGTTAAGTTTAGTGTTTACATCACAAGATAGATAATTGTTTGAAAGTTTACAACTTTATTCCAAAGACAGACATCAAGGTTTCGATCCTTATATCACCACACGGGATGTGATATAACAACTAAATCCCACAAAATAGGCATAGGAGTCTTGACACAACATAACTAAAAACTTAAACGACATTCTTGAGCAAGAGTGAGACTGCACGTACATCTACTTTAGTTACCTGAAATACATGTAAGTTTTGGAAAATCGTCAACATAATGTTGGTGTGAATTCATGCAGTTTTGTGTAAAACATTTAAGCATTCGTTGTAGAAAACATGGTATGTAATTATACTGAAACAAGTATTTCTATAAATGTAAGGAATACGAGATCGCTAATGGTTCGCGAGGCCACTAACATATGTAACGACATAGGAAGCATCCAAACCATAGGCATTTTTACTTGTCGATTCACGACTAGAGACATAAAAGTACTCTTGGTAAAAGTGTGGCCAAGAGTGTGGCTGCCTGAAACCCATTAGATCTAACCTTTTGTTTCGCGGTCTAGGTATATTGTTTGATTAATGGTGCTTATGGCACCCTATACGTCACATGATCTATGTGTCATTCCTTAGTTTTTGTATTCAGCATACCATAACACATGTATTTTCCCCAAGTTTAGAAAACAAGTAAAAGTTTAAAAGTGGGGACATAAACTCACAATTTTGCGTATCCTGCATCGTAAACTTCACTGGTTGGTTTTGTAGCGTCGTGACCTATACGTGTTCTATTTACGTTAATCACTAGACTTGTATCACGTAAGTACAAGTCACCATCTTTTGTTTATGTATTTGTTCTTTGTATGTTCATTCTTTGTGAGGGTCGTGCCCTTGATCGTCGGGTCCTGCCCGTTTTTCATGTTTTTGCAGTTTGAGTATGTATTATTTATTGTAAATATATATTTCACTCCTTAAAAAATATATATTTGTCCGTGTAGTCTTTTTCAAGGTAATAAGTTGTTAAAAATAATTTATATTTTTAACTTTTCATATATGTTACTTAAATTATTTTTCCAAAAATAAATATAAGTATTTTGTGAAATAATATTCTTAATATTATTTTTGTACAAGTATACTTAGGAAAGTATACTTGTATTTTATTGTAAATACTTGTGTATTTTGTATTATTCACCAAAAATCAATACTTTGATTTTTATTACTTTTCGGAATTATATTTCTTAAAAATAATGTATTTTTAAGTCTTGTAGGAAATATATATATTTTGTCATGCCATAAAATATATATATAATCATTCTCGTCATTCACCCGATTTTGTATAAATTCCATTACTTGGTAATGGTTATATATTTGTCCAAAAATATATATTTCAGTCCAAAATGTCTATAAATTGTCCAAGTCCAATAATATGTTAAGGAATATATTTTCGTACATATATTTTCTTGTATTTGTCCATGTACTTACTTGTGAGGAATTTTGTATACTTGTAAACTTATGTATTCTCATATGTTTGTATGTGTATTTTGGTATTTATACTCCTTGGGAGTATTTAGTGTATTTTCAAATCCCTAGTACACTACTACATATAATACACATAGTATAAACTTAGCACAAAATTTGGTGATCACTAAATATATATATTTTTCCTAAAATATATATATTTAATATAATTTTTACTTGAAGAAATCATTATCTTTTAACTTATAATTTCATAGAAAAATTAGGGAAACCTTGGTAAATATTTTTAGGTGAATTTTTAGGGAATAAGTTTCACCAAAACTTATATTTTCTAAGTGTCAAAATTTTATAAAAAATTTGACATAGTTTCCCCTAAAAATGGAGGTTTCCCATGTTTTCAAAACATGTGTTTATTTTCTTTTCAACACCAAAAACAATTTCCAACAATCTTCACCAACAACATATACTAATTTCTTCATATGAAACATCATGGTGAACTTGATTTTTGTTAAAAATGTGTAGTCTTTTAGATCTACACTTCACATACAAGGATCTTTTGAAATCAAGTGTTCTTGTAAATTTTTAACCAACTTTTTACGAAACTTTAATTTACTAACCAACTCACTCAAGAGTTTTATGGTTTCAAAGTCTTGAAAATAATGTTCTAAAACTATTTTTATGTTCATTAGAAAGATCATTATGTTTAACATCATGTTTCACCATGGATCTTACAAGATCCATGCTTAACATCTTTAGATCTTTCATAAATAAGCTTCATGTTAAACTTTTAACAAACTTTTCATGGATTTTAGTTTCAAAAGTTAGTTTTACATACACTTTATTACTTCAAGATTACAAGTTCATGCTTAAAAATTCATGTTTCAAGTTCACATAATGCTTCATATGTTCATCTTCAAGTTTAACCATGGATCTTTCAAGATCTATGCTTAAACTTGTTAGATCTAAGCTTCTAACAAGCTTATCATACTTGATCTAAACATATACACAAGATTTAACATCAACAACTTAATCACATACACCAAAAATTATTATAATCACTTGCTTTCTTCATAAATATGTTAGATCTTCTTACTTTCTTCTTTAAAAGTTTAGTTACTTTGATGGTGAGACTTGTACATAACATAAATATGAACTAATATAGTGATCAAGAGGCTTACTACTAGCTCTAATGGCTAGGGAAGTGGCACAAGAAGGATAAAGATGAATATGGAAGAAAATGAGTGGTTAAAAGCTCCACAAAGAGGTCCTTCAAGTTCTAGCACCTCACACCTTCTTTGATAAGCTTCTTACACCTCTAGATCACCTTGGATTGCTAGGAAATGAAGTGAAAATGAGGGATGTATGTGTGTGTGCTTGAGCCGAGACCAAAGGAAGGAGAAGGAGGAGGATGATGAATTTTGTGAGATGTAGGATAATGGTTACTACTTATGGTCCTTTATAAAAGAATTCCCAACACACCAATCTTCTTTAGATCTTTGCATATAACTAAGGGGACAAGAAGAATTAAAATAATAAAAAGGCATGTTGGGCCCATTAGGGCCGGTTATGGTGGGGGGGGGGGGGGTAAATTATCAAGTTTTGGAAGTTGAGGGTTTAAAGTGCAAACGAGAAGGTTTAAGTTAGTTTAAGTGTGTTCAGGTGTTTTTATGATTTTCAAGGTGTTCTACCACCAATACTAGCTTAATATCATAAAAACATTACTTCTAGTCAAATTTTGATGTTTCGGGTAGTGTCCGGTTGTTCGTTTCGTTACGGTTCGTTAAAGTGCTAAATTGCGCAGTTTCACTAAGTATGAAGCCCCTTTTGTGGCAGTTTCAATTCCCGACACTTTGTAAGTTATTCTGGACACTAAATCATAAATTCTGCATGATATTTTAGTGTTAAAATGCTGTTTATAGCTGAATTATTGCTGAATTATGCGGTATTCAACATTTTAGGTAAGTTTCGGGTGTCTTTTAGTGCATAGTTTAGCTTCCGGAAAGTTTATATGTTAACCCTTATATCCATACTTAGGTTTTAATGTATTTTAGATGTTGGACCTATTCCTAGGCTCCAATTCTATTTTCTGACTGCTTTCTACAGAAATGCCGACACAGCGTGTCTTACCGGTGAGTTTACTAGTCTTTCTGACGCAACGCTTAAAGTAATGCTCAAAGCAATATTTGAAGTATAAAACATGCATGAATTCATATGTATAGCAAGTAATCAGACAATGTTGATGTTTAAGCGCATAATTGCAGATAATAAATAATATTAAAATAGTACGGTAATTACCGGTTTTGTGCCAGTTGTCACAGTAAGATCGTTGATCATGCAGTTTATTGTTATATTTTATGACCATTGGATGTGTATTAAAATCTTATTTGTGAATCTTTTGTTTAAGTTATTATTTTTGGATTTGTAAAACCGGCATATTGCATCAGAATGTAGCACCAATTCTCTATGTTGGAACTGTAGAAAGCCAGGGCACATGGCTGGGAACTGCCCGAATTAGGGCATCTGTCATGCGTGTGGGAAGACATGACACCGTGCTAAAATTTGTATCACTCCTCTCCCGCCACCTGGCGATGTGCGGCTATGCAACAACTGCTACAAGCAAGGCCACATAGCCGTTGATTGTACCAATGACAAGGCATGCAAGAACTGTAGGAAGACGGGCCACCTTGCTCGAGATTGTACAAACAATCCAATTTGCAACTCGTGCAATGTAGCGGGTCATGTTGCTCGAGATTTCACAAAGGGAAGTATGGTGATTGATGATCGAGGTGGCTCACGTTGTGGCTTTCGTGACATTGTGTGCCGGAACTGTCAGCAAGTGGGTCATATGAGCTGTGATCATGTTGATTTGATCATCTGCCATAACTGTGGAGGAAGAGGCCACCTTGCATTCGAGTGTCCTCATGCGAGCCTCGCGGGTCGCTTGCCTAGTAGGTACTGATGGTGACATAATGTTTTCTCTACACTTGAGTTTGTAGTAAGGTATCGCTTTATGTTTATTTGTTTCATTGTGAAACTGGTGTAATTGTTGAAGTACAAGTATTTTATTTTAGTTTTTGTTGGCTCATCGGCAGCTGTTCAACCATTTTACGGATACAAAATACATCCATGTCGACTTATCGGCATTAATCTGTCACACCCTGACTTTTTGCGGAAGCGTGATTATGGTGTGACTTTCTTAATACCATTGCATTCAATCATAACAACAACAAAATAATAAAAACCAGAGACGTTCATCCATTAATTAAGTTTAAAAACATGACAACATTGTCTTAAAACATAAAAATTCGAATACGAGTACAAACCATGCAACTTGTTTAAGAGTTCACAAAGACTCGTCAAAAGACATTAAATAACACCAGGATTTGGGAGACGTGTCTCGTCCAGGAATAAGACACACTGACCAAAACCTAAGATCATGGATGACATCTTTTATTCTTAAACCAACTTGAAACATCCGACGCCCGCCAGATCCACTTTTAATTCTCTGAAATACATGTATTTTGAAAACATCAACAAAAGTTGAGCGAGTTAATGAGTTTGTTTGTGTGTATGAATAAAACCTTTGATAACATTGTATGTATGTATGTTTTGTAAATCTCGGTATGAAAGCAAAACAAGGAAACAGATCGATTAATGGTTTACAAAGCCATTAACATGCGTGCAACGGCGTAGGAAGGCTCAAACCTAGTAAATTTGTATCAGGCCTCCGGCTGTAAGGCATAGTCACCTCATGGGTCACCCTGGTCCACATGGGTGTGGGCTCGCTACACCCAAATAGATCTATCACTCATACCCCTTGGTCCTAATACAAGGATTAATGGTCTTAAGAGTGCGCCTACCCATTCACATGATCTACTGTACTTTCCAAAGCCAACCATACCATTTGTAATTGTTTGTAAACATTTAGTAAAATGTACTTCACCCCCGAAGTTATAAAACAAAAACAGTTTAAAGAAAAGGGGGACATGAACTCACAGTCTTGCGTCTACAACAATCGTAACTCAAACTCCTTCGACGAACACAACTACTTACAATGTACTAATCTATTAGAGGAACGGGTCGTGCCATGACTTAGTATTACTGTCTTTGAGTTACGTTTCTTTTGTGTCTTCGATATCATTCCAAGTTATATAATTATTTGTTAAAATAATTAATATTTCAACTTAAATTATATTTATAAATTTTGGAATAATATATTTTTGACTTGATACTTTTCGGGTGTTTATACATGTATTTCTTTCCCAAGGATGGGTGTATTTGTATTTGTATTCTTATACTTAATTTCACATTAATTTTTCGGAATATTATTTTTAATAAAAGTCCACCAATATATATTTCCAAAATTATAGATTGTAATAAATATTATTTAGAAAAATTATTTATAATTTTTCTTTTGGCAAAAATATTTGTATTTCCTTCACAAGTTTAAAAAATAATATATTTTCATGTCCAACATAGAAAATATATATATATAAACTCATTTTTCTCCAAAAATGATATTCTTCATATTTATTTGAGGAATTATATTTTTCACCTCAAAATATTGTATTTCATGTTTGTAAGAAAATATATATTTCTTAAAAATAATATATCTTCGAAAATTTCAAGAAAAATATATATTTTATACTTGTCAAAAATAATATATTTTTCCTTGTAAAAAAATGATATATTTTTGTAGTAATTGTAAAAATCATATCTTTACTTCCTTGGTGTCCAAAATATTATTTACCAAAATATACTTTGTGAATGAATTCCGGAATATTTTGTAAGTCTTATTCCATAGTTCGGTTCTTCAATATTTTTGTGTAAATGTGTATATTTATTCTTTGGAAATCTTGGTATTATTTTGGATTGTGATTCTTGGTATTTTGATGTGTTATATTATTGATGTCCTAAAATAATATAACTAATACACAAAATATACAAATAATCACACACATGATGTCTTCTAAATATATATTTCCTAAATACATATTTAGTCATTTTTATTTATGAAATTCAACCTCCAATATTTGTATTTTTGTAACCAAAATTTATGGCAAAGTTTATGTAGGAAGTTCATGGTTTAGAATACACTTGTAAATTCAACCTCAACACAATCAATTCATAATCATCAACAAACAACCTTTACTTACCAATTTTGCCAAATTCATGCATTTTTTACTACTTCATAAACTTGAATATTTGTAAGAATTTGTAGGATCTTACTAATGTTCTTAGTAAGTCTTGTTACCCTTTAAAATGTGATTAGTTCTTTAAAAACTTCATTTTTAAAGAAGTTAGATGTTTACAACTTCTTGTCACATTTTCTAAAAATGTTTCTTTATGAAATTTTCTTGTTACACAAGTGTTTCTACACTTATTAATCCACCAAAAATAAAGTTTGTTTATGTAAGAACCAAGTTTTAACAAAACTTATATTTTTAACTTGGTTCCTTTGAAAAACCATCCATGGATCTTTAGATCTACATGATTAACAACTTACTTTGATCTTTATTTTTCAAGAAAACCATTTATTCATTCAAGTTCATGATTCATGTGTGGATGATCCATCATCCTACAACATTCCTATTTTCTCATCTTGCTAGATTATGTTTTTAATCATGATCTAGCAAGATCTTATGATGATCAACATCATTTCTACAAACAATCAATGATCAACAAGCATAACAACTCATATTCATCAAGATTACTTCATTAAGCAAGCTTATGTTCATGTTTACTTCTTATGTTCTTTAGTGTTCTTTAAGATTTTGTTTATGATTCTTCTTTAACCACTAAAAATGGAAGTAAAATGGAGTGTACAAGGTTCTTACCACTAGCTCAAGGCTAGGGATGATTCAAGTGAAGAAATGAGATGGATAAAAGCAAACAAGAGAGGTCCTTCAAGCTTCAAAGCCACCATGCTCCTTAGTCTTGCTTCTAGCACCTTTGTGTGTATGTGAAATGAATGAAGAAGGTTGAATGATGATGGTTGTGGGTGTGATGGGTTTCGGCCGAGAACAAGGGGAGGGGAAGAGGAGAGTTGGTGTGTGTTCTAGTATGTGAGAAATGAGATGGTGATCTTCTAGTTATATTTATAATCCATTTCAAGCTTTTAACCCTTATATAACATGTTTAGTAAAGTTCAAGCATATCTAATATAATATTGAGATAAAATCCATAAGGTGGGGGCCATGTTGGTCGTGAACTAGGTGGAGGTGGGGGGGGGGGGGGGGTAGTAGATTAGGGTGAAACTAGTTTAGTTACTATCTAGTTTAAATCCAAGTATTAGTTACATGTTCTATTTATTAGATATTTTTAGGAGGTGTTATGATGTTCGGGGACCATAACTAGTTTGGAAATGTTAAAACAGTGCTTCTAGTGTAAATTTGATGTTTCGGGTAGTGTTCGGTTGTTCGGTTGGTTACTGGTTCGTTAAAGTGCTAAACTATGCAGTTTAGTGTGCTTTATGTATCTTTTTGTGACACTTTTGATTCCCGACACTTAGGAAAGCATTCAGGACCATTATACCATATTTCTGCATAATATTAGTGTGTTAAAATGCTGATTTTTGCTGAATTTTGCCGAATTCAGTACTTTTGGTGAGTTTTAGGCACTTTCCGGCACTAAATCTATCACTAGCAAGGCAGTTCTGTGATCCTTACTTTCCTATACACTATACTAGTGTAATACTTAGTTTCTGGCTCATTCTGTGTCTCTATGCACTATCTGTCTATGTGCTGAGTTCTGTCAGCATTTTCCTGATTTCTCAGATAACTATGCTAACTATACATAATGCATCATTTAAGGCAATACAACTTCCATGCAATATTGGTATGACAATAAACTATGTATGATGCACATGTATATATATATATATGGCAGTAATCAGAAAGCAGCTAACTGCAATTCAGCACAGTCATTAAGCACTAATCATGGTTAATTAATTGTACGGATACCTGGATTTTTGACAGTTGTCACATTCTCCCCCTGTTAAGAAAATTTCGTCCCGAAATTTTAAGCTCTACTACTAGCAGCAGGGGAGTTAGGGAATAAATTCGGATACTTTGCTTTCATGCGATCCTCAGCTCCCAAGTAAACTCTGGGTCGTGACGCGCATTCCAGCGAACCTTAACAAGCTTAACACTACTCCTCCGAGTCTTTTTAACTTTCCAATCAGTAACCTCAACAGGTTCTTCGGTAAAGTGGAGTGGGTCGTCAATGTGAACTTCGTCAGCAGGAATGACCACCGTTTCTTGTGTTGGACTCTTCTTCAGATTAGATACATGGAATGTATCATGAACACCATTCAGTTCCGCTGGTAGTTCCAACTTATAGGCTACAGTGGCAATCCTTTCCAGGATTTTGAACGGGCCAATGAATCGCGGGTTTAACGTACCACGCTTCCCAAAGCGTGCCACACCTTTCCAAGGTGAGACTTTCAACAAAACCATATCTCCCAATTCAAATTCCAAAGGTTTCCTTCTTTGGTCCGCATAGCTCTTTTGTCGATCGCGAGCCGCCTTGATGCGCTCTCGGATCTGTATAATCTTATATGTCATCTCTTGAACCAATTCAGGGCCAACTAGCTGTCTATCGTCGGCATCTGCCCAGCATAACGACGATCGACACTTACTTCCGTAGAGAGCTTCAAACGGTGCAACTTGAATGCTTGTATGGTAGCCGTTGTTATAGGAGAACTCAACTAAAGGCAGGTGAGTGTCCCAACTGCCACCCAAGTCCATTACGCAAGCTCGCAACATATCCTCTAACGTCTGAATCGTCCTCTCACTTTGGCCGTCCGTCTGTGGGTGAAAAGCGGTGCTTAAATTCAACTGTGAACCAAACGCTTCTTGGAAAGATTGCCAAATCCTTGACACAAATCTCCCATCTCTATCAGATATAATCGAGATAGGCACTCCATGACGTGCAACTATCTCCCTTAGGTACAGCTCAGCTAGCTTACCTGTGTTATCCTTCTCCCTGATTGGCAAGAAGTGCGCAGATTTTGTCAGGCGGTCTACGATTACCCAAATCGTATCATGACCTCTGGGTATCTTTGGCAACTTTGTTACGAAGTCCATCGAGATCTGCTCCCACTTCCATATGGGTATCTCGGGTTGCTGCGGAAGTCCTGAAGGCTTCTGATATCCAGCCTTTACTTTGGCACAAGTCAAGCATTTTCCAACATAAGTTGCAACATCACCTTTCAATCTTGGTCACCATTGGAAATCTTTCAAATCTTGGTACATCTTATCCGATCCTGGGTGGATCGAGTACCTTTATTTATGAACTTCATTAAAAATCACATCTCTAAGACCACCAAAAAAGGGAACCCAAATTCGTTCCATAAAACACAAGGTTCCTTTACCAACTTCTTCTCCATCCCACGGAGATATTCATCCTTAAGGTTTTCTTTCTTGAGAGCTTCTCTCTACGCAGCACGAATGTGCAACGAGAGGTCTGTTTGAATGATCATCTCCAAAGCCCTAACCCTTATGGGCTTAATCCTCTCTTTTCGGCTTAAGGCGTCTGCACCATGTTCGCCTTTCCTGGGTGATATTTGATTTCACAATCATAATCGTTTAACAGCTCCATCCATCGGCACTGTCTCATATTGAGCTCTTTCTGATCAAATATGTGTTGGAGGCTCTTGTGATCTGTAAAGATAGTGCATCGGGTGCCATATAAATAATGTCGCCAAATCTTCAAGGCAAACACCACTGCGCCTAATTCCAAGTCATGCGTGGTGTAGTTCTTTACATGAACTTTGAACTGGCGCGAAGCATAAGCGATAACCTTCTGTCGCTGCATAAGCACACCGCCTAATCCCTGACGTGAGGCGTTGATAGAAGGGTGAATAACCGTGTTTTAACATGTGTAAATATAAGGTTTTAAGTGTTTATTATCATAAAACATGGTTACTTTGAGTGTGTTTCTACTTGTAGGTACCAAGAGCTTAACGGATGGATTTTGAAGCTAAATGGGAGGTTTTCGGGAAGATTTATGAAGGTTAGAAGCTTACACACAAGTTGGGAGTTGAAAAATGCGAAAAATGGTGAGAAACCAGTACTTGGCGCAAGAAGAAACCAGTTTGGCGCGACCTGGTGTCAGTTTGGACGCAATACAGGTGCTGGTAAGTCAGGGGCGCAACCTTGTGCCAGGAGGGGCGCAACCTTGCGCTGGCAGCAGATAGCCACACGAAAATTCAGGATTTTACTTTATTTTAATATATCTTCAACCCCAAAACGAGATATTCACTAACCCTAGCCGTTTTCCACTTCCCAAGGACGAATTTTGGAGTTCCCAACCTCAATTTTCATCAATCTTTCATGCAATCAAACATCCAAGACAACCAAGAAGATCAAATCATGACTATGAGTGACTAGATTCTTTTGTGACCACCTCCGGGTGGATGGTTCATGTATGTGAAACTCAAACCTTGTTTATTTAGTTTTTTGGATTGTTTTTCATAACTTGAAGAATACTTGTGGTTTAGTTTTGTTTAAAAGAACTGTGAGTGTTGCAATTATTCATCTTTTACCATTCGCATTCGGTTTTCTTGCATCGTGAGTAGTTTGGTTATTGGGTGGGTTCTTGGCACTTATGATTTGGTAATTAAATTGCATAGGTTATTATTAAAAACTTGTCTTTGATTATCAATCAAACTAAACTGTTAACAAGACCTTTTGGAATCTATCTAATTAAACAGGTTTGGGTGAATCATTGAACCGGAAATCCGGAGGGGGTTGCTTTTCTTTAAAATTGATAACTTTCTTAATTATTCTCGATCAAAAATCTCAAAACGCAATCAAAGCAATATTTTTTCTTAGTTTTAGTTAATCTAGGTTTCTACAATCAACACTAACCACATATTCCCTGTGGAGACGACCTTACTTACCCTTGCTAGTAAAGGTACTTAGGACCAATTTTTAAACCTGTTTTTGACCGACCTTTCGACATTGATCAAAATGGCGCCGTTGCCGGGGAATCGGTGCGCTTAGTGTTAGTTAGTTGCTTTTATTAAAAAAAAATTAAAAAAAAAAACCTAAAAATTAGAAAAACCAAAAATCCAAAAATATTTCCTTTTGTTTGTCTTTTATTTGTTTCGTGCCGTATTACGCTTGGTTTCTTATTTGTCTGTGTGCAGGTGATTCTCGTGTTGTATGCATACCAGGTTTTCAAAGAAATCATCACCGCTCTTATTTGATCCAGAAATAGAAAAGACTGCTCGACAGAATCTCGTTCTTCTACGTTCAGCAGTGAAAGCTAAAGCTCAGTCGTCAACAGTTGCTCAAGATCTTGAACAAGCAGCTCACGAGATGGCTGATCAAGAACCACAAAACCAAGCACAAAACGAGCCAATGCCACCCATTCCAGATCCACCAATCCCTCAAAACCAAAACCAAAATCAAAACCAGCCTAATAACCAAAACCAGAATCAACCACCACCACAAACATTTCCACAATTCAACCTAGGCCCACAAAACCAACCTGGGAATCTAAATCTCCGACATGGGGAAATTATTCGTCTTAACCAACCATAACATCAACACGGGTATGATGAGGATCCCAATCACAGAGAAGGCAGTGTTCATACATGGGAATCCGGTTGGGAAGATGATGATTATCAAAACCAGTACGATGGGAGATATGCTGATTACAGATACGACGAAGGGTATAATGTTAATCAAGGACACCCGGTACAACAACAGGTCAACCAAAGAAATCACATCCATCGTCCGATTCCACAAAATCAAGTTCATAATGGAGTCCCGCAGTTTAATGCGGGAAGAGCTAATAATCGGTTTAGGGGTGATCAGATTCAGTTTGTGGATGGTGTCCCACAAGTCGTTCAAGGGGCACCAATTCAAGGCGTTGAAGGTCATTGTCGACCCGTTGTAGTACCCAACTCATCTGCTATAGTTAGGGCTGTAAACGAACCGAACGTTCAACGAAAAGTTCACGAACCGTTCGGCGGGAAGTTCGTTCGTGTTCGTTCGTTTAGCTTAGCGGACGAACATGAACAAAAATTTTCGTCCGATAAGCTTAGCGGACGAACATGAACAAAGGTCTCGTTCGTTCATTTATGTTCGTGAACGTTCGATAATGTGTCCGCGAACGTTCGTTTGATTACGTTCGTTTATGTTCGTTCGTTTACGTTCGTCCATGTTTGTTTGTTTATATTATTCATTAAACAATAATTTTTTTTATATATTCTATTTAAATTATATTATCTTTTCTTTTTATATTTGTCATATTCATATATATATGTATTAAAAGACAATAATTTTTTTTTATATATTCTATTTAAATTATATTATCTTTTCTTTTTATATTTGTCATATTCATATATATGTATTAAAAGACAATATATAATATATAATTACATTAATATTTGTTTGTTTTGTGTTCATGAACCGTTCGTTTATGTTCATAAACTGTTCATTTATGTTCATGAACAATTCGTTTGTTAACGTCCGTGAACTAGTTCGTTTGTGTCCGTTAAGGATCTTAACGAACGAACACAAACGGACATGAACAAATTCATATCCTTAATGAACGAACACGAACAAGAAAACTCGTTCGGTCCTCTGTCCGCGAACCGTCCGTTTGTCCGGTAAAACCTTAGCGGACGAACATGAACATAGTCCCGTCCGGTCCGGTCCGGTCCGTTTACAGCCCTAGCTATAGTTACACCGGTGGGGATTAATAATCGACCCTTCGAGGTGAGGCCTCAATACTTAGGTCATTTGCCGGAATTTTATGGAAAAAGAACCGAAGAGCCATACTTGCACATTGCAAGTTTTAATTCAATTTGCCAAACGATAGGAGGTTCGGGTTTCACAAAGGATGAGGTGAAGCTAATGTTGTTTCAATTTACCCTGAAAGACAAGGCACGCCAATGGTTCGCAACATTACCTCCGGGGAGTATCTACACTTGGCAAGAGATGCAACAGGTATTTTTGGAGGAGTATTACATAATGAACAGAACCAGTGAAGCTCGGGATGCAATCAGAGCATTCCAGCAACATTCAGGGGATCGAGTTCAGCGAAGTCGGTTGATTATGAAGCTGAGGAACGGGTCGAGAAGATGAGGCATCAAAACTTATTACTTGAGCGTCAGTTAGCTCAAATGAACCTTGGAAAAGGGGGTGAAGTTAAAACCACCAATACGTTTTCGGTGTGCACCGAATATGGAGAGTTAGGGCATCAAGTTGGAGAGTGTGCTGTGTTGGGTGGTCAGACTGATGAAGTGAATCAATTGTACGGTGAACGAAAGCAATATGATATGAAATCAAATACATATCATCCAGGTTTGCGAAACCACCCCAATTTTAGTTACGGTAATTCTGCTAATCAGTTGAACCCCAATTTTCAGGCACCTAACCAAGGAGGTCAACAGTATCAGAATCGGCAAGGAAATTACCAACAAGGAGGTTACCAGAATCGGGGCCAATATAATCAAGGGCCTCAAGCCAACAACCAATAGCAAAATCAAAGCAATTATCAAGGCAATTATCAAGGGAGTTGGAGGAATCAAGGTAACCAACAAAATAATTCTTCAGGTGGTGGAGGCGACTCGAGTGATTCGAAGCTAGATGCAATCATGTCATTTATGAAGGATATTCAGAAGGATAATGAGGTTAGAGATAAGACATCGGTAGCAATGCAGAAGCAATTGGGGCAATTAGCAGAGGATATAGCCCAGTTGAGAAGAGACCCCGGAAAGCTGCCTAGTACCACCACGGTCAACCCACAACATCAGAGCAACAGTTCAGCTACCAAGAATGCACGTGTAAACCAGGTAAGTGTACTTCGTTCTGGTAAAGTGTATGATAATAAGGTTGGTACTCCAACACAATTTGTTGAGGGTGTGGTGGAGGATTGGGATGAAAATGAGGATAATGAGCTTGAGTCTGAACCTGTAAACCCTAAGGAATCTAAAAAAATAGCTTTTCAAGAATCTAACAATAGGGTAATAGAGAATGACTTGTCCAAACCAAAGGAAAAGGGTGTGGAGGGTAATACCATCCCGTTTCCTAAGGCATTGGAAAATCCTGAAACAAAAACTGGCAAAACAGGAAAAAGGGGCCCACAACAGGAAGAAGTTTGGGAAATTTTTAGACAAGTAAAAATCAATATCCCCTTATTAGAAGCCATTAAACAGGTTCCGGCTTATGCTAAATATCTAAAGGATCTCTGCACCCAAAAACGACACAATAAATTTCCAAAGAAAATTGATTTAACAGAAAATGTTAGTGCCGTTTTTTCGGGTGCCCTACCTCCAAAACTCCGAGATCCAGGTGCTCCTTTGATTCCCATTCAAGTGGGTGAATTTAAGATGAGTCGAGCATTACTGGATTTGGTAGCAAGTGTTAGTATCTTACCGGGTAGTTTATACGACCAATATGATTTCGGACCATTACAAAAAGCCGACACCACCGTGGTGTTGGCCGATTTGACCTTAAAACTACCTCGGGGGATTGTGTATGACGTTATTGTTAAGGTTGAAGATTTTTACTATCCAGTTGATTTCTTGGTTTTAGACTATGTGTCAATTGACAAAACTAAACAACCTAATGTCATACTTGGTAGACCATTTTTAGCAACTGCAAATGCTTTAATAGACTGTAGAAATGGGACAGTTGACATGACGTTTGGTAATAGGAAGGTGCGTTTAAATGTCTTTTCCAATACGTCTCATTCTCTGGTCAATGATGAATGCTTTTTGGCGGACATTATTGACGGGTGCCAACCTCATGTTAATGAGGAAAGCAACACAGAGACGTGTGCTATTTGTGACAGGGTTGATTTTGAGATGCATGAAGAGTTGGAAAAGCAGAAAAACGAGTTGGAGGTAATGGCTATAAAGGAAGGAAAACCCACTTGGATCCACCAAGTAGAAAGTTTACCCGAACATATTGACACTCACCTTAAGCCATCATTGGAATCACCTCCTCAATTAGAACTGAAGGAGTTACCCAAGCATTTGAAGTATGCATTTGTGGGAGACAATGACACCCTTCCGGTGATCATTGCGGCTAATTTGACAGAAGCTCAAGAAAAGGCGTTGATGGAAGTTCTCATGGAACATAGGGCGGCTATTGGATGGACAATCGCAGATTTAAAGGGAATTAGCCCATCCATTGTGATGCACAAGATCATCACTGAAGAAGGAGCCAAGCCAGCTAGGGATGCTCAAAGAAGATTGAACCCGAACATGCGGGAAGTGGTGAAGAAGGAAGTTCTGAAGTGGCTGGATGCAGGAATCGTTTACCCCATCTCTGACAGCACTTGGGTAAGCCCGACTCAGACGGTCCCAAAGAAGGCAGGAATTTAGATTATCAAAGGTGAATTAGGTGAAGAAATTGCCACTCGGCCGGTAACCGGGTGGCGTATTTGCATAGATTATAGGAAGTTGAATGCTGCAACTTCCAAAGATCACTTTCCATTGCCTTTTGTTGATCAGATTGTAGAGAAACTCGCAGGTCAGAAGTTTTATTGTTTTCTAGACGGGTATTCAGGTTACAATCAAATAGCTATACATCCAGATGATCAACAAAAGACCACTTTTACATGTCCATATGGCACTTTAGCATTTAGGCGAATGCCATTTGGATTGTGTAATGCCCCGGCCACCTTCCAAAGGTGCATGATGAGTATCTTCTCAGATATGGTCGGGGAGTCTTTGGATATTTTTATGGATGATTTTTCCATATTCGGTACATCATTTGAGTCATGTTTAGATCAATTAACAAGAGTTTTAAAAAGATGTGTCGAAACAAATTTGGTACTAAGTTGGGAGAAGAGCCATTTTATGGTTCAAGAGGGAATTGTGTTGGGACACGTGATTTCAAGTAAGGGGATTGAGGTAGATCATGCTAAAATTAAAGTAATTTCATCTTTACCTCCACCTACTAATGTTAAAGGCGTTCGTTCCTTTCTAGGACACGCCGGGTTTTATAGACGGTTCATTAAAGGATTTTCAGTTATCACCAAACCGCTATGTAACCTTCTTTTAAAAGATGTTCCATTTGTTTTTGATGAAAAATGTTTAAAAGCGTTTAATACATTAAAACAAAAATTGATTGAAGCCCCAATTTTACAATCACCAGATTGGTCTCTCCCATTTGAAATCATGTGTGATGCGAGTGATTATGCGGTTGGGGCGGTTTTGGGACAACGGGTTGACAAGAAACCCGTAGCTATTTATTATGCAAGCAAGACTCTTTCAGATGCTCAGTTAAATTACACCACTACTGAGAAAGAGTTGCTTGCGGTTGTTTATGCGTTGGATAAGTTTAGATCCTATCTTTGGGGTAGCAAGGTTATTATTTATTCTGATCATAGTGCTGTCAGGTATCTCATGGAAAAGAAGGATGCTAAACCAAGGTTGATTAGATGGATTTTATTATTGCAGGAGTTCGACCTTGAAATCCGTGATAAGAAGGGAAGCGAGAATGTGGTAGCAGACCACTTATCTCGAGTGATTCATGAAATTGATGAACCAGATGCCGACATTAAAGAAACATTTCCAGATGAGCATTTATTAGCTATTTTAACTGAACCCTGGTTTGCTGACTTTGCAAATTATGCAGCTACAGGTAATGTTCCAGAACATTGGACACAGAAGAAAAAACAACAATTTTTAGCTAAAGCGAAGCATTACATTTGGGAAGAGCCAGATCTTTTCAAAGTTGGAGCAGACCAGATCATCCGAAGATGCATCCCGGATGAAGAAATCCCTTGTGTTTTGGAGATGTTACATGCATCCGCATGTGGTGGCCATTTTAGTGGTCAAAAGACGGGTCACAAAGTTTTATCATGTGGACTTTATTGGCCCACCATATTTAAAGATGCTTTTGAATTTGCTAAGAATTGTGTAAAATGCCAAAGGATGGGTAGTATTTCGAAACGGAGTGAGATGCCCATGCAACCGATTTTGGTAGTTGATATCTTTGATGTATGGGGAATCGACTTCATGGGCCCATTCCCGAATTCATTTGGCAATTTATACATCTTGGTGGCGGTAGATTATGTATCTAAATGGATTGAAGCAATCGCCACCAAGACGAATGACCATAAAGTTGTATGCAAGTTTGTCCGAAGCAACATATTTTCACGATTTGGAATCCCCCGTGTGATCATAAGTGATGGGGGATCACATTTTAAAAACTTTTATTTTGGCAAACTTCTTAAACAATATGTCGTAGATCACCGAATTGCAACACCGTATTACCCACAAACGAGTGGGCAAGTTGAGGTATCGAATAGGTAAATTAAAGAAATTTTACAGAAAACCGTACGAGCCGACCGTAAGGATTGGTCCACTAAACTGGATGACGCCTTGTGGGCGTATCGTACGGCTTATAAAACGCCTATTGGTACCACACCTTATCGGTTGGTTTATGGAAAAGGATGTCATTTACCTGCTGAACTTACTCATCGTGCTTTATGGGCTATTAAACAAGTTAACATGGATTATGAAAATGCAGGTAAAACGAGGAAGTTGGTGTTAGGGGAATTAGAAGAGTTAAGGGATGAAGCATACGAATGCGCGTCTGCTTATGAGGACAAGACGAAAAAGGTGCATGATGCCAAGTTGCGGTTGCAGAAGTTTGAGGTGGGTCAGAAAGTGTGGTTGTTCAATTCTAGATTGAAGTTGTTTCCTGGGAAACTGAAAAGCGAATGGATGGGCCCGTATCTCATTAAGCGGGTTGGTAATTATGGAGACATTGAGATTGAAGACTTTGATGACCACCTGAGGCAAGTGGTGAATGGACATCGGTTGAAACCGTATATGGAAGCTAATGACATTAATGGACCAGGTAAACAATCGGAGAGCTTTATGTTAAGCACTCTGGTCCATGATGAGGAATAACCATGTTCAGGTATGAAGTCTGGCTGAAGACTCATAAACTTAGCGCTCTCGGGAGGCAGCCCGAGGATGTAGAATATTGTATTTTTTGTTTTGTTTGTTTTGCGTGTGTGTTCTTACAGGTTATAAAGTATTAATCTCCACGGATGCAGTTACTCAAGTGTGGGGATATTCGGTGAAATCCCAGGTATCTTTTAGGTGCGATCGAGGACGATGCATGGGTTAGTGTGGGGATAAATGGTTAAAAATATAAGCGACTAAGAAACATACGATCATGCACATTTTTTTAAATATTTATATTTCTATTAAATTAAAAAAAAAATTTAAAAATTAAAACCCAAAAAAAAAAAAAGGTTTTTTTTAGTATTAGTTTTAGTAAATAATAAGAATAGTCATGTGAGTCAACGCAAGGAGAGTTGAAGCTTGCGGGGTGTTGCAGCGTTAGCTGCGTTTGAAAATATATATATATATATATATATCACCAGCTCCAACTGGCGCCAGCTTGCGCTATGAAGCCGCCACCTTATGCTGACCCACAAACTCTGCTGTATTGCGCTGATATTTGGCGCATGGTTGCGGGACCGAGTAGAAACCATGTGCTGGTTTCCTTGCCAGCTACACATTAAATAATCATCTCAATTAATCCACCCCCACTCAAACCTTTAACAAACCGACACGTGATCTGGCCACCAATTAAAAACTTCACTTCTAAACATGCATTCGATCCCAAGGCCTGAGTAAGGTGCTGCATTTCCTTAAGCAATGCGGAGAATTATACAAGAGTGGGTTTCCATAGGGTTGTATACGCCTCGCTGTTCAAAAAAAAAAAAAAAAAAAAAAATTTACCCAAATCTTTACCCAGCCCACCACTTATAATCCACCCATTTGTTTTTTTATTGGTATGAGACAAATTAAATAAACATGGGTCAACATCCATACCCGATTCCAATTTGAGGACCCAATAACATTTAACTTTTCATTCAAAACACACAGGTCGTCGTGATTTCCCCCTCAACTATTGTCATCTTTTTCACAAAACCCACATAAACCCTAGAACTTCTAAGCACCATAACTTCCTCAATTCTTAACGAAATCAAGCGATTCTTGGGTCCAAATTGTGTGTTTTTTCGAGACGAACAAAACTAACCGAATAGAATTTCGAAATTCTTCACGGTTTGTGAGATTTCTGGACATTCTTAGTCCGAAATTTTGGGGAGTTTTGGTGGGTTTTTGCAAGCGTTCATCCTTGGTGTTTAGTTCCTTTTTAATCATCATTCAAGGTATGTTTTCACCCGTTTTTGCTGGATTATTACAGATTCTGTTGATTATCCATGTGATTTTGATCTTTATTGTTTGAATGTGGGTGGGTTTTTGATGTATAATGAGTTAACTGTCATTAATTTGGGGGTAACTTACTTGTTGGGTGTTGAATGGTGTATGCCTTGGTGAAAATGGGGCTGTTAAAAAAAAATCACCATTAGAATGCTTAGAATGAAAGTCTCTCATAAATTGTAATTAAATGGTGAAGATGATAAAGGTTTATGTGATTGGTGTTTTCTTGAAAGTTTAAACTCTTTTATAAAACCTTGATTCATAATGGTGATTTGGGGAAAGGATTGTTGTTGGAAACAAGTGTGGGGATGGCACACTTGTGTGAATTTGATAGTAAAAAGGGTTGGGATTATGTTGAATTCGGCTTTTCGATGATGTTTTGCTGAAAGGTAGAAAGATGAAAACGCCTTAAAATGGTTTGAAAGTTATATTGTCTTGGTTAAGTGAAATTGGTATCTTGTTAAGATTTAAATTCTTTTTCAAACAATTAAGATAATATAATTAATCAAGTGGCCGAATTTTGCATAATGTTATTTGTTGATTATGGGAAGTTGATAGTTGGATGTTTGTGTGTAATGTAGGAATGGCACGTGTTCGAGAGAGTAAGAAAGGGAAGGCCCAAGAGGAACCTTCTAAAAGGGCTTCAAAGAAGGCAAAGAAACAACTTCTTGTTGTAGAGGAGTCGGATGATTCGGATCCGGAATATGATGCTTCGGATGAGGAAGAAGAAATAGAAGAAGTAGAAGAGGAAGACGAGAATGATGATGAGGTGGAGTTAGTGCTTGATGAGGATGGGATACCGGAGTGGGATGCTTCGAAAACATTATCTAGGTATCCTATTGAACATAGAGCGGGTATGTATCGTAAGAAGATAGAACGAAGTACACAACCTAGGAAAGAACTATTTTTATGTGAGAAGTTTATAGTTTTGAAGGACTTTCATGCATTTGGTATAGAAGAGTGTTTCAAGAAGTTAGGTTGGCTTGATTTTCTACAGTTTACCGGGGGCGACGAGATTTATATGGATGAAATTATAGAGTGGATGGCTAGTTTGGAAAAGGACGAGGGGAATAATCCACCGGTCACTACTCGGTTGATTGGAAAGGTTAATGGGGTGGACGTGGTGTTGTCATTTGACGAGATGAAGAGGATAAGTATGATACTAAGGCTACGTTGAAGGGGCCATATACATATCCTAAAGAGGCGGAGTTGGCAGATGAGACAAAGACGGAAGAGTGGAAAGCGAGAGTTCGAAGTTTATTTGATTTGCCCCGAGGGGTTGATTTGACAAAGTGGTCCTTGAAGACAGATTTTTTACGCCCTATGCCTAGGTTTCTTGTGCGGTTTATAACTTACAATGTTATGCCGCGCACGAGTGATTTGGGTAAGGTACGTTTTCCCGAAATGTTGGTTCTTGAAGCTTTATTGACAGGTGTTCCAAAGTTGTCGGCCAAACACCTTATCATGTACAATGTGTGGGAAGCGAGGGAGAGAGAACAACGAATGATGATTCCACATGCTAGATTGTTATCTTTGTTGTTGAAAAAGCAAGGGGCCATTCTTAAGGGGGTTAAGGGGTTTGTTAAGAAGCAAACAAAAATTAATATGCAAATGTTCACTAAGTCGTCTAGGTGGAAGTATTCCAAGACGAGGACTAAACATCGATTGACTGTAGAAGGGACAAATAAGTATGTAGAGGGGCAGAGATCGGATGTGGAAGTGGACGGAGAGGATGAGGAGATGTCGGTTCAGGTTGGTACGAGAGTTCAGGAGGGTGTTCCATTGGAGATTGAGTTGGAACCAAGGAGAGTTGTGAATGCAGGTGAAGGTGCTTCGCAGACAGCAGTGTTAGAGCCGTATTTGACCGGGTTCACCTCAGAAATGTTAGGGACACCTTGGTATGTTCATATGTATGATACGGTGATGCGAGCTAGGCCCCCAGTTTTTGGGACATGGGATGAATATAAGTGAATTCAGTTTGATAGACAGTCTCAGGCGATAGAGGAGACTAGGATGTTTCAAAAGCTGATGATTTTGCAGAATCAGCAACGGATGGGTGAAGGATCGAGTTCGCAGGAACCACATGGCATGGATGCAGTGATGAGAGGCTATTATGAGATGGTTTGTATGGGACAGGATACGCTTCTAGGAGTTTGATGGGTAGTGTGTGTTTTTTTTAAACACTCACTGATCAGGGTTGCATCCATGATCAGGTCCATGTGTTTTTTCTCTTTCTTCTACTTGGCATGTTATGATTGTTACTTTAAAACTGTTGGGACGGTTGGGAGGTGGATTGGGATGTTCTATGGGATGTTTGAACATTATGGTAACATTTTGGTTGGAATACAGGGTTAAATGTTTTGAGATCTTAAGTTCGCAAATGGTACCCCGTCCCATTATTGATAAAAGAGTTTTTTTTTGAAAAGCATACATTGGGGACAATGTATCCCAAATGTGGGGATGGGGACACCCGAGGGAAATGTTTGAAAGTTCACACAAACATTGAGCGAATTTGAAAAAAAAATGAAATATTTGAAAAAAATTGTTTCTAAGCGGGCTTAATTGCGCTTGAAAGCTGCATTTTCAATGTAAATCATCAACTTTTCAAACGCTAACTTATTGGTCTAGGTCCTTAGTCATGGTCTAATTCTATAGAGAAGTAATATGAACCGTTTTCAACAGGTGTTTTACAGAAAATGTTTAGAATTGCCTAACTAGGGGTGACAAGCTCTTGGTAATAAATGCATGCACACATCGGCAACCCTATTCCCTACTTTAGTGAGATTTTGAGCCTACGAGAATGGTTAGATGATCTGATATATATTCATTTGTTGAGAGTGGGCTGTATGTTGCTCTGTTTTAGAACTTGTCTGATTTGATACATGCTGAGACTGTGAGCTTGATTTATGCACATAGATGATAAAGGCAAATTAGGAATTCCTTCTCCTTTACACTTTTGTTTAACAATTACCCGTAGTAGCCAAATTTGAGCCTGATACCTATTCGTTTGTTAAACCCAAATTATTACCTAAACCGAACCAGTCTATTATCAACTGTTAACGACAATCTATGTTTTTAGCTATGTATATAGTTGTTGCAAAAAAAAAAAAAAAAAGAGAAAAGTTCAGCCAAGTAAATGGGTCAAATGACCAAAATAGGCGGCTGAGAAAAAATATATGTTAGTGGTGTTTAATTGTGGGTCGAAAATAACCCAAAGTTGTTCGTTAGTAGGATTAGTATGAATAAAGATTGTTACGGTTTGGTATTCCTCTGTTCTTATTAGCTACTTACAAAAATTGAGAAAAATTACCTATCCTTAGCCTAAGCCCAAAACCCGTAAGTCCTTTAGATATGTGCATTGTCTATGTGGTACAGTGGAGGTCATCATCATCATCATCATCATCGTACTCAGTATATCCCACCAATAGCAAAAGCTAAGGTAGGGTCTGAGGAGGGTGGGATGTAGACAGCCTTACCTCTACCCTGTAGGAATAGAGAGGCTGCTTCCAATGAGACCCCCGGCTCGATTGTGGTTTTGCATCAAGCCTTGGACATAAGGCACATAACACTCAGCAATTGAGACAAACGCCAATTGGTGCATGTACCCCCTTGTCTTTCGGCTATCAACGCCACCACATGATGCATGATTAACCATCCCCTCTTTTAACGTTATTTTCACGAAATTAGTAAAATAACGTTAAAAATTAGTGCACTTTTTTTTCGGTACAGTGGAGGTGTGATTGTCAAACAAGCTTATGAGTACAGAGTTTCATATTCAGTTGATGAGTGATTAATACTAGTGCATTACATACTAGTTCAGATATTAAACCGAGGGGAGTGACAATTTGTGAGGGGTGTGTTGCATGAGAATAAAACCGGGAGCATGTTATGTTTAGTTGGGTAAATTCGGTTTTAAAAGTAGTATCATGTTTTCCTGTTGAATTAACACATCTAATGCTGATCTGTGAATGGCGTATGACTTTGGACCGAACCAAGAATTGGTAATGATTAGTGAAGTGTAATTGCTAATGTTGGTGGGATAGTTGTGAGAAAGTTTTGCTTGGGGGCAAGCAAAGGTGAAGTGTGGGGATGTGATAGAAGGGTGAATAACCGTGTTTTAACATGTGTAAATATAAGGTTTTAAGTGTTTATTATCATAAAACATGGTTACTTTGAGTGTGTTTCTACTTGTAGGTACCAGGAGCTTAACGGATGGATTTTGAAGCTAAATGGGAGGTTTTCGGGAAGATTTATGAAGGTTAGAAGGTTAGAAGCTTACACACAAGTTGGGAGTTGAAAAATGCGAAAAATGGTGAGAAACCAGTACTTGGCGCAAGAAGAAACCAGTTTGGCGCGACCTTGTGTCAGTTTGGACGCAATACAGGTGCTGGTAAGTCAGGGGCGCAACCTTGTGCCAGGAGGGGCGCAACCTTGCGCTGGCAGCAGATAGCCACACGAAAATTCAGGATTTTACTTTATTTTAATATATCTTCAACCCCAAAACGAGATATTCACTAACCCTAGCCGTTTTCCACTTCCCAAGGACGAATTTTGGAGTTCCCAACCTCAATTTTCATCAATCTTTCATGCAATCAAACATCCAAGACAACCAAGAAGATCAAATCATGACTATGATTGACTAGATTCTTTTGTGACCACCTCCGGGTGGATGGTTCATGTATGTGAAACTCAAACCTTGTTTATTTAGTTTTTTGGATTGTTTTTCATAACTTGAAGAATACTTGTGGTTTAGTTTTGTTTAAAAGAATTGTGAGTGTTGCATTTTGTAACACCTGTGCCTCCACGGCCAACAAACAAATGCCAAACCAATGAAATATTGTATTTCATACTTGGGATTTGTAAAAATATGTGTATCGTTTACACATATCGACTCTTGTTCGATTTCAAACTCTAAATCGCTTTCTGGAAGGTTATACGCGCACTGATGCGTAAATATAACCAGTTTAATGCAACGAACACTCCGGAATAGTGAAATAGGCTTAACATACCTTAAATAACCTTTACATAACTTAGAAATAAGATTTGGAAGGTTTGGTATGCCAAAAACAAGCTAATTCGCTTACAGGGACTAAACTTGACAAACTGCGAAAGTATGCCAATTTGAACTGTAACAGACATTCCGGAGCATGACCATAAGTTAAACATACCATAAATATCCTTCACATAGCTTAGAAATAGGCTTTGAGGTGTTCGGTGTGCTAAAATAAACTTTTGGGTCATTCAGGGACTAAAGGTGTCAAAAAGTGCACAAGTTTGCATTTTCGCGCATATCTTACGTTCTGGATACATCTGGACATCCAAAAATTTATGTAAGCATGACTATATTATATTTTAGTGTTCGCCTTAAGAAAAATCCATTCGTCGCGTCATTTGGATCGTTTTTCACGCTTATGCGCATTCCGTCGTAATTAAGCGAACATCGCGTTCGTACGGCCAAACGAACCAACCTCCGGCATATTTTTGAGCATGTTTTGAGTTCCCTATACTTTAACTTCATTTTAGAGCCTTGAAATGAGGTTAACGGGGTTCAAACGCATCGAAAAAGGCCTTAAACACGTGCAGGGACCATTTCTGCCAATTTTGAAAGTTTGCTGAAACATGGGGGCCGTGGCGTAGCGCGAGCCCTAAGGGCATATGCAGTCGCGCTACGCGACTGCCTATTCTGGGCAGAAACATGCAGAAAACTCATTTTTCGCATTTTCGGGACCGGATTCGATGTATCGACAGCTGTTTACAGCTGTTATCCACTCCCTTATCCCTTGCCAAGTGTTGATTCCCTATGGTTAGTGGCAATTTAGTCACCATAACCTTCCGACACTTGTACGGACATGATTAAGGCACGATTTTCGACAAACGATCTTAACGGTTCGGGTATTCCTATAAATACCCCATCACCCCAACCTCATTTCTTACAAGAATTCTGATTTTGAGAGCTCTAAGTTGAAACCATTGTTTCATACCTGAGTTCTTGGATCGGGATTAGCATTCGGGGACCCTTCGTAAGTATTCTTTCGTTCTTTTCCTTATTTTACTGCTTTTCGAGTCAGAAAGTCAAACTTTGTTTGACTTTCAGCGTTGACCAGTAATGGTCAATGCGAAGTTCGTTTGAACTTCGCAACGTGAGTGTAATCACGTTGGTCATAGTCCCTTGGGACTATGCCCACTGATTACCACGTTGTCTAGGGTCGTAGGGTAGGCGATCTAATAAATCGCCTATACCTTCGAACCCGACCCAGTTTGGTCGATCATTAGGATCCGACCAAATACATTAGGTGACCATAGTGTAGGGAATAACCTTCCGAGGTTATACCTTATGGTCACATCGTTTAAGTAGTTGTATGATAGGTAGTTTATATGCCTTAGGTAAATTACCAGAATACCCTTTTCATGTATAATTGGTAATTAAGCATATGTAACCTAAACTTTTGTCACATAACTGATTATGTAACATGTTTAGGCATATAACACTTGTCATAGGACTAGTTAGACGGTCCGAACGCGTTTCGCGCGCATGACGCGTTAAAATAGCATAAGCTACCTTAATGGGACGCGATGGGTCGAAAGCAATTATGTTAGGTTTCAATTAGCATGTAGGCCTTGTTAAACCATATCATATGAGTTCCAATACTCATTTGGTTTACCAAGCCTCATCCTATCCGATCTCCCGATTTTATGTCCGGTTTATTTATATAGTTTTAGATTTGCCGACTGATTCCGTGCTCCCTCAAGCTTTGTTTGGTTGTTGTTCAAGACCTCTAAGCATTCTCAGGCGAGTACATTATTCCCCTCTTTTACTGTTTTCAACTGTTTTGGGGTGACTCATATGTGCTAAATATTTTATTAATGATTTCAATAACAATTACAATGTGGTTTCAAGAACAATAACAATTATTTCAAGAACGCTAACAATGATTTCAAGAACGAATACAATGATTTCAAAAACTAATAACAATTTCAATAAAGTGAACGAACTTGTTGGTTGTAGTTACATGACCAATGACATTCATTAGCAATGATCAAGCCGACCAGTATTAGGTTATGGTACCATAGGATCTGACAAATCCCGTTATTTACTGCACCCATTGTTATGTGTGGGGGTTGTGGGTAGCGACTGAATCTGTAATTATTAACTTATCCTTTGGTAAGGGTTTGTTAAGAACGAGAACGAGAGCGAGTTGGAACGATGAACGAGTCAAGAAGGTTTGAATGTTATTAGAGAATCGACCATTAAGTAGTTTCACAATTTAAAACAAGGACGATTCGAACAATTAAAACAAGAACGATTTGAACGATTAAAACAAGATGGTTTAACGATTGGGTAAACATTTGTACATGATTGACATTTGATCATGTATTTCCCACAAAACATAACTTTGATTTAAACCAAGTTTTACTTCAATACTTTGTTTTTGTGCATATGGTTTAGTTGAGACATTTCACTTGCCATACATGGATATTTGACATAGACATTTGACATAGATATTTGACATAGACATTTTGACATGATTTACATCTTGACATGAATACTTTGACATATTATTCAATACATTTGACAATTGATTTAAACATAGACATTTTACATTGTTTGGTTTGGTTTGGTTAAGTGATTAAGTAACGACGCGTGTGTAATATGATACAAACATGGTGGATACGCCGCTGGTACTTCCTATATATAAGTGTTTGTATGGTATTACATATCATAGCGTTATTTGAATCATTTCAGTTTGAGACATAGAACATTTTATACAAATAACATACTTTTCACAAGACATTGATTTATAAACAACTTATCTTATGTAAACTCATTTACATGGTTATTCATTTAATCATGCATTATTCTCTTATTTATACTTATCATCCGAACTTATTATTTTTCAAATGATTTACAAAGACAAAGCAAATTACAAGGTTCATGACTAAACATTTTCTTAAAACAGAAGTCATGAATCTTATTTTCACAAAACCTATGTATCTCGCCAGCATTTCTTTGCTGACCTCGTTTTCACATATGTTTCAGGTATTGTTGGATGATATCGATTGATAAGATGCATGCTCACATAGGACTGGACAAGGCCTTAGTGACTCAATAACAATGATAGACTATGTTTAAATAGTGTAATTAGATTTCAAGACGATGTAATTATTCTATGTTTAATAAAACGAAACACTTTTGATATCCATGGTTATGAAACATTAATTCTGTTGCAACACGCCCCGATGTTTCCGCCGCGCTTTGTTGTTCTACGCGGTCGGGGTGTGACAGAAAAGATGGTATCAGAGCCAATGGTTATAGGGAATTAGGTTATTAGTAATTAGTAATGCTTTGACCTAGTCTATAACCTTCTTAGGACCCTAACGCGAGTTTACTTGCGTTTAGTCATAAAACAATACCGTCACCTATCCTTAGGTGACGACCACAACAAGAACATAAATTTCAAAACCACTTTGAAAACTAATCATCTGTTCTAGGATGATTAATTTCTAGGTTTTGAACCCTCTATTGTAAGGTTTTGAACCCTCTGTTATATGGTTTTGAACCCCTTTGAATTTTCAAAATCTCGTCAAGGTTTTGGGTTTTAAATAATGTGAACACGTGCAAACTGGAAGGGTGAATGCCTGTATTCTGGGTTTTCTGTCTAGGCAAGCACTTCGTATACATCTCATCAGACGCGAGACCAGTTGTGCTTACCTGGGAATTATTGGGATGAGTGTTCACTTATAGGCGAGCATATCTTCGCGATACATTATTTTTAACCTATTTACTTTGACTAATCACCAAGGTCGTTTGTTGCTTTGTAGTAACAAACAAATGACCACTATCCTTGCTTTCATCAGATTTGTTTCATCTCATTCTTTTCGTCTAAATTCTCTCACTCGTTTCCTTTCATGTTTCCTCTTTTAGACAATGCCTCCTCGACGCGAAAGCCAGATAGAGACTGCCGAGCTGGCAGAAATCATTGCGCAGCAAATGGCTGCTCAATTCCCAAACCTCTTTGCTCAATGGAACCAAGCCAACAACAACAACAATGTGCTATGCAAATACAAGGATTTCAACCAGGCTAAACCACTTAAGTTTAGTGGTTCTGAAGGAGCAACTGGGCTTCTTCAGTGGTTCGAAAGCATTGAGAATACTTTTCGCCACGTGCAGTGCCAGGATAATCGCAAGGTCGAGTTCTCCTCGAGCGTGTTTCAGAAGAGGGCTCTTACATGGTGGAATGGGGTAATGAGAGACCGAGGTGCGGAAGTTGCTCTCGCACAGACATGGGCTGAACTTAGGGCTCTCATGATGAGGGAATTCTGTCCTCGTCATGAGCAGCGAGCTTTGGAGAAGGAATTTGATGAGTTGAAGCAAGATAGTGGTGAGCACAGGGCGTATACTGATAGGTTTGAGGAGTTGAGTCTGCTTTGCCCGACAATGGTTACCCCACTTGACATAGCTATCGAAAGGTACATCGACGGCCTACCTGACTCGGTACAAGACATCCTTACTGGTAGTAGCCCTGCCACACTCCGTCAGGCGATCGAGTTAGCTGCGACATTGACTGAGTCGCAGATTCGGAAGAATAAGTTACACAGATAGGGTGACAAGGGCAAGAAACAGTCAGCTGACAAGGAGGATAGCAAGAAAGGTCAAAACAAGAAGAGTAAGGAAGGTGAGACGTCAAAGAAATCAAAGAAGCGAAAGGGTGCCCAAAATTTTGCTGTTACAGCACAGACTGCTCAGAACCCGCGGAACCAACCAGCTCAGCCACCTGCAAAGAAAGCATATGCCGGTACTGCACCTTATTGTGCACGCTGCAACGGTCATCACGCAGTACAACAAGCTTGCTGGCAATGCACGACGTGTGGTAAACTTGGGCATTTGGCCAAGGTTTGTCGTTTGGGACAAAATCAGGCTGCTCAGGTTCAAGCTCCGGTTCAAGGGAATGCTGCGAGATTTCCACTGGGTTCATGTTTCAACTGCGGAGAGATTGGTCACTTCCGCCACAACTGCCCAAGAATGGTGAATGCAAATGCTGGCGCAAACCCGAATGCGAACGTCAACGTCAATGTGAATCCAGCACGCGGTCGAGTGTTTAACATCAATGAGGCACTCAATGATGAACGAGTGAACAATTAGCAATTTGTTTTTCCTCTGGTTGTTATCTTGTAACATTTAAAGACAATGCGGTTGTTATATAAATAAAATTTGTGGTTTTATTTTTAACTAATGCAATTGTATGAATGTTTGATTCAACCTTATGATGTTAACACAAAGACAAAACTACTCGTGTGGTTCTGTCATTTTTATGATCACTTGTGATCTCCCTAAGAACCTCAAACACTTACTTCTTTTAAATCTAAAGTATCTTATCGTCTTGCACCGTTCGAGATGCAAGAATTATCAAACAGCTTCAAGAGTTGTCTGATAAAGGATTCATCCGTCCGAAATTTTCACCTTGGGGAAAACTCTTGCCCTCTTTGTGAAAAAGAAAGACGGATCTTCTCGAATTCATATCGATTAATGTAAGCCTGTTAAGCTTACCATCAAGAATCGATATCCCCTACCTTAAATCGATGATCTCTCCGATCATCTGCAGAGCGCTTCATGCTTTTCCAAGATCGATTTGCGTTCTGTGTATCATCAACTTCGTATGCTCGAAGAAGATATTCCCAAAACGGCTTTCTGCACGAAGTATGGCCATTACGAGTTTACAGTCAGGCCTTTTGGATTGACAAATGCTCCAGCCATCTGCATGGACTTAATAAATAGAGTCTACAAGTCTTATTTGGATCAGATCGTCATTGTTATTATTGATGACATCTTGATCTATTCATGTCCTGAGCCAATCACGATCAACACCTTCGTTGACATCAGAGCCCTGATTGAATTCCTTGTACACTTTAAAATGTACAAAACAACTCAATTAGGACAAACCGAATTCCTTTTAAGATCTTCATATCTTCATAGTTAGATTCTTGAAAATATTTAAAGTGCCAAAGGAAATCCACGGATTGGGTTCCTGGTATGCTTTAAATACCCGTGTCCAAAGATAACAAATTAAAGGTCAAATTGAACGATTATGCGATTGAACGAGTATGCAATTATGCGATTATGTGTTTATGTGTTATGTATTCTCCTCTATGTTTTTGTGTTTTTATACTCTGGATAATTCGTTATCCAAATCCTCGCAGGATCTTTCATATCTTCATATGAGGGATTCATAGCAGGATAGTCAAAAGGTACTACCTTAAATCCTTATGGGCTCCTACGTAGTAGTTAAGACCCTTGGGTTATATAGTACCATTCCATGATTCGATAAGAGACCTTTGAGTGGTCTAGAAAAAGATTGATTCACAATTTGGTTAAAAGACGACATCTAGTGATGGAGCTGGACAGACTCCTTGATAGTCTATTTAGATCATTTATTGATTTAGTCAAAAGGACTCTATGGCGGTCTAGTCACACTCATCACAGGATTGTTCATTTGGTTTTACCCTACATATTATAAAATAGACTGTGTGAACTGTGCAAGGAATTGTCTAATTATGGACGCGTACATAATTGTGAGATTCAGTGCACGGTAATCACAGTAAGATTTATTATGTGTAAGAACCGATAGTGACAAAAATAACGAAATGAGAACGATGTAATGGAGGTACGATGGACGCACCAATGACACTTCATATACTTGTATATAAGTGTCCCTCTTACATTGCAAACATAATGTTATTAAGGTTCCTAGAAGTTCAAGAACCCTAACCAATGTTGTTCGATCTTTTCAACTTCATGTTTTCAAGCTCTCACAAGTTTCCTCTAAATAAATTTCGGGACGAAATTTCCTAAAGTAGGGGAGACTGTAACACCTGTGCCTCCACGGCCAACAAACAAATGCCAAACCAATGAAATATTGTATTTCATACTTGGGATTTGTAAAAATATGTGTATCGTTTACACATATCGACTCTTGTTCGATTTCAAACTCTAAATCGCTTTCTGGAAGGTTATACGCGCACTGATGCGTAAATATAACCAGTTTAATGAAACGAACACTCCGGAATAGTGAAATAGGCTTAACATACCTTAAATAACCTTTACATAACTTAGAAATAAGATTTGGAAGGTTTGGTATGCCAAAAACAAGCTAATTCGCTTACAGGGACTATACTTGACAAACTGCGAAAGTATGCCAATTTGAACTGTAACAGACATTCCGGAGCATGACCATAAGTTAAACATACCATAAATATCCTTCACATAGCTTAGAAATAGGCTTTGAGGTGTTCGGTGTGCTAAAATAAACTTTTGGGTCATTCAGGGACTAAAGGTGTCAAAAAGTGCACAAGTTTGCATTTTCGCGCATATCTTACGTTCTGGATACATCTGGACATCCAAAAATTTATGTAAGCATGACTATATTATATTTTAGTGTTCGCCTTAAGAAAAATCCATTCGTCGCGTCATTTGGATCGTTTTTCGCGCTTATGCGCATTCCGTCGTAATTAAGCGAACATCGCGTTCGTACGGCCAAACGAACCAACCTCCGGCATATTTTTGAGCATGTTTTGAGTTCCCTATACTTTAACTTCATTTTAGAGCCTTGAAATGAGGTTAACGGGGTTCAAACGCATCGAAAAAGGCCTTAAACACGTGCAGGGACCATTTCTGCCAATTTTGAAAGTTTGCTGAAACATGGGGGCCGTGGCGTAGCGCGAGCCCTAAGGGCATATGCAGTCGCGCTACGCGACTGCCTATTCTGGGCAGAAACATGCAGAAAACTCATTTTTCGCATTTTCGGGACCGGATTCGATGTATCGACAGCTGTTTACAGCTGTTATCCACTCCCTTATCCCTTGCCAAGTGTTGATTCCCTATGGTTAGTGGCAATTTAGTCACCATAACCTTCCGACACTTGTACGGACATGATTAAGGCACGATTTTCGACAAACGATCTTAACGGTTCGGGTATTCCTATAAATACCCCATCACCCCAACCTCATTTCTTACAAGAATTCTGATTTTGAGAGCTCTAAGTTGAAACCATTGTTTCATACCTGAGTTCTTGGATCGGGATTAGCATTCGGGGACCCTTCGTAAGTATTCTTTCGTTCTTTTCCTTATTTTACTGCTTTTCGAGTCAGAAAGTCAAACTTTGTTTGACTTTCAGCGTTGACCAGTAATGGTCAATGCGAAGTTCGTTTGAACTTCGCAACGTGAGTGTAATCACGTTGGTCATAGTCCCTTGGGACTATGCCCACTGATTACCACGTTGTCTAGGGTCGTAGGGTAGGCGATCTAATAAATCGCCTATACCTTCGAACCCGACCCAGTTTGGTCGATCATTAGGATCCGACCAAATACATTAGGTGACCATAGTGTAGGGAATAACCTTCCGAGGTTATACCTTATGGTCACATCGTTTAAGTAGTTGTATGATAGGTAGTTTATATGCCTTAGGTAAATTACCAGAATACCCTTTTCATGTATAATTGGTAATTAAGCATATGTAACCTAAACTTTTGTCACATAACTGATTATGTAACATGTTTAGGCATATAACACTTGTCATAGGACTAGTTAGACGGTCCGAACGCGTTTCGCGCGCATGACGCGTTAAAATAGCATAAGCTACCTTAATGGGACGCGATGGGTCGAAAGCAATTATGTTAGGTTTCAATTAGCATGTAGGCCTTGTTAAACCATATCATATGAGTTCCAATACTCATTTGGTTTACCAAGCCTCATCCTATCCGATCTCCCGATTTTATGTCCGGTTTATTTATATAGTTTTAGATTTGCCGACTGATTCCGTGCTCCCTCAAGCTTTGTTTGGTTGTTGTTCAAGACCTCTAAGCATTCTCAGGCGAGTACATTATTCCCCTCTTTTACTGTTTTCAACTGTTTTGGGGTGACTCATATGTGCTAAATATTTTATTAATGATTTCAATAACAATTACAATGTGGTTTCAAGAACAATAACAATTATTTCAAGAACGCTAACAATGATTTCAAGAACGAATACAATGATTTCAAGAACGAATACAATGATTTCAAAAACTAATAACAATTTCAATAAAGTGAACGAACTTGTTGGTTGTAGTTACATGACCAATGACATTCATTAGCAATGATCAAGCCGACCAGTATTAGGTTATGGTACCATAGGATCTGACAAATCCCGTTATTTACTGCACCCATTGTTATGTGTGGGGGTTGTGGGTAGCGACTGAATCTGTAATTATTAACTTATCCTTTGGTAAGGGTTTGTTAAGAACGAGAACGAGAGCGAGTTGGAACGATGAACGAGTCAAGAAGGTTTGAATGTTATTAGAGAATCGACCATTAAGTAGTTTCACAATTTAAAACAAGGACGATTCGAACAATTAAAACAAGAACGATTTGAACGATTAAAACAAGATGGTTTAACGATTGGGTAAACATTTGTACATGATTGACATTTGATCATGTATTTCCCACAAAACATAACTTTGATTTAAACCAAGTTTTACTTCAATACTTTGTTTTTGTGCATATGGTTTAGTTGAGACATTTCACTTGCCATACATGGATATTTGACATAGACATTTGACATAGATATTTGACATAGACATTTTGACATGATTTACATCTTGACATGAATACTTTGACATATTATTCAATACATTTGACAATTGATTTAAACATAGACATTTTACATTGTTTGGTTTGGTTTGGTTAAGTGATTAAGTAACGACGCATGTGTAATATGATACAAACATGGTGGATACGCCGCTGGTACTTCCTATATATAAGTGTTTGTATGGTATTACATATCATAGCGTTATTTGAATCATTTCAGTTTGAGACATAGAACATTTTATACAAATAACATACTTTTCACAAGACATTGATTTATAAACAACTTATCTTATGTAAACTCATTTACATGGTTATTCATTTAATCATGCATTATTCTCTTATTTATACTTATCATCCGAACTTATTATTTTTCAAATGATTTACAAAGACAAAGCAAATTACAAGGTTCATGACTAAACATTTTCTTAAAACAGAAGTCATGAATCTTATTTTCACAAAACCTATGTATCTCGCCAGCATTTCTTTGCTGACCTCGTTTTCACATATGTTTCAGGTATTGTTGGATGATATCGATTGATAAGATGCATGCTCACATAGGACTGGACAAGGCCTTAGTGACTCAATAACAATGATAGACTATGTTTAAATAGTGTAATTAGATTTCAAGACGATGTAATTATTCTATGTTTAATAAAACGAAACACTTTTGATATCCATGGTTATGAAACATTAATTCTGTTGCAACACGCCCCGATGTTTCCGCCGCGCTTTGTTGTTCTACGCGGTCGGGGTGTGACACATTTTTCATCTTTTACCATCCGCATTCGCTTTTCTTGCATCGTGAGTAGTTTGATTATTGGGTGGGTTCTTGGCACTTATGATTTGGTAATTAAATTGCATAGGTTATTATTAAAAACTTGTCTTTGATTATCAATCAAACTAAACTGTTAACAAGACCTTTTGGAATCTATCTAATTAAACAGGTTTGGGTGAATCATTGAACCGGAAATCCGGAGGGGGTTGCTTTTCTTTAAAAGTGATAACTTTCTTAATTATTCTCGATCAAAAATCTCAAAACGCAATCAAAGCAATATTTTTTCTTAGTTTTAGTTAATCTAGGTTTCTACAATCAAAACTAACCACATATTCCCTGTGGAGACGACCTTACTTACCCTTGCTAGTAAAGGTACTTAGGACCAATTTTTAAACTTGTTTTTGACCGACCTTTCGACATTGATCAGGCGTCACAGTATACCACGAAGTCGTCGGTGCCTTCAGGTAGGGATAAAATAGGTGCATCGCAAAGCTTGTTCTTGAGCAACTGAAAAGCTTCCTCTTGCTTGTCTCCCCATTCGTATTTCTTGTCCTTTCGAGTAAGGGAGGTCAACGGTTGAGCGATTTTCGAAAAATTCTCAATGAATCGGCGATAATATCCGGCTAAACCTAGAAACTGACGGATCTCGGTCGGCGTCTTCGGAGTTTCCCAACTCTTAATTGCCTCGATCTTGGTGGGGTCCACATGAATCACATCTTCATTCACTACATGACCGAGGAATTGTACTTCACGCAACCAGAACTCACACTTTGAGAACTTTGCATACAATTTCTCCTTCTTGAGCAGCTCTAAAATAGCTCTAAGGTGTTGCTCATGTTCTTCCTTCGTCCTTGAATAAATCAAAATATCATCGATAAACACAATCACCAATTTATCGAGACATGGCTTGCAAACTCGGTTCATCAGATCTATAAACACCGCTGGCGCATTTGTCAGACCAAACGACATCACTAGAAACTTGTAATGTCCGTAACGAGTTCTAAAGGCAGTTTTCGGAATACTCTCTTCCTGGATCCTCAGCTGGTGATAACCTGATCGAAGATCGATCTTGGAGTAATAACTCGAACCTTGAAGTTGATCGAAGAGATCATCAATCCTCGGCAAGGGCTACCGATTCTTGATAGTCAACTTGTTCAACTCTCGGTGGTCAATGCACATGCGAAAACTACCGTCCTTCTTCTTGACAAACAGAACTGGAGCTCCCCAAGGCGAGAAGCTTGGTCTAATAAATCCCTTGTCCAAAAGCTCTTGAAGTTGGATTGACAACTCTTGCATCTCGGATGGCGCAAGTCGATAAGGTGCCTTGGCTACAGGCACGGCACTTGGAACCAAGTCAATATGGAATTCGACTTGTCGCTGGGGCGGTAATCCTGGCAAGTCTTCAGGGAAGACTTTAGGATATTCCCTCACCACCGGGATATTTTCCAGCTTTGGCTCTTCAGCTTCCTTGTCAACAATGTGAGCCAAGAAGGCAACACATCCCTTCTGCAAAAACTTTCGGGCCTTCAAACAGCTGATAATCCTTAGAGGAGTATCGTGTTTCTCTCCATGCACTACAATCGTTTCTCCATTCGCCATCGGAATGCGAATGATCTTCTCGTGGCATACGATCTCAGCTCAGTTGGTTGACAACCAATCCATTCCAACTACCATGTCAAAGCTTCCCAACTCGACTGGCAGAAGATCAAGCGTAAACTCACGCTCTCTGAGCTCTATTGTACAACCTCTAATTACTTCCTTGGCCTCTACTAGCTTTCCATTAGCTAGTTCTATCGAGTATGGAATATCTAGCTTACTGGCTACTAACCCGAGTATATTCTTAAATTCTAGGGATACAAAGCTATAATCGGCACTAGTATCAAATAACACAGATGCATAGTGTTGGTTGATAGGGAACGTACCCGTGACTATGTTCGGATCCTGGTGAGCTTCCCTAGCTCCAATGTTAAAGACTCTTCCTTGGGCTTGATTGTTCTTTGGGCAGTCTCGCTTGAAGTGCCCAACCTCTCCACAACCAAAGCATCCTTGCTTGTTTCCAGTACCACCCTGATTGTTGTTTTGGTTGCGGTTTCCATTACTGGCTTGGTTTCCAACACCACCACGGTTTCCATTACCGCCATTTCCTCCTTGATTGCGGTTTCCATAGCCATTTCCACCACAGTTTCCACTGCCATTTCCGTTACCACTATTGCTTCCTTGGGTACCCTTCTTGAAGTTCGTGAACTTCCTCTTGTTCTCTCCTGATAACTCGACGTGAGTCTCCTTCTTCTTCCCTTCGGAGTTTGAAAACTTGTTCAGCCTAATCGCTTCTTCAGTCAATGCTACGCTCAAATCAATGGCTTCAGTGATCGTTGGAGGCTTCGAAGTAGTCACCATGCTCATAATTTGGGGTGCCAATCCCCAGATGAAGCGTTCAACTCGCTTGAACTCCGGTTCTACCATGTAGGGGACAAAACGAGACGAATCGTGGAATCTCTACTCAGCAATCTTGGGACTGTCCATCTTAAGGTTCCAAAATTCGGTTTCCAATTTCTGAATTTCAACCCTCGAGCAGTACTTCTTGCGCATCAGCTCTTTCATCTCATCCCAAGTCATAGCATACGCAGCCTCTTCTCCCAGAGTCTGAACCTGAAGGTTCAACCATGATAGAGCTCTGTCTAGGAATAGTCCAGAAATGTAGGTAACCTGGTGCTCTGGCGCGCACTTACTCATTCGCAGTACCGAATCTGTCTTCTCAGCCCATCTTACGAAAGCTACAGCACCTCCAGTGCCGTCAAAGTTCAGAGGTTTACAGTCAAGGAACTGCTTGTAAGTACAACCTGTACAAGCAACATCATTCACAGGGGTATTAGCAAACGCACATGGAATGTCCAAACGTATCGTAATGTATCTTAAATGACTTAAACATTACCGTGAGGTGGGTTATTTCCTGAGGTACCTCTGCTGTGTTCAGAGCGTAATGCCTCATGTTGTGCGATTGCTTGTGAAATCCATTCATGCAGTTCCTCCTCTGTTGTGGATAATTGATTGTTCCTTCGAGGAGGCATCTTCTAAGAGAAGATTGTATAGGTCAGGTCTTATGTATATAGTAAATATTACGTACATAATAGCATTTGCTATAACAATTAAGCAGGTAATCATAGCATAAACAAGCAAGTTAACAATGTATTTAATAAGATCATTACGATTGAGCTTTCATTAACCATCGACCACAAATACAGTTACATGTTTTACATAAATATCGTATCAAAAGGGAACACAAGGTCACACTACCCTTGTCCAAAATGTCTATCAATCTACCATAAGTCATACAGTCAAAAGGTGGTCTCCAAAAGGCTTCACTAGCTAAGCTCAATAGCGGTGCTCTCATCAAAAGTAAGCTACCTACATAAAACTAGAAACCGGCTATGCTGATGGGGGTGGAGGAGGAGGTGGAGGAAAGAAAAGCAAGCTGCGCACATGCGCAAGCTCCTCCTCAAGATCCTAAACATGACGCAACAGATAACTAATCTGCTGCTCAACGGTAAGAAAACGAGTGTCAAACTCAGGAAATGGAGTAAGCGGTACAGGAGGATGTGAAAATGGGGACGGTGATGTACTAGGGGGAACAAAAGATGGCTGACACGGACATGGCAAAGGTCACGGTGTTATCTCAAGCTCTAGGATCCTGCGACTCATGATCTCGAACTGAAGCTGCAATGATAAAAGTAGCACATCCCGTGTATAACCGGTAAAATGCGGGGATGGTAGGGATCAGAAATCGGCATGGTGTAATGAGGGAACATCTAAGTGGCTCATCTAGTGGTGAAGAAGTAAAATGAGCAGTAGGTGTAGACTGTGGCATGTGAGGGAAAGCTGCTGAAACATGTGGGTCATGGCTAGGCTGCTGGCTAGAAGGGCCTTCCCCTGGACGGGGTGCGGGTATATCCTGCAGGAAAGTGATAGGTAGGTCGACACGGTGAACATCTGACTCAATCGGGTGAAAAGGAATAGTGTCAACAGGTGCAAGTGAGGGAGTAACTGGCTCGATAACAGGAGGGTCAGCGGGTGCAGGAATCGGATCTGGTATAAGGGGTGCAATATCAGGTATGCCAAATGGAACAGGATCAAGATCAGGCAAAGGCTCGAGTGCTGGCATCGGCTCAGGATCAGCAGGTGCATCAACAGGCTGATCATCAGGAATAAAGTCAGGCTCAAGGCCATGTGGAGGTAACGGTGCAGCTGACATAGCTGTATCATCGTCGAAATCAGTGGCGTATCGTCGCAAACCGGCTGCCTCTAAGGCGGATGAAGACACAGACTCAAAGGAATCGGGGACATAATGTAAACTAGAATCAGAAGAAATCTCAATCACAGGAATCCCCAGAAGTGGAATAGCAACAACGTCCTCATCGAGCTCTCCATCACCCTAAGCATCATTGGGAGGACCATCAACAAAAAGGTCAAAACCATCATCAAAAAGGTCATCGAATGGCCAATCCTCAGGTGGAATGACCATGAGGGGAACAGGAGCGAGGATCGGTGCCACGACGTGCTCACCATCGGGGTGACCGATGATAAGGTGATCATGGACAGGAATAGCAATAACAAAAGGATCCTCGTCCGGGATACCATCAGTGAGCGGTAAATCATCTCTGAAATCGGGCAGCGCAAAGGGCTAAAAGTCATCGTCATCATCGGACATCATCTATGGGTCGCTCTCAATGTCAGAAGTAAACATATCTGGCTCAGGGACGATCTCATCGTCAGAAACTACAGCCATAGGGTCATCAGTATCGGACAAACCACACTCGGATGATGACATAGTGTCTGTAACAAAGCAATCACAACATATGCACATATATCAACAACTAACATTAAACATGCAATCAATAATAATGTAATCACGTATCCTTCTTAGTCTCCCAAACTAACCACCCAGTCTCCCAGACTGAACTACCTAGTCTCCCAGACTAAACCACCCAGTCTCTCAGACTAAACCACCCAGTCTCTCAGACTGAACCAACAAAGTGTCTGTGCATTGTGTCTCTTTTATTTTGTAAAAACATTTGTTTTCCTGGATCTGGGCGTTTCGTGTATGCAATGAATACATGTTTGTAAAAATATTTTCGTGAGAGCCCTAATGATTGTAGTCTAGACTCGAGAAGGAATCCTAGTTCGCAACAATCGAAGCTCTGATACCAAGCTGCCACACCCTGACTTTTTGCGGAAGCGTGATTATGGTGTGACTTTCTTAATACCATTACATTCAATCATAACAACAACTAAATGATAAAAACCTGAGACGTTCATCCATTAATTAAGTTTAAAAACATGACAACATTGTCTTAAAACATAAAAATTCGAATACGAGTACAAACCATGCAACTTGTTTAAGAGTTCACAAAGACTCGTCAAAAGACATTAAATAACACCAGGATTTGGGAGACGTGTCTCGTCCAGGAATAAGACACACTGACCAAAACCTAAGATCATGGATGACATCTTTTATTCTTAAACCAACTTGAAACATCCAACGCCCGCCAGATCCACTTTTAATTCCCTGAAATACATGTATTTTGAAAACATCAAGAAAAGTTAAGCGAGTTCATGAGTTTGTTTGTGTGTATGAATAAAACCTTTGATAACATTGCATGTATGTATGTTTTGTAAATCTTGGTATGAAAGCAAAACAAGGAAACAGATCGATTAATGGTTTGCAAAGCCATTAACATGCGTGCAACGGCATAGGAAGGCTCAAACCTAGCAATTTTGTATCAGGCCTCCGGCTGTAAGGCATAGTCACCTCATGGGCCACCCTGGTCCACATGGGTGTGGGCTCGCTACACCCAAATAGATCTATCACTCATACCCTTTGGTCCTAACACGAGGATTAATGGTCTTAAGAGTGCACCTACCCATTCACATGATCTACTGTACTTTTCAAAGCTAACCATACCATTTGTAATTGTTTGTAAACATTTAGTAACATGTACTTCACCCCCGAAGTTATAAAACAAAAACAGTTTAAAGAAAAGGGGGACATGAACTCACAGTCTTGCGTCTTCAACAATCGTAACTCAAACTCCTTCGGTGAACACGACTACCTACAACGTACTAATCTATTAGACGAACGGGTCGTGCCTTGACCAAGTATTATTGTCTTTGAGTTACGTTTCTTTTGTGTCTTCGATATCATTCCAAGTTATATAATTATTTGTTAAAATAATTAATATTTCAAATTAAATTATATTTATAAATTTGGAATAATAAATTTTTGACTTGATACTCTTCGGGTGTTTATACATGTATTTCTTTCCCAAGGATGGGTGTATTTGTATTTGTATTCTTATACTTAATTTCACATTAATTTTCCGGAATATTATTTTTAATAAAAGTCCACCAATATATATTTCCAAAATTATATATTGTAATAAATATTATTTAGAAAAATTATTTATAATTTTTCTTTTGGCAAAAATATTTGTATTTCCTTCACAAGTTTCAAAAATAATATATTTTCATGTCCAACATAGAAAATATATATATAAACTCATTTTTCTCCAAAAATGATATTCTTCATATTTATATTTATTTGAGGAATTATATTTTTCACCTCAAAATATTGAATTTCATGTTTGTAAGAAAATATATATTTCTTAAAAAATAATATATCTTCTAAAATTTCAAGAAAAATATATATTTTATACTTGTTAAAAATAATATATTTTTCCTTGTAAAAAATATGATATATTTTTATAGTAATTGTAAAAATCATATTTTTACTTCCTTGGTGTCCAAAATATTATTTACCAAAATATACTTTGTGAATGAATTCCGAAATATTTTGTAAGTCTTATTCCATAGTTCGGTTCTCCAATATTTTTGTGTAAATGTGTATATTTATTCTTTGGAAATCTTGGTATTATTTTGGATTGTGATTCTTGGTATTTTGATGTGTTATATTATTCATGTCCTAAAATAATATAACTAATACACTAAATATACAAATAATCACACACATGATGTCTTCTAAATATATATTTCCTAAATACATATTTAGTCATTTTTATTTATGAAATTCAACCTCCAATATTTGTATTTTTGTAACCAAAATTTATGGCAAAGGTTTATGTAGGAAGTTCATGGTTTAGAATACACTTGTAAATATTTGTTTAAAAATATTTTTCTAAGTGTTTATATTTTTAGAAAATTTTGCCATAGTTTCCCCTAAAAATGGAGGTTTCCATGCTTTCAAGCATATCATTTTATTTTGTAAAAATCAACACAATCAATTCATAATCATCAACAAACAACCTTTACTTACCAATTTTGCCAAATTCATGCATTTTCTACTACTTCATGAACTTGAATATTTGTAAGAATTTGTAGGATCTTACTAATGTTCTAAGTAAGTCTTGTTACCCTTTAAAATGCGATTAGTTCTTTAAAAACTTCATTTTTAAAGAAGTTAGATGTTTACAACTTCTTGTCACATTTTCTAAAAATGTTTCTTTATGAATTTTTCTTGTTACACAAGTGTTTCTACACTTGTTTATCCACCAAAAATAAAGTTTGTTTATATAAGAACCAAGTTTTAACAAAACTTATATTTTTAACTTGGTTCCTTTGAAAAACCATCCATGGATCTTTATATCTACATGATTAACAACTTACTTTGATCTTTATTTTTCTAGAAAAACATTTATTCATTCAAGTTCATGATTCATGTGAGGATGATCCGTCATCCTACAACATTCCTATTTCCTCATCTTGCAAAATTATGTTTTTAATCATGATCTAGCAAGATCTTAGGATGATCAACATGATTTCTACAAACAATCAATGATCAACAAGCATAACAACTCATATTCATCAAGATTACTTCATTAAACAAGCTTATGTTCATGTTTACTTCTTATGTTCTTTAGGTTTTTGTTTATGATTCTTCTTTAACCACTAAAAATGGAAGTAAAATGGAGTGTACAAGGTTCTTACCACTAGCTCAAGGCTAGGGATGATTCAAGTGAAGAAATGAGATGGATAAAAGCAAACAAGAGAGGTCCTTCAAGCTTCAAAGCCACCAAGCTCCTTAGTCTTGCTTCTAGCACCTTTGTTTGTACGTGAAATGAATGGAGAAGGTTGAATGATGATGGTTGTGGGTGTGATGGGTTTCGACCGAGAACAAGGGGAGGGGAAAAGGAGAGTTGGTGTGTGTTCTAGTATGTGAGAAATGAGATGGTGATCTTCTAGTTATATTTATAATCCATTTCAAGCTCTTAACCCTTATATAACATGTTTAGTAAAGTTCAAGCATATCTAATATAATATTGAGATAAAATCCATAAGGTGGGGGCCATGTTGGTCGTGAACTAGGTGGAAGGGGGGGGGGGGGGTAGTAGATTAGGGTGAAACTAGTTTAGTTACTATCTAGTTTAAATCCAAGTATTAGTTACATGTTCTAGTTATTAGATATTTTTAGGAGGTGTTATGATGTTCGGGGACCATAACTAGCTTGGAAATGTTAAAACAGTGCTTCTAGTGTAAATTTGATGTTTCGGGTAGTGTTCGGTTGTTCGGTTGGTTACTGGTTCGTTAAAGTGCTAAACTATGCAGTTTAGTGTGCTTTATGTATCTTTTTGTGACACTTTTGATTATCGATACTTAGGAAAGCATTCAGGACCATTTTACCATATTTTTGCATAATATTAGTGTGTTAAAATGCTGAATTTAGCACTTTTGGTGAGTTTTAGGCACTTTCCGGCACTTAATCTATCACTAGCAAGACAGTTTTGTGATCCTTACTTTCCTATACACTATACTAGTGTAATACTTAGTTTCTGGCTCATTCTGTGTCTCTATGCACTGTCTATCTATGTGTTGAGTTCTGTCAGCATTTTCCTGATTTCTCAGATAACTATGCTAACTATACTTAATGCATCATTTAAGGCAATATAGCTTTCATGTAATATTGGTATGACAATAAACGATGTATGATGCACATGTATATATATATGGCAGTAATCAGAAAGCAGTTAATTGCAATTCAGCACAGTCATTAAGCACTAATCATGGTTAATTAATTAGCGACAGGGGGCACAAGTGTCCACGTGCCATTCCTATGAAGCGCAACCAACTCATCAGCCATAGCTTGGCGCCATTCTATAGACTTGTTGGCAACGGTAAAACTGGTAGGTTCAAGAGGAAGAGATGGGGAAGCGGTGGCAGCATAAGCGACCGGGTTATATCGGTCAGGTTGTTTGGGATTAGGACAAAGGTTAGAGGTGTCACACCCTGACTTTTGTGGAAGCGTAATGATGTGTGACTTGTTCAATATGATTGCATTCAATTATAATAAACAACTATATGATTAAAACATGATGTTCATCCATTCATAAGTTTGAAAAGTTACAAACACAAGTCTTTTAAGTCTCAACCAAAATCCTCAAGTTATGTTACAATACAAAAGTGGATGGCATCTAGACTTTGACTTTACGTCTTGAAAACAACACCTGCGCCCAAGATCCATCTTGTTTCCTGAAATACATGTAATTTTGAAAACATCAACAAAAGTTGAGCGAGTTCATGTGTTTCTGTAAGAGTTCGAATAATCTTGTAAACATCTGTAAGTATGCCTTTTGTAAATCGGTATGAAAGCGTCTATGAACAAATCAATTAATGTGTAGCTAATACATTAATATGTGTGACAAGGTGCAGGAAGGCTCAAACCTTGTAGATTTTGTACCGGGCTTCCGGCTGGAAGACATAGTCACCACCTTCGGCCACTTCCGGCCACTTCCGGCCCAGGGGTGGGGCTCGCAACACCCAAATAGATCTATCACTCATGTCCCTCGGTCCTTATACGATGATTAATGGTCTTAAGCGTTATACCCACCACTCACATGATCTAACAGTTCATTCCTTAGCTAACCATACCATATGTAAACGTTTGTAAACAATTGTAACATGTATTTCACCTCCGAAGGTATAAAACTGAAAACAGTTAAAAGAAAAGGGGGACATGAACTCACTGATTTGCGTCCTGTCTCCTGTATACCCAAAGTATGTATCCTTACGCCGTACTACAACCTACACACGTGCTGAGTTTTATTAGACGTTAAGGTCGTGTAACGACTCTTAGTCTTAGTTGTTTAGTAAGACTTGTTTCGGATTTCTTGGTATACTTTGAGTTACATCTTTGATGTCCATTATATAATTCCAAGGTATATAATTATTAGTTAGAATAATATTATTTTAACTTAAATTATATTTATTAATTATTGGAATATTTGCTAAAATAATATATTTTAACTTAATTGACTTGTAATCTTTCCATGAATATTTTCCACAAGGATGGGTATACTTATACTTGTATTCTTAGACTTGTGTATTTGCCAAGTATTGGTGGCGTATTCCGGCGTGTATTTGTATGTACAAGCATACGTATTTTGTTGGATTTATTAAGTTTTATACTTAATTTTTGTATTTATACTTTCTGGAATATTATTTATAACCAGTAAAATCACCAATTTACATTCTTAAAATATATATATTTTAATAAAACTTTTATAGAAAATTATCTATAATTCTTCCTTGGCAAAAATATTTATATTTCCATATAAACCTCAAAAATAATATATTTTCAAAATTAACTTAGAAAATACTTATAAGTCCATTTTTAACCCCAAAAATAATATATAAATTTGTTTAAGAAAATATATATTTTCTTCAAAAATAATATATTTTCTAGTAATTCAAGAAAACATGTATATTTTTCTTTACTAAAAAATAATATATTTTCTTCCTGTAAAAAATATGATATATTTTTGTGATACTTGTAGAAATCATATTCTCGTTCTCTTGGTTTCCAAAATACCGTTTAAGTCATTTGTCAGAATATATATATACTCAATTTCCGGAATATTTATGTAGTTATATTCCTTGTTCGGTTTGTCCAATTTTTGGGTATAAATTATATTTATTCACTTCCTTGGAATTTTGGTAATATTTTGTATTGTAATTCTTGGTATTTTGGTAAGTTATATTATTTCAAGTCCTAAAATAATATAACTAATACACATAATATACAAGTAATCACACAAATTGTGACATCTAAATATATATTTTCCTAAATACATATTTAGTCAATTTTATTTATAAAAAAAAACCTCCAACATTTATAATTTTTGTAACAAAAATTATGGCAATTTTTATATGAAAAAATTATCGTTAAAATACATTTATAAACACTTGTTTAAAAATATTTTTCTAAGTGTTTAAATTCTAGAAAAAAATTGTCATAGTTTCCCCTTAAAAATGGAGGTTTCCATGCTTTCAAAGCATATCATTTTCTTTTTAAAACATCACAAATCAACAACAATTCAAACAACACTTACCATAAGCCACAATCATGCCATTTACACTACTTCATGAACTTGAAATTTTTGTAAAAACTTGTAGTAACTTATGACGTGACCGTGTTGTCCCGATCAGTCAAAAATCCAATTAAACCTAGATAGCTAGGGTAAGTCAGGTATCGAATCCACGAAGAGCATGTGGTCAGTATCACACTACCTGTTCGACTAGTTAGACTATTTACAAACAATGTACAACGTGATTATGAAGTTTGCTAATTTTTATTTGTTTATTTAGTTTGAAAATAAATCGGAGTGAACCGACAATTGGATATTATCTAAATCAATGTATGATTAACTAAAATTGTAAACTAAACTAAAAAGTTGAAACAAGAAATGAGAATACGGATCACACCCGGTTCGATAATTGCAAGACCTAGGGTTCCTACATGTTTTAACTTGATTTAATTGCATATAGTGATTAACGGATTACTATCACGAAGCTTAGGTGCCAATTGCTATCAACGTCATAGACAACGGACCGTAATGCACTTCGTTGCCTCGGACATGTAAATCCTAACCTACGATAACGCATAAGTGCACAAATTCATTTCGCAAAGTCATAACTTTATCATCGTTCGACAATTCACAAATTCAATTCAAATGCACGACAATTATCATAAGTTTCAAATACTAAACAATTTGTCACAAAACCAAATTAAAATACAAATGTATAAACCCTAGAAATCTTACAACATCCACACCGGGGTGAAACCGACGAGACTAGCCGCTCATTGTTGAATGATCTTCACTGGCTTGATACCCGGTTGAAACCATCCTCACAAAATTCGTTCAAGATGTGTGCTTCGTCCACCGCCACGTGATGATAATGAGATGATATCATATTGCCGGTGTATATCCCCCCCTTGTGATTGTGGCTGCCCTCCAAGTGTGCGTGAATGTGTTTGCCCAATCCAAAGCTTCACGTGATGTTTGTCCAATTTAATTTTCGGCCCACGTGTTATGATGATTTGTTGACAAGAGAGCCCAAGTCCCACATGTGATTTTGTTCTTTTCTGCTTTGGTGTTGGCGGCCCAATCAAAAAAAAAAAAATCCAACATTCTCCTTTAGTCCTAATGTCAGCCGCCAAAACCAATCCATCCTTCACGTGAGTTAGTGATCCCCAAAATCCTCCTTTCTTTTCAATTGATGATGATGTCAACCTATTGCTGCCAACATGTGCCTATCTCACGTGATGTCTCCCCTATTTCCTTTTGATAAGACTTGATCTTTTTATTAAAATTATGGCCTCCATATGCACATGAGTTGTTGTTTCCCAATTTGTCCTTTGTGCATGTCTTCTGATCACCTGATGGCTTAGGGTTTTAAACCCATTTAAACCTTCCAACATAAAATATGTGCGATGATTATCAACCGTAGCCTGCGGTTAAAACAGTAGGTTACGGTTTTCATATTCTGTTTATTTGTTTATTCTTCGCCGTAGGTTACGAGAGGAACCATAAGCTACATATTAACTTTCACATAATGACACATCACCCCCTGGACTTCATGGTTTCACGTTTCTTTCACATTCAAGCAATCACTCGACCCGAACAATTCCCGTTTAGCATGGTATCTCTTTAATAATCATTCGTGTTATGCGTTTAACCTGCAAATCCACAAACTTGCGTAGTCAACATATTCAAAGCATATAATAAACTAAACGACCATAAACATATAATATAACACACTTTAACATCCGGGTTTCACACACTCCATCACATCCCCACACTTGTCGTTTGCTTGCCCTCAAGCAAACCTGTCTTTCACTTTCACGTGGGTCAAACAAGAAACACACATCTCATTCCCGAGACTAAGGTTAAGGTTTAATGTCATACCCGGTTCAAACTTTTTACAATTTTCAACATATTTAGCAATAATTGATTAATTATGTAAAAAGTAGTTATCCAAGATTAACCTGCCCGTAAAACTAACAAGTCATGCACATCCCTCACAATGTTCTCTCCACTCGGTTTATAAAATTTGGCTAATTAGTTAATGAATTAGCACTTTCTAGGTAATCACTCAAAACCGATTAGAACACGTACCCGCATAGGCTTGCAACTCAATCATTCTCCACCACCGAACATGAATACTAAGCACAAGTCAAAAGGGCTTTGAAGGGTTGTTACGGGGCTAGGTTAAGGGTATGGAATAGGATGTTTTTAAGTGGCGAAGGTGATGAAAAATTCGATTTTTATTACAAGCGACTATGCTAAACAAAACTAACTATAAACATCAACTACGAGGCAATGGTTTTCGCCTTTTATTCAACAAACTAATAATTCATATTTTTGTATTTTCTCAACGATTTTCTATTCTCTTTTTTTTCGCATCATTTTCTGATTGAATTTTTTTTTTTGCAAACAAAACTATACAAACAAATAATCCTACAATCGAATTTTCATCACACGGGTTTAAAAGAAAAAGGTTTAACGGTTATGGGCTAAACGGGTTGTCAAACGAAAGGTTTAGGCTCAAAGTGGGTGACTAGGGGATTTGTTTGGGTAAGGATAAATAATTGGTTTTAAAGGAAAAGGTTCACCTAATGCCTTAATCATTCTAGTGCTTGTATTCGGTCTATGGTCTCAAAAGTATCAAAAGTTGCAAGTTCTACAATACATGACTAATGGTCCACTCAAACAAAGAAACATAAATATGTAATTCTATGATGTAAAAGTGTCTCAAAACCTCACATATATAAAGGGTATGGTATGTGACATGCATGATGTACTAGTTTCTTAGGCGGATTATTCCCAAATAACCACCCGCTAAATACCCGTCATGCTATTAATTTGAACTTGACCATGACAAAAGACCAAATGGGTTGTGACATCCCTCGTTGACTTAGTTACTTGTGCTTTTAAGATCGTTTTTGAAACAATACATTTTTGAAAATTTTTTGAAATTTTCCCCATCCCCACACTTGAGGTAAACATTGTCCTCAATGTGTAGTGTTTAAATGAACGGGTCAAAATCTAAAACTTTTACTACTCCCCCATCCCCACACTTGAGGTGAACATTGTCCTCAATGTGTAAGAACTAGAGTTTTTTTTAAAGCACAAAAGGGATGTGACACGACTAACTTCCCCATATTTTCACCCCGGAAAATAAAATACAATTTACAATCCACTTATTTTCTAACTAAAAATCAAAAGTAAAAAGAAACGTATGCACCTAATTTTTTAGCTCATTCCTCGTGTGCTCTTCTTCTCTTCAATAAAGCGGTCATCCCACGAACATAATACCTACAAATCTTAACCCTTGTGTAGAAGCATGCTTCTCACAACCATTAAAATTTATTAACTACCTAGTTCTACCACTTTTATGAAAATATTACCAAGTCATACATTAATTCACTTTGATTTATGTGGAAAAATAATTTACAATAACAATAAACCTAACTCACTTTCGTAGGAATCACGGTTGCATTTAGCTTATGCAACAAGCCCTTTTAAACCACCCGATAGCTCGGGAGGACGAGTAGGTCTCGTGAGGGTTATATAGGGAACACACCCACAACGTTCTAAGAAAATAAAATAAAACGAAAATAATACAAACTCTACAACAATCATACCTGATTTGTCTCTCATGGTGGTCTAAGTGAACATTTGCCTACCGAGTTTCCAACATATGCTCGGTAATTAGCATGCCGAATCCATACTCTTTTTATTATATTCGGCATACGCACTGTACAACTTCGGGGTCGTTTCTTAACAACATGGCCAATGTCTTGGAATGTCACCCTTCGAAACCTTGTGCACAAACCCTCATCCCCAACTTTGTTGGTTGGAGTGATAAGTTTAGAAGAAGGATGAATATGAATGTAAGCTTCTTTCGAATCCGATTCGTCTTGCGGTGTCACGTCTTCCGGTCGGTTCAAACATTCAATTACTTGCTCCAGAAGTTCAATAACCTCTTCCACCACATCACCATTCACCATTGTACCACTAGCCAACACCTCTTGGTCTCGTCTAAGTTGAACCAATTCTTCGGCGAGATGACCCACTTTCTTTGCCAAGTCTTCATGAGCTTTATCTCTTACTTCAAACTCTTTCTTCATTTCAGTTTTGAACTCTTGATGTGAATTAGCAAGGGCACTCATAGCATTCATGATGGCATCAAATTTGGAACTTATTGAGTCTTGAGGTTCCTCGTATGCCGGTTGAGGGTATTCATTATAATAATCATCATACACCTCCCGGTAACTTGAGAAATGTGGCAATTCGGGTTCATAGTAGTACTCTTGATAATGTGGTGGTGGTGGATTATCGTATGGATAATATGAGGATGGATCATTGAAATCTTCATAATCCGCCCTCCTATAATCATACAATCCGCTGAGGTAGTCTTCCCGATCCTTGTTGGCTTGAACTTTTTCGTAGAAAACAGAGAAATCCTCTAAATAATGCTCTCCGCTTCCGCAACACTCACACGGATCATCATCTACCCAATTCATATCGAAAGATGATACCTGCAAAACATGTACCTGCATAAACAAGCTCGACCACCCAAAGTAAAATCACGAATATACAAGAAAGAAAAACTAAACTAAAATCGAACAAGCAATGAAATACTAAGCGCACTAGCTCCCCGGCAACGGTGCCATTTTGACGTGACCGTGTCGTCCCGATCAGTCAAAAACCCAATTAAACCTAGATAGCTAGGGTAAGTCAGGTTTCGAATCCACTAAGAGCATGTGGTCAGTATCACACTACCTGTTCGACTAGTTAGACTATTTACAAACAATGTACAACGTGATTATGAAGTTTGCTAATTTTTATTTGTTTATTTAGTTTGAAAATAAATCGGAGTGAACCGACAATCGGATATTATCTAAATCAATGTATGATTAACAAAAATTGTAAACTAAACTAAAAAGTTGAAACAAGAAATGAGAATACGGATCTCACCCGGTTCGATAATTGCAAGACCTAGGGTTCCTACATGTTTTAACTTGATTTAATTGCATATAGTGATTAACGGATTACTATCACGAAGCTTAGGTGCCAATTGCTATCAACGTCATAGACAACAGACTGTAATGCACTTTGTTGCCTTAGACATGTAAATCCTAACATACGATAAGGCATAAGTGCACAAATTCATTTCGCAAAGTCATAACTTTATCATCGTTCGACAATTCACAAATTCAATTCAAATGCACGACAATTATCATAAGTTTCAAATACTAAACAATTTGTCACAAAACCAAATTAAAATACAAATGTATAAACCCTAGAAATCTTACAACATCTACACCGGGGTGAAACCGACGAGACTAGCCGCTCATTGTTGAATGATCTTCACTGGCTTGATACCCGGTTGAAACCATCCTCACAAAATTCGTTCAAGTTGTGTGCTTCGTCCACCGCCACGTGATGATAATGAGATGATATCATATTGCCGATGTATATCCTCCCCCTTGTGATTGCGGCTGCCCTCCAAGTGTGCTTGAATGTGTTGGCCCAATCCAAAGCGTCACGTGATGTTTGTCCAATTTAATTTTCGGCCCACGTGTTATGATGATTTGTTGACAAGAGAGACCAAGTCCCACATGTGATTTTGTTCTTTTCTGCTTTGGTTTTGGCGGCCCAATCAAAAAAAAATCCAACATTCTCCTTTAGTCCTAATGTCAGCCGCCAAAACCAATCCATCCTTCACATGAGTTAGTGATCCCCAAAATCCTCCTTTCTTTTCAATTGATGATGGTGTCAACCTATTGCTGCCAACATGTGCCTATCTCACGTGATGTCTCCCCTATTTCCTTTTGATAAGACTTGATCTTTTTATTAAAATTATGGCCTCCATATGCACATGAGTTGTTGTTTCCCAATTTGTCCTTTGTGCATGTCTTCTGATCACATGATGGCTTAGGGTTTTAAACCCATTTAAACCTTCCAACATAAAATATGTGCGATGACTATCAACCGTAGCCTACGGTTATAACCGTAGGTTACGGTTTTCATATTCTGTTTCTTTGTTTATTCTTGGCCGTAGGTTATGAGATGGAACCATAAGCTACATATTAACTTTCACATAACGACACATCACCCCCTGGACTTCATGGTTTCACGTTTCTTTCACATTTAAGCTATCACTCGACCCGAACAATTCCTGTTTAGCATGGTATCTCTTTAATAATCATCCGTGTTACGCGTTTAACCTGCAAATGCACAAACTTGCGTAGTCAACATATTCAAAGCGTATAATCAACTAAACGACCAAAAACATATAATATAACACACTTTAACATCCGGGTTTCACACACTCCATCAACTTACCATGTTAATTAGTAGACTTAGTTACCCTTTAAAGTGTGGTTATTTGTTCATAAACATCATTCTTGAAGATTTTAGACTTTCACAATTTGTAAATTGATTTTCTAAAAATATTTCTTCTTTAATTTTTCTTGTTAATAACATGTTTCTACACTTGATTTAACACCAAAAATGTGATTAGTTTCTTTAAAAATCATGTTTAGGTAAATCCTGCAATTTAACTTGGTTTCTTGAGAAAATCATCTTTGAAATCTGTTGGGATTGAACCCTACCAGAGGAACAGATAATGTAAAGCCAAAACCTGGTCACAACAGTGGATTCACAATAAGCAGACGTTTACTCTAAGCTCTCCCCTTGACAGTGGTTATCTATCTGCTGATACACTCCAAGTACTGCTCTGAAGAACAACTGATGAACCAAACACTGATGAAACAGCTAAAGACTGCTAAAAGGCAAACACTGAGCTCTATCTACTGCTGTCTCTTAAGTACTGCTGAAGACCCAAACACTGCTCATTCAAAGACTGATCACCTTTTGAAGAAAGCACTGATGATTAAGTAATCAGTGCTTAGGCCACAACAGTGGAACGTGAACAGTGTTAGACTTGTTTTGTATTTTATTATCAATCAGTTGTTAGACATCAGTAGTTTGTATAGACCAGTGTTTATAGTTTGTTAGGCTGTTAGATGTCACTATCATGGTGACGTCAGCTGAGGTACATCAGTAGTTTGGTTTGCCTATAAATATGACAGTACTCTGTACTGTTATATTTGATTCGTTTTGAGAGAGTTCTTCTCCTCAATTCAATCCTTTCATCTTGTGTAACCAACTCTGAAGTATCAGGCTGAGGGGGAGTTTAGTCTGTAAGCTGCATTGTAACCTTTTGCTTTTGATGTAATCTTTCGACTCTATGAAAAGCAATTGTTTATCAAACTTTATTCTCCTTTGATTGTGTTTACAAAGTTTGTTATTCATTTCCGCTGCACTTAAAACTGTTCATATCTATTTGATTTGTTCAAATCTCACAAACAAACACAATCATGAGAGCCTCAGATCCTAACAATTGGTATCAGAGCTTGGACAGTCAAATTCGATCTAACAATCAATTTGACATAAAAGTTCGGCTCAAAATTCATTGATACTAAGGTTGGTTGTATTCAGTTGAAAAACAGAGTAACGAGTAAATCATGATCAAAATGGTTATTCAAAAACTCTGTACATCAACCAAGATGTCATATGACACACAAATTTCACACAACAAGTGTATTCATGCACAAGACACTCATGGTTTCTAGATCTAAAAACAATATCTGTTAAACTATGAGATTATTTCTTATTTTCTAGATTGATGTCAATTGCTGTTACAGAAATTGTGATGTCACCTTATTAAAATGCTAAAGTATGAACCTCAGATTAACAAAAACCTATGTTCACAAAACATTAGTGTTTTTGGTAATTTAAAAAGAGGGAAATTAAAACTTTAGTCATTCAGATCTTATGTGTTGAAAACAGGTTGAGTTCCTCAAAAGGACAAAATCAACTATGTTAAAATACATTAAGAAAATTCACAAAAACTCAGAAGTGTGTTTATCTCAAAACTTTTGATGTCAAAAGAAAAGAGTGTAAACATAAAACACTTATGAGTTAAAGGTTGGGGTAATAATAGTCATTAAGCAACTGTTTGTGCTCATTGAAAAGTTCAGGTGACAATAGTATTCTCAGTGATTGAGCTTACAGGAGGACTAGACAATTCTTCAAAACTCATGTGTCCTTGTGTCCACATGTTTGTAATCAACAGACAAGAAAATGGTACCAAACAGTGGTCAAAATGTTTTCAAAATTTTCTACCAACTGCTGTCAAACCACTGACCATTTTCATAAACTTGAGTATGTTATGATCTGTTTTCTTTTGAATACATACCAGATCCTTTTTGATGCTGTTCTCAGAAAATCCTTTAATTTTTTTTTATAAAGGATTTTCTCGAATAATCAGGATGTATTGTTCATTTTTTTTCTTTTTGAACAATATATTTGGAACTTTTGCTTGTTTTTGTTGGCAATAGTTTCAGTTCCTGTTAGGATGTGGTACCTTATTTTTGTTGGTATTACTATCCTCTTAAATAGGTCAAAAGGAAATGGTACATATGTCAGGATCATGTCATACTCAGGTTTGTTCCTAAACATTTATTAAAAGTTGATTACTAACTGTGCTTAAATTCTGGGGCACTCTTGTTTTAATTGAATGTTAAACGAAAATGAGTTGTCTTAGCAAAAAGTTTTCATCATCTGGGGTGCTAAACCACTGTCATTCAAAATTGACATTTGGCAAAACCTTGAATGAAAATTCTCAAAAACTGTTGCTGGGATACTTGTCCTTCAGATCTGTTCCATTTACCCTAATCACTGTTTTGTTCAAACGTCTGATCTCTAAATACTGTCCACTGCTGAAAGTTAACCACTGATCCCTCATTATCTTGACAAGCACTGATACTCACAATCAGTGTCTTATCCACTGACATACTATCCACTGATAGTAAAAATCATCCACTGTCCACAATTTTTACCGTTGTAACCACTGATACTTGATACGTCAGTGGCCCTTAAAACAACTGTTCTCCATCCTTCATCCATTCCATCAGTGTTTGACACGTGGTCAGTTTTTAGCTCCCAGATCAAAAATAACCGCTGCCACATCAGCGATCATTTTTTTTCCCTAAATAAAACCCTGCCCTAAACCCCAAACGGGGTTTTACACTGTCGAATTGAATTCCAAAATTCTCTTCTCATAGCAGTTTCCAACCCTTCTTCTCAAAAACTTCAAAATCATTCTTCGTTCTTCTCTGCAAAAAATGACAAAATCAAAGTCAAAATCAAAATCTAAACCAAAATCACCACCATCTTCAAAAGAGGTCGCTCAAACGGCCGAAGAATCCATCGAAATACCATACAAACAATCTCACAACTATTTGGGTTTACTCACAAAACTCAAAGACAATCACACTTTTGACTCCATCATTGATACAATATCTGCATCAAAGTACAAAACTTTGTTGACAGTGAATGCTCCCATCTATCTGCAAACCCAGAGAGAGTTTTGGAAAAAGGCGACGCTTGAAAAACAAGACGATAAAGTCATAGCCATTAACTCCCTCAATACAGGGTAACGTGATTCAAATCACACCACAATCAATCTCCGAAGTCTTTAAACTCAACGATCAGGAAGGTAAAATCTCTTTTGATAAAGCCGAGATGAAAACTGATTTCGTAAAAAGGGGATATGCAGAACAATCAAAGGTAGATACCTTACAAAAAGGTATTTTCCTTCAGCACCTAGGTTTTTATTTCACACACTTTTGATGTGTGTTTCGAATAAAACAACATCGTTCAACGAAATACCATTAAAGATTCAATGCCTGGGATATGCTATTCTAAACAACAAAAACTACAACTACTCCCAGGAGATCTTTAATGACTTGATAAAAAATGTTGATAGCAAAGCATTTTTACTTTTTCCAAGATTTTTGAGTTATTATTTTGAACAAAAATTTGAAAAGGAAAATGTAAATTTGCTCAAACAAGGTGTTCATTGTCAAATAAAAAGCTTAACAAATGAAACATTTTCAAGGATGATGGCACCTATAAAAACAAAAGCAGAGGTGCCTGAGCAGAATTTAGCAGTTACAACTGCTCCTCAGATATCTGCTGCTGAGCCCACTGCTCCAGGTGATCATGGCAGCACTACCACTGCCTTGAAACCCACACCTGAAATTACCAAAAAGACCAAAAGAAAAACATCCAGAAAACCCACCAAACCCAAAACAAAGGCAACTCTGGAAGATGAGATCCCAGAGCAACTGCCAGTGACAACACAAAAGTCACCACAAACCACTGCTGCTACTTCCTCACAGCAGTTGGAAGAAAGATCTCAACCCATGCCTAAAACTCCTCCTGCATCCTCACAAAAGGATCAGGTTGTAAGCACAGGGACACCACAATATGAAGCTCTGAATCCACTCGGATCCATCTTCCTCAGTCCTGATCCCAAGGACATGTCTCTTTCAACACCTATACCCTCACCAATCATAATGCCACAATCCATGTTACCCTTGTTGCATGCAGCTGCTATAGCTCAGACACAAACCAGTTCCTCTCTATCACCTGTCACTGAGAGTATACCCCCACAAGTGAATGGGTCTGATGCTACTACTCCTGCTATCCCAACAACAATTGAGGAGGTTACACCCCTTGAGTTACAAGTAACTCTCGGTGGTAGTTCAAGTGGAGCAGCAACTACAATTGGTGGATCAACAGATCTTCAGTTGGACAGTTGTTTCATAAGTAAGACTCCCTTGAAGGCAATTTCTTCCATGGCTACTTCGGTAACCACCAGTGAGTTGGATCTAACCACTGATACCATCAAAGGTTTATCGAGTGCTGAAGAAAGAAGTCCCCAGTACCAAGAACAAGGGGCATCAATGGGTGATTTTTGGGACTCTGTTCCTAAGTCACACATTGATATAACCACTGCTGGTGGGGATTCAGATGATCCTACTAAAGTAGGTGATGATTCAAAATATCAGGAATTGACGGACAGGGTTGAAAAACTTGAAGATTCAGTTGCTGAAATAAAGAATATGGTGCAAGAGATTTTGAAAGCTCAGAAAGCACAAGCCACTGCTGTTCCTGCTCCAGCACCTGCACAACATGCATCTGCCGCAAATGAGCTTTGGAATATCTTTCAACCCATGCTTGAAAAACAGCAACATATGGCTGATAAAAAGCATGCTATTCAAGTACAAATGCTGACCAACATGGTGGAATCAAGGTTTAAAGACACTCAAGCAGATATCAAGGCTATAAAGGCTAGCATTCAAAGCGCCTCTGGCAAAGTTCCTTCTTCCATATCATTTCTTGTTAACCCCCCTTCAGATAATGCCAAAAAGGGGGAGAATATCAAGCTGTTGGGAAAAATGAAGAAAATGGGAATAGAACATGGCCTCTGTATTGAGCCTGACAAAGAAAAAGAAAAAGAAAAACAGGTCTCAAAACCTGTTAGTCAAACAGCTGATACACCAGTAGTTACAAAAACTGTTGTCAGTAGCCAAACAGCTGCCATGTCATCAACACACACACCTTCAACACACACCACTCTACCACACACCACCACAACTACTGCTCTACCATCATCATCTACAATCACACCATCACCACTGCCTCCTGTCATAAAACAGAAGACAACAGATGTTACAACATCTGTTGTAATGACAGCAGCGGTTGAAGCACCAGTTGTTTCAACAGTTGTTTGTCAGACACTCCCCATCATTCAAACCACTGATTCACCCAAAACATCATCTGCCCCTTCTTCATTAAAAAGGAGAAGGAATCTCATATCAGATGATGATTCACCACCACCATCACCACCATCAAAAACTACCTCACCACTTCCATCCCCTGCTCAAAAGCAGAAGACAACTGCTGACATATCAGCAGTTGTAATGACAACAGATGTTGAGACACCAGTTGTTTCAATAGCTGTTAGTCAGTCATCCACCACTGCTCTCACCTTTTCTACATCACAACCAAAGCTCTTCAACAGAAAAAGAAAGCCAATCTCTGCCGATGAGGGTATACATGATCCTAATGCTGCACAACATCCACTGGAACTTGAAGCTATCAAAAATGAGATGAGGCAATTCTATACAGAAGAAGATCCTTCAAAAAGAAGATTCTCCTCACTCATAGGCTACATGCCACCAGATGATATGGATGACTACCTCAAAATCAAGGCAAGGCAAGCTAAACTAAGAGCTAAAGTTGAGAGTGAACGTGAACGTTTAAGCGAAGATGTCATTGCTAAAAGACTGGAGTTCTACTTCACAAAAGTAAAGCAGATAGAAGAGTTTGCACAAGACCTAATCAAAGAAAAGGCTGATCAAAAGAAAAAGTTAAGAAAACAATATCTAGCCTACATCATGAAAGAGAAGTTCTATCCTGCTAAAGAACAACAGTTCGAAGAATGGCCAATAGTCGCTCTAAAGCATGAGGCAGAAAGGATTGAGAAAATCAAGAATGATCCTACAAAGAAGAAGAATGCTCCAAACTGGAGAAAATACAAAAGACTCATTGCTGACCTAACTGCTGAGTATAAGAGAAAGAAAAAGGAGCTGGTGGATGCAAAAATGGATACTGCTGAAGCCATATCAAAATGGTCAAAACAGCAGACTGATGAAGCCTATGAAAGGCTAAAGAAAAGAAAGATAACTGTTTCAAGCACCTCAAAGAAGCATGAACAAAGAATGAAGCTTGAACAGCAGATAGAAAACCTCAAAACACTGTTCCGGTCTACTTTTGTGACAAACCAAGAAGAAAAAGAACAGTTGACCAGTGAAGAGGTGGAAGAAAAGGAGGTTGAGTACTTCACATAATCCATCATGAAAATGGGTCTAAAAGAAGAAAGCTCAGAAAAACTTCAAAACATTTTTAAAAGGATGTTAACCAAACCTGCATCACCAAACACTTCAACAGACATGACAGGCATTGAAAGGCAGGAGCTGATTGAAAGAGAAACTGCAGAAGATATAGCTGCAGCAAATGATGTCATTGAAATGGCTTTCAAAAGAATGTCTGAAAGTCTGCAAGTTTTCTCAAGGCCAATATCTCAAAGCTCATCTTCAAATAAATCTCTCCCAAGAAATCCATTGGGTTTAAAAGTACTAAAGTGGCTCTCTGATCAAAAGACCCACGTATTGACTCTGGTCAGATCCAATGGAGAGGTGAAGTATATATCAAGGAAAGAAGCACTAGGCCTTAGTGTTCAAGATTTGCAGGATCTCCTTGAACTTACACTGTGCCGGGATGAAGATGATACAAGTTCCAAAGCATTTGAAGAAGAATTTAAAAGTAAAGCAAGGGAACTACTGATGAGTAATAAAGATCCAAAATAATGACAGGTTTTGGCATTATCTGTTCCAGGGGGAGATTGTTGGGATTGAACCCTACCAGAGGAACAGATAATGTAAAGCCAAAACCTGGTCACAACAGTGGATTCACAATAAGCAGACGTTTACTCTAAGCTCTCCCCTTGACAGTGGTTATCTATCTGCTGATACACTCTAAGTACTGCTCTGAAGAACAACTGATGAACCAAACACTGATGAAACAGCTAAAGACTGCTAAAAGGCAAACACTGAGCTCTATCTACTGCTGTCTCTTAAGTACTGCTGAAGACCCAAACACTGCTCATTCAAAGACTGGTCACCTTTTGAAGAAAGCACTGATGATTAAGTAATCAGTGCTTAGGCCACAACAGTGGAACGTGAACAGTGTTAGACTTGTTTTGTATTTTATTATCAATCAGTTGTTAGACATCAGTAGTTTGTATAGACCAGTGTTTATAGTTTGTTAGGCTGTTAGATGTCACTATCATGGTGACGTCAGCTGAGGTACATCAGTAGTTTGGTTTGCCTATAAATATGACAGTACTCTGTACTGTTATATTTGATTTGTTTTGAGAGAGGTCTTCTCCTCAATTCAATCCTTTCATCTTGTGCAACCAACTCTGAAGTATCAGGCTGAGGGGGAGTTTAGTCTGTAAGCTGCATTGTAACCTTTTGCTTTTGATGTAATCTTTCGACTCTATGAAAAGCAATTGTTTATCAAACTATATTCTCCTTTGATTGTGTTTACAAAGTTTGTTATTCATTTCCGCTGCACTTAAAACTGTTCATATCTATTTGATTTGTTCAAATCTCACAAACAAACACAATCATGAGAGCCTCAGATCCTAACAAAATCATCCATGTTCATGACTAATAACATGTTTCATACTTCATTATTCAAGAAAAACACTTAATCTTTCAAGTTCATGTTTACATAAAAGGATGATCATCTTGATTCATCACAAAATCATCCTCTCACTTGCTAGATCATGTGTTTAATCACAATCTAGCAAGTTTCATATGATGTTTAACATCATAAACACAAATATTCAACAATCAAGAAGCATACATACACTAAATTAACAATGTTTCTTATGATTTTCAACTTTATGTTAAAGATTATGTTCTTGATTCTTTATGTTCTTCATGTTTAGTTACTTATATCATCTTTTAACCAACATAATAAGAAGTAAAATGAGATTAAGAGGGTCTTACTACTAGCACAAGGCTAGGGAAGAGATTCAAGATGAAGATGATGATAAACTTGGTGGTTAAAAGCTTGTGAGAGAGGTCCTTCACCTTCCAATGGCACCAAGCTCCTTAGTTAAGCTCCTTACACCTTATGATCACTAGAGATTGGATGAATATGAGGTGAAGATGATGGTGATGGGGGTGCTTGTTCTCGGCCGTGAGTGGGAAGAGGAGAGGGGATGAGAGAGTTTAAGTGGTCTTGTGTGTTGATGAAAATGAGATTAGGAAGTCTTATGGTCCATATAAACAACTTCTCCAACAATGTGTTATCTAGAGTGTAATATGTTCTCAAAAGATCATACAAGATCTAATAAAATATTTGAAATAAATCAAGGGTGGGGGGCACCCTTGTAACCGTGAATTGAGGGGGGGGGGGGGCATGGTTAGTTTGTAATGGCAAGTTAAGGATATCTAGTTAGAATCTAATGTTTAAGTTAGTGTTTTAGTTGTTATGTTGTTATATGATATATTCTGATGTTCGGGGACCATAACTAGCTTGAAAATGATAAAACAATGCTTCTAGTGAAAATTTGGTGTTTCGGGTAGTGTCCGGTTGTTCGGTTGGTTACCGGTTTGTTAAGGTGCTAAATTACGCAGTTTAGTGTGCTTTATGTTCCCTTTTATGACAGTTTTGATTCCCGACACTGGGAAAGTATTCTGGACCATTAAACAATAATTCGGCTGCAGGGGAGTCGTGAAACAAGCGCGGATACTTCGATTTGATTTGGTCTGCATGCTCCCGAGTAAACTCTGGGTCATGACGTGAATTCCAAAGAACTTTGACAAGTTTAATACGACTTCTTCGAGTCTGTTGGACTTTCCAGTCCGTAACCTTGGCAGGTTATTTAGTAAATTGGTGTTTGTCGTTGACGTGAATCTTGTCTGTGAGAATAACTATTGTCTCTTGGAGCTTCTTGAAATTTGACATGTGAAACGTGTCATGAACACTACTAAGTTCTTCTGAAGGCTTTAGTTTGTATGCAATGGTTTTGATCCTTTCCAAGATCTCGAAGGGTCCATTGTACCGTGGTTTCAACTTTCCACGTTTACCAAATCTTACCACGCCTTTCCAAGGCGAGACTTTTAGTAAAACCATATTATCAATCTCAATTTCCAATGGTTTCTGCCGATTTTTGGCGTAACTCTTCTGTCTATCACGAGCTGACTTGGTATGAGCTTGTGAAATCTTGTGTGTCGTTTCCTGAACCAACTCGGGGTCAATAAACCGTTTAACTCCGGCCTCCACCCAATCACGATGGGGACCGACACATACGTCCATAAAGAGCTTCAAATGGGGCGACCTATATGCTGGTGTGATGACTATTGTTGTAGGAAAACTCCACCAAGGGCAGGTGAGTATCCCAACTCCCACTAAAGTCCATCACACAAGCATGCATCATGTCTTCCAAAGTCTGAATCGTCCGTTTACTCTGGCCGTTCATTTGAGAGTGAAGGGCTGTGCTATGATTCAACTGTGAACCAAACGCTTGTTGTAACGCCTGTCAAATCCTTGACGCAACGCGACCTTCCTGATCAGATATGATGGATACAGGCACTCCATGACGTGCCACAGTCTTTCTGAGAGATGTTTATGTTAGCTCCTTTGTGCTGTCGTTCTTACTGATAGGTACAAAGTGCGCAGACTTCGTGAGTTGATCGATAATCACCTAAATCATATCGTGACCTCTTTGTGTTCTTGGTAGCCTAGTAATAAAATCTACTGAGATCTGTTCCCACTTCCAGATGGGAATCTCAGGTTGTTGTGGCAACCCTGAGGGTTTTTGGTATTCTGCCTTACTTTAGCATGTTGGATCGTTGTCGTGACCCTAAAAGTCAGTTAAGGCAGTTCATCTTTGAATACGAAGGTGGAATCAACGTATACAAAGTCAAAAACAACTTGTATCCTTTTAACTTTCTTTCTATTACTGATTGTGAGCTTTTACAATGTATTCTGACAAAAATCCGGCAGCACCTTCGCTCACACACATACATGACCGTTTGAAATGAACATAGCACTCTCCTATTTATACTAGTGACCCTCCAGTTTGAAGGTGACACAGCCTTCTTCAAACGGGACACTCCTCAAACTAGACCCTCTTCAAACTAGACCATCTGCAAACTAGACCATCTTCAAACTAGACCATCTTTAAACTAAACCCTCTTCAAACGGTCAGGCAATGTTCAAACGGTCAGGCACTTTAAAACATGATTAAGCCCTAACTCAATCACTGTTGTTCACTCATTTAACCTATCTAGACATAAGACTCGATAAGACGTAGTCAGCAGACAGTAGATGCACCAACAGACTCCCCCTTGGATGTTAACGAAGTCTTTGGCATCGAGTCTTTAGTCTTTGTCTCTTTCCAAATTTGTCTAACAATGCAAGCATCCTATCAATCTTTATCTTCTTTGATCAGCTTCTATCTTCAAATGTTATACCAGGATCTATCTCTAGCTCTCTCTTTCTTCAGGCTCCCCCTTTCGTCAAGCTTCCGTGCTTTAGGGATCGTCACCTTGCTCTTCGGTTTACAAACTCTCCCTTGCTTTGAGCTTGTCTTCAGACTCCCCCTTAGACTCAGCTTCTGGGATCGTAGTCTGGATCTTAGGATGATCAACATGATTTCTACAAACAATCAATGATCAACAAGCATAACAACTCATATTCATCAAGATTACTTCATTAAACAAGCTTATGTTCATGTTTACTTCTTATGTTCTTTAGGTTTTTGTTTATGATTCTTCTTTAACCACTAAAAATGGAAGTAAAATGGAGTGTACAAGGTTCTTACCACTAGCTCAAGGCTAGGGATGATTCAAGTGAAGAAATGAGATGGATAAAAGCAAACAAGAGAGGTCCTTCAAGCTTCAAAGCCACCAAGCTCCTTAGTCTTGCTTCTAGCACCTTTGTTTGTACGTGAAATGAATGGAGAAGGTTGAATGATGATGGTTGTGGGTGTGATGGGTTTCGACCGAGAACAAGGGGAGGGGAAAAGGAGAGTTGGTGTGTGTTCTAGTATGTGAGAAATGAGATGGTGATCTTCTAGTTATATTTATAATCCATTTCAAGCTCTTAACCCTTATATAACATGTTTAGTAAAGTTCAAGCATATCTAATATAATATTGAGATAAAATCCATAAGGTGGGGGCCATGTTGGTCGTGAACTAGGTGGAAGGGGGGGGGGGGGTAGTAGATTAGGGTGAAACTAGTTTAGTTACTATCTAGTTTAAATCCAAGTATTAGTTACATGTTCTAGTTATTAGATATTTTTAGGAGGTGTTATGATGTTCGGGGACCATAACTAGCTTGGAAATGTTAAAACAGTGCTTCTAGTGTAAATTTGATGTTTCGGGTAGTGTTCGGTTGTTCGGTTGGTTACTGGTTCGTTAAAGTGCTAAACTATACAGTTTAGTGTGCTTTATGTATCTTTTTGTGACACTTTTGATTATCGATACTTAGGAAAGCATTCAGGACCATTTTACCATATTTTTGCATAATATTAGTGTGTTAAAATGCTGAATTTAGCACTTTTGGTGAGTTTTAGGCACTTTCCGGCACTTAATCTATCACTAGCAAGACAGTTTTGTGATCCTTACTTTCCTATACACTATACTAGTGTAATACTTAGTTTCTGGCTCATTCTGTGTCTCTATGCACTGTCTATCTATGTGTTGAGTTCTGTCAGCATTTTCCTGATTTCTCAGATAACTATGCTAACTATACTTAATGCATCATTTAAGGCAATATAGCTTTCATGTAATATTGGTATGACAATAAACGATGTATGATGCACATGTATATATATATGGCAGTAATCAGAAAGCAGTTAATTGCAATTCAGCACAGTCATTAAGCACTAATCATGGTTAATTAATTAGGGACAGGGGGCACAAGTGTCCACGTGCCATTCCTATGAAGCGCAACCAACTCATCAGCCATAGCTTGGCGCCATTCTATAGACTTGTTGGCAACGGTAAAACTGGTAGGTTCAAGAGGAAGAGATGGGGAAGCGGTGGCAGCATAAGCGACCGGGTTATATCGGTCAGGTTGTTTGGGATTAGGACAAAGGTTAGAGGTGTCACACCCTGACTTTTGTGGAAGCGTAATGATGTGTGACTTGTTCAATATGATTGCATTCAATTATAATAAACAACTATATGATTAAAACATGATGTTCATCCATTCATAAGTTTGAAAAGTTACAAACACAAGTCTTTTAAGTCTCAACCAAAATCCTCAAGTTATGTTACAATACAAAAGTGGATGGCATCTAGACTTTGACTTTACGTCTTGAAAACAACACCTGCGCCCAAGATCCATCTTGTTTCCTGAAATACATGTAATTTTGAAAACATCAACAAAAGTTGAGCGAGTTCATGTGTTTCTGTAAGAGTTCGAATAATCTTGTAAACATCTGTAAGTATGCCTTTTGTAAATCGGTATGAAAGCGTCTATGAACAAATCAATTAATGTGTAGCTAATACATTAATATGTGTGACAAGGTGCAGGAAGGCTCAAACCTTGTAGATTTTGTACCGGGCTTCCGGCTGGAAGACATAGTCACCACCTTCGGCCACTTCCGGCCCAGGGGTGGGGCTCGCAACACCCAAATAGATCTATCACTCATGTCCCTCGGTCCTTATATGATGATTAATGGTCTTAAGCGTTATACCCACCACTCACATGATCTAACAGTTCATTCCTTAGCTAACCATACCATATGTAAACGTTTGTAAACAATTGTAACATGTATTTCACCTCCGAAGGTATAAAACTGAAAACAGTTAAAAGAAAAGGGGGACATAAACTCACTGATTTGCGTCCTGTCTCCTGTATACCCAAAGTATGTATCCTTACGCCGTACTACAACCTACACACGTGCTGAGTTTTATTAGACGTTAAGGTCGTGTAACGACTCTTAGTCTTAGTTGTTTAGTAAGACTTGTTTCGGATTTCTTGGTATACTTTGAGTTACATCTTTGATGTCCATTATATAATTCCAAGGTATATAATTATTAGTTAGAATAATATTATTTTAACTTAAATTATATTTATTAATTATTGGAATATTTGCTAAAATAATATATTTTAACTTAATTGACTTGTAATCTTTCCATGAATATTTTCCACAAGGATGGGTATACTTATACTTGTATTCTTAGACTTGTGTATTTGCCAAGTATTGGTGGCGTATTCCGGCGTGTATTTGTATGTACAAGCATACGTATTTTGTTGGATTTATTAAGTTTTATACTTAATTTTTGTATTTATACTTTCCGGAATATTATTTATAACCAGTAAAATCACCAATTTACATTCTTAAAATATATATATTTTAATAAAACTTTTATAGAAAATTATCTATAATTCTTCCTTGGCAAAAATATTTATATTTCCATATAAACCTCAAAAATAATATATTTTCAAGATTAACTTAGAAAATACTTATAAGTCCATTTTTAACCCCAAAAATAATATATTTTCTAGTAATTCAAGAAAACATGTATATTTTTCTTTACTAAAAAATAATATATTTTCTTCCTGTAAAAAATATGATATATTTTTGTGATACTTGTAGAAATCATATTCTCGTTCTCTTGGTTTCCAAAATACCGTTTAAGTCATTTGTCAGAATATATATATACTCAATTTCCGGAATATTTATGTAGTTATATTCCTTGTTCGGTTTGTCCAATTTTTGGGTATAAATTATATTTATTCACTTCCTTGGAATTTTGGTAATATTTTGTATTGTAATTCTTGGTATTTTGGTAAGTTATATTATTTCAAGTCCTAAAATAATATAACTAATACACATAATATACAAGTAATCACACAAATTGTGACATCTAAATATATATTTTCCTAAATACATATTTAGTCAATTTTATTTATAAAAAAAAACCTCCAACATTTATAATTTTTGTAACAAAAATTATGGCAATTTTTATATGAAAAATTATCGTTAAAATACATTTATAAACACTTGTTTAAAAATATTTTTCTAAGTGTTTAAATTCTAGAAAAAAATTGTCATAGTTTCCCCTTAAAAATGGAGGTTTCCATGCTTTCAAAGCATATCATTTTCTTTTTAAAACATCACAAATCAACAACAATTCATACAACACTTACCATAAGCCACAATCATGCCATTTACACTACTTCATGAACTTGAAATTTTTGTAAAAACTTGTAGTAACTTATGACGTGACCGTGTTGTCCCGATCAGTCAAAAATCCAATTAAACCTAGATAGCTAGGGTAAGTCAGGTATCGAATCCACGAAGAGCATGTGGTCAGTATCACACTACCTGTTCGACTAGTTAGACTATTTACAAACAATGTACAACGTGATTATGAAGTTTGCTAATTTTTATTTGTTTATTTAGTTTGAAAATAAATCGGAGTGAACCGACAATTGGATATTATCTAAATCAATGTATGATTAACTAAAATTGTAAACTAAACTAAAAAGTTGAAACAAGAAATGAGAATACGGATCACACCCGGTTCGATAATTGCAAGACCTAGGGTTCCTACATGTTTTAACTTGATTTAATTGCATATAGTGATTAACGGATTACTATCACGAAGCTTAGGTGCCAATTGCTATCAACGTCATAGACAACGGACCGTAATGCACTTCGTTGCCTCGGACATGTAAATCCTAACCTACGATAAGGCATAAGTGCACAAATTCATTTCGCAAAGTCATAACTTTATCATCGTTCGACAATTCACAAATTCAATTCAAATGCACGACAATTATCATAAGTTTCAAATACTAAACAATTTGTCACAAAACCAAATTAAAATACAAATGTATAAACCCTAGAAATCTTACAACATCCACACCGGGGTGAAACCGACGAGACTAGCCGCTCATTGTTGAATGATCTTCACTGGCTTGATACCCGGTTGAAACCATCCTCACAAAATTCGTTCAAGATGTGTGCTTCGTCCACCGCCACGTGATGATAATGAGATGATATCATATTGCCGGTGTATATCCCCCCCTTGTGATTGCGGCTGCCCTCCAAGTGTGCGTGAATGTGTTTGCCCAATCCAAAGCTTCACGTGATGTTTGTCCAATTTAATTTTCGGCCCACGTGTTATGATGATTTGTTGACAAGAGAGCCCAAGTCCCACATGTGATTTTGTTCTTTTCTGCTTTGGTGTTGGCGGCCCAATCAAAAAAAAAAAAATCCAACATTCTCCTTTAGTCCTAATGTCAGCCGCCAAAACCAATCCATCCTTCACGTGAGTTAGTGATCCCCAAAATCCTCCTTTCTTTTCAATTGATGATGATGTCAACCTATTGCTGCCAACATGTGCCTATCTCACGTGATGTCTCCCCTATTTCCTTTTGATAAGACTTGATCTTTTTATTAAAATTATGGCCTCCATATGCACATGAGTTGTTGTTTCCCAATTTGTCCTTTGTGCATGTCTTCTGATCACCTGATGGCTTAGGGTTTTAAACCCATTTAAACCTTCCAACATAAAATATGTGCGATGATTATCAACCGTAGCCTGCGGATAAAACAGTAGGTTACGGTTTTCATATTTTGTTTATTTGTTTATTCTTCGCCGTAGGTTACGAGAGGAACCATAAGCTACATATTAACTTTCACATAATGACACATCACCCCCTGGACTTCATGGTTTCACGTTTCTTTCACATTCAAGCAATCACTCGACCCGAACAATTCCCGTTTAGCATGGTATCTCTTTAATAATCATTCGTGTTATGCGTTTAACCTGCAAATCCACAAACTTGCGTAGTCAACATATTCAAAGCATATAATCAACTAAACGACCATAAACATATAATATAACACACTTTAACATCCGGGTTTCACACACTCCATCACATCCCCACACTTGTCGTTTGCTTGCCCTCAAGCAAACCTGTCTTTCACTTTCACGTGGGTCAAACAAGAAACACACATCTCATTCCCGAGACTAAGGTTAAGGTTTAATGTCATACCCGGTTCAAACTTTTTACAATTTTCAACATATTTAGCAATAATTGATTAATTATGTAAAAAGTAGTTATCCAAGATTAACCCGCCCGTAAAACTAACAAGTCATGCACATCCCTCACAATGTTCTCTCCACTCGGTTTATAAAATTTGGCTAATTAGTTAATGAATTAGCACTTTCTAGGTAATCACTCAAAACCGATTAGAACACGTACCCGCATAGGCTTGCAACTCAATCATTCTCCACCACCGAACATGAATACTAAGCACAAGTCAAAAGGGCTTTGAAGGGTTGTTACGGGGCTAGGTTAAGGGTATGGAATAGGATGTTTTTAAGTGGCGAAGGTGATGAAAAATTCGATTTTTATTACAAGCGACTATGCTAAACAAAACTAACTATAAACATCAACTACGAGGCAATGGTTTTCGCCTTTTATTCAACAAACTAATAATTCATATTTTTGTATTTTCTCAACGATTTTCTATTCTCTTTTTTTTCGCATCATTTTCTGATTGAATTTTTTTTTTTTTGCAAACAAAACTATACAAACAAATAATCCTACAATCGAATTTTCATCACACGGGTTTAAAAGAAAAAGGTTTAACGGTTATGGGCTAAACGGGTTGTCAAACGAAAGGTTTAGGCTCAAAGTGGGTGACTAGGGGATTTGTTTGGGTAAGGATAAATAATTGGTTTTAAAGGAAAAGGTTCACCTAATGCCTTAATCATTCTAGTGCTTGTATTCGGTCTATGGTCTCAAAAGTATCAAAAGTTGCAAGTTCTACAATACATGACTAATGGTCCACTCAAACAAAGAAACATAAATATGTAATTCTATGATGTAAAAGTGTCTCAAAACCTCACATATATAAAGGGTATGGTATGTGACATGCATGATGTACTAGTTTCTTAGGCGGATTATTCCCAAATAACCACCCGCTAAATACCCGTCATGCTATTAATTTGAACTTGACCATGACAAAAGACCAAATGGGTTGTGACATCCCTCGTTGACTTAGTTACTTGTGCTTTTAAGATCGTTTTTGAAACAATACATTTTTGAAAATTTTTTGAAATTTTCCCCATCCCCACACTTGAGGTAAACATTGTCCTCAATGTGTAGTGTTTAAATGAACAGGTCAAAATCTAAAACTTTTACTACTCCCCCATCCCCACACTTGAGGTGAACATTGTCCTCAATGTGTAAGAACTAGAGTTTTTTTTAAAGCACAAAAGGGATGTGACACGACTAACTTCCCCATATTTTCACCCCGGAAAATAAAATACAATTTACAATCCACTTATTTTCTAACTAAAAATCAAAAGTAAAAAGAAACGTATGCACCTGATTTTTTAGCTCATTCCTCGTGTGCTCTTCTTCTCTTCAATAAAGCGGTCATCCCACGAACATAATACCTACAAATCTTAACCCTTGTGTAGAAGCATGCTTCTCACAACCATTAAAATTTATTAACTACCTAGTTCTACCACTTTTATGAAAATATTACCAAGTCATACATTAATTCACTTTGATTTATGTGGAAAAATAATTTACAATAACAATAAACCTAACTCACTTTCGTAGGAATCACGGTTGCATTTAGCTTATGCAACAAGCCCTTTTAAACCACCCGATAGCTCGGGAGGACGAGTAGGTCTCGTGAGGGTTATATAGGGAACACACCCACAACGTTCTAAGAAAATAAAATAAAACGAAAATAATACAAACTCTATAACAATCATACCTGATTTGTCTCTCATGGTGGTCTAAGTGAACATTTGCCTACCGAGTTTCCAACATATGCTCGGTAATTAGCATGCCGAATCCATACTCTTTTTATTATATTCGGCATACGCACTGTACAACTTCGGGGTCGTTTCTTAACAACATGGCCAATGTCTTGGAATGTCACCCTTCGAAACCTTGTGCACAAACCCTCATCCCCAACTTTGTTGGTTGGAGTGATAAGTTTAGAAGAAGGATGAATATGAATGTAAGCTTCTTTCGAATCCGATTCGTCTTGCGGTGTCACGTCTTCCGGTCGGGTCAAACATTCAATTACTTGCTCCAGAAGTTCAATAACCTCTTCCACCACATCACCATTCACCATTGTACCACTAGCCAACACCTCTTGGTCTCGTCTAAGTTGAACCAATTCTTCGGCGAGATGACCCACTTTCTTTGCCAAGTCTTCATGAGCTTTATCTCTTACTTCAAACTCTTTCTTCATTTCAGTTTTGAACTCTTGATGTGAATTAGCAAGGGCACTCATAGCATTCATGATGGCATCAAATTTGGAACTTATTGAGTCTTGAGGTTCCTCGTATGCCGGTTGAGGGTATTCATTATAATAATCATCATACACCTCCCGGTAACTTGAGAAATGTGGCAATTCGGGTTCATAGTAGTACTCTTGATAATGTGGTGGTGGTGGATTATCGTATGGATAATATGAGGATGGATCATTGAAATCTTCATAATCCGCCCTCCTATAATCATACAATCCGCTGAGGTAGTCTTCCCGATCCTTGTTGGCTTGAACTTTTTCGTAGAAAACAGAGAAATCCTCTAAATAATGCTCTCCGCTTCCGCAACACTCACACGGATCATCATCTACCCAATTCATATCGAAAGATGATACCTGCAAAACATGTACCTGCATAAACAAGCTCGACCACCCAAAGTAAAATCACGAATATACAAGAAAGAAAAACTAAACTAAAATCGAACAAGCAATGAAATACTAAGCGCACTAGCTCCCCGGCAACGGTGCCATTTTGACGTGACCGTGTCGTCCCGATCAGTCAAAAACCCAATTAAACCTAGATAGCTAGGGTAAGTCAGGTTTCGAATCCACTAAGAGCATGTGGTCAGTATCACACTACCTGTTCGACTAGTTAGACTATTTACAAACAATGTACAACGTGATTATGAAGTTTGCTAATTTTTATTTGTTTATTTAGTTTGAAAATAAATCGGAGTGAACCGACAATCGGATATTATCTAAATCAATGTATGATTAACAAAAATTGTAAACTAAACTAAAAAGTTGAAACAAGAAATGAGAATACGGATCTCACCCGGTTCGATAATTGCAAGACCTAGGGTTCCTACATGTTTTAACTTGATTTAATTGCATATAGTGATTAACGGATTACTATCACGAAGCTTAGGTGCCAATTGCTATCAACGTCATAGACAACAGACTGTAATGCACTTTGTTGCCTTAGACATGTAAATCCTAACATACGATAAGGCATAAGTGCACAAATTCATTTCGCAAAGTCATAACTTTATCATCGTTCGACAATTCACAAATTCAATTCAAATGCACGACAATTATCATAAGTTTCAAATACTAAACAATTTGTCACAAAACCAAATTAAAATACAAATGTATAAACCCTAGAAATCTTACAACATCTACACCGGGGTGAAACCGACGAGACTAGCCGCTCATTGTTGAATGATCTTCACTGGCTTGATACCCGGTTGAAACCATCCTCACAAAATTCGTTCAAGTTGTGTGCTTCGTCCACCGCCACGTGATGATAATGAGATGATATCATATTGCCGATGTATATCCTCCCCCTTGTGATTGCGGCTGCCCTCCAAGTGTGCTTGAATGTGTTGGCCCAATCCAAAGCGTCACGTGATGTTTGTCCAATTTAATTTTCGGCCCACGTGTTATGATGATTTGTTGACAAGAGAGACCAAGTCCCACATGTGATTTTGTTCTTTTCTGCTTTGGTTTTGGCGGCCCAATCAAAAAAAAATCCAACATTCTCCTTTAGTCCTAATGTCAGCCGCCAAAACCAATCCATCCTTCACATGAGTTAGTGATCCCCAAAATCCTCCTTTCTTTTCAATTGATGATGGTGTCAACCTATTGCTGCCAACATGTGCCTATCTCACGTGATGTCTCCCCTATTTCCTTTTGATAAGACTTGATCTTTTTATTAAAATTATGGCCTCCATATGCACATGAGTTGTTGTTTCCCAATTTGTCCTTTGTGCATGTCTTCTGATCACATGATGGCTTAGGGTTTTAAACCCATTTAAACCTTCCAACATAAAATATGTGCGATGACTATCAACCGTAGCCTACGGTTATAACCGTAGGTTACGGTTTTCATATTCTGTTTCTTTGTTTATTCTTGGCCGTAGGTTATGAGATGGAACCATAAGCTACATATTAACTTTCACATAACGACACATCACCCCCTGGACTTCATGGTTTCACGTTTCTTTCACATTCAAGCTATCACTCGACCCGAACAATTCCCGTTTAGCATGGTATCTCTTTAATAATCATCCGTGTTACGCGTTTAACCTGCAAATGCACAAACTTGCGTAGTCAACATATTCAAAGCGTATAATCAACTAAACGACCAAAAACATATAATATAACACACTTTAACATCCGGGTTTCACACACTCCATCAACTTACCATGTTAATTAGTAGACTTAGTTACCCTTTAAAGTGTGGTTATTTGTTCATAAACATCATTCTTGAAGATTTTAGACTTTCACAATTTGTAAATTGATTTTCTAAAAATATTTCTTCTTTAATTTTTCTTGTTAATAACATGTTTCTACACTTGATTTAACACCAAAAATGTGATTAGTTTCTTTAAAAATCATGTTTAGGTAAATCCTGCAATTTAACTTGGTTTCTTGAGAAAATCATCTTTGAAATCTGTTGGGATTGAACCCTACCAGAGGAACAGATAATGTAAAGCCAAAACCTGGTCACAACAGTGGATTCACAATAAGCAGACGTTTACTCTAAGCTCTCCCCTTGACAGTGGTTATCTATCTGCTGATACACTCCAAGTACTGCTCTGAAGAACAACTGATGAACCAAACACTGATGAAACAGCTAAAGACTGCTAAAAGGCAAACACTGAGCTCTATCTACTGCTGTCTCTTAAGTACTGCTGAAGACCCAAACACTGCTCATTCAAAGACTGATCACCTTTTGAAGAAAGCACTGATGATTAAGTAATCAGTGCTTAGGCCACAACAGTGGAACGTGAACAGTGTTAGACTTGTTTTGTATTTTATTATCAATCAGTTGTTAGACATCAGTAGTTTGTATAGACCAGTGTTTATAGTTTGTTAGGCTGTTAGATGTCACTATCATGGTGACGTCAGCTGAGGTACATCAGTAGTTTGGTTTGCCTATAAATATGACAGTACTCTGTACTGTTATATTTGATTCGTTTTGAGAGAGTTCTTCTCCTCAATTCAATCCTTTCATCTTGTGTAACCAACTCTGAAGTATCAGGCTGAGGGGGAGTTTAGTCTGTAAGCTGCATTGTAACCTTTTGCTTTTGATGTAATCTTTCGACTCTATGAAAAGCAATTGTTTATCAAACTTTATTCTCCTTTGATTGTGTTTACAAAGTTTGTTATTCATTTCCGCTGCACTTAAAACTGTTCATATCTATTTGATTTGTTCAAATCTCACAAACAAACACAATCATGAGAGCCTCAGATCCTAACAATTGGTATCAGAGCTTGGACAGTCAAATTCGATCTAACAATCAATTTGACATAAAAGTTCGGCTCAAAATTCATTGATACTAAGGTTGGTTGTATTCAGTTGAAAAACAGAGTAACGAGTAAATCATGATCAAAATGGTTATTCAAAAACTCTGTACATCAACCAAGATGTCATATGACACACAAATTTCACACAACAAGTGTATTCATGCACAAGACACTCATGGTTTCTAGATCTAAAAACAATATCTGTTAAACTATGAGATTATTTCTTATTTTCTAGATTGATGTCAATTGCTGTTACAGAAATTGTGATGTCACCTTATTAAAATGCTAAAGTATGAACCTCAGATTAACAAAAACCTATGTTCACAAAACATTAGTGTTTTTGGTAATTTAAAAAGAGGGAAATTAAAACTTTAGTCATTCAGATCTTATGTGTTGAAAACAGGTTGAGTTCCTCAAAAGGACAAAATCAACTATGTTAAAATACATTAAGAAAATTCACAAAAACTCAGAAGTGTGTTTATCTCAAAACTTTTGATGTCAAAAGAAAAGAGTGTAAACATAAAACACTTATGAGTTAAAGGTTGGGGTAATAATAGTCATTAAGCAACTGTTTGTGCTCATTGAAAAGTTCAGGTGACAATAGTATTCTCAGTGATTGAGCTTACAGGAGGACTAGACAATTCTTCAAAACTCATGTGTCCTTGTGTCCACATGTTTGTAATCAACAGACAAGAAAATGGTACCAAACAGTGGTCAAAATGTTTTCAAAATTTTCTACCAACTGCTGTCAAACCACTGACCATTTTCATAATACATACCAGATCCTTTTTGATGCTGTTCTCAGAAAATCCTTTAATTTTTTTTTATAAAGGATTTTCTCGAATAATCAGGATGTATTGTTCATTTTTTTTCTTTTTGAACAATATATTTGGAACTTTTGCTTGTTTTTGTTGGCAATAGTTTCAGTTCCTGTTAGGATGTGGTACCTTATTTTTGTTGGTATTACTATCCTCTTAAATAGGTCAAAAGGAAATGGTACATATGTCAGGATCATGTCATACTCAGGTTTGTTCCTAAACATTTATTAAAAGTTGATTACTAACTGTGCTTAAATTCTGGGGCACTCTTGTTTTAATTGAATGTTAAACGAAAATGAGTTGTCTTAGCAAAAAGTTTTCATCATCTGGGGTGCTAAACCACTGTCATTCAAAATTGACATTTGGCAAAACCTTGAATGAAAATTCTCAAAAACTGTTGCTGGGATACTTGTCCTTCAGATCTGTTCCATTTACCCTAATCACTGTTTTGTTCAAACGTCTGATCTCTAAATACTGTCCACTGCTGAAAGTTAACCACTGATCCCTCATTATCTTGACAAGCACTGATACTCACAATCAGTGTCTTATCCACTGACATACTATCCACTGATAGTAAAAATCATCCACTGTCCACAATTTTTACCGTTGTAACCACTGATACTTGATACGTCAGTGGCCCTTAAAACAACTGTTCTCCATCCTTCATCCATTCCATCAGTGTTTGACACGTGGTCAGTTTTTAGCTCCCAGATCAAAAATAACCGCTGCCACATCAGCGATCATTTTTTTTCCCTAAATAAAACCCTGCCCTAAACCCCAAACGGGGTTTTACACTGTCGAATTGAATTCCAAAATTCTCTTCTCATAGCAGTTTCCAACCCTTCTTCTCAAAAACTTCAAAATCATTCTTCGTTCTTCTCTGCAAAAAAATGACAAAATCAAAGTCAAAATCAAAATCTAAACCAAAATCACCACCATCTTCAAAAGAGGTCGCTCAAACGGCCGAAGAATCCATCGAAATACCATACAAACAATCTCACAACTATTTGGGTTTACTCACAAAACTCAAAGACAATCACACTTTTGACTCCATCATTGATACAATATCTGCATCAAAGTACAAAACTTTGTTGACAGTGAATGCTCCCATCTATCTGCAAACCCAGAGAGAGTTTTGGAAAAAGGCGACGCTTGAAAAACAAGACGATAAAGTCATAGCCATTAACTCCTCAATACAGGGTAACGTGATTCAAATCACACCACAATCAATCTCCGAAGTCTTTAAACTCAACGATCAGGAAGGTAAAATCTCTTTTGATAAAGCCGAGATGAAAACTGATTTCGTAAAAAGGGGATATGCAGAACAATCAAAGGTAGATACCTTACAAAAAGGTTATTTTCCTTCAGCACCTAGGTTTTTATTTCACACACTTTTGATGTGTGTTTCGAATAAAACAACATCGTTCAACGAAATACCATTAAAGATTCAATGCCTGGGATATGCTATTCTAAACAACAAAAACTACAACTACTCCCAGGAGATCTTTAATGACTTGATAAAAAATGTTGATAGCAAAGCATTTTTACTTTTTCCAAGATTTTTGAGTTATTATTTTGAACAAAAATTTGAAAAGGAAAATGTAAATTTGCTCAAACAAGGTGTTCATTGTCAAATAAAAAGCTTAACAAATGAAACATTTTCAAGGATGATGGCACCTATAAAAACAAAAGCAGAGGTGCCTGAGCAGAATTTAGCAGTTACAACTGCTCCTCAGATATCTGCTGCTGAGCCCACTGCTCCAGGTGATCATGGCAGCACTACCACTGCCTTGAAACCCACACCTGAAATTACCAAAAAGACCAAAAGAAAAACATCCAGAAAACCCACCAAACCCAAAACAAAGGCAACTCTGGAAGATGAGATCCCAGAGCAACTGCCAGTGACAACACAAAAGTCACCACAAACCACTGCTGCTACTTCCTCACAGCAGTTGGAAGAAAGATCTCAACCCATGCCTAAAACTCCTCCTGCATCCTCACAAAAGGATCAGGTTGTAAGCACAGGGACACCACAATATGAAGCTCTGAATCCACTCGGATCCATCTTCCTCAGTCCTGATCCCAAGGACATGTCTCTTTCAACACCTATACCCTCACCAATCATAATGCCACAATCCATGTTACCCTTGTTGCATGCAGCTGCTATAGCTCAGACACAAACCAGTTCCTCTCTATCACCTGTCACTAAGAGTATACCCCCACAAGTGAATGGGTCTGATGCTACTACTCCTGCTATCCCAACAACAATTGAGGAGGTTACACCCCTTGAGTTACAAGTAACTCTCGGTGGTAGTTCAAGTGGAGCAGCAACTACAATTGGTGGATCAACAGATCTTCAGTTGGACAGTTGTTTCATAAGTAAGACTCCCTTGAAGGCAATTTCTTCCATGGCTACTTCGGTAACCACCAGTGAGTTGGATCTAACCACTGATACCATCAAAGGTTTATCGAGTGCTGAAGAAAGAAGTCCCCAGTACCAAGAACAAGGGGCATCAATGGGTGATTTTTGGGACTCTGTTCCTAAGTCACACATTGATATAACCACTGCTGGTGGGGATTCAGATGATCCTACTAAAGTAGGTGATGATTCAAAATATCAGGAATTGACGGACAGGGTTGAAAAACTTGAAGATTCAGTTGCTGAAATAAAGAATATGGTGCAAGAGATTTTGAAAGCTCAGAAAGCACAAGCCACTGCTGTTCCTGCTCCAGCACCTGCACAACATGCATCTGCCGCAAATGAGCTTTGGAATATCTTTCAACCCATGCTTGAAAAACAGCAACATATGGCTGATAAAAAACATGCTATTCAAGTACAAATGCTGACCAACATGGTGGAATCAAGGTTTAAAGACACTCAAGCAGATATCAAGGCTATAAAGGCTAGCATTCAAAGCGCCTCTGGCAAAGTTCCTTCTTCCATATCATTTCTTGTTAACCCCCCTTCAGATAATGCCAAAAAGGGGGAGAATATCAAGCTGTTGGGAAAAATGAAGAAAATGGGAATAGAACATGGCCTCTGTATTGAGCCTGACAAAGAAAAAGAAAAAGAAAAACAGGTCTCAAAACCTGTTAGTCAAACAGCTGATACACCAGTAGTTACAAAAACTGTTGTCAGTAGCCAAACAGCTGCCATGCCATCAACACACACACCTTCAACACACACCACTCTACCACACACCACCACAACTACTGCTCTACCATCATCATCTACAATCACACCATCACCACTGCCTCCTGTCATAAAACAGAAGACAACAGATGTTACAACATCTGTTGTAATGACAGCAGCGGTTGAAGCACCAGTTGTTTCAACAGTTGTTTGTCAGACACTCCCCATCATTCAAACCACTGATTCACCCAAAACATCATCTGCCCCTTCTTCATTAAAAAGGAGAAGGAATCTCATATCAGATGATGATTCACCACCACCATCACCACCATCAAAAACTACCTCACCACTTCCATCCCCTGCTCAAAAGCAGAAGACAACTGCTGACATATCAGCAGTTGTAATGACAACAGATGTTGAGACACCAGTTGTTTCAATAGCTGTTAGTCAGTCATCCACCACTGCTCTCACCTTTTCTACATCACAACCAAAGCTCTTCAACAGAAAAAGAAAGCCAATCTCTGCCGATGAGGGTATACATGATCCTAATGCTGCACAACATCCACTGGAACTTGAAGCTATCAAAAATGAGATGAGGCAATTCTATACAGAAGAAGATCCTTCAAAAAGAAGATTCTCCTCACTCATAGGCTACATGCCACCAGATGATATGGATGACTACCTCAAAATCAAGGCAAGGCAAGCTAAACTAAGAGCTAAAGTTTAGAGTGAACGTGAACGTTTAAGCGAAGATGTCATTGCTAAATGACTGGAGTTCTACTTCACAAAAGTAAAGCAGATAGAAGAGTTTGCACAAGACCTAATCAAAGAAAAGGCTGATCAAAAGAAAAAGTTAAGAAAACAATATCTAGCCTACATCATGAAAGAGAAGTTCTATCCTGCTAAAGAACAACAGTTCGAAGAATGGCCAATAGTCGCTCTAAAGCATGAGGCAGAAAGGATTGAGAAAATCAAGAATGATCCTACAAAGAAGAAGAATGCTCCAAACTGGAGAAAATACAAAAGACTCATTGCTGACCTAACTGCTGAGTATAAGAGAAAGAAAAAGGAGCTGGTGGATGCAAAAATGGATACTGCTGAAGCCATATCAAAATGGTCAAAACAGCAGACTGATGAAGCCTATGAAAGGCTAAAGAAAAGAAAGATAACTGTTTCAAGCACCTCAAAGAAGCATGAACAAAGAATGAAGCTTGAACAGCAGATAGAAAACCTCAAAACACTGTTCCGGTCTACTTTTGTGACAAACCAAGAAGAAAAAGAACAGTTGACCAGTGAAGAGGTGGAAGAAAAGGAGGTTGAGTACTTCACAGAATCCATCATGAAAATGGGTCTAAAAGAAGAAAGCTCAGAAAAACTTCAAAACCTTTTTAAAAGGATGTTAACCAAACCTGCATCACCAAACACTTCAACAGACATGACAGGCATTGAAAGGCAGGAGCTGATTGAAAGAGAAACTGCAGAAGATATAGCTGCAGCAAATGATGTCATTGAAATGGCTTTCAAAAGAATGTCTGAAAGTCTGCAAGTTTTCTCAAGGCCAATATCTCAAAGCTCATCTTCAAATAAATCTCTCCCAAGAAATCCATTGGGTTTAAAAGTACTAAAGTGGCTCTCTGATCAAAAGACCCACGTATTGACTCTGGTCAGATCCAATGGAGAGGTGAAGTATATATCAAGGAAAGAAGCACTAGGCCTTAGTGTTCAAGATTTGCAGGATCTCCTTGAACTTACACTGTGCCGGGATGAAGATGATACAAGTTCCAAAGCATTTGAAGAAGAATTTAAAAGTAAAGCAAGGGAACTACTGATGAGTAATAAAGATCCAAAATAATGACAGGTTTTGGCATTATCTGTTCCAGGGGGAGATTGTTGGGATTGAACCCTACCAGAGGAACAGATAATGTAAAGCCAAAACCTGGTCACAACAGTGGATTCACAATAAGCAGACGTTTACTCTAAGCTCTCCCCTTGACAGTGGTTATCTATCTGCTGATACACTCTAAGTACTGCTCTGAAGAACAACTGATGAACCAAACACTGATGAAACAGCTAAAGACTGCTAAAAGGCAAACACTGAGCTCTATCTACTGCTGTCTCTTAAGTACTGCTGAAGACCCAAACACTGCTCATTCAAAGACTGGTCACCTTTTGAAGAAAGCACTGATGATTAAGTAATCAGTGCTTAGGCCACAACAGTGGAACGTGAACAGTGTTAGACTTGTTTTGTATTTTATTATCAATCAGTTGTTAGACATCAGTAGTTTGTATAGACCAGTGTTTATAGTTTGTTAGGCTGTTAGATGTCACTATCATGGTGACATCAGCTGAGGTACATCAGTAGTTTGGTTTGCCTATAAATATGACAGTACTCTGTACTGTTATATTTGATTTGTTTTGAGAGAGGTCTTCTCCTCAATTCAATCCTTTCATCTTGTGCAACCAACTCTGAAGTATCAGGCTGAGGGGGAGTTTAGTCTGTAAGCTGCATTGTAACCTTTTGCTTTTGATGTAATCTTTCGACTCTATGAAAAGCAATTGTTTATCAAACTATATTCTCCTTTGATTGTGTTTACAAAGTTTGTTATTCATTTCCGCTGCACTTAAAACTGTTCATATCTATTTGATTTGTTCAAATCTCACAAACAAACACAATCATGAGAGCCTCAGATCCTAACAAAATCATCCATGTTCATGACTAATAACATGTTTCATACTTCATTATTCAAGAAAAACACTTAATCTTTCAAGTTCATGTTTACATAAAAGGATGATCATCTTGATTCATCACAAAATCATCCTCTCACTTGCTAGATCATGTGTTTAATCACAATCTAGCAAGTTTCATATGATGTTTAACATCATAAACACAAATATTCAACAATCAAGAAGCATACATACACTAAATTAACAATGTTTCTTATGATTTTCAACTTTATGTTAAAGATTATGTTCTTGATTCTTTATGTTCTTCATGTTTAGTTACTTATATCATCTTTTAACCAACATAATAAGAAGTAAAATGAGATTAAGAGGGTCTTACTACTAGCACAAGGCTAGGGAAGAGATTCAAGATGAAGATGATGATAAACTTGGTGGTTAAAAGCTTGTGAGAGAGGTCCTTCACCTTCCAATGGCACCAAGCTCCTTAGTTAAGCTCCTTACACCTTATGATCACTAGAGATTGGATGAATATGAGGTGAAGATGATGGTGATGGGGGTGCTTGTTCTCGGCCGTGAGTGGGAAGAGGAGAGGGGATGAGAGAGTTTAAGTGGTCTTGTGTGTTGATGAAAATGAGATTAGGAAGTCTTATGGTCCATATAAACAACTTCTCCAACAATGTGTTATCTAGAGTGTAATATGTTCTCAAAAGATCATACAAGATCTAATAAAATATTTGAAATAAATCAAGGGTGGGGGGCACCCTTGTAACCGTGAATTGAGGGGGGGGGCATGGTTAGTTTGTAATGGCAAGTTAAGGATATCTAGTTAGAATCTAATGTTTAAGTTAGTGTTTTAGTTGTTATGTTGTTATATGATATATTCTGATGTTCGGGGACCATAACTAGCTTGAAAATGATAAAACAATGCTTCTAGTGAAAATTTGGTGTTTCGGGTAGTGTCCGGTTGTTCGGTTGGTTACCGGTTTGTTAAGGTGCTAAATTACGCAGTTTAGTGTGCTTTATGTTCCCTTTTATGACAGTTTTGATTCCCGACACTGGGAAAGTATTCTGGACCATTAAACAATAATTCGGCTGCAGGGGAGTCGTGAAACAAGCGCGGATACTTCGATTTGATTTGGTCTGCATGCTCCCGAGTAAACTCTGGGTCATGACGTGAATTCCAAAGAACTTTGACAAGTTTAATACGACTTCTTCGAGTCTGTTGGACTTTCCAGTCCGTAACCTTGGCAGGTTATTTAGTAAATTGGTGTTTGTCGTTGACGTGAATCTTGTCTGTGAGAATAACTATTGTCTCTTGGAGCTTCTTGAAATTTGACATGTGAAACATGTCATGAACACTACTAAGTTCTTCTGAAGGCTTTAGTTTGTATGCAATGGTTTTGATCCTTTCCAAGATCTCGAAGGGTCCATTGTACCGTGGTTTCAACTTTCCACGTTTACCAAATCTTACCACGCCTTTCCAAGGCGAGACTTTTAGTAAAACCATATTATCAATCTCAATTTCCAATGGTTTCTGCCGATTTTTGGCGTAACTCTTCTGTCTATCACGAGCTGACTTGGTATGAGCTTGTGAAATCTTGTGTGTCGTTTCCTGAACCAACTCGGGGTCAATAAACCGTTTAACTCCGGCCTCCACCCAATCACGATGGGGACCGACACATACGTCCATAAAGAGCTTCAAATGGGGCGACCTATATGCTGGTGTGATGACTATTGTTGTAGGAAAACTCCACCAAGGGCAGGTGAGTATCCCAACTCCCACTAAAGTCCATCACACAAGCATGCATCATGTCTTCCAAAGTCTGAATCGTCCGTTTACTCTGGCCGTTCATTTGAGAGTGAAGGGCTGTGCTATGATTCAACTGTGAACCAAACGCTTGTTGTAACGCCTGTCAAATCCTTGACGCAACGCGACCTTCCTGATCAGATATGATGGATACAGGCACTCCATGACGTGCCACAGTCTTTCTGAGAGATGTTTATGTTAGCTCCTTTGTGCTGTCGTTCTTACTGATAGGTACAAAGTGCGCAGACTTCGTGAGTTGATCGATAATCACCTAAATCATATCGTGACCTCTTTGTGTTCTTGGTAGCCTAGTAATAAAATCTACCGAGATCTGTTCCCACTTCCAGATGGGAATCTCAGGTTGTTGTGGCAACCCTGAGGGTTTTTGGTATTCTGCCTTACTTTAGCATGTTGGATCGTTGTCGTGACCCTAAAAGTCAGTTAAGGCAGTTCATCTTTGAATACGAAGGTGGAATCAACGTATACAAAGTCAAAAACAACTTGTATCCTTTTAACTTTCTTTCTATTACTGATTGTGAGCTTTTACAATGTATTCTGACAAAAATCCGGCAGCACCTTCGCTCACACACATACATGACCGTTTGAAATGAACATAGCACTCTCCTATTTATACTAGTGACCCTCCAGTTTGAAGGTGACACAGCCTTCTTCAAACGGGACACTCCTCAAACTAGACCCTCTTCAAACTAGACCATCTGCAAACTAGACCATCTTCAAACTAGACCATCTTCAAACTAAACCCTCTTCAAACGGTCAGGCAATGTTCAAACGGTCAGGCACTTTAAAACATGATTAAGCCCTAACTCAATCACTGTTGTTCACTCATTTAACCTATCTAGACATAAGACTCGATAAGACGTAGTCAGCAGACAGTAGATGCACCAACAGACTCCCCCTTGGATGTTAACGAAGTCTTTGGCATCGAGTCTTTAGTCTTTGTCTCTTTCCAAATTTGTCTAACAATGCAAGCATCCTATCAATCTTTATCTTCTTTGATCAGCTTCTATCTTCAAATGTTATACCAGGATCTATCTCTGGCTCTCTCTTTCTTCAGGCTCCCCCTTTCGTCAAGCTTCCGTGCTTTAGGGATCGTCACCTTGCTCTTCGGTTTACAAACTCCCCCTTGCTTTGAGCTTGTCTTCAGACTCCCCCTTAGACTCAGCTTCTGGGATCGTAGTCTGGATTTTTACCTGCAATCACTCATACATTCATAAGTAACAACATTTTAGACTACCAGGAATAGTAACCTGGCAATTCAATCTTCTCTAAATCACTTCTCATGAATTTAGCAGTTTCATCGAATCGGATCGAAAACTAGCTCTATAACAATATAAGCATCCAAATCCCCCACAGTTAATCATCCAAGTCCAAACTAATGACCTTGGAGATATCACAAACTGTTTTTGTTTTTTTTTTTATAAAAGGTTTCAGGTTTCAAGTTTCAAATTAATGAACTTGTTTTATTTTCAGAAACACAATCAGCTTGCTTAGATTTTGAAACTCAACACTCAGACATCGGTTGTCGAAAATAAAGCAGAATCAAAAATCTTTTTGTATTTTCTGAAAATATAAAGCAATAACAACATATGTACAAACATATTTACAGACACTATTTTTGTTTGAGTATGCGTCAGAGGATCTTATCAGCTTTTGACAAGTCACAAGTACCGTTGAGCTTAGTTACACATTAAGAATTAAACAATTCACTTAGATTGTCGATATACTGGTCCACTTAAATTTTCACACAATTTTCAATCTGTTCAGGATACAGATTAAGTGTTTTAGAGACTTAAACTTATACATATGTCCCACCTCTTGAATATACTCCCGTATCCAGATCCCAATATTCAGTCTTACAGGTGAGTATACCTCATATGATATCTGTAAGGGGTTAATAAATTATGAAGAATCATGAGAGCTCAGGTCAGAACTACCGTTCAGCAGAGAGATCATGACTCAACTTTTGAGTGTGTCCCCTTTAGAGGATCTTTTTTACAACAGCATTGCTAAGCAATTTTATTGTCTTATCATATATGCTGAGGGTGATGCTGTGTTTCAAGGATTGCGGAAAGTATTATTCGGGGACTAGGTCAGAACTACCGTTCAGCAGAAGTCCCGGAATAATACCCCAGATATCACTGAGTTTAAAGACCTAGTATATCAGAAAAAGGAATTTCAAACAAGATTTCAGGGGTTACCTATATATCCAAGTAGTGTTCCCCACGAAATAAGTAAGTAAAGATTTAGATTTATATCCCGAACAAACCTACTAAATGTGCAAAAACCTATCGGCACATCATCAGTGAGACTGTTTAACACTATTTAATCATTACATTTCTTTAGCATACTGTAACTGTCTACTGATGTACTATCATTTCCTCTTTTTACGCAAAAAAACTCAATTTTTCTAATTTTATCATGTTTTTGGCTTTTTCAAATTTTCAAATGTTTTTGGATTTTTCTAATGCCAATTTTTCTCCCCCTAAAATGCAAAATCATTAAAAATTTGACAACACAATATTGATAGCTTTGTCTCGCCGTCCATTTTCTGCTTAAAGTGCTCTGATTTGCAGAAAATATACATACCCCCATGATTTACAACACATTGATATTTTACAGTTTGAAAACCGTTTTTCAATCTCGTGAAATTAATCATGTTTGTTCAGCCGTGAGGGTTTCGGCGTATTCAATCAGAACTCCCCATTACAACAAACTATTTTCCCATAATGATTTCAAAACACTTAAGTTTGTTTTAATCAGAATGGTTTTTCCGGAAAAATTAGTTTGTTTACCCATCACTTGTGGGTTCGGGGTCATCTCATCACCTTGTTCTCTTTTAATCATTTTGTAAAATTTTGATAATATAAGATCAAACACCACAATCACTTGTAGAAAATCAAGTACAACTTAATGTCCTTGATTAACCACTTGTAAGATGAAATATCACAGTTACCATCCTGTGAATTTCTCAAGAATGATGCCGATACCTTCTTCCCACTTACCAACCTGGAAGCTCCGGCAAGTCAGATTTTTCTATTTGAAAAGTTTCACCCAAGCCTGACTGTCCTTGGGTGTATTTTGAGCTTTTCTCTTTTCTTCATAAAATTCTTTTACTCTTTTTTTCTTACCATCAGCCATCTTACTAAAAATATGTTTAACATTGCTATTAAACATTTTTTCAGCATCAACACCTTTTGATTTTAGATTTGCAGCTCGTAATGGTGGAAATTTCTCATCATTCATTAAAGGAACTATTTCTTCCTTTTTTTACCTCAACTTGTGGCTCATCTGATTTTGTGAAATCAGATTCATTGTCCGAACTTAGCTTGTCTGACTTGGATGAGCCAGATTCATCGCTAATAACTTTCTTTTTCTTCTTGTTTGTCCTCAGATTTGCATCTGAAGAATTCGATTTGCTTGACTTTGCCGTCGAGTGAATCGATTCATCAGAACTTTTATTCGAACCAACCGGTGAACCCGAAGACAAAATCTTCTCTAAATACTCTCTCGCCTTCTTCCTCTTTTTCCTCGGTCTATCTTTTTGCCCCTGCGAAAGCTTCACTTTCTGTTCTAGAACCTTCTGTTCTTTGGGCTTGACATTGACTGGTTTCTTTATCGTTCTCTGAGATTCAACCCTTGATCTTCCCATCGATCTCCTTGGGCAATCTCTGGCAATATGTCCTCTGATATGGTAATTATTGCATCTTCGTGTTTCAAAATTCCAATTCTAGCAGTTAACAACAATGTGTCCTCTAACACCACAGGTATAGCACACTTTGTTATCGTACCATCCACTTCTGTCAGTCCAAACCTTCAGATCATAACATTGTTTGGCTTGGTGATAATCATTTCTCCTCTTCAATGCTGGATTTGTCTTTTGAGCACTGTGGTCAAACCTGCACCACTTATTACCAACTATTTGTGAGTTTTGATTTTTAAATTTTTGTGGTTTTTCATAATGATTGGATGACTGAACTGATGAGCTTTTATTTTCATTTTTAAAATTTTTCAAATTTTTAACTTTTTGTTTCTGTTCTACAATCTTCTTAACAGGTTTTTGCTTTGAGCATTCACCTATTTCAGTAGACTGCAAAACAGTATTTTGAATTTTTTCTTGTAAATCTAAAAATATTTTTCTTTTCTTTTCTTTTTCTTTTTCATCATCAGATCTTTCATCACAATCTTTAATTTTGACTTTGTTAAAATTTGTGACATTGTCACTTATTGGAACAGAATTGATCGGTTTTGGACAAACATGTGATGTAGAATTCACAAAACCTTTCAATTTATTCTCAAGCTCATTAATTTTATTTCGAGCAATTTCAGCTTCATTTTCAAGCCGAATGATTTTCTGAAGATGAGAATTTATTTCAATCTGTTTTTCAAGATTATTTTTAAAAATAACAGATTTTTCATCTTCTAAAACCTTCATTTGACTTTGAAAATCTTTTTCAATCTTTAATTTTTCATTTTCAAAAACATTTTCTTTTTCTTTAAAATTTTTGTTTTCTAATGACAAACTCTCAATATTCTTCAAAAGTTTGTCGTTTTCAGATTTTATTTTTTCGCAGTTCAAGCGCAACTCCAAAATCTGTTCATCATCAGCTTTCTTTTCAGCTTTCAAAGTTTGAATATCTTCATCCTATTTCTTCTCCTTCTGAACAATCTCAAAGACTGGTGTATCTTCTTCAACCTCTTTCTTAATCACTGGTTCAGGTTTCACAGATACAGGCTTTTCAGATTCTTCTTTCTTTGAAATTACTTCCTCAAAAATCTGCTGTTTTTCAGTGACAGCTTCTTTCTCTTTCTTAGTTTTTACTGCTTCAGCTTTGACTTCCTCTAAAGCTTTCTTTTTCAAATCTGCAACCATCTTTTTCAACTCTTCTTCCTTTCTCTTCTTCATTTCTACCACCTTTGGTAGACTTGCTTCACACGCTTCTTTGATTTTGTTTTCCAAATCTGGCAAATATTCTTTCTCAGATAACCTTCTTGTGTTGAAAGTAGCCTGCCTTGGAAGCAAATTTGTTACAGCTTCGAAATCCACTTTTGATGGATTAACAACTGGATTACTCCATGGATCCATGTAACATTCCAAATCATCATTCCATCTTTTGGCTCTCTGGGCTTCTTTGAATGGTTCACTGAGTTTTCCGATTTCCCATCTTGCGTAATCTATTTTCCACCATTTATCAGGATCAACATTAGCCATGATGCGAAATTCTTAAATAACCTGAAATATTCAACAAACACTTAGAAAGTTCTTGGTTTTAAAAATGACAGATTCAAACGGAATCTGTTGAAACGGAATGGTTCAAACGATATAGTCTTTCTAACGAAATGGCTCTTCTCAAACGAAATATGTTATTCCGTTTGAGACAACACTAATCAAGTTTCAAACGAAAACTAGTTTCAAACGTGATGTCACTTTCAAACTTGATGTCACTTTCAAACTTGATGTCACTTTCAAACGTGATGTCACTTTCAAACTTGATGTCACTTTCAAACTTGAAGTCAGTTTCAAACTTAAAGTCAGTTTCAAACTGGATGGTTCAGTTCAAACGAGATGATGTCAGCATTTCGCGAACAGTTTCAAATGGTAGGGACATTTTCGATCAGTTTTAAGTCGAGTTTTGATTTCAAATTCTCAAGGATTAGTCAATAGTGTTTTTCGTTTAATATGTGAAGTTTTCAAGCCATTTCAACCGTGAAATATGTCCGAATCAGAAAAATATGAAAGAAAGTGAGTAGAAGTTAGAAAATTCGGTAGAATCAAGCTGAATTTGGTATGAACTCCTTGTCCTGAGCTCTGATACCACTTGTTGGATCGTTGTCGTGACCCTAAAAGTCAGTTAAGGCAGTTCATCTTCGAATACGAAGGCGGAATCAACGTATACAAAGTCAAAAACAACTTGTATCCTTTTAACTTTCTTTCTATTACTGATTGTGAGCTTTTACAATGTATTCTGGCAAAAATCCGGCAGCACCTTCGCTCACACACACATACATGACCGTTTGAAATGAACATAGCACTCTCCTATTTATACTAGTGACCCTCCAGTTTGAAGGTGACACAGCCTTCTTCAAACGGGACACTCCTCAAACTAGACCCTCTTCAAACTAGACCATCTTCAAACTAGACCATCTTCAAACTAAACCCTCTTCAAACGGTCAGGCCATGTTCAAACGGTCAGGCACTTTAAAACATGATTAAGCCCTAACTCAATCACTGTTGTTCACTCATTTAACCTATCTAGACATAAGACTCGATAAGACGTAGTCAGCAGACAGTAGATGGACCAACATAGCACAAGTAAGACAGTTACCCACATATGTAGCAATGTCGGCTTTCATCTTGGGTCACCGATACCAATCTTTTAAGTCTGGGTACATTTTTTCGGATCTAGGACGGATCGAGTATCTCGACTTATGTGCTTCGTCCAGAATAAGTGCTCATAGATTGTCGAAGGATGGTGCCCAAATTCGTTCCATGGAGTATGATGTTCCGTTTTCCTTTGGAACCAATTTCAATTGCATACGACGCAGCGATTTTTGCTCGTAAGTTCTCAGGTTTAAGTGCTTCCTGCTGGGCTTCACGAATCCGAACGATGGGATCGGTTTGTATTCTCATTTCAAAGGCTCGCACCCTTAGAGACTTTGCGCGTTCCTTGCGACTCAAGACGTCGGCTACAACGTTCACTTTACCCTGGGGTTATCTGATTTCTCACTCATAATCATTCAATAGCTCAAGCCATCTATGCTGTCTCATAATCCAATCCTTCTGATCGAAAATATGTTGCAAACTTTTATGATCTTGTAAAGATCGTGCAACGAGCGACATACGGGAAATGACGCCAGGTTTTCAACGCGAAGATCACAGCACCTAGTTCAAGGTTGTGCATCGTATAGTCCCTCTTGTATTCTCATTTCAAAGGCTCGCACCCTTAGAGACTTTGCGCGTTCCTTGCGACTCAAGACGTCGGCTACAGCGTTCACTTTACCCTGGGGTTATCTGATTTCTCACTCATAATCATTCAATAGCTCAAGCCATCTATGCTGTCTCATAATCCAATCCTTCTGATCGAAAATATGTTGCAAACTTTTATGATCTTGTAAAGATCGTGCAACGAGCGACATACGGGAAATGACGCCAGGTTTTCAACGCGAAGATCACAGCACCTAGTTCAAGGTTGTGCATCGTATAGTCCCTCTCATGCACCTTTAATTGACGTGACACATAAGCGATGTCCTTGTCCTGTTGCATCAACACGCAACCAAGACCTTGTCGAGAAGCATCACGGTAAACTACAAATCCATTGGTACCGTTAGGTAAAATAAGATAGGTGCATCGCAGAGTTTATCCTTCAACGTCTGTAAAGCTGTTTCTTGTTTCCCTCCCCAGTCAAACTTCTTATCCTTTCGGGTTAGGGACATTAGCGGCTGTGATAGCCTGCTAACCCAGAATTTGTCATGTCTTGGTTGTGGTTTTTGTTGCTTCCTAATTCTTGATTGCCTCTATCTTGGAAGGGTCTACATGGATTCCATCCTATTTCACCATGCGACCTAGGAATTGCACCTTGCGAATCCAAAATTCGCACTTTGGCAACTTTGCATAAATCTGTTCTTTCTTTAAAAGCTCCAAGGTAGCTCGCAGATGTTGCTCATGACCTTCCTTGGTCTTTGAGTAAATAAAATATCTTCAATAAACATAATTATGATCTTATCCAGGTTTGGCTTATACACCCGATTCACGAGGTCCATGAATACTGCTGGTGCATTTGTTAAGCCAAACGACATGACAAGGAACTCGTAATATCCATAGAGAGTCCTAAAGGCCTCTTTAGGGATACTTTCTCCTTGTGTCTCCAATTAACGATATCCTGTCCTTATGTCGATCTTGGAATAGTAGCTGGAATCTTGTAGTTGGTCCAACAAGTCATCAGTTCTCGGTAAGGGGGTACCGATTCTTGATGGTTAGTTGTTTATCTTCCTGTAACCTTTGCTCCATACTCTTTCCTTATTAATTCTTCTGAGTTCCTCTCAGATTAGGCTGTATGCACATACGAAAACTGTTGTCCTTCTTTCTAACAAATAACACTAGAGTTCCCTAAGGCGAGAAGCTCGGCCTTATGAATCCCTTGTCCAATAACTCCTGAAACTGGGTGGATAACTCTTGCATCTCGGGAGGCGCAAGTCGATAAGGTGCCTTGGCTACAGGCGTGGCGCCTAGTACCAAGTCAATATGGAACTCGACTTGTCTCTGAAGAGGTAATCCTGGAAAGTCTTCGGGGAAGATGATGTGTGTAAAATGCAACATATAAATTACATCAAATAAGGCATAAAACTAACCCTTTTTAAGTACTAATATTGGAAAAAGAGTGTTTTTGTCTTCCTTTTGTATTTTCAGGATTAAATGAGCTCAAAAACACAAAAGAAGCAAAAAGACAGCTAAATCAAACGTAAATACAAGAAAAGGAACATAAGTGGATTGCCCGACCCCTCAACGGCATCTTCCAAAGCAAAATAGAGAAGGCAGAAGACTGAACACGCCCCGTGCTCAGCCAGCACGGGGTCGTGCCCAAGAAGCAGCAGAAAAGACAAACCTATAGAAGCTTCTATTGCCCACCACGGGGCCGTGCCCAGTGAACACGGGGGCGTGGCGAAAGTACAGCAGGCGCATTAATTGTAATTGCGAATTACAATTAATGAGGAGAGAGAGTGTCAGACAGGCACGGGGCCGTGCCCAGCGGACACGGGGACGTGCCCAGCCCTCTGTTCAGCCTATAAATAGGAGTGCTTGGTTTCATTTCAACTCATCCCTTGGCACACCACCTCTCTCACACTTCATCCACCACCCACCACCATCACAACACCATCATCCACCACCATCATCCATTGTCCATCATAGAGTGTGTGAGTCGTCTCGGGATCCAAGATTGATCGTAAGAGTTCTTGACAATCAAGGCCATGTTTGCCTAAGTCTCTTACATCACTTGGTGAAGACAAAGTGTCTAGTATAATACTTTTTATTTCTAATCTTTTGCACTTTTTATTTGGTTTTGTATTAATGACTTTAATAACTAGTTACTTATGTTGAAGGTGATCTTTCCTTATCGTTTGTCCGTGGTGTCTTGGCATTATTTTACTGTCTATATAAAATAAAAGATTTTCACCATTCATATCTCCACGGTCTATATGGAGGTATGTTGGCTACCTGGTCGGGGGTTAAGAGAACGGTTTGGTAAAGGTCTTGCCATTGTTCAGCGTTTAGAGGTCCTGCAATGGACCTGGGTCAAATTTAGTAGGACCTCCTTCAATGCTTCACGGTATTGGATGGCGGGGGTCCAAACTCTTTGATCCCCTCATAAGTTAACTACTATTAATACTATAACCCGGCTATTTAGGACTGTATCCCTGCTGACTCAGACTACTTAGCCGAGGGTAACGTCACCGCCAAAAGCGGGGCCTACCATAATACTGCATTAATAACTTAATTAATTATCTTCCAATAATCCACCCTTTTAGGATTGTATCCTTGCTGACTCAAACTACTGGGGTGAGGGTAACGTCACCTTCAAAAGAGGGGCCTACTACAATAACTAAGATAATCTCTTAATTATGTGCAAAAGTGCGGAAATAATCAAATGTTATACTAGATACGAGTCGGAACCAAGTGATTCATCTTGTATATCTGTTTTTACTTTTATTTTTATTTTCAGCATTTTAGTTAGTTTTTTATTTTTCTTAGTTTAAAACCTTTTTCTAAACTTTTTTATTTTGATTAGACGTTGAGGATAAACTGGTACTAAAAGCTCTTGTGTCCTTGGACGACCTCGGTATCTTACCAACGCTATACTACGCTCACGATGGGTGCACTTGCCCATATGTGTGTTTAGTGTTAGTAAAATATCGTGTTTTATAAATTTAAAACTTGGCTAAAAATAAGTGTTAAAGGGGCTTAAAATATACACTTAATATATATAACACTTAAACGCGCATCAAGTTTTTGGCGCCGCTGCCTGGGGACACAAGGATTTTAAGAAAGCTTAAAATCGACGGCCTAATCAGTTTTTCAAAACCTTTTTAAACGCGCGCAATTTTTTCTGCATTTTAGTTTAGATTTGCATTTACAGTAACCTGTACACGGGGCCGTGTTCACTGAACACGGGGCCGTGCTGCACATTTTCATAAAAACACCCAGTAACAGAAGCTTGAACACGGGCCGTGCTCACTGAACACGCCCCGTGCTCAACGAAATCAGTAAATTTAATTAAAACGCCCAGATACAGATCCTGAACACGGGGCCGTGCTCACTGAACACGGGGCCGTGTCCAGCCTCTGTTTCCGTTTTTCTTTTTGTTTTCTGATCTCGAGACTCGGTTGTGGTCTACTGAGTGATTCTTATGGATCAATACTCAGGAGGTTACAACTACACCTATGAGGAGGATGATTATAGGGGTAATTATTGCACTAATTGTCGTAATGCACGCTCGATTCAAAATAATCACTCATATCAACCATCCAATTCATACACCTACTATGAGGAGCCCAGGTACGAGCCATCAACTTCATACACATCCTATGAAGACCAAAGGTATGAACCTCCTCCCTCATACTCATATTTTGATGAACCAAGGTATGAGCCTTCATACTCATACTTTGAGGAACCAAGATATGAGCCACCACCTTCATATGCTTACTATGAGGAACCTTGGCGTGAACAACCCACCTCATATGAGTATTATGGAGAACAAAATTACGAACCTTATCCATCATATGCTTACAATGAAGAACAGTGGTGCGAACCATCGACTTCATATGAGTATTATGAGGAACAAACGGTCGAACAACCGGATTCAAGCTTAGAAAATACCGATTCTTTTTCTATAACCGAAGTGACCGATAGGATATTAGAACACATTAAAGTTATCGATCGATGTATAAAAGAAGCTCGCGCAAGGGAAGAGGAGTCCCGCGCAAGAGAAGAATTAAAAAAGGAAGAGATAACTGAAAATGTAAAAATGGAAGAACAAATAAGTGAAAAACCGACACATGAGTTAAACAACGAAAAAGGTGAGTCCGACAACGTTAAAATTCAAGAAGAGTCTAATTTTGAAGAAATTAATCTCTTGTCACCTTCTTTCGAAAATCATTGTTTAGTACCCACTCATGCTAAGTTTTTAAAAGAGTTAAACACTAACACTAAAATTGACGAAACGGTAAGTGTTAAGTTAACTAATGATCAAACTTCACTAATAAAAGAAGACCCGTTTGAAATTAACATAACACCGGTTCCATGTTTCTTTCAAAATTCGTTTATTAGTAATGTCACAATCGATAAAGATCTTTGTGTTAACATAATGCCTAACTACATTTTCGAAAAATTAAGTATTGGTGATTTTTCTCCACTTCAAATACCCATTTTTCTATCCAATCGGAAAGTAATAAAATCAATCGGTATAGTTGAAGATGTCTTGGTTCAAACAAATCAAATGGTAGTCCCAACCGACTTTGTCATCCTCGATGACGCTCCTCTAGTGTTGGGAAGACCATTTGTAAAAACTCATGAAGCTTTGAAAAACCGAAAGCTCAACAATCTACCTCTTCAATTAGGGGCATTTAAAAGAAGTGTCGATCTCGAACGATCAATGAAATATCCATTCGGCAATAATGACCCCCTAATTGAAGATGAAGATGAACCACCCGATACAAGTAAAGAGATTGACCACTTTGTTGAAGAAGAGGTCGCCATAGAACAAACTTTTAAAGTTCTTGATCGAAATGAGCAACCAAATAAGGAGTCTCCTAAAGACCCACCTCTTGAGCTCAAAGAACTTCCAAAAGGTTTGGAATATGCTTTTCTAGACAAAGATGGTAATTTACCGGTAATTATTTCTTCTAAATTAGGTAACTTAGAAAAAGAAAAATTAATTAATCTTTTGAAAAAACACAAAAACGCAATAGCTTGGAAACTTGTAGACATAAAAGGAATTAGTCCTTCTATGTGCACACACAAAATTTTGATGAATGATGACTACAAATCGGTCATACAACCACAACGTCGAGTAAATCCAAATGTTCAAGAAGTGGTTAAAAACGAAGTCATCAAGTTACTTGACGCCGGACTTATCTATCCTATCTCAGATAGTCCTTGGGTAAGTCCCGTCCAAGTAGTTCCAAAGAAAGGAGATATGACGGTAATAACTAACGAAAAGAATGAACTAATACCAACAAGAACCGTCACAGGATGGAGAGTATGTATAGATTATAGACGATTAAATGAAGCAACAAGAAAGGATCACTTTCCTTTACCCTTCATTGATCAAATGTTAGAAAGATTATCCGGTCATAAATTTTACTGTTTCTTGGATGGTTTTTCAGGTTACTTTCAAATCCCGATAGCACCCGAAGACCAAGAAAAGACAACTTTCACATGTCCCTATGGAACTTTTGCTTATCGACGCATGCCGTTTGGTCTATGTAATGCCCCAGCAACATTCCAACGTTGCATGGTAGCTATTTTCCATGACATGATAGAAAAGACAATGGAAGTCTTCATGGACGACTTTTCTATCTTTGGGGATTCATATGACCAATGCCTCGATAACCTTGAACGAATGCTATCCCGATATGAGGAAACTAACCTCGCCCTTAATTGGGAAAAATGCCATTTCATGGTAACGGAGGGAATAGTACTCGGTCACAAGATCTCAAGCGAAGGAATGGAGGTGGATCGAGCCAAAATAGATACCATTTCTAGATTACCACCTCCATCCTCCGTACGAGCTATCAGAAGTTTCCTAGGGCATGCCGGATTTTATAGACGATTTATCAAAGACTTTTCAAAAATCTCAAGGCCTCTAACGAAGTTACTTGAAAAAGATGCTCCTTTCATCTTTGACAAGGATTGCAATCAAGCATTTCTAACCCTAAAGGAAATGTTAGTCAATGCACCTATCATGATAGCGCCTGATTGGAAATTTCCTTTTGAAATCATGTGTGATGCCAGTGACTTTGCAGTTGGAGCTGTCTTGGGACAGAGAAAAGAAAAGCATTTCCACCCAATCTATTATGCTAGTAAAACACTTAATGATGCACAAGAAAATTACACAACAACTGAAAAAGAATTACTAGCTGTGGTATTTGCTTTTGATAAATTTCGTTCTTATCTTGTTCTTTCTAAAACTATAGTCTATACAGACCATGCAGCCATTCGATATCTCTTCAAGAAGCAAGACGCAAAACCACGTTTGATTAGGTGGATTCTACTCCTCCAAGAGTTTGACATTGAAATCAAGGACAAAAGAGGAGCAGAAAATACCGCAGCAGATCATCTTTCACGCTTAGAAGACCCAGCTTTAGAGGCAACCAGGGACGAGCAAATCAACGAAAAATTTCCAACTGAGTCCCTGGAAATGGTGGAATACAAGGAAGAACCATGGTACGCCAACTATGCTAACTACCTAGCTAGTGGTATAGTCGCAAAAGGATGGCCACATCATCAAAGAAATTTTTTTTTTGCCAATGTGAAACACTACTTTTGGGAAGATCGATATCTTTTCAAAATGTGTGCCGACCAACTCGTCAGACGATGCGTACATGGTAGTGAAGCACGAAGAATTCACCGCCATTGTCATGAAGGTCCATACGGAGGACATCATGGTGCTGCTAGTACCGCACGAAAGGTATTCGATTCAGGATTTTATTGGCCAACCATTTACAAAGACGCTCAAAGTCTTGTAAAATCATGTGATGCTTGCCAGAGAACAGGTAATATTTCTTCCAAAAACGAAATGCCACAAAATGGCATTCTTGTTTGTGAAATTTTTGATGTGTCGGGACTCGACTTTATGGGACCCTTCCCACCATCGAAAGGAAACAAATATATACTTGTGGCAGTAGATTACTTGTCTAAATGGGCCAAGGCCGAAGCACTTCAAACAAATGATGGAAGAGTCGTGGTAAGATTTCTGAAAAAATTATTCTCTCGTTTTGGCACACCTAAAGCTTTAATAAGTGATAGAGGTACCCATTTTTGCAACCATCAACTTGAAAAAAATTTAACAAGATATGGGGTCTATCACCGGGTTTCAACAGCATATCACCCTCAAACAAACGGACAAGCCGAAGTGACTAATAGAGGTTTAAAACGAATACTCGAAAAAACCGTAGGGTTAAATAAAAAGGAATGGGCTGATAAATTAGATGATGCTTTATGGGCTTTTCGAACTGCTTATAAAACAACAATAGGTACAACCCCGTATAAGCTAGTCTATGGAAAAAGTTGTCATTTGCCAGTAGAAATTGCACACAAAGCCTACTGGGCAATCAAAAATGTAAACTTGGATTTAGAATTTGCTGGTAAAAATCGATTTTGTCAATTAAATGAATTAGACGAGCTTAGGAATTATGCATACTCAAACTCTGAAATTTATAAGGAAAGAATGAAAAATTTGCATGACAAACATATTAAACCTAATGAATTTCGGGTAGGGGATCTAGTTCTTTTGTTTAATTCACGACTTCGATTGTTTCCTGGTAAATTAAAGTCTAGGTGGTCAGGACCTTTTTCCATCACCCACATTTTTCCACACGGTGCAGTAGAAATTAAATCTCGAAATGGGCCACCATTTAAGGTCAATGGCCAACGGCTGAAACTCTATCAAGGATTCATTGAGGATGAGGAAGAAGAGATCTCGCTTCAAACGGTGGAAGAATAAAAACATCATGCCTGGTAAGTTACGAACGATTGAGACGACAAAATAAAGCGGTAAGTTTTCTAACCATAGCTTATGGGAAAAAGGGGCATTCACAAGAGCACTAAAAAAAAAAAAAACTTGCTCGGCACGAGGCCGTGTCCGCTGGACACGGGGCCGTGTTCGCGCTGCAGACGGGATAAAAACCCTTTTCAAAACAGTTTCTTCATTCCACATGCCCCGTTTCCCCACAAAAGCTCTGGTTCCAGGCGATTTTTCGCAAAATTTCGACGTCTCCTATCGATCTAACAACGTCAAGGTATGATTCTATCGCTCTTAGTAGTTAGATTAGTTACTTGCATGTAGTTAAAACACCAAAAATTTGGGGAAAAATCTAGGGTTCTTGAAGTTCTTCCGGATCAAACCTCAAATTTTTGTTTAGATCTGTTTGCATTTAGTTAGATTAGTGTTAAGGGAAGTAAATATACTTGTATTGTTCATAGATTCACCCGATTTCTTACAAAAACCCCAAACCCTTGTTCTTGAACCGAAAAAGATAAAATTGATAGGGTAAACGGGATATTTTGGGAAAAACGGCACTTAGGGTTTCATTTTCGGGGGAAACCGCACCTATTGGACCAAAAATTTTCAAGTTTTCGAAACCGGGTCGAAAAATGAAATTTTTGAGTAACAGACCTCTGGACACGGGGCCGTGTCCGCTGAACACGGGGTCGTGTCCAGGCCGCTGTTTGCAGTTTTGTCCGAAAATATCTCATTGTTTCGTGCAATTTTTGGTGTATTCTTTCAGATGGCTAAGTTCACAAGGTTCAATGCAAGTGAGCTTGATGCAAGGGCAAGGTACGAGATTCTTCAAACAAGACCAGAAGAGTACCCCAGGAGAGCTTGCACGGACCTGTTAACCTTGGTAAACCAGCTGGACCGATTCAACAACATCGTTACGGGACCACTAGCTGTTGCATTGAACACTCGGCTTCGGTCGGTGCATCAATGCACCATGGAATTCTACAGTACCTTTAACTTCACTTCAAGGTGTGACCCATTCGACAATGAAGGGGTTGCATTTCGGTGTGGAGGGACAATGTACTCGATCTCTATGGCACAGTTTGGAGCCATAATAGGGCTATACCAAGAAGAGGAATCGGGAAACGAAGAAAATACCGGAGGACTACGAGACTTGGATGAAAATGAAAGACAAGCCGCATGGGCTCAAATCGGTGAAGGAATCTACAACCCTCGTAGCACCAAGAGTACGAAGCTAAGGGATCCACTCTATCGCTACATTCACAGGATTCTCACCTACTCTCTTAACCAACGTCACGACAGTAGCGGCGTTGTAGGGTTGAAAGATTTGATTGTCCTTCACTGTATCCACAACCGGAAGCCCCTCGATGTTCCATATCTCCTGTTACGAAACATGCATCTCAACCGCCTTGCTCGCGCTCCAACGCCAATCTTCTTCGGAGGATGGGTGTACCGTCTCTTCAAGCATTACACGCGAATTCCAAGGTCCTTTGAAAGAAGCCCATGGTCGGGACGAGTTGACTACCACATTTGCCGAGCCATGAACTTACTTTATGAGGCGGAAGACGGAACGGTAAGCTTCCAAAGGACGCAAGGCTATACATGGAACCCGCAGGAGGCCCTAGTTCTTCACGCACCACCTCCCCACTACCAGTATCAACCCCATGTTGATCCGGGTCAATCCTCCTCACAAGGAGGCGGTTTTCCTAACTTTCAAAGTTTACATGATCTTATGCAGGAAAACCTTATGTGTACCAGGAACGCCTACAACCTCGCCAACAACACATACCACCGGGTCGGAGCTATTGAACGCAACATCAACGATATACAAGACGATATCGGAAGCATCCGGGAGTATATGGCGGGGCATGGGGATGGAGGTGATGATAGCGATGAGGACATGGAGTAGGAAGATTGGAGGAGCAAGAACAGGTTGATGGCAAGCCCACAGGTTTAAGTCCCTTTTTAATCTTGAACAATTGGTGGCCTGCGTGCCAAATGTTAAACAATTTACTTTCCTTGATCACTTTTATTTTCCGTTTTATTTTTCTTTTACTTTATGCTTGGAACAATTAACTATGGTAATGTAGGATGTTTGTGTTGCTTGGTGTGGTATTAAGTGATGAAACAGGTACAAACCAAGGCTTGGGGTGCTAAGCCTCAGCACTTATAGGGCCGGGATGGAAAAACCGAGGGAAGAAACCTGTTTTTCGGGCTTTCAGACTGTCCACACGGGGACGTGTCCAGCCAACACGCCCCCGTGCTCACCTCCCAGACCTGCTGTTTGGTTACTGTCCTGCAGATTTTTGTCAGACACGGGGCCGTGCCTAATCAACACGCCCCCGTGTCCACCTTCTGTAAGTTCTCGTTACTGGCAGTTCGCCACAGGGTCGTGTCCAGTGGACACGAACCCGTGTCCAGACTACCAGTAACATAAATTTTTGCTTTTTAACACCATTTTACACATCTAATCAACCTAAAAATTTATTTTTGGGACACATTGAGGACAATGTGTAATTTAAGTGTGGGGGGGATGCTAAAACCTTGAATTTTGCAAGTCCTAAATACAAGCCTTACACAAAACTCTATTGGAACCGCTAATCACCCCAAAAATTTTTCAAAAATTTCATTTTTCTTACTTGTCTAGGTTTAATTCGGGAAATTCAAGTTCTCAAAAAGGTTATATTTTTACAAATTTACAACCGATAGCGTAGTGATAAAAAGAACCAACATAAGAAAATTATGAAAAGGCATGGCAAACTTAGTTAAAATTTGATTATATATACTTGATCACATAAAAACCCATTCCCACAAAAGTGAGTTTTGAGCCTTTATTGAGCATACAAATTTACATCTTTAGACTAAATGCTCATTTTTCGTTTCTTGTGTGAATAGCCGCTTGGTTTTTACGACTCTAGAACTTGCCATGACGATACATTCCCGGTCCTTATCAACTTAAACCCGAGTAAGTAAATGATGGAGGCATTAGGACTAACCCCTTTTTATTTCTACACCATTATTTTTCTTTTTCTTTTACCACCTACCCAAAAATCCCCCTAGTTAACCCCTTTGAGCCTAAACCTTTTCATTTCATCACCCAAACCAAAAACCCTTTTACCCACCAAAACCTTTTTATTTTTAACCCTTTGTTTTAGTAACAAGTTCGGTTTTTCGTAAGGTGATCGAAAAAAAAAATCTGTTGATGATGAAGCAAAAAGAAAATAAACAAACAAGTTCATCAAAATAACTTTGTTTGAATAAAAGCTTCATCAAAATAAAAAAGTTGCAAAAATAGAAAGTCTTACGAAAACCGACACTTGTTACGCTTTTCGCCCTTTTTCTACTAACCACTAACCCAACCACCTACCTTTAACCCAAGCCTAACCCTTAACCCACAAAGTCCTCTTGATATTTACAAAGGTATAAAAGTTAAAAAGGAGGAGGATTGATTGCTTGGCAAGCTTATGGTAGGAATAAGTTCCATGCCGCTCTCGAGTGATTCACTAAAAATACACCTTCGGCCGAGTGTGAGTGATTTCTCCCGTGAGGTATGTGAACTTGTATATAAATGGAATTTTAAAAAGGCATGTTAGGCCCAAATAAGTAATTTCTCCTATGAAACGTTCTAAATAAATCATTACGAATAGGATTGTAAATAGATAAAAATAAAACCCAAAAAGATCTTGGATTCCCAACACTCTACGACAAGCCAAAAACCTTCTCTTCTACCCATTCCATTTGGGAGTGTAAGCCACATATTAAAGAGTTTTGCTTGAGGACAAGCAAAAGTTCAAGTGTGGGGGTATTTGATGTGTGTAAAATGCAACATATAAATTACATCAAATAAGGCATAACACTAACCCTTTTTAAGTACTAATATTGGAAAAAGAGTGTTTTTGTCTTCCTTTTGTATTTTCAGGATTAAATGAGCTCAAAAACACAAAAGAAGCAAAAAGACAGCTAAATCCAACGTAAATACAAGAAAAGGAACATAAGTGGATTGCCCGACCCCTCAACGGCATCTTCCAAAGCAAAATAGAGAAGGCAGAAGACTGAACACGCCCCGTGCTCAGCCAGCACGGGGCCGTGCCCAAGAAGCAGCAGAAAAGACAAACCTATAGAAGCTTCTATTGCCCACCACGGGGCCGTGCCCAGTGAACACGGGGGCGTGGCGAAAGTACAGCAGGCGCATTAATTGTAATTGCGAATTACAATTAATGAGGAGAGAGAGTGTCAGACAGGCACGGGGCCGTGCCCAGCGGACACGGGGACGTGCCCAGCCCTCTGTTCAGCCTATAAATAGGAGTGCTTGGTTTCATTTCAACTCATCCCTTGGCACACCACCTCTCTCACACTTCATCCACCACCCACCACCATCACAACACCATCATCCACCACCATCATCCATTGTCCATCATAGAGTGTGTGAGTCGTCTCGGGATCCAAGATTGATCATAAGAGTTCTTGACAATCAAGGCCATGTTTGCCTAAGTCTCTTACATCACTTGGTGAAGACAAAGTGTCTAGTATAATACTTTTTATTTCTAATCTTTTGCACTTTTTATTTGGTTTTGTATTAATGACTTTAATAACTAGTTACTTATGTTGAAGGTGATCTTTCCTTATCGTTTGTCCGTGGTGTCTTGGCATTATTTTACTGTCTATATAAAATAAAAGATTTTCACCATTCATATCTCCATGGTCTATATGGAGGTATGTTGGCTACCTGGTCGGGGGTTAAGGGAACGGTTTGGTAAAGGTCTTGCCATTGTTCAGCGTTTAGAGGTCCTGCAATGGACCTGGGTCAAATTTAGTAGGACCTCCTTCAATGCTTCACGGTATTGGATGGCGGGGGGTCCAAACTCTTTGATCCCCTCATAAGTTAACTACTATTAATACTATAACCCGGCTATTTAGGACTGTATCCCTGCTGACTCAGACTACTTAGCCGAGGGTAACGTCATCGCCAAAAGCGGGGCCTACCATAATACTGCATTAATAACTTAATTAATTATCTTTCAATAATCCACCCTTTTAGGATTGTATCCTTGCTGACTCAAACTACTGGGGTGAGGGTAACGTCACCTTCAAAAGAGGGGCCTACTACAATAACTAAGATAATCTCTTAATTATGTGCAAAAGTGCGGAAATAATCAAAGGTTATACTAGATACGAGTCGGAACCAAGTGATTCATCTTGTCTATCTGTTTTTACTTTTATTTTTATTTTCAGCATTTTAGTTAGTTTTTTATTTTTCTTAGTTTAAAACCTTTTTCTAAACTTTTTATTTTGATTAGACGTTGAGGATAAACCGGTACTAAAAGCTCTTGTGTCCTTGGACGACCTCGGTATCTTACCAACGCTATACTACGCTCACGATGGGTGCACTTGCCCATATGTGTGTTTAGTGTTAGTAAAATATCGTGTTTTATAAATTTAAAACTTGGCTAAAAATAAGTGTTAAAGGGGCTTAAAATATACACTTAATATATATAACACTTAAACGCGCATCAGAAGACCTCAGGATATTCCCTTACCATAGGGATATCTTCAAGCTTCGGCTCTTCGGCTTCCTTATCCACTACATAAGCTAAGAAGACAACGCATCCTTTACATAGACACTTCTGTGCTTTCATACAATTGATGATCCGCAAAGGTGTATCATGCTGCTCTCCATGGGTCACGATCGTCTCTTCATTCGCCATCGGAATGCGAATGATCTACTCATGGCAAATTATCTCCGCACGGTTGCTAGATAACCAATCCATCCCAACCACTACATCAAAACTTCCCAAATCGACTGGTAGAAGGTCTATAGAAAATTTTCGTTCTCCAACTCCAATTGTTCAGTCCTTGATAACTTCACCCTCTTTCACTAATTTCCCCTTTGCTAACTCTACAGAGTATGGGGTGTCTAGTTTACTTGCTTCTAAGTCGAGTAGGTTCTTAAGTTCTATAGCTACAAAGCTAAAGTCGGCGCTAATGTTAATCAAAATGAATGCATAGTGTTTGTTAACATGGAGCGTATGATGTGTGTTGTGTGTTATAAGTATTTAAGTATATTTTAAGCCCTTTTAACACTTTAGTCAAGTTTTAAATTTATAAAACACGATATTTACTAACACTAAACAGACATATGGGCAAGTGCACCCATCGTGAGCGTAGTATAGTGTTGGTAAGATACCGAGGTCGTCCAAGGACACAAGAGCTTTTAGTACCGGTTTATCCTCAACGTCTAATCAAAGAAAAAAATTAGAAAAAAGGTTTTTTTAAACAAGAAAATAAAACTAACTAAAAATGCTAAAAATAAAAATAAAAATAAAAACAGATAGACAAGATGAATCACTTGGATCCGACTCGCCTTTAGTGTAACCTTTGATATTTTCCGCACTTTTGCACTTTTTAAGAGATTATCTTAGTTATAGTAGTAGGCCCCTCTTTTGAAGGTGACATCACCCTCAACCCAGTAGTTTGAGTCAGCAAGGATACAATCCTAAAGGGTTGGATTATTGGAAGATAATTAATTAAGTTATTAATGCGTAATGTGGTAGGCCCTCTTTTGAAGGTGACGTTACCCTCGGCTAAGTAGTTTGATTCAGCAGTGATACAATCCTAAGTAGCCGGGTTAATGTATTAATAGTAGTTTACATATGAGGGGATCAAGGAGTTTGGACCCACGCCATCCAATACTAGTGGGTATTGAAGGAGGTCCTACTAAACTTGACCCAGGTCCTTGCAGGATCTATACACTGAACAAGGCAAGGCGCTTACCAAACCATTCCCTTAACCCCCGACCAGGTAGCCAACATATCTTCATATAGACCGTGGAGATATGAATGGTGTAAATCTTTTATTTTATATAGGAAGTAAAATAACGCCAAGACATCACGTATAAATGATAAGGAAGTTTCACCTTCAACATAAGAAACTAGTTATTAAAGTCATTAATACAAAACCAAATAAAAAGTGCGAAAAGATTAAAAAACAAAAGTATTACACTAAATGCTTGTCTTCACCAAGTGATGTAAGAGACTTAGGCAAACATGGCCTTTGATTGTCAAGAACTCTTACTATCAATCTTGGATCCCGAGACTACTACACACACTCTATGATGGATGATGGATGATGGTGGTGGATGTGGGTGTTGTGATTGTGGTGGAGTGTGGGTGAAGTGGGAGAGAGGTGGTTTGTCAAGGGATGCCTTTGCAATGAACCAAGCACCCCTATTTATAGCCTGCACAGAAGCCCGGACACGGCCCCGTGTCCACCCATCTTCTCTTTCTTCATTAAATGCAGTTTTTCTGCATTAGTTGACCACGCCCCCGTGTCCGCTGGGCACGGCCCCGTGTGCAGAAGCGTATATGTACTATCAAGATTTTCCTGGATTCTGCGAATCTTAGCATTGACCAAGGCCCCGTGTCCGATGGGCATGCCCCCGTGTTGGGAAATAGAAGCTTCTACAACTTTGTCTTTTCTGCAGACACTTGGGCACGCCCCCGTGTTCAATGAGCATGGGGCGTGTTGAGCCTTCTGATGTCTTGTTTTTGCTTGGGAAGATGTTGTTAGGGGGTCGGGCATGCCACGTTTATTCCTTTCTTGTATTATTGTTAGATTTGGCTGCGTTTTTGCTTCTTTTGTTCATTTAAGCTCATTTAACCCTGAAAATAAAAAAGGACGACAAAAGCACACTTTTTCCAACATTAGTACTAAAAGAGGGTTAGTTTTATGCCTCATTTGATGTAATTTATATGTTGCATTTTACACACATCAAATACCCCCGCACTTGAATCTTTGCTTGTCCTCAAGCAAAACTCTTTATTTTGTGGTTTACACACCCAAATGGAATGGGTAGAAGAGAAGGTTTTGGGCTTGTCTTGAGTGTCGGGATTCCAAGATCTTTATTAGGTTTTATTTTTATGTTATTTACAATCCTATTCGTTATGATTTATTTAGAACATTACATAAGAGAAATTACTTATTTGGGCATAACATGCCCTTTTAAAATTCCATTTATATACAAGTTCACATACCTCACGGGGGATCACTTAACACTCGGCCGAAGATGTATTTTTGTGAAACACTCGAGACCGGCATGGAACTTACTTCTACCATATGCTTGTCAAGCGATCAATCCTCCTCCTTTTTAACTATAAACCTTTGTAAATTATCAAGAGGACTTTGGGAAAGGGTAAGGCTTGGGTTAAAGGTAGGTGATTTTGGGTTAGTGGTTAGTAGAAAAAGGCGAAAAGGCGTAGAAAGCGTCGGTTTTCGTAAAACATTTTGTTTTTGTGACTTTTTATTCTAATGAAGCATTTTTCAAACAAGGTTTCTTTTGATGAACTTGTTTGTTTTATTGCTAAACTTCATCAAATATTTATTTTTTTATTTTTTTTTATTTTATTTTTTTTTCATGATAAATATGTCACAAGAAAACCGAGCTTTGTACTAAAATAAAGGGGTTTAAAATAAAAAAGGTTTTGGTGGGTAAAGGGTGTTATTTTTGGGTTTAGAAATGAAAAGGTTTAGGCTTAAGGGGGTTAACTAGGGAGATTTTGGGTAGGTGGTAAAGAAAAAGAAAAATAATGCTGCTGAAATAAAAAGGGTTAGTCCTAATGCCTCCGTCATTTACTTACTTGGGTTTAAGTTGGTAAGGACCGGGAATGTATCGTCATGGCAAGTTCTAGAGTCGTAAGAAACCAAGCGGCTATTCACACAAGAAACGAAAAATGAGCATTTAATTTAAAGATGTGTATTTGTATGCTCAATAAAGGCTCAAAACTCACTTTTTGTGGGAATGGGGTTTTAATGTGATCAAGTATATATAATCAAATTTTAACTAGATTTGTCATGCCGTTTCATAATTTTTTTATGTTGGTTCTTTTTATCACGACGCTATCGGTTGTAAATTTATAAAAATATAACCTTTTCAGAACTTGTCATTCCCAATTTAAACCAAGACAAGTAAAAAAAATTGAAAAGTTTTTGAAAAAATTTGGGGTGTTTAGCGGTTCCAATAGAGTTTTGTGTAAGACTTGTAATTAGGACTTGTAAAATTTCAAGGTTTTAGCATCCCCTCACACTTAAATTACACATTGTCCTCAATGTGTCCAAAAAATAAGTTTTTAGGTTGATTGAATGTGTAAAAAGGTGTGTTAAACAAAATTTTTCTGTTACTGGGCATCTGGACACGGGCCATGGTGTCCGGGCACGGCCCCGTGTTCAGATTGCCAGTAACAAAATTCAACAAAAAGTAACAGAAGGCTGGGCACGGGGGCGTATTCAGCAAACACGCCCCGTGTCCAGTTACCTGAACTGGTCGATTTTCTGCAGAGTCTTGAGCACGGGGCCGTGCTGGCGGGACACGGCCCTTGCTGAACTTGCTGTAATGAAGAAAAATGTTCGGGAGGCTCTGCTTTTGTGCATGGGGCGTTGGTTCAAGCCTCCCTTAGTATCCTTCACCATCCAAGTGTGTTTCACCCATTACAACATCATCCAAACACCATATAATTTTAAAACCATCATTCATTAAATAGAGAGGATTACAACAAGGTCCTAGAAAAATAAAGAAAAATTAAAAAGATAAAAAGAAGCTTCCTAAGATAGATAGGTCAAGTGATACAAGAAAGAATCCTAACGAGTTCTACCCCTTATTCTAAGAATATCAAAAGCCCAGAAATAGCTTCCCGGTATTTCGTACGTATCGTAGAACTCGGAGCCGAGAGGTGTCCCCTAGATGTCGTTGAGCCACTCCTCTATCTTTTTGGGAGGAAGAAGGCGGGCTCATTTTCTTCAACATCTTGTGGGGGTGGAGCGGTGGTGACCGGGACCCCGGGAGTATGTCTCGAGATGGTTCTGCATGCACGGTGTTCCACTCGGCTGGTATGATGACTTCCGGTACCACATTCCATGCCCTTTGTGTAATGATTGGTACCAAAGGAGGAGAAGCGAGGAAATTCAACCTTTGATGCTAAAGGTTGACCTCCCTAAGACATCCTTCTAGACCCACCGATAAATGATTGATACGGTCGACCAAAGCTTCCTCAACCCCCGTTATCTCATCTATGGCCTCTCTCAAGGCATAGACATAGTTGACGAGAGAGTCTTCCACCGTTGACCTTCTCCCCTGACGGTTGTTCCTCGAGTGTGATGATGATGTTCCACTGTTTCTGCTCGATATTCTAAGAAAACAAACCAAAAAGAATTCATTTTAGTGAAACAGTACCTCGAACACGGCCCCATGCTCACTGAACATGACCCCGTGTGCAACTGTCTGCAGATTTTTGAAACAAGGAATCTTGGGGTTTTAAATCATTTTTCTGGCTTTTGAGACAATTTTAAGCAGAAATAACTTAAAATAGTGTTGTAAAACTTATTTTTAACAAGATTCCTTGAATAAAAATCTAACAATTATCACAATAAAGCTTGAAAACATGGAGATTTCAAGCTCTAATGGAGGTGTTTGAGGTAAAAATGAAGAAGGTAATGGACAAAAGTGGAAAAGACAAGATGGTTGTTGAGAACCTTCTTTAGAATATACCTAGGATGGTATGTGTGAAGATCCTACCAAATCTTTGTCTTTGGAGTGGTCCAAATGTGCAGGAATCTTCTCTGCATTTATAGAAAACGACAGCACGCTGGACACGGCCTCGTGTCGGCTGGACACGGCCCCGTGTGCAGACAAATTTCTGACACATTTTGTCCGTATTCTGACCGAAAGTCAGAAGGGAATCTTTTGGTGGACACGGGGGAGTGCTGACCTGGACACGGCCCCGTGTCTAGAGGCTATTTATGAAGATTGAATTTATCCAGATCGGGTGGTTCCTTACTAGATGGAACAACACCGAAGTGCATGAGATAACTAAGTTGCTCTAGACTTAGACGAGAACGCAAGAGGTTATCGCTAAGGGTGATTCATATGCTAAATGTAGGTGGACAAGTCCAACCCTGTCCCGGGCTCTTGTTAAAGAAGGTATATGTCGAATCGCTCAGGTCTATGTATGCATCGTTGGAAGTCGATGGGGAGTCCTTCACGGCACAATCGACACAGGGGCGACTATCGCTCAAGTTTTTGCAAGAGTTAGAGGTGATTTCGGGAGCGACGATGTTCTTTTTATCCCAATACGATCTCAATAATTCTTCTTGGATGTCGTCTTGGGATGAATTAGTTATATCCATCTCAAGTTCTTTTATCCATCGAAGAATCAGTTCCACTAGTTGAAAGAATTCTTCAAGAAGCATATCATCTAGAAGGGACGATTGAAAGTATTCGAGGGAGAGATACGGATTATTTTTACTCTCGCCCCTCTTAATGCTAAAGGAAAACAACGGGTCCATATAGTGGGGAGTATAGTTTAAGAAATAACATTTTAATTCTTCATGATTTCCACCACATAATTGACACCACGTACCATAAGAGGAGCGGTAGTAAAAAAATCAGTATCGCTCATGTCTGGGTCAGAAATTACCAACCGTCGGGATCTTACGGTTCTGTTTTCAGTACCTGATACTTGGGCACAGGGCGTGTTGGATGGGCACGGCCCCATGTTCAGCTACTGTCTGACGTAAAACAGGATTGCCAGTACCAAAGATTGGGCACGGGGCCGTGTTCAGCAGGCACGACCCGTGCTGAGCTCTGCAGAAGCTGAAAAATCTAAGAGAAATCCTAAAAAAAGAAAAATAAGAAAAATGATTAGGCCGTTGATTCCTAACTTTCTTAAAATTCTTGTGTCCCCGGCAACGGCGCCAAAAACTTGATGCGTGTTGTGTGTTATAAGTATTTAAGTATATTTTAAGCCCCTTTTAACACTTTAGTCAAGTTTTAAATTTCTAAAACACGATATTTACTAACACTAAACACACATATGGGCAAGTGCACCCATCGTGAGCGTAGTATAGTGTTGGTAAGATACCAAGGTCGTCCAAGGACACAAGAGCTTTTAGTACCGGTTTATCCTCAACGTCTAATCAAAGCAAAAATTTAGAAAAAAGGTTTTTTTTTAAACAAGAAAATAAAACTAACTAAAAATGCTGAAAATAAAAATAAAAAAAGATAGACAAGATGAATCACTTGGATCCGACTCGCCTTTAGTGTAACCTTTGATGTTTTCCGCACTTTTGCACTTTTTAAGAGATTATCTTAGTTATAGTAGTAGGCCCCTCTTTTGAAGGTGACGTTACCCTCAACCCATTAGTTTGAGTCAGCAAGGATACAATCCTAAAGAGTTGGATTATTGGAAGATAATTAATTAAGTTATTAATGCGTAATGTGGTAGGCCCCTCTTTTGAAGGTGACGTTACCCTCTGCTAAGTACTTTGAGTCAGCAGGGATACAATCCTAAGTAGCCGGGTTAATGTATTAATAGTAGTTTACATATGAGGGGATCAAGGAGTTTGAATCCCCGCCATCCAATACTAGTGGGTATTGAAGGAGGTCCTACTAAACTTGACCCAGGTCCTTGCAGGATCTATACACTGAACTAGGCAAGACGCTTACCAAACCATTCCCTTAACCCCCGACCAGGTAGCCAACATATCTCCATATAGACCGTGGAGATATGAATGGTGTAAATATTTTATTTTATATAGACAGTAAAATAACGCCAAGAAACCACAGACAAATGATAAGGAAGTTTCACCTTCAACATAAGAAACTAGTTATTAAAGTCATTAATACAAAACCAAATAAAAAGTGCGAAAAGATTAAAAAAACAAAAGTATTACACTAAATGCGTGTCTTCACCAAGTGATGTAAGAGACTTAGGCAAACATGGCCTTTGATTGTCAAGAACTCTTAGTATCAATCTTGGATCCCGAGACTACTACACACACTCTATGATGGATGATGGTGGTGGATGTGGGTGTTGTGATGGTGGTGGAGTGTGGGTGAAGTGGGAGAGAGGTGGTTTGTCAAGGGATGCCTTTGCAATGAACCAAGCACCCTTATTTATAGCCTGCACAGAAGCCCGGACACGGTCCCGTGCCTGCTGGGCAAGGCCCCATGTCCACCCATCTTCTCTTTCTTCGTTAAATGCAGTTTGTCTGCATTAGTTGACCATGCCCCCGTGTCCGCTGGGCACGGCCCCGTGTGCAGAAGCGTATCTGTACTATCAAGATTTTCCTGGATTCTGTGAATCTTAGCGTTGACCACGGCCCCGTGTTGGGAAATAGAAGCCTCTACAGTTTTGTGTTTTCTGCAGACACTTGGATACGCCCCCGTGTTCAATGAGCACGGGGCGTGTTCAGACTTCTGATGTCTTGTTTTTGCTTGGGAAGATGCTGTCGGGGGGTCGGGCATGCCACGTTTATTCCTTTTCTTGTATTATTGTTAGATTTGGCTGCATTTTTGCTTCTTTTGTTCATTTAAGCTCATTTAACCCTAAAAATACAAAAGGAAGACAAAAGAACAGTTTTTCCAACATTAGTACTAAAAAAGGGTTAGTTTTATGCCTCATTTGATGTAATATATATGTTGCATTTTACACACATCAGCGTTCCTGTCGCATTATTCCGGTCTTAACGTGCTTCACAAGCTCCGTTCGTGAGACCCTTCCTAGTGCTTGGTCCTTCTTAGGGCAATCTTTCCTAAAGTGCCTCGTGTCATTACATCTGAAATAACCAGGAGCTCTATCATTACCATTTCCGCCTTGGTTGTTATTGTTATCTCCTTGGTTGTGGTCACCATTTCATCCTTGGTTGGGGTACCTTGTCCAACAGGTATCCTTACTGTGTCCCTTCTTTCTACATCTATCACACTTAGGTTTTGAGCATCGACCTTCATGGTGAAACCTGCATTCATCACATCTTGGCTTATTCCCCAAATAAACCTTTCCTCTGGCCTCATTGGTGGCCCCAAAAGCTTTCGTGCCACGAGGCGGGTTTGCTTCCCTTCTTTGTTTGCGTTTGAGTTATCATGACTTGCTTGGGTTCCTTTCTTCAGGCTTGAAAACCTTCTCTTAGTTCCACCCGAAGAAGACCCTACATGCATCTTCTTCCCTACTGGCTTTTCATTAGATTTCTCCACCGTTACTCCGCCCTCGGTAGGACCTAGGGCAAAAGTTATTGCCTGAGCGATTCCCATTATGGTTCCTCTTAGTCCGCCACTGTTTGCAATGTTGTTTGCTTCGTACTGGTCGATTGCTTTAGCGACTTGCTGGTTTACTAGAGCTTCAAGCTCCGCTCTTGTTGCAGGCAAAGGTTCCGGTTGGGTCTGACCCATGTCCCTTTGTTGTGGTTCCATGAGCTTCACATGCATAGAACATATCGACGAAATTAGACATTTATTTCAGAATAAATATTGTCGTCGATAAGTGAAAGCAAAGCTCATTAATCGTGCACTATAAGCATAAGGGTAAGGTAATTCCTAATGAGGTCTATGCAAATCTTCCCACCATAATCCTCTCATCATTGTAGTGAGATAAAACGAGTCACGACGAAATCTTGCTAAGGGTACATCGGCTTTACATATACTATATCAACTTGTTGCAGTTAGTCTTGTTTAGAAAACCTCCTCGGAGTCACCTTACTCCGATTGATGCAAGCCATCCAGTACTATGCAGGATACGATGAGGCCTTCCCTTCACCTTGTTCCTTATTTATTCCTTATGTTTCCAACTCCTCCATAGTCTTCGTTTTTACAAAAACAGGCATACTTCCCAAAGGATGGGGTCGTGCATTACTACCACGGGTAGGAGGGGATAGTGGAAACGCAAAGGTAAGGTCGTGAGGGTACGTGACTTCATCCTTGTGACCGAATTGTGTTTTGCGGCAAACGTAGAGCGGTTTCCAGGTGCGAATGCACTACCCTAACGATGGGGTGCACTACGGGATAAAGAGTGCAGAGGTACTGATAGGGGTGAAGATCGATAAGAATCTTCTTGCATGTGTCTTCCATGTGCCTAAATGGAACAACAATCTGTCGGGAATATCTAGTGGTTACTTCCGCCCTTGTAATATGTGTTCTATACTTCATGCGACGCATACATTGATTTGGCTTGGGCTCCCTGAGTCCCAATATGGTTGGCCTAGTCTTCATGAATGCCTAATAGAGTGTGGTAAGTAAGTTACACTACAACTCACGCCATGCTACCTCCTTGGGGTAAAGCAGGTGTCAAAGGTTGGGGTCTTATCATAGCATCTACAATGGACAAGTTTGGGGGTGTTGTAGGTACTGTACAACTTCATACATAAGAATCCTGCGGTGTTGAGGAAAAATCTTTCCTGAGTGTTTACAATTTGAATACCGGTTCCCAATGTCTTGTACTACAGGTAGGGATGTAGGTGCGGAGTAGATAAAGGCAGACTTCCTACTTTGTGGAGTGTTATAGTAACTACCTCGGTTAATGTTCCATAAGATGGGGGTTCGAACGACTTAAGAATTCAATAGATAGTGATCATTTGCTTGACCCCCAGAGTCCATCAGGATTTCCATGCACTACAAGTGTTATAGTAACTACCTCGGTTAATGTTCCATAAGATGGGGGTTCGAATGACTTAAGAATTCAATAGATAGTGATCATTTGCTTGACCCGCAGAGTCCATCAGGATTTCCATGCACTACAAGTTACGGTCACCCTAATTTTCCCTCGTTCAAAGAAGTCGATCAATTAGAGAGGGGACACTGCTGTCCTCATACCTTCAACATGGAATGGACCTTTATGGTGGTCCATACGCCAACGTCCGTTGTTGTTACGCGTGAAATGGCACAATGCTTAGACGGAATAGGAATAAGAAGGGTTCCTAGTAATAGTAGTTGGAGGGGCACCTTTAAGATGAGTACTTCATTCTCTTTGCTTGGAAAAGAGTGTCACCGTTTAGGATTCATAAATGCCTCAGGGACCTCGTCCCAATGATACGGTTGATGTCTAAGGTTACCTCCTCCGCCTCGCCGTCACTGTTGTAGTCAGACGTGCTTGCATTCGAGAGGGAAGAATAGCCATCTCTCACGGAAAGCGAGCTCAGGGTCTCTTTTGGTAACTACCTAAGTCATGAGCTCCGCAATAAACGCGAGGTCGATAGTAGCATTGTGCGAGTCAAGAATAGTAATAGAATTTGAAGTCAAAGGTATCTCGTTCCCGTCAATAATAATCCCATACGTATATATGCACATATATTAATAGATAATAATGTTACTTAGTATATACAAGCAAATAAATGCAACATGTCACATATAACTCTCGTCCGTTCTTTCAGGGGGGGTCATTTTGTCTTTGACAAGTCTATCCCACATGGATTGACTGTACATCTGATGTGCTCTAAAATATACATATTTTATGATAATATTTCCTACACTTTTGAGCAGCTTTAGGGTTATCTTTACTTAATTCTACTCATTTTTGGTCCTAATATAAAATTTAAAGATTTAAAAGAAAATGAGCTAAATAAATTAAATTTAAGATGAGAGATGGGAATAATTGTCAACTCAAACTCAAACGTAAATCTCTTTAGTTTTTTTATTACTAAAAGTCTACTAAAATGAATTGAAAGAAAATTAAAACGCCACATGACATTTTGTTTGCAGGTACTCGAACAAGAGTTCAATTAATTTATACATAAGTTGGATGGTGGATGCAAATAGGAAAAAGAAGGTGCCATATATTATTTCATATAGAGTTAACTGCCATTTTCGTTCCTGTGGTTTGGTCACTTTGGCCATTTCAGTCCATTTTTCAAAAATGCGCCATTTTCGTCCCCCACGTTCTGGAAAGGTGCCATTTCAGTCCAAAAATCATAACCCAGTTAAGTCAGTTAGTAAATAAGGAATGATTGTGTAAATTTGTAACATAAAGGACCATTTAAGTAAATATTAAACACCACCACCACTAGCCCTGCCACCACTACCACTCCGCTGCCACCACCACCGCCACCACAGCCCTGCCACCACCACCACTCCGCTGCCACCACCACCGCCACCACAGCCCTGCCACCACCACCACTCCGCTGCCACCACCACCACCACCACCACCGCCACCACTAGCCCTGCCACCACCACCACTCCGCTGCCACCACCACCGCCACCACAGCCCTGCCACCACCACCACTCCGCTGCCACCACCACCACCACCGCCACCACAGCCCTGCCACCACCACCACTCCGCTGCCACCACCGCCACCACCACCACAGCCTTGCCACCACAGCTCCCAAATCTCAATCTGGAAGATGTTCTTTCAAAGCTGCCATTACCATCTCTCATTGCTTGTTGCGGTGTTTCCAAGTCCCTCTTGAATCTCATTAAAAATGATTCAGATTTTGCACGAATGCATTTTGCAAAATCAGAACCCCAATTAATGATTCAGATTCAGAGGCACCCGGGTTCAAGTATCCACTTGATTGATTTGGATACTGATACTACTTCGCGAGTTGACGTTAAGCCTAATTTCAACATCCCGTTAGATGGTTTTTATATAACACAATCGTGTAACGGATTACTTCTTTTGGAGAGAATGAGCAAAGCTAAATGTGTTCACCGGTGTATGCTATACAATCCTGTTACAGGTGAATGCACACTGCTTCCTGAAATTAAACATGTTTATATAGACGCTACGTCTGTGTTTTTTTACTGCCCGAAAACAAATCAGTTTGAAGTTGTCTGCGTCTTTCACTGTTTGAATCCAGATTCAGATGTTTCATCTGATTCTGATCCTGCTACAGAACTGAATCTTGTTTCAGATCATGATTCCGATACTGATTCAGACCCAGAAGTTAATTCTGATTCGGAAATGGTGTATCCAGAAGATGATGTGATGGGGGTGATCTATGTAACGGGGTCTGACTCATGGGAGTCTCTTAAAAGAACATCTTCCAGCTGTGGTGGTGGTGGTGGCAGGGCTGTGGTGGCAGGGCTGTGGTGGCGGTGGCGGTGGTGGTGGTGGCAGCGGAGTGGTGGTGGTGGCAGGGCTGTGGTGGCGGCGGTGGTGGTGGTGGCAGCGGAGTGGTGGTGGTGGCAGGGCTGTGGTGGCGGTGGTGGTGGCAGCGGAGTGGTGGTGGTGGCAGGGCTAGTGGTGGTGGTGTTTAATATTTACTTAAATGGTCCTTTATGTTACAAATTTACACAATCAGTCCTTATTTACTAACTGACTTAACTGGGTTATGATTTTTGGACTGAAATGGCACCTTTCCAGAACGTGGGGGACGAAAATGGCGCATTTTTGAAAAATGGACTGAAATGGCCAAAGTGACCAAACCACAGGGACGAAAATGGCAGTTAACTCTTTCATATAAAAGGAGGCCGTCCATATCTATAATATATTATAAAGGAAAAGTGATGGATACAAATGTAGGGTAAAGTTCTTGTACAAATAATCTTAACATACTAAACATACAAATTGAAGGAAAACTCAAAAAGACAAGGTGGCATTTTTGTAATTATCAATAACTATCAAAGTTACTCTACAAATATACCTAAAAAAACCTAACCACTCCCCGCCCCCCCAAAAAAAAACATAAACCCCCCCCCCCACCCCCCAAAAACCTAACCCCCCACCCCCCAAAAACCTAAAAAAAACCTAACCCCCCCACCCAAGCTAAAATGCTAAAAACTAAACCCCCAAAAAACCTAAAAAAATAAAAAAAAAACACACAAATTATTTTATTTTATTTTTTTAACATTTTTTATTAAAAAATCGCTACTTTTAGTAGCAGCAAAAAAAAAAAAATTTTTTTTTTTTTGCTAACGAAATGTAGCGATTTTTTAATAAAAAATGTTAAAAAAAAATTTGTGTTTTTTTAGGTATTTTTGGTTGTAACTTTGATAGTTGGTGGTAATTACAAAAATGCCACCTTGTCTTTTTGGGTTTTCCTTCAATTTGTATGTTTAGTATGTTAAGATTATTTGTATTTGATCTTTTGGCTACAAATGTAATTACAAGTTTTGAATCAGTATGTATAAATATAGGAGGTGAAACAACTTTTTAAGACACTAAAAGGGCAATATAGTAATTTTACCCATGAAATATAATTGCCTCTTTCATTGGAATTGTCTGTTCGAGTGTACAATTTGGGCATGTTTGGGATTCCTTTTCAAAAGGACTTTTGAAGCTTAAAAGGACTTATTAACTTCTTAAAAGTTAAAAGGAATGCCAAACATCCATCTAAGAAGGACTTTTGGAGCTTAAAGGAATCCCAAACACACTTTGAAAAGGCCTTTTATGCTTAATTTTGTCTTCAAAAAGGAGAAGTGAATAAGAATTTCTTACTTATTCCTTCTCAAAAAGGACTTTTGAGGAAAAAGGAAACCCAAACACCCCCTTTGCCAAACTAGTCGCCTCCCTCATCATAAATGGAGAACTTGGATGGTCTTCTCCCTCAAAGATCTAAATTTGGATATGGATTGGAAAAGACGTAGAAACGGGATAGAGAGATAGATATAGAGAGAGAAGTAGGGAAGCGGTTGGTAGTTTCTGAAGGAGACGAGATCTTGTTCAGGTTTCTAGGGTTTCGAATGTTGCGAAATTGTGGAAAATAGGTTTCTACGGTTTCGAATGTTGTGATATTTGGGGATTTAGGTTTTCTAGGGTTGTGTGTTTATTTTGTGTAATGCAGGGCGCCGGAGGACCGAATGACGATAACATATGGCCGCCGTGGATGAAACCGCTGCTTCGTGAAGTTTTTTTCATTCAGTGCGAGTTGCACGCTGATTCGCATAAGTCTGAGTGTAATATGTACTATTTGGATTGTGTTAATGGACCTCTGTGCTCGCTTTGTCTTAATCAGCATCAGAATCACCGTCACATTCAGGTAGTTGAAATTCATCTTTTCGTCATTGATTTTATGCTTTTTTTGATCTGTTTGTTATTCTAATTTCGTTCGTTTTGTGGTAATGACATGATTTTGCTCGATTTATGTACAGATTTTGAAATTCATGTTTCCGTCGTTGATTTAATTTCACTCGTTACATCTCATTTCAACTTATTGTTGATTATTACGTGTTGTACTAACATAATTTTTTCTCGATTGATGTACAGATTTTGAAATTCATGTTTCCGCCATTGATAACTTGCATTTATGATCTATTTATTGTTTTAATCTCATTCGTTCGATCTCATTTCACCTGATTGTTGATTATTAATTGTTATAATGACGTAATTTTGCTCAATTGATATACAGATTTTGAAATCGATCTTTCCGCCAATGATTTTGTGCTTGATTTTGCTCTATTTGTTGTTCTTATTTCATTCATTCGATCTCAATCTCTCATTACACCTGATTAATAAATCGTCATTGATTATTAACTGTTCTAATGACATAATTTTGCTCGATTGATATATAGATTCGAAGATATTCATATCACGATGTTGTGTGGCACCCTCTAATCTTCTTATATATGCTGACATGCTTCTTGTGGTCTATTATTATTTCACTAATAATGTATTATTATGTTGTGTGGCAGGGGTCCGGTAGATCAGGCATCCTTGGAGAAGTTACAGTAAATTTGTCAAGTCACTTGAGTTCTGAGACTTCGACTACTGTTGCGGAACCACTAAAAAACTGTAGTTATGGGACAATCTTACAGGTTAGTCATTATAAGATGCTTTAAAATTCCTTTTGAAAAACTATAATTATTCTTCTAGATTCTTATGTGTCTTTTGATGACAGATTTCGTAAACATGAGGCTTCTGATGCATTGACAAGTACAAGATCCACAGGTATGAAACCGGGCATTTGTTTAATAACTTTGTAACATTATGACTATGCTACAAAATCCGTACATCAAAAGTTTACAATTAAGTTATTTATTTCAGGTTCGTGGGCCGAAATGTGCATACAGACTTGCAACATGGTACTAACATAATCATGCTGGAACATGGTTATAAAGTTTGGGAAGCATCTGGTAAACCTGTTCGCCGTTGCAGTGGAACGACCTGCAATGGAGGGTGATAAATCCAAGCCTTGATAACATTATATGCTATTTGCACCATTTATTATACATCATCTGATAAAATACAAGAAGTTTTGCCAGGTTAGTTACCCGACTAAATTCCTTGTGTATAATCTTACATAGTAAACGGCCAATACTCTGTTCATTGGAAACATATATTGATGTTTTGGAAGTCATTATATATTTAAATCCACATGTTATGTATGATATTGAGATCTTTTGACTGAAAAAGTCGAATTACAGGTATACCTGCAAAGCACTCGGGACTTGACAAGCGAGTTGGAGCGAGGTTTGAAAATTGAAACTTTTTTGATCTATTTTGCTGCAGTATTTTGAATTAACTTCTTTGTGCCATATGGTTTTATGAACATGAATTCTTACTTGATTATAAAACTCTTAATTTAATTAGATTATCATATGTTGGCTGGTAGTTTGTCTGCTTCACGGTTCTGAGTCCATCAAATTGCTCTGAGAGAACGTTTTACTTCGGATATTCAGAAGGTAGTTGATAAGTTGAAAATTTGTTTCTAGAACAACCACAAGGAAGCGTTGCTGGCGACCGGAGATCAGGTTCGTTATTTTAATTTATTTTTTGTTTTTTATATTCTGACTTGATTTAATTGATTTTGTGGTTTATTAGATTTTGTTCGGTTCAAAAGGTACTGGTCGAAACAGTTTGCGTCGAAACGGTTCGAAGTATGAAGATCTCAAAATGAAAGCATTCAATGGGAGATGAAATCTACTAAAGGGCATCAAGAAGACGATTACGGCGCCAAAAAGATAATTACCCATCTTCAAAAGGCATGTTTTTCCTTTCAGTTTGATAGATTTTTGTGAAATTGTTGTAATTTTGGGTGTTCATTGAATTGGGGATAGTGCATATGGGAAGAACAGTGATGCTACTAGGTCCAAGCATTCGATGACGGAGCAACACAGAAGGAACAAGATTAATGAAAGGTTTGTGTTTGTTTTATCATAATTTGAGCGACTTATACTCTAATTTAACAAGATGTATCTCATTTCTTACAATAATACCCGTCTTTAAATTATTATATCCGTCAAACAGTTTAACACCTGATTTACAACTTCAAACATGCCCAACCTTTAATTTTTTTGCTGGCCTGTTTTGTTATAACTAATTCTTTGCTTTTTAATGTCATATAATCACTTTCCGAATGCACATTTAACTACAGACATGATATTATTCATAAGAAAACATGTATATTCGTGAGATTTAAGGAGTAATAAGTTTAATTTTTGATGTTAACAACTTAACATGTTGATATTTGTTGTTTTTATAGGTATTGCTATTCTTTTGGTCCAGATGATCACAGAAAAGGAGGTATAGTTAGACCAAGCAGGAATACTTATGTACCAAAGAAAATATCTGGGGGGGGGGGGGGGGGTATTCCACGGACCTCCCATCCGCCGAGGTGATCACACCTCGCAGACCGCCACCCTGCAAGCCTGAGTCTGGGGGTAAATCCACTACCGTAGGGGCATTTGGGAACGAGCACGCCGGAGTCGGACTCGAACCCGCCACCTCCGGGTTAATAAGTGGGCAGGTGGCCACTGGGCTGACACCCAGTGGTTCCAAAGAAAATATCTGCTGGTAGAGTGAACACAAAAAGAGGGTACACGTGACGCTTCATTGTCGAACGTTTAATCGCTGAACCATCTGTGGCATTAGTCATATATAACCAAGATAAGCATGTTGATAAAGAGAGATTGCCATGTCATGGACCACAAGACAAGAAGGCTATCGGAACACGTGCCATGTATGCACCATTTATTTCAGAGGATCTATGGCTAAGCATCTTTATTACGCATCGGAATTCCAGTTGAAACAATTATGCAAAGGCACAATGAATCAGTGGAGAAACAAGGTGTATCTAATAGAAATGATCTTTTAACACATAGTTATGTGAGGATACAATAAAGGAATATTAGGCGAGCAAGTTGTGAACTTGATGAAGATGATGATGTAAGCATCAGTTTGTGGGTTGGAAGCCATCAGAATCATGTGTTCTTTTATGAGGATTTAACTGATAATGATCCGCTTTGTTGGTGAATCAGTTTGTGAACTTGCTTGCAAGTGTTTTTTACTGCAATTTTATCTGCAAATAAGCTATGATTTCTCTCATATGATGTTTGTAGAATAACAAGTTGTTTATATGGATCAGGTTTGTGAACATTTGTTCTTTTTAAAACATTGTATGTGGTACATTTATTCTTTAAAGGTTATTGTAAGACTCCGCGGCATCGCTCGGGTTCCCCACTAGTTATTATTTATATACAAATTCATCCGCTGTGGATATTATGAAGATATATTCAAAGAGACAAAAGAAATTCAATGGGCCATGAAAGGCTCTCATGTTAATAGTCTGCATACGTGAATTATGGGTGGATTTGGGCCTCTAAATAATTATTATAGGCATTTTTGTGAGTAACCCTAATGAAGGGGAATGAACAAAGTCCACCCATAATATGATTAGTAGGGGGAGCACAACATAACATATCAGAGGGCGGACACAAAGAAAGAAGGCACTTTCAGGGTCGATCAAGAAAGGATTGAAGCTGATTGGTTTGAGGGTTCAAGCCACAATCAAGAATCGGGTCGGGTTCACAAATAGTTAGTGTTTAGTTTTGATTACTTTGTGTTTTTCAACGTATGAACATGAGTTATTTGTTATTTCAGACTTGTTTATTATTGTTATTGACTATGATTCTTGGCTAATTAGTTTATCTACCCGGGTTTGTGATGATTATTTGTGTATAATCGGTAATATCTCGGTTTTGGTAATTTAGTTGATGGTTTAATATTAAAGTAAGAGACCTAATTATTTTTGGCTTGATGTGTGTGCATACTTTATTCTAATTTATGATCTTACCATTGTTCCTCATGTGTCTTTGTGAATGTCTTTCATGTATAGATGCATGTTAGGTTACCTACTTTGTGTTTGTAACTAGTTTATGGTTTATGGTGCACGTATTCCATAGGAACTTTGTTTGATAATTTAAAGGAGTTTAGTGTTCTACTTATTCTTGAGACCGGGAGGAGACAGATAGTTGGGATTGTCTTTGGTTCTAGGTATTTAGGTGCAGTGAGACCGGGATGAGATCTGTTTAAGTTCCCTAGTATTATTTGTTTTCCTAAGTCTTGTCAAGTGTTTTTAGGTTACCCCGTGCACTCTAGGGTGTATTGTGATTAGTGAGACCGAGAGGAGATCTAGTCTTTGGGTACTTTAGTATTGTTGGAGAGACCGGGATGTGATCCAACCCATACTAGTGAGCTTTATTTGACCTTAGGACCTTAGGAGAAGTTGATGAGACCGGGAGGAGATTCAACTTATCTTTAGTCTTAGAGTGTCGTATTATTAGAACTTGGTTCCATCATAGTTACCATTGCCGATAGAAAACCGAGAGTCACAGATAGGATTCCAAACCTGGGTAGTACTTTCTCATCCTTGATTTCACCTTAGTAGCTTTCAGCCTGCGTCTAGGTAGTCTAGTTCGTCTTAGTTAATTCCTTTAGTTTAATTAGTTAAAACCCCAAAATTCAATCAAATAAAATAAACCAGTTAAGTAATTAGTTGAGTCAGAGTCTAGTGTAGCGTCGCTAGTGTCTCATGGGTTCGATACTCGAACTTCATTAGGCATTACTACATACGATAGGTACACTTGCCTGTCAGTGGTCTAGCATTTAGAGAGTCTTAGTTTATAAATTTAAACTTAGAGTGTCTAGTTTAGGGTTAAAATTAGTTAGTTTAATTAGACCAGTTTTAGCACATCAACCTCAATTGGCACATTAGTTAGGGTATTCCCTTCCCTACTAATGTCCTTACTTTGCCTTGGTTTTGTCTTTGCTTTGTCTTTCCTTTGAAAAATGTTCGACTCATGGATCTTGACGCTTTTTGTAAATGCAATGAAAAATATTTTGTGAAAATGTTTTTCGTGAGAGAATCCTAGTGATTGTAGTCTAGACTCGAGAAGGAATCCTAGTTCACTACAATCGAGGCTCTGATACCAAATTGTCACACCCTGACTTAAGCGTAATGATGTGTGACTTATTCAGTATCATTGCATTCAATTATAATAAACAACTATATGATTAAAACATGATGTTCATCCATTCATAAGTTTGAAAAGTTACAAACACAAGTCTTTTAAGTCTCAACCAAAATCCTCAAGTTATGTTACAATACAAAAGTGGATGACATCTAGACTTTGACTTTACGTCTTGAAAACAACACCTACGCCCAAGATCCATCTTGTTTCCTGAAATACATGTAATTTTGAAAACATCAACAAAAGTTGAGCGAATTCATGTGTTTCTGTATGAGTTCGAATAATCTTGTAAACATCTGTAAGTATGCCTTTCGTAAATCGGTTTGAAAGCGTCTATGAACAGATCAATTAATGTGTAGCTAATACATTAATATGTGTGACATGGTGCAGGAAGGCTCAAACCTAGCAGATTTTGTACCGGGCTTCCGACTGGAAGACATAGTCACCACCTTCGGCCACTTCCGGCCCAGGGGTGGGGCTCGCAACACCCAAATAGATCTATCACTCATGTCCTTCGGTCCTTATACGAGGATTAATGGTCTTAAGCGTTATACCCACCACTCACATGATCTAACAGTTCATTCCTTAGCTAACCATACCATATGTAAACGTTTGTAAACAGTTGTAACATGTATTTCACCCCCGAAGGTATAAAACTGAAAACAACTAAAAGAAAAGGGGGACATGAACTCACTGATTTGCGTCCTGTCTCCTGTATACCCAAAGTATGTATCCTTATGCCGTACTACAACCTACACACGTGCTGAGTTTTATTAGACGTTAAGGTCGGGTAACGACTCTTAGTCTTAGTTGTTTAGTAAGACTTGTTTCGGAATTCTTGGTATACTTTGAGTTACATCTTTGATGTCCATTATATAATTCCAAGGTATATAATTATTAGTTAGAATAATATTATTTTAACTTAAATTATATTTATTAATTATTGGAATATTTGCTAAAATTATATATTTTAACTTAATTGACTTGTAATCTTTCCATGAATATTTTCCACAAGGATGGGTATACTTATACTTGTATTCTTAGACTTGTGTATTTGCCAAGTATTGGTGGCGTATTCCGGCGTGTATTTGTACGTACGAGCATACGTATTTTGTTGTATTTATTAAGTATCTTTATACTTAATTTTTGTATTTATACTTTCCGGAATATTATTTATAACCAGTAAAATCACCAATTTACATTTTTAAAATATATATATATTTTAAGAAATTTTTTATTGAAAATTATCTATAATTCTTCCTTGGCAAAAATATTTATATTTCCATATAAACCTCAAAAATAATATATTTTCAAGATTAACTTAGAAAATACTTATAAGTCCATTTTTAACCCCAAAAATAATATATAAATTTGTTTAAGAAAATATATATTTTCTTCAAAAATAATATATTTTCTAGTAATTCAAGAAAACATGTATATTTTTCTTTACTCAAAAATAATATATTTTCTTCCTGTAAAAAATATGATATATTTTTGTGACACTTGTAGAAATCATATTCTCGTTCTCTTGGTTTCCAAAATACCGTTTAAGTCATTTGTCCGAATATATATATATATACTCAATTTCTGGAATATTTATGTAGTTATATTCCTTGTTCGGTTTGTCCAATTTTTGGGTATAAATTATATTTTCCTAAATACATATTTAGTCACTTTTATTTATCAAAAACAACCTCCAACATTTATAATTTTTGTAACAAAAATTATGGAAATTTTTATATGAAAAATTATGGTTAAAATACACTTGTAAACACTTGTTTAAAAATATTTTTCTAAGTGTTTAAATTCTAGAAAAAAATTGTCATAGTTTCCCCTTAAAAATGGAGGTTTCCATGCTTTCAAAGCATATCATTTTCTTTTAAAACATCACAAATCAACAACAATTCATACAACACTTACCATAAGCCAAAATCATGCCATTTATACTACTTCATGAACTTGAAATTTTTGTAAAAACTTGAAGTAACTTACCATGTTAATTAGTAGACTTAGTTACCATTTAAAGTGTGGTTATTTGTTCATAAACATCATTCTTGAAGATTTTAGACTTTCACAACTTGTAAATTGATTTTCTAAAAATATTTCTTCTTGAATTTTTCTTGTTAATAACATGCTTCTACACTTGATTTAACACCAAAAATGTGATTAGTTTCTTTAAAAATCAGGTTTATGTAAATCTTGCAATTTAACTTGGTTTCTTGAGAAAATCATCTTTGAAATCACCCATGTTCATGACTAATAACATGTTTCATACTTCATTATTCAAGAAAAACACTTAATCTTTCAAGTTCATGTTTACATAAAAGGATGATCATCTTGATTCACCACAAAATCATCCTCTTACTTGCTAGATCATGTGTTTAATCACAATCTAGCAAGTTTCATATGATGTTTAACATCATAAACACAAATATTCAACAATCAAGAAGCATACATACACTAAATTAACAATGTTTCTTATGATTTTCAACTTTATGTTAAAGATTATGTTCTTGATTCTTTATGTTCTTCATGTTTAGTTACTTATATCATCTTTTAACCAACATAATAAGAAGTAAAATGAGATTAAGAGGGTCTTACTACTAGCACAAGGCTAGGGAAGAGATTCAAGATGAAGATGATGATAAACTTGGTGGTTAAAAGCTTGTGAGAGAGGTCCTTCACCTTCCAATGGCACCAAGCTCCTTAGTTAAGCTCCTTACACCTTATGATCACTAGAGATTGGATGAATATGAGGTGAAGATGATGGTGATGGGGGTGCTTGTTCTTGGCCGTGAGTGGGAAGAGGAGAGGATAGAGTTTAAGTGGTCTTGTGTGTTGATGAAAATGAGATTAGGAAGTTTTATGGTCCATATAAACAACTTCTCCAACAATGTGTTATCTAGAGTGTAATATGTTCTCAAAAGATCATACAAGATCTAATAAAATATTTGAAACAAATCAAGGGTGGGGGCCACCCTTGTAACTGTGAATTGAGGGGGGGGGGGGGGTATGGTTAGTTTGTAATGGCAAGTTAAGGATATCTAGTTAGAATCTAATGTTTAAGTTAGTGTTTTAGTTGTTATGTTGTTATATGATGTGTTATGATGTTCGGGGACCATAACTAGCTCGGAAATGATAAAACAATGCTTGTAGTGAAAATTTGGTGTTTCGGGTAGTGTCCGGTTGGTTACCGGTTCGTTAAGGTGCTAAATTACGCAGTTTAGTGTGCTTTATGTTCCCTTTTATGACAGTTTTGATTCCTGACACTTAGGAAGGTATTCTGGACCACTAAACCATAATTCTGCATAATATTAAGTTGTTTAAATGCTGATTTTTGCTGAATTTTGCTGGATTCTGCAGTTTATGTGAGTTTTAGGCACTTTCCGGCACTAAAACTATCACTAGGAAGGCAGTTTTATGATCCTTACTTTCCTATACACTATACTAGTGTAACTCTTGGTTTTTGGCTCATTCTGTGTCTCAACATCATGACTGCCTGAGTACTGAACTCCCGTCAGTACTTCTAAATTATCTGATAACTGTGCTAACTTTGTTTCGTGCACTAATTGGACCATATTGTGTTGCATGCAATAATGATAAATAATCCTGCAATATGTAATGCACTTGTATGTATATGACAGTATTCAGGAGATCATTCATGTCATCAATTTACTCAGGCACAGTCGTTAATGCACAAATTACTATTTAACATTGTACAGAATATGTGGAAAATTGCCCGTTGTCACAAGAGGGTCGTGGCCGAAGGGGCTGGTGGTGGTGAAGGAATAATCTCGGGTGGAGGGGCAGCGGGGTTAGGTGGTATAGGTGGAACGGGTGGTGATGGTGGTGATTGTGGAGGTGATTGAGGAGGTGATGGTGGTGGTGTTAGTGTTAGTGGAGGCGATTGTGGAGGTTCTGGTGGGAAGCCAGGTGGTGGATGAGGAAAGATAGAGATGTAAGGAGGAGTGGATGGTGGTGGTGGTGGTGGAGGATTAGGTGAGGGTTGATAAGGAAAGGCATGTTCGTTGAAGCGAACATGTCTAGCAATGTAGATCCGTTCATTGGAGGGATCAAAGCATCGATAACCATGGTAAGCGGGGCTGTAGCCGAGGAAAATACAAGGAGTTGAACGGAACTCAATTTTGTGATAGTTGTATGGACGAAGATACGGTAAGAATTGACACCCAAAGACTCATAGAAACGAGTAATCCGGTTTTCGTCTGAAAACATGTTCAAAGGGAGATTTGCTTGAGGAGACACAAGAGGGGAGCCGATTGATTAAGTAAACGGCTGTTTCAAAGGCAAAGTGCCAGAAGCGTTGAGGAAGGCTGGATTGAGCCAAGAGAGTTAGTCCAGTTTCCACAACATGACGATGACGGCGTTCAACGAAGCCATTTTGCTCACTGGTGTGAGGACAAGACCGTCTGTGGATGATACCAAGGTTGCGGCAAAGATTGGTGATAGGCCGAAATTCCCCGCCCCAGTCAGTTTGGATGCATTTTAACTTGGTGTTAAATTGGCGTTCAGTCATGGTGATAAAGTTTGTTAAAATAGTGTAAACATCAGATTTTTGATTCAGAGGATAAATCGACATATAACGGGTACAATGGTTAACACATAAAAGAAAATAACGGTGACCATCAAGAGATGGTGTGGGAGAAAGGACCCAAACATCACAATAAACAAGATCCAAAATATTATTGCTACGAAAAGTAGAATCAGGTAAAGACAACTTTGAGGATTTTCCCAATTGACAAGAAGAACACAAGTTATTTGATAATTTATCCGAAACAAGTAAAGAACAATAAGAAATAATTGAACGGAAAAATTGAGCATGGGGATGTCCCAATCGTTGATGCCAAATGATTGAAGAAGCTTTGACAGCAGTGAAGGCAACCTTGGCAGAGACTTGAGTTGCGGAAGACGAATGGAGTACAAACCTTATTCACTGGGGCCCGTGAGGAGGGTAGTGCGTGTAGACTCGTCCTTCACGACAAAAAAAGAAGAGTGAAATTCAAAGAATACATTGTTGTCGAGGCAAAATTTTTGAACGGATAAAAGGTTTTGTTTTAGTTCAGGAACATGGAGAATGTCAGATAAGGTAAACGTTTTGTTTGGTGAGTATATTTTGGTCGAGCCAATGTGACAAATGGGTACAGAATTACCGTTACCAACAAGTAAAGAATCGTTACCGTAGTAGGCCTCAGAGTTGTCCACGTTAGATAGGTCTGGAGTGGCATGATGGTTTGCACCAGTATCAGGCTTCCAAGTTGTTCCAGAAGTTGAGCCAATCTTTGAGTATGTGGAAAAATTGGCTTGTGGTGCAGGACGAGATTGGTTATGCTGATTTGGGCACTGAGAGGGTAGATGACCTATTCCACATCTGTTACAATGGCCATAAACAGTGTTTTGGGTTGAAGCCCAAGAAAACTGTCGCGTGCCACTGTTATCCCGAGGGCGATTGTTGAAGCCACCACATGAGTTGCCACGAGAGGAACCGCGAGATCCCCGACCATCTCGGTTATTATTGAAGGACCGAGAACCATAGTATGCTTGAGGCCGTGGAAAATAAATAGGGTTTAGTTGATAACCCAATTGAGAGGCCATAAGTTGAATGTTTTCAAGTTGCTGCTAAAGCTGATCAAGATTCGGTTGTGGGGCCGATGAAGCTACAACCGTGAGTGGATGTGGTGTTGGAGTAGCATTAGCCACGAAAGCTTGTGAAGTGGTGGCCAAGATTTTTGTAATAACATAGTCATGATCACTCAAAAGACCATGTAGTTCATGAAAATTAACAGGAGGTGAACGAGCCAGTTAATATATTTAAATGACAACTTCAGATCTTACTTTTTTATTTCCTAAACCATCTGTTTGCTTCCACACAAGCTTAATAAAACTTGAGAAAATAGAAAATAAAAATGTTGTCGGGTCGGGTTTAAAGACAACTGAAAGTTTGAAATATATATAAATTTTCTAAATCATAAATAACATTGTATATAATGAGGTCTAACCACATGAGTCACGACAATAGTCAAGAGTAATATTTCCTAAAATCAGATTTTGTAACATGACTGGCATTTCTTACTTTTTGTAGGAAGAGGAGGTTATGAAGCTGATCATTGATGTTTACATGTCAAATGTTATTATAAGACTTGTATCATATTGGTTTTCAATCTTATTGATTTTTTTTCTTATCATTGCTGGACTACAATTAAGCTAAAAATCCACTGCTGGATTACAAGTAAGCTAAAAACCAATGAGCATAAAATACTAACGTGTTTGACTTTTTGACCAATTCTCTTTTAAGCTAAGCTTTTTTATAAATTGACAAAAAAACAACAAATTTTTGAGAAAAAGGATACCTTTCTGTGATATCTGAGTAAAAGTCACTTAAATTAAAAAACCACATTTTTTCTAAATCTGTTTCATATGTTGTCGGTTCTATTTGTGCATTTGACTTGTTTGCTGAAGTCTCTCTCTCCCCCTCTTTACCGTATAAGTGGTACAAGGAGTGGGTCAAGCAAGTTGTGTAATGGCTCAAATGGGTAATCTTTTGGTATGAGCCAGGTTGACCCGCAAACATTTTTTAGTCCATTTTTAATTGGTGTGTTAAACATGATTACATTAACCGGAATTGACGATAGTATATGTGAAGCGCTTATGCCTCTTTTGGATATTCTTGACTTCTAAGACCAACGATGGCTACAACATTTGAAGACAGCAATAGGACTAGACTGAATTACCTCGATAAAGTTATTTTTTATTACTATTTTTTTGTGCTCATGAATGATATTTAATGGTTAAGGTGGATGTTTGGACAAGGAAAAGAGAAGCTGCTGGATTAAAGGCCAGTTTGAGGGAAGTTAGCTTACATATATCTTGGCAAGTCCAATAACACCGCGATGTTTACACACTTAAATATTATATTGTGGTAGTAACTTCATTTGACATTTCGTACATGAGTCATAGAACTATGTACGTTCAGCCTTAATTTATGAGATTCTTGCCGGACATGTAAATCTAGTTTCATGCACATGTGAAATGTAAAAGGTAGTTCTTAGGGAAAACGATACAGTATACCGATATATTATTTGAAAGCAATCTGTATAATTGTTCCTTTTCTATCAGCAAGCTTATAAATTTATTAATAACAAAAAAGGCTACACTGATGTTGAAGACCCAAATGCTCAGATCAATGCTCTTTTATATTAACCTTTAGCATCAGCAAACTACCCACTGATGTGAGTAGATGATGACATGTCACACCCCAACCGATGGTGGAATCATCGGGGCGTGGCACTGGGTGAAACGGATTGTTCAAGAGAATCCATAACAACTATTAAATGACAATATTTATAAGGTTTAATATCGCATACTATTAAAAAAAATATTCCAAACAGTCATTACAGATAATCAGTCTCAAAAACAAATTTCATTCCGACCACTACGATTTTATTTAGTGAGTTACTAGACTTCCTAATCCATTGCAGCAAACAGACCATCAACCTGTAACATACGTTAAAATAAAGTCAATACATAAAGTAAAGGTGAGTACACAAGTTTGCATAGATATAGTAATAAAAGCGTTTACGCATAACCAGCATGTAACACGTAACGGGTGAAGCATGTAACTATCAACAATGATACAACCTAACCACGTGACTGCGATGTAGAGTATGCGCGGCACATGTTCGCCGAAGCGAACACGTGAAGTAAAGTAATGTGATCCTTAGCAACCCCTGTTCACAACAGGTGCTGAGTCCAAACTATAGCACTATCGTTGCTAAAGGCGGTCTGGCATAGCATCATGTAAGCATAGTAACAAGCATTCAACAAATCACGTATAGCATGCGAGAGCGGTTAGCGTCTATAAAGTGTTTGTGTTGTGTGTTGTGTTCTGATATAGGACGTATGTAACACCCAAAAGTGTGTTAAACGAGGGGTTTGAGTATATTCATAGAACATGTACAAATCAAGAAACACGATCCTCAGTGGATTGAAGGGATCGTCGGGTCAGCCTGCGTACGGGAATAGAAGCATAAGTCCTCCAAAGTGCCGAAATGGTCGAAAATCGGAGTGTCGCTGGGAGAACAGAAGCTTCGTACGAAGCGGATGCCTTCGTACGAAGGTGGGTCTTCGCACACGTGCTGCTTCCGTTGTCCAAAGTCGAGTGTCTTTGTGTCGTCTTCGAAAAATTGAGTGTTCATCCCTCCAACCTTAAGCTATTGATTAAGCTTAGATTCATAGAGGTCTTTGATTGTGTCACGAATGGAAATTGAATTGTGTTGTGTAAAACCAGGGCCTTCGTACGAAGGCAGCGTCTTCGTACGAGGCCATGTGCCTTCGTACGAAGGCGGTACCTTTGTACGAAGCTGGCTTCGCAAAGAACAGTCCAGTTTACAAACATGGCTGCTTTTAGCATTCGGTGCTGTGTTTTCGCCTGAATCAGATGTGTTTCCGAGTCCAATTCGAGATGGTTTCGACATTACCTCGTTCCACTATTTAGTGAATGAAATACATGTCGTTTTTGGTCCGGTTTAGTGTAAAAATCAAGTTTAAAAGGTTTTAAAGAGTTTTCACCCAGATCCAACACTTGGTGAGCGTGAAATCAACTTATTTCTGACTTGGGAAGCCGTAGCTAGTCCCAATACACCCGGTTAAGTGTAGATTAGAGGTGAAATAAGAAGATTTTTGTCACACCCCAACCGATGGCGGAAACATCGGGGTGTGGCACTAAGCGTTCAGATTGCTTGAGAGTTTCCATAACACTAATAGTTTCAATAGTAATTAGTTAAGTTTCATGATAACATTGTCTAAAACATCAAACACAGAACCAAAGTTCCAAATACAGCTACAAAACATTGTTTCAAGTTTCTAGATTAACTAGGCGAGTTTCTAGGCATTAATCCTAGCTTGTTTCTTGAGAATCAGCATCCTATCAGCCTGCAACATGTATTAAAATAAAGTTAGTACAAAAACGTACTGGCGAGTATACAAGTTTGAGTATATAGCATAATGGATTAAAAGAACTCATATCCATCATGTAAACGATAAAAATAGTTTCAGCCATGCTAGTGTTCGCAGTCCAAGTGATAGCCCAAGTGTCCCGATGCTTTAGGTGTTTTCCCAAGACTCAAGGAAAACTAGAACCTCCTAACAATACCCCCAAGAATAACGGGGGGTGCATCTTCCTATAGCGCTACTATTGTTAAGGCAGAACTACACACAAGGATTAAACGTTCACATAGCATAAAGAATCAAGAATCAAGAATCAAGAATCACAAGTATCAAGTTTCACATTCACAGAGGATATAGTTTAGATTCAAAAGTTTCAAGTTTCATAGAATACATGTTGCATCCCAAAAGTTTAAAACGAAAAGGGATCGAGTATACTCACAGTGATTGCTTAACAGTAAACTGTTATTGGTTCAAAGGGAGTTCTTTAGGATTAGCCTGATTAGAGTACAATAGATAAGTGTCGGACATAATACAAGAATCGTGCAAGTGTCGGATCAGTCACTTGATCGGATGGCCATCCAGTCGGATGGTCATCCGGTCGGATGACAATGTGATTTGGGACGGATCGCCGTCCGATCGGATGGTCATCCGTACGGATGGCCATTAGATCGAATGGTCATTCGGTCCATTAACTGAGTTTACAAAAATGATTAAGTGTTCATACCAAGTGTTCATACCAGGGCTTTCGATCGGATGGTCATTCGATCGGATGGCCGTTCGGTCGAATGACCCATCGTGTGCAAGTTTCAAAGTTCAAAGTTTCTTATTCAAAATGATTTAAGTGTTAGAGGTTGTGAGGCACGTGTCACTCTGATCGGATGGCCGTTCGATCGGACGGCAGTCTGATTGGATGGCCGTTCGATCGGACGGCAGTCCGATTGGATAACCATTCGACTGAAGTGACTTTGTCCCCTTTGCAACCTCGTAAAGTTTCTAAGTTTCGAGTTCTGACCTTGATGGTGTTTATGTCCGAATCCGTACTCGAGCCACCTTCTCCGGCGATAATCCATTTCCAAGCCGACTCCAGACTAGTCATCAAGTCTACAGCCCGTTTGGGTCCGGATTTCCACCGCTCTAGTAAAAAGTTTAAGAAAGTTTGAATAAATCGACTGAAAAACCTTAGATTTAGTGAAGATTTGGTGTAAGAACACATGAGATTCCTTAGATCTGAGCTAGATCTTGGCTGGAATGACATCATACAGCTTGTTTGTATAACCGTCATGATGACGTCATCCTCAAGAGCTCAAATCTTAGAGATTTCATGGTGAAAAGTGTGATTTCAAAGAAGAATCATGTAGAAAATAGTGTGTAGATTGAAGTTGTACAAGATTTAGGTTGAAAACTTACAAGGATCGACCTAGAATTGAAGAAAAGTGCTCGAAAGTGAGAGGGTGTGCGTCTGAGCAGAAGGAGGCTGTCACATCAGTGAAGGATGATGTGACAGGTCCTATTTATAGTGCAAGTGAGGAGTTAAGACGGTGTGGCACGGATCGGATGGCAGCTCGATCGAATGGCCCTCCGATCGGATGGTCATCCGATCGGATTGCCATTTGGTCAATCCCGTCCTTTCCACCTTCCCATCTTGGTTCGTTTCGCGAGTTAGATTAAGCGTTGCGTATTATTGTGTAATAGTATCACATAACTAGATTATATCCTTAACACAAAAGTTTCCAAGTTTCCGCCAATGACAAGTCTCCAGTCCCTCGTTCAACCAAGTCTCAAGTTTCACGAGCCTCAAGGGTCAAGCACCAAGTAGCAAGTATCAAGAATCAAGCCTCAAGCATCAAGAATCAAGTCTCAATAATCAAGTATCAAGAATCTAGAATCTAGTACCATTGCATCAAGTATCAAGTATCATGTGTCTAGAGTTAAGTATCAAGAATCTAATATTAAGAATCAAGTTTCAAGTATCGATAAGATTCAAGTATCATAGCATAAAGATCCATAAGCGTCAAAAGTGTCAAGAGTCACATAGTATAAGGACTAAAACTGATAATAGCTAAAAGTTCAGGGACGCAGGGCGTCACAGTCTCCCCTCCTTTAGGAGATTTCATCCCGGAAATCTAAGAGGAAGACTGCTCGAAGAGCTGCGGATACTTGGCCTTCATTTCGCTCTTGAGTTCCCAGGTGAATTCAGCGCCACGCTTGCCTTCCCATCGTACCTTAACTATGGGAATTTTGTTGCGCCTCAATCACTTGACACCTTGGTCCATGATTTCAATTGGTTTCTCCACAAAATGTGTTTCGTTCACTTGCAAGTCTTCGACGGGAACCTGGAGTTCCTCGTTGGCTAAACACTTTCTGAGGTTAGATACGTGGAATACCGGATGTACATTATTAAGTTCTTGTGGTAGGTCAAGTCGGTACGCCACCTTACCAATCCTTTCGAGTATCGTGAAAGGACCCACATAGCGAGGGGCGAGCTTTCCCTTCTTACCAAAGCAAACCACTCCCTTCTAGGGAGATACCTTAAGCAGTACTCGATCCCCAACACCAAATTCCAGAGGCTTACGCCTTTTATCAGCATAGCTCTTTTGTCTGCTCCTAGCCTTGATCAAGTTATCATGGATTTGAAGAATCTTATCCGTCATCTCTTGAATGATCTCAGGGCTAGTAAGTTGCTTGTCACCAACCTCATGCCAACTGAGAGGAGATCGACACTTGCGACCATATAAAGCTTCGAAAGGAGCAATCTGAATACTGGAATGATAGCTGTTGTTGTACGAGAACTCAATCAATGGTAAATGTACACCTAATTACCACCAAAGCCGATGACAAAAGAGCAGAGCATATCCTCTAGGGTTTGTATAGTGCGCTCAGTCTGTCCATCCATTTGGGGATGAAAGGCTGTGCTAAGATTCAAAATAGAACCCATAGCGGACTGGAAAGTTTGCCAAAGACGTGACATGAATCGACCATCCCGGTCAGAGTTTATGTCAATGGGTATGCCATGACGGCATATAATCTCATCGGTATAGATTCGAGCAAGTTTCTCCACTTTATAATCTTCGCAGATAGGAAGAAAGTGGGCTAATTTAGTCAAACGGTCAACGATTACCTAAATACTATCGTGACCAGCGAGTGTACGGGGTAGTTTAGTTATAAAGTCCATAGCAATGCTATCCTATTTCCAAACAGGAATTTCAGGTTGTTCAAGAAGACCTGGGGGGGCGTTGATGTTCGACTTTCACTTTCAAATAAGTGAGGCACTTTGAGACATAGGTAGCGATATCCTTCTTCATGCCAGGCCACCAATAGGTCGTACGCAAGTCGTGGTACATCTTATCGGCACCAAGATGAATAGAGTATCAAGACTTGTGGGCCTCATTCATAATGAGCTCATGAAGGTTATCGCGATCTGGTACCCAGATGCGATTGAGGTAGTATTGAAGTCCATCAAGTTTAGTTTCAAGTTGATCGATTTTAGCGCCTTGGATTTCCACTTCTAGACTTCCTTCATTTGCTGACGAATATTGAGCTTCACGAATACAAGTATGAAGATCGCTAGAGGTATGATAACAACGAATAGTATTAACATGAGCCTTACGGCTAAGAGCGTCAGCCACGACATTCGCCTTGCCAGTATGAAAGCGAATTTCGCAGTCGTAGTCGTTAAGCAATTCCAACCAACGTCTCTGTCACATGTTTAGTTCTTTTTGGTTAAAGATATGTTGAAGGCTCTTATGGTCAGTGAAAACCACACACTTAGTTCTATACAGATAGTGTCGCCAAATCTTTAACGCAAACACAACTACTCCAAGCTCTAGATCATGAGTAGTATAGTTTTTCTCATGTATCTTGAGTTGACGGGAGGCATAAGCAATAACCTTGTCTCGCTGCATGAGCACACAGCCCAAGCCACGGTTCGAGGCATCACAATATACCACGAAGTCATCATTCCCATCAGGGAGAGTAAGAACAGGAGCGTTTATAACACCCCTCAATAAAACCGACACCCTCGATTATTTTCCAACATCCTAATATATTTTAAAATATCCCATTATGTCCAAAATACACCCCATACGTAAATACGGGCACCGAATAACCTAAATATTAATAAAAATAATTAATAATCTGATTATTAAGTTGAGGCGGGCCGTGTAGACCCCACCCCAAACCTTACGAGGGCGGTTTAAAGGTTAAAACCTGATTTCTTTGATTTTTAAGTTTAGGCGAGCCGCGTAAGACCCCCGTTAGTTAACGCGGGCCGCGTAAGATCGGAAAGATGGCGCAGCCCGGTGATGACACGTGTCATCATCGTGGCGAGTCTAGTGCTGACCCGGATCAGCTATAAGTTTGACCTGGGATTGACGCAGGCCACGTAAGCCCCTGTCTTGTTTTACGCGGGCCGTGAGAGAACCAGACTCAGCAACTATATAAGCAGGCCATCGGATTTCATTCAAATTCGTTCAAAGTTTCTTTCTCCATCTCAATTTATGATAATAGGCTTTATAATCGGGTATTATACCCCCCTAAATAGCAAAGTTCTGCTCCGTTGTAAGTATTATAACCCCTGGATACGTATTAGATACGCTGCCCGATTGATCTAGGGTTCCGTAACGGCTGTAGTGGTTCTGCCCGACGTAGTCGTTGGAATGCCGTCTCGGGGAGGGTATTACTAATGTTAAAATGGGTTATTATACTAACGCGTGTACATTTGTGTAAATTATAGATAATTCTTAGGAAACCCTTACGGAAACTGTAACACCTCGAAAATTCACGTCCTATAATGTGTTGACACGTGTCATAGGTTTGAACGTGTGAAAGAATGTTCTAGAAGGACTAAAGTTGAAAAACATGGAAAGTATGTGAATATACGGGTTCAAAATGTCAACAGTGAATAAATATACTTTACAATAACCCTACATGATGTTTATACCATCAAACGAATAAATCATGGATCATACGAAGCTAAAAAAATGAAAGAAAGTGAGAGATTACAAACTACAGGGGTTAAATGTGTCAACAAGTTTAAAGTATACCTCTGAGTGACCTTTTAACAAACCCAAAGCTTTGTAACGATTAATTATGCTCACTAGAATACATGATAAAGATTTCATAAGGGTTCGTTATCGTATGAGAAAGTTATGATCAAATTCGTATGCGAGGGGTTAAAGCGTCAACGTTGAAAATTTTGACTTTTCGGGTAATAACAAAGTGACCAAGGACTTAACAAAGTAGGTATAAGTCTTGGAGCCCCTATATGTCAGTTTGGAGGGCTCATAATGCAATTTATACAGTGCATGACCCTTCGAATGAGCCAAGAGCCAAGATACAATAATGGAAAGATTTGAAATCTGACAACAGGATTCAGGCGGGCTGCGTAAAGCTTAACAAGACTTTACGCGGGCCACGTCAGACGCCCAGATGCAGAAACTTTAGACAGCAGCCTGTTTTCACGCGATAACCGACCCAAAACAGATATTTTCACTACATGGGCGACCCCTAAACAGTCCTAGGCACTTAGGGACACCTGTGGACGATCCATTATCAGTTATAGCACTTGTTGTCAATGATCTAAGGTGATTAAAGCACTATAAAAGGGCCTTGTGTTGCAACTTTGTAACCACACCTTCCATCTGCATTTCTGGAGCTCCAAAGTAGACTCAAGTGATCACTAATCGTGCATAGGACTTCAGTAAGTATGCTTAACCTTTCTTAGTTGAGTTTTTACTTAGTTTTAGCTTAAAAGTCAAACCGTCATAATTAACGGTTAACTTAGCGATTAATCATTGATGGTCCAGTGATTAGTCGAATTGAAAGTAGTTATAAGTTGGTAATTATGTGGGCAATAAACCCTTAAAAGGGCACCCTCTGATTACCACTCTAACTAGGTCAAATGTCGGGTCAAACTTATTATTAAAAAGTCAACAGAATGCTTAATTTCCAATTTATGCATAATTAGCAATGTAGAACCCATACAACCTGTTTGATCATTAATATAACTTGGTAATTAATGTAAGAACATGTCTAAACATGTTCAACCCGACAATTTTCAGTAGAGACCCGGTTCGGAACCGAAAGTCGCATAATTTGACTTTTGCTTTGACTTTCAGTTCTGACCCGTTTAAGCATGTTTTAGAAATTCCTTAGAGCTTTAATTGGACTAGGTTACATGCTAGTATAACCCTCTATGATTATACACCTTGGTTCATTAGTTATCAAATTAATATGCATGATTTCCGTTAATTGCCTATATGTTGACCATTATGCCCTTTTCACCATAAAACATGATTTTTAGAAATGTAAAAGAGTAGAAACCTTAGTTACTGATTTATAAACTTGCACCCAAAATTTGACATCAGTTTGAGGTGTAGATTGAGAGTTATGCTCATTAGCGTAATTAGAAAGCTTCTTTAGCGATTAAACGACATAATTAGCATATAGCCTATTTAAACCCACTTTTGATATCAAAATCTCTACCCACTGATGTAATATATTATTTTGGGATTTTTGAAGATTTTTAATTAATTTTAGGCTGAGCATAACTTAGAGTTATAAGCTTAATTCGGTAATTGTCGGTTTTGCCCTTTTGGGCTATAAAATGAGTTTTTCATATCTTTTTGACTCCAAACCTTTTGCTACTTATTTCATTTGATAAATAAATTATTTTAAACCTTCTAGGATATTAAAAACATCAGCTTTCTATATAGAACCCGGAAACGGCTTCTAATCGCCTTTTTAAGCGTTTTTAACGCATAGTATTTACTAAAACTATTTTAAACATACAAGGGTTGATACCTACTGATATTTTAAGTAAATTATAATATTTTAATAGTAAGCAAAAGTTGTTTAACTCAGACATCAGTTTTGAGCTTTTCGGCTTATGTGAAATTACCAAAATGCCCCTACGGTGCATAGTTTGGTTATAATTAATAAATTTCACATATATGCAATACCCTACTGTTATAACTTAGTAAATTAAGTATTTTTGCTGATTATATCAGACCTGTAACTCAGGTTAATACTTAAACTCTTTTATAACCTTAAAAATGACCAAAATGCCCCTACGGGGCATAGTTTATGTTTAAATTCATTTCGGGCATAATAAAAGATATCTTACTGATGTCACAACATATTTGAGGCATATTAACTTAGAAAACCTGTATATGGCTCTTACGGTTACCCGTTACGCTTCTTGCGCGTTCGGTTCGGTTTATGTAACTAGTTTGCATAAATTAGCCGAAACGGGTCAAACCTTATCGTTTTTATCTCAAAATCCAGAATGTGTATAATATACCCATATTAAGCAAGTATTCAAACTTGTCGGGTCTAAATCACATTCTATTCCGGTCTTCGCTTAATCATGCGCGCGAACCGTATCTTTAAAACTAACCGGTCTAAGTTTAGGCTTAATTAAAGACCCGTTAGGATTCTAATAGGTTATTATAAACCTTCGTTCTAGAATAGGAGGACCAGTAAAAGCTACTTGCATTTGCTGTTTGTGAATTATACTTGCAAAGGTAAATACTTTTAACTTATTTTCCCTTATACGGGCTTGGAGTACGGTATATAAAATACCGCTTGGTCAGGCATTCGACCTTAATCGATTGGTGGTTAAGTATTATCGAGATAACCCGTTTAAATATGTTTTGTTTGCTTAACGCCTTTGGGAGGTTAACGACCATGTCCCGGATATCCTTGGCATCATTTTACGAAATGGCCACGACCTAAGCGCGGAGTGTAGGCGTACACTCGTCAGTGCATAATTAAATAATGTGGTGTGTCTATTGATCTTTAACCCGGCACGAACCGGGCTACTGAATGCATAAGGAACATGTAATCCTTTTACAAGTTTATATATTTAAATAATTATCCCAAGTTATAAAATGTTTGTGCCACGTGCATTCCAAATCAATTTTTAATCATTTTTAAAATGAGTCAGTTAATTGTATTTACCAGTGTAAACTGACGTATTTTTCCAAAAAGATTAAGTGCAGGTACTACGCGAACTAGGCTGGCTACCCTTAACCATTAAAGAGTCTCGCAAGCTTAAGATGCCTAAAGTCTGTTGAACTACTGTTTCCATTTTATTCTTAATCCACCTGTGGATAAACTTTCGACTGTTGTGATACTTGATATTACAATATTATATTCGATTGAAATATATCTTTCATATGCTTCCGCTGTGCATTTAAATATTGTGTTGTTTGACTGTAACGTTGCCAACCACGTCACGATACTCCCCCACCGGGCCCACCGGTGATACGTGGAAAGTCGGGGTGTGACAGGTTGGTATCAGAGACAACATTGAGTGAATTAAACACTAGCCTTTTGTGTTTAATCTTAATGACACAATTGCACATTCCTAAACTTTCGAGTCTAGACAAATAACATAGGACAAATTCTACTTTATTTTGTTTTGTTTTGCCCTTTATTTTATATATTCTTGTCGTTATCTTATGTTATATTGACAGGACTAAATATGCCGCCAAGATTTTTCAGACGAAGAGGACGAGGCAAGGGGCCAATCATCGCCCCCAACGACCACGAGGCCGGGCCTTCGCAAAGGCGAGCTCCTTCTACCACCGCGAGTGCCGATCCTCGAGAGAACATGAGGAACCTTTTTGAGCCTGCTAGACGGTCTGTCTCGCACAGTTCAACGCCTCCCTATCATAACTCGTATGGGCCACAGTCGGAAAACGAGCCCAATAACCCACAACCTTCTTACATACCTCTACAGCGATCCTTATCGCACCATTCCTTTGGAGACCCCACTCCCGTCTTTCAGGGCCGGTTTAACCCAGCAAACTACATACAAGAACCAGTGGGTTTTAACCCATTGGGGCCAGAGGATCATTTCTCCGGCGATCATGTAGAGGACATGGACGAGGACACGGATCCCGTCCAGCCTGTAACCGGGACCCCCAACCATCCTACCGAGGTCTCTGATGGTTCGTCTTTTCATGGATCACCCTACCGTGGCCCAGATAGTTACCAGGCATGGTTTAACCAGTTTGAGTGGTATTTTACACCCTCGCATCATTCGTTGCCTCATCAGTAGCAGCAGGATCCCTCTGGGGATTCACGTTTCGTGGCTGTCACGCCACCGCCTCCACCGCCGCCAGTTCATCAAGCATCTCCTGAACCGCCAAGGCGTAGGAGAACCGACACACGTATGTCTGCGCGAGCGGGGGATTTCCATTTTAGCTCCCCTCGACACTCCAGTGGCAGTCACTACCCGCCACTTCAGGAAGACCCACAAATGGGAGGGCCTTCAAACCCAGTTGCGCCACAGCCACCACCGATGGGTTTTGATAACCCGATTCCTGCATACACTGGTTCGATGGCGTACAACCCGTTTGAGCAGCCGACTCACACCAACTATAATTACGCTGAAGCCGACCCATACTTGGTAGCGGCCAACTATAACGCCCTTCATCCTGAAGGACCGTATGGAGCTCCTTGGGGAGTAGGGTACCCAACTCATGGGTACCAAATACCTGCTAGACCTATAATTCGACAACAATCACAGCCGCCATGGTTTTCCCCACCCGAGCGGGAAGAAATTCTTCAAAGATTGGACCAAGTCGAGCGGGATTTTCACAGAGACCGTAGGGAGCGACAAGGTTTCTTCCAGGGATTGACAAGTTTAATAAAAGGGAAGAGCAAGAAGGACCATTGAATCCTTCCATTGTTGTTGTAATTTCCTTGTATCAGTTGAGCCCCTGCGTGGGCCTGTCTTGCTGTTTTGACCCCTGCGTGGGTATGTTTGTTTGTTTTGACCCCTGCGTGGGTATGTATGTTTGTTGTTAAGCCCCTATGTGGGTAAGTCTTTGTTTAAACCCCTACATGGGTAATTTGTCTATTAAAAAGTCCCGTTTAGGACGATGTGTAATCTTTTAATAAATTAATGGAATGTAAGTTTATAAATTTCATTTTTGCCATTATATGCATAAATAAATTATATATAAAATAAATAAACCAAAATCATTCCTTTTAAAAAAATAATCTGCCTATTTAAATATTAACTAAGAATCTTAAAGGTATAGCCTAGCCTGCAGGTCATTATAAGACCTGGCCAAGATGGTAAGGCCTGTTTAAAAAGATTCAAATCCTTGTTAACATCTGAAAACATGTTAACGCTCCCGGCAGACGTGATTCGTTAAAATCACACACGTCATTCTTAATAGGATTCTTCAAAAGATTCCTAACTTAAACTAATGATATATATATCATGGGTTTAAATCACCAATTAAGATGATCATATGTTCACCATCCATTGGTGATATAGTGCCTACGGGCCCTCCTCATTTTCATATGAGATAAAAGACAGTAATAGTCTACGATCCTGTCTGAAAAAGGTAAAGAACTATGTTCAAACCTTCATGCCGTGATTCTCTGAAATCATGGCTTATAATTAAAAATGTCCTGGTGACTAGGCCTTGTGTGCTAATAATACTGTTATTGTTTATAATTAGGATAAATTATAATAGAAATCCTAAATAAATGTGAGTAACAAATTAACCAAATATGGTCTATGTTTACCATGGTTAATGAATTACCCTAAGGGGCAATTCCATAATAAACTCTCAAATAAACTATTGTCAATATCTTATGTAACAATTCAAAATAAATGGCTGACTCGGATGAGATTAACAGTCATCCTCTGGAGAATAATGACAATGCTAGGATTAATATAACCAGAGAAGAGCTTTGTACACTGATCGATACAACTGTGTCTAAAGCTGTAGAGGAGCAATTTAAGGAGTATAGTGGGACTCATAGTAAAGCCTCATCTGTACCCCGCTCTAAGTCTGTCCCCAAAACTCAATCTGAGGCTCACAACAAGCCACCACCCTCTAAGAAGGAAGGACCCAAGAAGGTTGATGACGATCATCAGTCCTCGAATCAGCAAAGTGTTCCATCTCTGAAGATCGTACCGAAACAAGGGACCCAGGATAAGGGTTGCTCCTACAAATATTTTATTTCATGCAAACCCAGGGATTTCACTGGGGAGAAAGGAGCTATAGATTGTATGACGTGGTTGGATGAGATGGATACAGTTGTTGATATCAGCGGATGCGCTGAGAAAGATGTGGTAAAGTTTGTGTCTCAATCATTTAAAGGTGAGGCCTTAGCCTGGTGGAGATCGCTGATTCAAGCCACTGGGAAGATCCCATTGTACAACATGACATGGGAGCACTTTGTTGCCCTCATCAGGGAAAACTACTGCCCTCAGCATGAGGTTGAGAAGATTGAGTCTGATTTCCTATCGTTGGTAATGACAAATCTAGATTGCCAAGCTTACCTCACAAGCTTTAATACAATGTCGAGGTTGGTTCCGTATCTAGTGACCCCGGAACCCAAAAGAATAGCTCGTTTCATTGGGGGTTTAGCCCCAAAAATCAAGGCAAGCGTGAAGGCCTCTCGGCCAGCTACTTTCAGATCTGTAGCTGATATATCTTTGTCCCTCACACTGGACGCGGTCAGACAAAGATCGCTGAGGAACAAGGATGCCGAGAAAAGGAAACGTGAAGATGACAATTCACGAAGGTCAAACAAGAAGCACCGAGGAAACAGTGACCACAAGAAAGGGTCTGAGTCAAAGAAGGATGGGCATCAGTCTGGTGATAAGCCCAAGTGCAAGATCTGCAAGAAACAGCACTTCGGGAAGTGCAGGTTTGAATCGAACTTGCAGAACTCAGTCAAGAACTTTTTCCTGTGGTATATGCAAGTCCAAGGAACACAAGACCTTGGATTGCAAAAAGTTGAAGGATGCAACGTGTTACAGTTGCAACGAGAAGGGGCATATCAAGACTAACTGCCCAAAACTCACAAAGAAGGCTGATGAAGGAAAGAAGACCAATGCTAGGGTCTTCAGAATGGATGCAAAGGAAGCAGTACTGGATGACAATGTGATAACAGGTACCTTTCTCATAAATGATGTCTATGCAAGAGTACTTTTTGATTCAGGCACTGATAAATCATTTGTAGATAATAAGTTTTGCAAATTGCTGAATTTACCTGTTAAAACCTTAAGCGTGAAATATGAGGTGGAGCTAGCCGAAGGCACCTTAGAAACCGCCTCAACCATATTAGATGGATGTTTCATATCCATTAAGAACCACTCTTTTCCTTTGTCCCTACTTCCTTTGAAGTTAGCCGGTTTTGACATCGTTTTAGGCATGGACTGGTTATCTCTTAACCAGGCCCAAATTGTCTGCAATAAGAAGCAAGTGGTGATCAAGACTTCGTCTGGTGAACCACTTACCATTCAGGGAGATACCCGGTATGGACTGCCTGAGCAAGTGACTATGCTCAAGGCCTCTAGGTGTTTAAAGAAGGGTTGTGTCATCTACATGGCACAAGTGACTATCGATGAGCCGAAGCCTAAGATTGAGGTCATCCCCGTCATTTCTGAATACCCTGAAGTTTTTCCTGAAGAACTACCTGGTTTACCACCAGATAGGCAAGTGGAATTCAGAATTGACATCATCCCTGGAGCAGCACCTGTTGCTAGAGCGCCTTACAGGTTAGCACCAACAGAGATGAAGGAATTAAGAGCACAACTAGATGAATTGCTAGCCAAGGGTTTCATTAGACCTAGTTCGTCTCCTTGGGGAGCACCAGTCTTATTTGTCAAGAAGAAGGATGGATCGATGCGTCTGTGCATCGATTACCGTGAGCTTAATAAGGTCACTATAAAGAATAGGTATCCTTTGCCCAGGATCGACGATTTGTTCGATCAATTGCAAGGGGCAAGTTATTTCTCGAATATTGACTTAAGGTCAGGCTACCACCAACTGAAGTTTAGAGATGAAGACGTACACAAAACTGCATTTAGGACTCGTTATGGTCATTACGAGTTCCTAGTGATGCCTTTTGGGCTCACTAATGCACCTGCCGCATTCATGGATCTCATGAATCGTGTCTGCAAGCCCTACTTGGACAAATTCGTCATCTTCTTTGTAACACCTCGTAAAATCGTGTCCAATGATGTGTTGACACGTGTAATAAACCCTAATAAAGTCAAACGTTGACTATGAGGGACTAATTTCGTCAAAATCGAAAACCTTGATTTTAAATGGACTGAAAGTGTCAACATGTTTAAACTAAGCCTCTGAGTGACCTTATACGGTGTCCGTATTCTCAAATGAGCCACTTGTTGGACGAGAGGAGCCGTATGCGTAATTATGTGGAAGTTACGCGTCGAAGGGTTAAAAGTGTCAACATGTTAATTCTTACCTCTTAGTGACCTTTTAACGAACCGAGAGCTTCATTATGTTTTCATCATATTCTTGGGAATGCCTAATATTGGCTATGCAAGGCTTTTATGCCAACAAGTGAAGTTACGCGCAAGTTTGTAAGTTAGAGGGGTTAAAAGCGTCAACATGTTTAATTACACCTCTGAATGACCTTTTAACGAACCCAAAGCATTTTGATGTGCCATCATACTTTTCAGAATCCTTAATATGGGCTACATAGGGCTTCGATGCCATTAAATGATGATACGCGCAAGTTTGTGCATTAGAAGGACCAAAAGCGTCAACTTTTGAATCTACGCCTTTCGGTGACCATTTAAGCAAACAGGAGTGTATTAATATTTAAGTATATGCTTGGGAATGCCCATTATGGGCCATAGAAGGCTTGTATATCATTAAACAATGTTTCGCGCTACTTTGCGCAATTAAAGGACTAATTGCGTCAAACTGCAAAAGTATGTCGATTCGTATGGTAACGGACCTTCTGGAATATGACCATGAGTTAATCATACCCTAATTACCCTTTCTATAGCTTAGATATAGGCTTAGAGGTGTTTGGTGCGCAAAAATAAACTTTTATGTCATGCAGGGACTAAAAGTGTCAGAAAGTGCACAAGTTTGCATTTTCGCGCATATCTTGCAATCTGAATATATCCGGACACCCAAAAATTTATGTAAGCACTAAAATATTTTATTTTAGTGTTGGCTTGATAAAATTCCATTCTTCGCGTCGTTTGGATCATTTTTCGCATCCGTCCGTGTTTCATCGTAATTAGACGAACAACGTGACCGTACGACCAAACGAACCAACATCCGACATGTTTTTGAGCATGGTTGAAGTTAAATATACTTTAACTTCCTTATAGATCTTAGAAATGGGGTTAACGGGTGTTAGATGTGCCAAAACTCAACGATATGCGTTCAGAGGCCAAAACTGCCAACAGTTGAAACTTTGAGTATGCTGACCAGGTCCTTGCGCACCGTAACACTCTGAACCTTACGGTGCACAAGCCAACTGCCAGATACAAAATTTGCTTAGAGACCACTCTATTCCATTCTAGACCAATCCAAATCGAATCCTTGGGCTCCAAACCAATTAGGACAGCTGTATAACAGGTGTTATGATCTGATTAACCTTCCACACACTTGTCTTGATCCAAAATCATACCCAAAACCTATAAATACTTGAAGCCTTCATTCATTTTCTTCACACTTTTCATTCCTTCATTCTCTAACTCAAATCTGGAGCTACTGAACTGAATTGGGAACCTATTTTAGTAGAAAAGATAGCATGGACCCTTTTGTAAGTGTCTTAGCCCTCTCATTAGTTCAGTTTTATGCTTTAAGAACCGAAAAGTCAAATATCATAAATAAACTTTGACTTTCGGATTAAACTCTCATGGTCCAGCCACTAACCAAATTAAAAGTGGGTATAAGACCATAGTTAGGTAGGTGATTAACCCCTGAAAGGGCACCTCCTAATTCCTTCGTTTGCTTAGTCAATTGTCGGGTCAAACCGTTTAGGTAAAAAGTCAAACTTGGCAGATTTGTGAATATTAATTAAAACTAATAAACCAGGGGTCCTAAATTATATTTTAACATTCTAATGACTTGGTAATTAGTATTAGAACATGTTTGACTAGGTCTAACCCGATAATTATCTGTCCAAAGTCAGTTTATTACCGAAAGTCGCAAAAGCTTGACTTTTGCTTTGACTTTCAGTTCTGATCCGTTAAAGCTTAAATCCCCCATGTTTTAAGCTTCCATTAGGACCATATCATTCAGTAGCATAACTCCCTGAAGTTATATTGCTTGGTCCTTAGTGGTTCGAATTATATGCTCTTGATTATTAATATGCTTATAAATGCCGTAAATGCCCTTTTGACATACAAATGAGATTTTTAAGAATGTGAGAGGACAAAAACCTTTGCTACTGATATTTGGACTTGTCCCAAAAATTTGACATCAGTTCTTGGTCCCAAATAGGAGTTATGCTCGATATCGTAATTAGAAGCTTTAATTTAAGTAAATTGCGATATCTTACATAAGGCATGTTTAAACTTGGATTTTGACCCAAAAATCATTACCTACTATTAAGATAGTATTTTAAGGGATTGTTGGAATTGTTGATCAGATTATAAACTGATCATATCATAGAGTTCTTGTATTATTCGGTAAATGACGATAATACCCTTTTCATGCATAAAATAAGATTTACAAATGAGTTGAATGCCAAACCTTTTCCTACTGATTTCATATATTAAATAAATTATTTTGAGCATTCAAAACTGATCAAAATCTCAGATTTCCATAAAAACCCTTAATTATCGTCAATTAGCGATTTTTACGCTATTTAGGTGCATAGTATGGTTTTAAACCATAATTAACACCTAAGACTTGTTACCTACTGAATTTCTAAACAAATTTTAATATTATTAGAGTAGGTATAAGTCGTGAACTCATACTTCCAAAAATGTCCGTAAAAGCATATGTGAAATGACCAAAATACCCTTTCGGGGCATAGTTTGGCCATAAATGGTAAACCTCACATATGTGTGATATCTTATGTAACACCTGTGTCTCCACGGCCATCAAACAAATACCAAGCCAATGAAATATTGTATTTCATACTTTGGACTTGTATAAATATGTGTATCTTTTGCACATATCAACTCTTGTTCGATTTCAAGCTCTAAATCGCTTTCTGGAAGGTTATACACGCACTGATGCGTAAATATAACCAGTTTAATCCAACGAACACTCCGGAATAGTGAAATAGGCTTAACATACCTTAAATAACCTTTACTTAACTTAGATATAAGTTTTGGAAGGTTTGGTGTGGTGAAATCAAAGTTTAATCGCTTACAGGGACTAAAGTTGACAAACTGTGAAAGTATGCCAATTTAAACTCTAACAGACATTCCGGAACATGACCATAAGTTAAACATACCATAAATATCCTTTACATAGCTTAGAAATAGGCTTTGAGGTGTTCGGTATGCTAAAATAAACTTTTGTGTCACTCAGGGACTAAAAGCGTCAAAAAGTGCACAAGTTTGCACTTTTACGCATAACTTACGTTCTGAATACATCCGGACATCCAAAAATTTATGTAAGCATGACTATATTATGCTTTAGTGTTTGGATTGCCAAAAATCCATTCGTCGCGTCATATGGATCGTTTTTCGCGCTTATGCGCATTCCGTCGTAATTAACCGAACATCGCAACCGTACGGTTAAACGAACCGACATCCGAGATATTTTTGAGCACATTTTAAGTTCCCTATACTTTAACTTCATTTTAGAGCTTTGAAATGGGGTTAACGGGCCTTAAACGTGTCGAAAATGGGCTGAATACACAACAGGGACCAAAAGTGTAATTCTGTAAAAGTTGTGGCTAGCGCACCGCTACCCTTTTTATGTAACGGTGCGCTAGGGGTCTGCTGACCAGATTCATAGTTTCTAAACAGCAGGCTGCAGCTGTTTTAATCTCACCCACATGTTCCCAATTGTCTAGTCATGTGATAAGGATGGAATTTTAATTACCATAAGGTCCCGACACTTGTACGGGTTGGATTAAGGCACGGTTTCCTTGAAACGATCCTAACGGTTACCCGAATACTATAAATACCCCACCCCCCATTGCTTTAAAACTTACAAGAATTCTGATTTGAGAGCTCTAAGTTGAAACCATTGTTTCATACCTGAGTTCTTGGATCGGGATTAGCATTCGGGGACCCTGGGTAAGTATTCTTTCGTTCTTTTCCTTATTTTATTGCTTTTAGAGTCAGAAAGTCAAACTTTGTTTGACTTTCAGCGTTGACCAGTAATGGTCAATGCGAAGTTCGTTTGAACTTCGCAACGTGAGTGTAATCACGTTGGTTATAGTCCCTTGGGACTATGCCTACTGATTAACACGTTGTCTAGGGTCGTAGGGTAAGCGATCTGATAAATCGCTTATACCTCGAACCCGACCCATTTGGTCGATCATTAAGATCCGACCAAACACATTAGGTGACCATAGTAGGTAGGGAATAACCCTCCGAGGTTATATCCTATGGTCACATCGTTTAAGTAGTTGTATGATAGGTAGTTTATATGCCTTAGGTAAATTACCAGAATACCCTTTTCATGTATAATCGGTAATTTAGCATATGTAACCTAAACTTTTGTCACGTAACTGATTATATAACATGTTTAGGCATATAATACCTGTCATAGGGCTAGTTAGGCGGTCCGAACGCGTTTCACGCGCACGACGCGTTAAAGTAGCATAAGCTACCTAAACGGGTCGTAATGGGTCGAAAGCAATTAGGTTAGGTTTCATTTAGTATGTAGGCTTTGTTAAACCATATGACACGAGTCTCTATACTCATTTGGTTTACGAACCCTCATTCTATCCAATCATCCGATTTAGGTCCGGTTATTAACATAGTTACCTATATTAGGTGCCGTTTGATATCCGCGATCTCTAGCATTGTTTGGTTGTTACTCAAGGACTACTAAGCAATCTCAAGTGAGTACATAGACCCCTCTTTTACTGTTTTCCAAACTGTTTTGGGGTGGAACACATGTGCCTACTTGTTACTTTCATGCATTCCTGTTTTCACATCATATACATGCTATGTTCGTTAGTACATTATAGTACATGATTTCATTACATCTTATGCTAGGTGTGCCCATTGTGTGCATTACTTAGTACATCGTTTTACATTACATTTCATGCTAGGTGTGCCCATTGTGTGCATTACTTAGTACATCGTTTTACATTTCATCTCATGCTAGGTGTGCCCATTGTGTGCATTACTTAGTACATTGTTTTACATTGCCTTTCTGTTGCATATGCTTATCCAGCGTATGAACACATTATACTACATTTTGAACCGTTGTAATCATTTGACTATGTGATCCGTTGATATCTGTGAACCGTTTGTATTTGTAACCGTTGAACCACGTGAACCGTTTGTAACCGTTGAACCACGTGAACCGTTTGTAACCGTTGAACCATATGAACCGTTTGTAACTATTGAACCGTTTGTATCCATTACATGATTTACATTAGACATGAACATTACTTTGGTGGTTTGGTTTGATTAAGTGATTAAGTAACGACGCGTGTGTAATATGATACAAACATGGTGGATACGCCGCTGGTACTTCCTATATATAAGTGTTTGTATGGTATTACATATCGTAGCGTTATTTGAATCATTTCAGTTTGATACATATAACATTTTATACAAATAACATACTTTTCACAAGACATTGTTTTACAAAACAACTTATCTTATACAAACTCAGTCTACATGGTTATTCATTTAACCATACATTATTCTTTTATCTATACATATCATTTGAACTTATTGATTTTCAAACGATTTACAAGACAAAGCAAATTACAAGGTTCATGACTAAACATTTTCTCAAACATAAGTCATGAAACCTATTTTCACAAAACCTATGTATCTCACCGGCATTTTTATGCTGACGTACCTATTTTCACATGTGTTTTTCAGGAACTGTTGCATAAGATGATCAAGATACATATAGGCAGACTTGGGCTTTAGTGACAATAAAAGATGCAGACTAGTTAATTATGTTGTATTTCCTTGTTTGTTAAGACATTGTAACACTTTGATCAATAAAACGAAACTTCAATTGCCATGGATTTGAAACAATTAATTCTGTTACAACACTCCCCGATGTTTCCGCCACGTTTTGTATGTTCTATGTGGTCGGGGTGTGACATCTTACTGATGTAATGAGATAAATTAAATATTTTTACTAATTAGAAAGGACCAAAACTTCAGTTTGTTATAAAATCTCTTTCATAAGTATTAAAATTACCAAAATGCCCTTACGGGACTTAAAATGGTTTTAAATAATTTTTGGGCATATATGTTAGCATCCTACTGATGTATTAACATATTTTAAGCATAAAAACAATTAAGACTTGTATATAGTTCATTTGGTTACCCGTTACGCATTTATGCGTTCGGAACGGTTTATGTGACTAGTTTACATATAATAGCCGAAACGGGTTTAACCTTATTATTAAATCCTCAAAAATCCAGAATGTGTTTAGTTTACCCATATTATACAAGTATCCAAACTTGTCGGGTCTAAATCACATTCTATTCCGGTCAACGCTTAATCTAGCATATCGTACCGCTTTAGATACTTTAAGCTAGTCGGTCTAAGTCTACGACTTAAATAAGACCATTAGCATTCTGAATTGGTTATATATTACCATCACTCCAGACTAGAGCCACCCGGTAAAAGCTACCTGCATTTAGATAGATTGGATACAACTGAGTTATTATGCTGTGAATCAAGTATTAGCTCAGGTAAATACTTTTAACTTATTTTCCCTATACGGGCTTGGGATACGGTATCATAAAATACCGCTTGGTCGGGTATGAGATCATTTAGTCAGATTGTGATTTAATAAATCTGCATAACCCGTTTTAATCTGTATTGTTTGATAACATAAACATTGGGGGTTAACGACCGTGTCCTGGATATCCTCGGCTCATTAAAAATGGCCACGACCTATGCACGGGGTGTAGGCATACACCTGACAGATGCAAATGCTAAATATTAAATTACCCACAAGTTGGGGATAACTCCTCTGTGGGTTTTATAAGTGGTGAGTTGGTTAATCATGACCGGCTTCCAAACCGGCCCCATATGTATGACAAACATGTGAAACTGCATACAAGATTTTATTAAAGATTGTCCCAAGTTATAAATGGTTTGTGCCTTGTGCACTTAAATCAATTTTCATAAACTCTTTTCAAATGAGTCGGTTAAATTGTATTACCAGTGAAAACTGACGTATTTTCAAAAGGCTAAGTGGCAGGTACTACTCGTAATAGGCTGGGAGTTGCTCGATGTCGAAAAAGAGGATCTTGCAAATCCTTAAAGATGCCATAAAGTCTGCTAAGCTTCATTTTATACATTCTGTAATGATCCTCCTGTGGATTTGATATTACAGACTCGTCTATAAGAAATACTTTGATATTTTCAGACATTGAGTTTGTAATAATATTTTATATTCCAAGACTTCCGCTGTGCTAATCTGTGTGTGATTGACCATGATGATATCAACTACGTCACGATACTCCCCACCGGGCCCACCGGCGATATGTGGAAATATCGGGGTGTGACAGGTTGGTATCAGAGCCAACATTGAGTGAATTAAACACTAGTCTTTTGTGTTTAATCTCAATGACACAGTAGCATATTCCTTAGACCTTTTGAGTCTAGACTTAACATAGGAATGCTCTCATCCCTATTAAGTAAACATTGTTTTTTATTTTATGTATTTTAAATCAGTCGCCAAGCAAGGAAGCCGTTGATAGGGATTCTCCTCATCCGAAGCCAAGGAATGCCAAGCTTCACAATACGGCTAAAATAAGCGTGCGACCGGTTTGGAGGAAGACCTTTATGGATTCATTCCCAAAACCAAACCCATATGAATTGGAATCAGACTTCAGAGTCCATACCGAAGGTCCCTGAGGCTCAAATTTTAAAGTCTGCGCCAGTGGAGTCCATACCAGGTGGTCCCTGAGGCTCCTGTATTGAAAATAATACCAGTGGATCCTAATGATCCCTATTTTTTCCTTCAAATTTTGAAATTCCAGATTTGGATTATATCAGTCAAACCCAATTCATGATCCATATCATTCCTTAACCAAGGAATTCTAAAATTCTACTTCTATAACGGATCCTGATTGAAATACTTACCTTATTCATTAAAATCTTCAGTATCTCTACCATGTACGGTAAACAAAGAAGAGAAACGACTGAAATGGATCAAGGAAAGCGTTAGAGAATCCTTCTTTCATAATATTCTTTTAAGTCCTTATAAGGACCTATCTCTTCTATTTAGTCCCTGTGTGGAAATACCTTTTTCGACTTAAGACCCCTTGTGGGCATTTGCTATTTAGTCCTTTTAGGGACATTATCTTTCAATATAGTCCCTTGTGGACATTATATTTTCAATAAAGTCCCTTGGTGGACATACTATTTTAATACAGTCCTTTCATGGACGTATGATTTTATTAAAATCCCTTTTGTGGATACACTATTTTAAAATAGTCCTCTCATGGACTTGATGTTTCAATATAGTCCTCTCATGGACATAATAATTCATTATAGTCCTTTCAAGGACATATTATTTCATCAAAGTCCCTTTTATGGACAAATTATTACATTAAGATCCTTTGTGGATATGATATTTTATTATAGTCCTTTCAAGGATATGTTATTTCATTAATAAGTCCCATTGAGGACGTATCTTTCAATATAAAGTCCCTGTGAGGACATCTGTACAGCAAAGCCCTTTTTGTGTGCGCACTGTACCAATATAGTCCTTTTATGGACATATTATTTTAAAAATCCCCTTGGGGGTACGTTATTTCGAAATAGTCCCTTTGTGGACATTGATATTTCATTTTAACCCTTATATAAATTTGTAATATTTTATAGTCCTTATACGGACTTATAATTTTTCCTCTTAGTCCTCTGTGGACAAATATATTACTAGAAGTCCTGATTAAGGCACTATTGTAAATTCCTAATGATCTAGGAAAGTTTTGGAAATTTTATGTAGGTATTCATTTCGTCCTTTATCCAACCACAGTTCTGAATTTTATTCGAACTTTATCGATCAGCTAAAAAAAAAATCTCAAAAGATCCTCTTAATGGTATAACCTAGCCTATATGTCTATGAACATGGCTGTGATAGTAAAACCCTCTTAAGATAATTAATCTCTGTTAACATCTGAGAACATGTTAACATTCATGGCTGTGTGACTTGAGAGACCACACTAGCTTCCAAACGTACTTGGATTTTTCCAAGCTACTTTCATAGCCTATATGATCAATACGAATCACGGCTATCAAGCAACAGTAGGAAGTATACATCAAAACATCCAACTAAGATGTATGCCTACGGGCGAAGGTGTATTCATGACAATGATAGTTTTATTTTACAAACTTCTTGTCAAAAGGCGATGAATTGTGTTCGACCCTTAAAGATCACTGATCCAAGAGATCATTAATTATGTTTTAATTGTCCTTGTGATAAGGCCTTTTGTGCCATCTAACTATCCTTCGAGACAAGCCTTGTGCTATATGAGGACGTCTCTATGGCATTGACATTGTGATCTTTATGATCCCCTGTCCAAGGTAATGAGTTGTGCTCAAGCCTAATAGTCTACATGATCAATGCGATCATGACTAAAATCATCAGTACGATGATTAAATCTGACATCCTTAATGATGTTTGGCCTAAGGGCTATATTATAATGTCCATCTGAGACCTGACAAATATAATCTTTTGTGATTCTTTGCCCAAGGGGGGTGAGCCATGCTCAAATCCCATAGTCTGTATGATCATTGCGATCCTGACTAGTATCATCAATATGATAATCATAATATTAACATCCCTTGTGATGGAATGCCTACGGGCTACACGTTACTCTATTAACTATAAGTCAAAGATAGTGGTGATCCTCAAAATCCCCTATCCAAAGGGTGGGTTATACCCAACCCTAACAGTCTATATGATCAGCGCGATCATGACTGATATCATCAAATGCAATGATGATATATGAACATCCATTAGTGATGTCAATTAGTTTACCTATGTGCCAATTAAGTCATCTTTAGAGACAATGACAGTTGTAGTTTATGACTCCTTGTCCAAAGGTGAAGAACTATGTTCAAACCTGGAAGCCCCTAATCCGATAAGATTGCGGCTTATAAACTAATGTTCTTGGTGACAAAACAATAAGATATGTTCTAAAGTCATCCATGACAAGTCAATATACTATAGTATGACATTCGTGACAAGTTAACATATTAAATGTTAACATTCCTAGTCGCAGGCCTTTTGTGCCAGCATTGGTAATTGTCCTCCGTATCAGGCCTTGGTGCCGTATCTTATAACGTCATTATCACGAGAACACTTTGAGCCATATCTAGATGTCCTTTGTGACAAGGACTTAGTGCCATATAATCATTGTGTCCTTCATGACTAGGCTTTATGCCATTTTTTTTACGTCCCTCGCGACGGGCTTCTATGCCATATGTATATATATATATATATATATATATATAATAAAAGTCATGTAAGGCTAGCCTTCGAGCTATTCATAATAGTCCTTGTGACCAAGGCAGTTGTGACATTATGATCCTCTGTCAAACAGGTAATGGACTCGTTCCAAACCTTAAGTGCCATTAATGGTCCTTTGGTGACCTAGGCTAAATGTAATGGATATACATTCAAATAACATTCATTAGGAATGTTTGGAAAATAATAGCCTATACGGTTTATGGATGCCGTGGCTGATCTATGTCAGGTCATCAGGATGATGACTAACAATTGCTTAATGTGGTGGTTAGTACCAAGTTCCGAGTATGGAAAACTCGAATGAAGTGGATAGCAGTCGCGATACTATTAAGGCGACAAAAGCTAATAATGCTACAAACGTAAACCTCAATATGAATGGAGTTAATCTCCAAGCTGTAATTGACGCAGCAGTTTGAAAGACCATGGAAAAGGTCATGAAACAGTTCGACGGACCTAATACTTCTCTCTCTAAAGCTCATTCAGAGCTACACTCAATTGCTCATGAAAAGAGAGCATGGTTCACACTTCAAATGAGAAGGATGAACCAAGGGAGGAGGATAACTCCCAGAAATCGAAGGAAAAGAGCAAATTACGGGCTTAATAAGAACCATCATAAGTTTAGTAAGTAGCCTGTATGTAAGAATTGCTATAAAAGACACTGGGGACAGTGTCGATTAGAACAAAGACCAAAGCAGTGTGACATCTGCAAAGGAACTGGTCATCAGTCCCATGAACGTAGGGACATGTGAATGCAGTCTGTTACGGCTGTGGTAAGAAAGGCCACCTCAGAACTGGATACCCCAAAGCTGCCAAAGAAGGTGCAGCTAAGCCTGGAAAGGCTAAGGAAGGAAATGCCTGAACTCACCTGATAAATGCCCAAAGGCAGTACATGATGTCATCAAGTACATTCCTTATCATGTACCAATGATAATCTCTGCTAAGTGTCCTGTTTTAATACAGGCAATAATAAGTCTTTCATGGACCATAAGCTTAGCAAAATCTTGAGGATATTCATAAGAACTCCAGATTCTTCGTCAGGTAGAACTTACCAATGAAATCTGAGAGACCAATTCTTCTATTATCGGCAATGAATCCTTCTGCGAAATCTAGGAGTACTCTTTCTTTGAATAGAGTACGACAATATATGTTATTTTAATTATTTTCCTCATTGATTTCTATCGACTGCGAGTGCCAACTATGATTGACAAAAGCGCCATATGAGGGTTTGCGTATCCCAGTGTGTCCCATAGATTATGTCCATGCCTGATCAGTATGGAAGTTTAATGCATGGGGCCACTAAGATATACCAATGGTCATATTGTACTAAAGTTAACTAGTAGTATTCAAAGAAGATATCCATAATAAAATGCCTAAGTGGGCGTCTCTACTTAAGGCATCCGTGCACTCGTAAAACAGATATGTCATTGCATGACACAATCGACGGTAAATGGACCAAGGTTGAAGATTGAAGCTGCATCTATCATATTTGGATAACTTGATTTCTCCTCAGTGAAACCCTGTTTGACCTCTTGAGAGGCAAGGTGGAATTAAGATTTCCATCCTAGTAAGAGCTGTATCTATTACAGAAGCTCTCTATCGGTCGGCATCAATAGAAATGGAAGAACTAAGATCTAACTAGATGAGTTTTTGGAGAAAGGCTTGTACAGCCTAGCTCATCATTTTAAGAGCTCTGATTATGGTTAACAAAAGAAATCGTAAGGTAATACACTTGTACATTGATTGTTGCAACCTAACTAAGAAACGATTAAGAATCGTTATTAGCTGCCCAGGATCGTCGACTTGTTCGACTAACCATGAGGATAGTTAATTCCTTAAGATTGATCCGGGTAGTAGTTGGAATGACTATCTCACCCTAATTAAGTTCTCCTATAACTGATAGCATTATATAAGCATCAAGGTTGCTCCTCTGGAAACCTTGTTTGGGAGAAATAGCCAACACCCATTTGTTGGGCAGGAAATTGGGAAATCCCAATTATCAGAATCTGAGACTGTCCTAAAGGATGACAGATATGATAATGTGAATCCATAACAGTATGAAGGCTGCCAGTGATCGGCAGAAGAGCAATGCGAACAAGAGGCGCAAATCTCTTAAAGTTCCAAATAGGGAACAAGACTCTATTGAAAAATATCAAATATGAAAGAATGCAGTATGTCTCAGTATAAAGGGCGAGTTAAGCCTTGGATATATAAGTCATTCGAGATCATCGAATGTGATGGCAGTATAGCTCGTAAGCTAAACTTTCCTAAGGAGTTCGGTGGAATTTACGATGTGTTCCACAATTCTAACTCAAAGGAATGCCTAGCTGATAAATCGCTAGCAATGTCTCATAAAGACATATTGATTGATGAAAGCCTGAGGTTTATTGAAAGACCTAAATCGATCAAGGATCGATAGGTTAAGAAAATTTCGAAAAGGATCACGTACCTATGGAATAGGTCAACTGGAATACCCGTAAAGGTCCCTAAATTACTGTGGAAGTTAAAGTCCATTATATGACAGAAAGTAATTCCATATTTTTGGAGCAAATCTCGGGGTCGAGATTTCTTTTAAGGGGGTGAGGATGTAACACCTCGTAAAATCGTGTCCAATGATGTGTTGACACGTGTAATAAACCCTAATAAAGTCAAACGTTGACTATGAGGGACTAATTTCGTCAAATTCGAAAACCTTGATTTTAAATGGACTGAAAGGGTCAACATGCTTAAACTAAGCCTCTGAGTGACCTTATACGGTGTCCGTATTCTCAAATAAGCCACTTGTTGGACGAGAGGAGTCGTATGCGTAATTATGTGGAAGTTGCGCGTCGAAGGGTTAAAAGTGTCAACATGTTAATTCTTACCTCTGAGTGACCTTTTAACGAACCGAGAGCTTCATTATGTTTTCATCATATTCTCGGGAATGCCTAATATCGGCTATGCAAGGCTTTTATGCCAACAAGTGAAGTTACGCGCAAGTTTGTAAGTTAGAGGGGTTAAAAGCGTCAACATGTTTAATTACACCTCTGAATGACCTTTTAACGAACCCAAAGCATTTTTATGTGCCATCATACTTTTCAGAATCCTTAATATGGGCTACATAGGGCTTCGATGCCATTAAATGATGATACGCGCAAGTTTGTGCATTAGAAGGACCAAAAGCGTCAACTTTTGAATCTACGCCTTTCGGTGACCATTTAAGCAAACAGGAGTGTAGTAATATTTAAGTATATGTTTGGGAATGCCCATTATGGGCCATAGAAGGCTTGTATATCATTAAACAATGTTTCGCGCTACTTTGCGCAATTAAAGGACTAATTGCGTCAAACTGCAAAAGTATGCCGATTCGTATGGTAACGGACCTTCCGGAATATGACCATGAGTTAATCATACCCTAATTATCCTTTCTATAGCTTAGATATAGTCTTAGAGGTGTTTGGTGCGCAAAAATAAACTTTTATGTCATGCAGGGACTAAAAGTGTCAGAAAGTGCACAAGTTTGCATTTTCGCACATATCTTGCAATCTGAATATATCCGGACACCCAAAAATTTATGTAAGCACTAAAATATTTTATTTTAGTGTTTGGCTTGATAAAATTCCATTCGTCGCGTCGTTTGGATCATTTTTCGCATCCGTCCGTGTTTCGTCGTAATTAGACGAACAACGTGACCGTACGACCAAACGAACCAACATCCGACATGTTTTTGAGCATGGTTGAAGTTAAATATACTTTAACTTCCTTATAGATCTTATAAATGGGGTTAACGGGTGTTAGATGTGCCAAAACTCAACGATATGCGTTCAGAGGCCAAAACTGCCAACAGTTGAAACTTTGAGTATGCTGACCAGGTCCTTGCGCACCGTAACACTCTGAACCTTATGGTGCGCAAGCCAACTGCCAGATACAAAATTTTCTTGGAGACCACTCTATTCCATTCTAGACCAATCCAAATCGAATCCTTGGGCTCCAAACCAATTAGGACAGCTGTATAACAGGTGTTATGATCTGATTAACCTTCCACACACTTGTCTTGATCCAAAATCATACCCAAAACCTATAAATACTTGAAGCCTTCATTCATTTTCTTCACACTTTTCATTCCTTCATTCTCTAACTCAAATCTGGAGCTACTGAACTGAATTGGGAACCTATTTTAGTAGAAAAGATAGCATGGACCCTTTTGTAAGTGTCTTAGCCCTCTCATTAGTTCAGTTTTATGCTTTAAGAACCGAAAAGTCAAATATCATAAATAAACTCTGACTTTCGGATTAAACTCTCATGGTCCAGCCACTAACCAAATTAAAAGTGGGTATAAGACCATAGTTAGGTAGGTGATTAACCCATGAAAGGGCACCTCCTAATTCCTTCGTTTGCTTAGTCAATTGTCGGGTCAAACCGTTTAGGTAAAAAGTCAAACTTGGCAGATTTGTGAATATTAATTAAAACTAATAAACCAGGGGTCCTAAATTATATTTTAACATTCTAATGACTTGGTAATTAGTATTAGAACATGTTTGACTAGGTCTAACCCGACAATTATCTGTCCAAAGTCAGTTTATTACCGAAAGTCGCAAAAGCTTGACTTTTGCTTTGACTTTCAGTTCTGATCCGTTAAAGCTTAAACCCCCCATGTTTTAAGCTTCCATTAGTACCATATCATTCAGTAGCATAACTCCCTGAAGTTATATTGCTTGGTCCTTAGTGGTTCGAATTATATGCTCTTGATTGTTAATATGCTTATAAATGCCGTAAATGCCCTTTTGACATACAAATGAGATTTTTAAGAATGTGAGAGGACAAAAACCTTTGCTACTGATATTTGGACTTGTCCCAAAAATTTGACATCAGTTCTTGGTCCCAAATAGGAGTTATGCTCGATATCGTAATTAGAAGCTTTAATTTAAGTAAATTGCGATATCTTACATAAGGCATGTTTAAACTTGGATTTTGACCCAAAACTTATTACCTACTATTAAGATAGTATTTTAAGGGATTGTTGGAATTATTGATCAGATTATAAACTGATCATATCATAGAGTTCTTGTATCATTCGGTAAATGACGATAATACCCTTTTCATGCATAAAATAAGATTTACAAATGAGTTGAATGCCAAACCTTTTCCTACTGATTTCATATATTAAATAAATTATTTTGAGCATTCAAAACTGATCAAAATCTCAGATTTCCATAAAAACCCTTAATTATCGTCAATTAGCGATTTTTACGCTATTTAGGTGCATAGTATGGTTTTAAACCATAATTAACACCTAAGACTTGTTACCTACTGAATTTCTAAACAAATTTTAATATTATTACAGTAGGTATAAGTCGTGAACTCATACTTCCAAAAATGTCCGTAAAAGCATATGTGAAATGACCAAAATACCCTTTCGGGGCATAGTTTAGCCATAAATGGTAAACCTCACATATGTGTGATATCTTACTGATGTAATGAGATAAATTAAATATTTTTACTAACTAGAAAGGACCAAAACTTCAGTTTGTTATAAAATCTCTTTCATAAGTATTAAAATTACCAAAATGCCCTTACGGGACTTAAAATGGTTTTAAATACTTTTTGGGCATATATGTTAACATCCTACTGATTTATTAACATATTTTAAGCATAAAAACAATTAAGACTTGTATATAGTTCATTTGGTTACCCGTTACGCATTTATGCGTTCGGAACGGTTTATGTGACTAGTTTACATATAATAGCCGAAACGGGTTTAACCTTATCATTAAATCCTCAAAAATCCAGAATGTGTTTAGTTTACCCATATTATACAAGTATCCAAACTTGTCGGGTCTAAATCACATTCTATTCCGGTCAACGCTTAATCTAGCATATCGTACCGCTTTAGATACTTTAAGCTAGTCGGTCTAAGTCTACGACTTAAATAAGACCATTAGCATTCTGAATTGGTTATATATTACCATCACTCCAGACTAGAGCCACCCGGTAAAAGCTACCTGCATTTAGATAGATTGGATACGACTGAGTTATTATGCTGTGAATCAAGTATTAGCTCAGGTAAATACTTTTAACTTATTTTCCCTATACGGGCTTGGGATACGGTATCATAAAATACCGTTTGGTCGGGTATGAGATCATTTAGTCGGATTGTGATTTAATAAATCTGCATAACCCGTTTTAATCTGTATTGTTTGATAACATAAACATTGGGGGTTAACGACCGTGTCCTGGATATCCTCGGCTCATTAAAAATGGCCACGACCTATGCACGGGGTGTAGGCATACACCTGACAGATGCAAATGCTAAATATTAAATTACCCACAAGTTGCGGATAACTCCTCTGTGGGTTTTATAAGTGGTGAGTCGGTTAATCATGACCGGCTTCCAAACCGGCCCCATATGTATGACAAACATGTGAAACTGCATACAAGATTTTATTAAAGATTATCCCAAGTTATAAATGGTTTGTGCCTTGTGCACTTAAATCAATTTTCATAAACTCTTTTCAAATGAGTCGGTTAAATTGTATTTACAAGTGAAAACTGACGTATTTTCAAAAGGCTAAGTGGCAGGTACTACTCGTAATAGGCTGGGAGTTGCTCGATGTCGAAAAAGAGGATCTTGCAAATCCTTAAAGATGCCATAAAGTCTGCTAAGCTTCATTTTATACATTCTGTAATGATCCTCCAGTGGATTTGATATTACAGACTCGTCTATAAGAAATACTTTGATATTTTCAGACATTGAGTTTGTAATAATATTTTATATTCCAAGACTTCCGCTGTGCTAATCTGTGTGTGATTGACCATGATGATATCAACTACGTCACGATACTCCCCACCGGGCCCACCGGCGATATGTGGAAATATCGGGGTGTGACAGTCTTCATCGACGACATTCTCATCTACTCGAAGAACCAAGCTGACCATGAGAAACACCTTCGCTGTATTCTTAAACTTCTACATCATGAGAAACTCTACGCCAAATTTTCCAAGTGTGAATTTTGGCTTCGAGAAGTCCAATTCCTTGGACATTTGGTTAGTGAGCGTGGAATCCAAGTGGATCCCGCTAAGGTGGAAGCAGTTATGAACTTCTTTGACTAGGAAGAAGATTAAGTTTGACTGGGGATTGGCAGATACTACAGGCGTTTTATCGAAAATTTTTCAAGGATTGCTGCACCCCTAACTTCTTTGACTAGGAAGAAGATTAAGTTTGACTGGGGACTGAAGCAACAAGAATCCTGTGATATCCTTAAGCAGAAATTGAGCAACGCGCCTGTACTGACATTGCCTGAAGGTACCGAAGAATTCGTAGTTTACTGCGATGCATCATACACTGGCATGGGGTGTGTGCTTATGCAGAAAGGCAAGGTTAGTTCCTATGCTTCAAGACAGTTAAAGGTGCATGAAAAGAATTACACCACCCATGACTTGGAGTTGGGTGCCGTTGTATTTGCACTAAAGCTATGGAGGCACTATTTATATGGAATCAAGTGTGTGATCTATTCTGATCACAAGAGCCTCCAGCACCTGTTTAACCAAAAGGATTTATACATGAGGCAGCGCCGATGGATGGAGACGTTGAATGATTATGATTGTGAAATCAGATACCATCCAAGCAAGGCAAATGTGGTTGCTGATGCCTTGAGTCGAAAGGAAAGGGTGAAACCCATCCGAATCAATGCCAAGAGCATTGAAATAAAGAATGGTTTGAATGAAAGGTTGTTAGCTGCATAGAAGAAAGTTGTGTTGGAAGCTAACTATCCTAACGAAAAGCTAGGAGTAACTGAGGAGCAGTTATCTCTTGGCAAGGACAGAATTCTGAGATTGAATGGACGAATATGGGTTCCAGTTTATGGAGGACTTCGAGATGTCATCCTCCAGGAAGCCCACAGTTCTAAATACTCTGTTCATCCTGGAGCTGATAAGATGTACCAGGATTTGAATGAAAACTTTTGGTGGATAGGCTTGAAGAAGTCTATAGCCACCTATGTAGCTAAATTCTTGACGTGTGCGCAAGTCAAAGCTGAACACCAAAAGCCGTCAGGTTTGTTACAACAGCCTGAACTTCCCACATGGAAGTGGGAAATGGTGACGATGGATTTCATCACCAAGTTGCCGAAGACGAGGAAAGGAAATTTTATGATACGGGTAATAGTGGATAGACTGACTAAGTCAGCACATTTCCTACACATTAAGGAGACCTACAGCTCCGACATGTTAGCCCAACTGTACGTTGATAAGATTGGCTCTACATGGCGTGCCTGTGGCTATTATCTCTGAATGAGATACTAGATACACGTCACATTTTTGGAAAAGTTTCCAACAATCTATGGGCACGCGTTTGAATTTTAGTACGGCTTACCATCCTCAGACAGACGGACAGAGTGAGCGTACAATCCAAACGTTGGAAGACATGCTTCGTGCATGTGTGATCGATTTAGGTGGTAGTTGGGATAACCACCTGCCATTAATCGAGTTCTCATATAACAATAGCTACCATACCAGCATTAAGGTTGCGCCTTTTGAGGCATTATACGGTAGAAAGTGTAGAACGCCTGTTTGTTGGGCAGAAGTTGAAGATGTCCAATTATCAGGACTGGAGATAGTCTTTGAAATGACGGACAAGATTGTCCAGATTCGTGACCGACTCAAAGCTGCCCGAGATAGGCAGAAAAGCTACGCAAATTTAAAGCGTAAACCTTTTAACTTCGAGGTAGGCGACAAGGTGTTGCTTTAAGTATCACCCTGGAAGGGAGTGATGCGATTTGGTAAGAAAGGCAAGTTAAGCCCGAGATACATAGGACCATTCGAGGTCATCGAACGTGTCGGGTCAGTTGCCTATAAGTTGAACTTACCTGAAGAGTTCAGTGGTATTCACAATGTGTTTCACATCTGCAATCTGAAGAAGTGTTTCGCTGACGAATCACTAGTCATACCACATACAGATGTGCACATAGAAGAGAGCTTGAAGTTTATTGAAAAAACTGTGTCGATCGAGGATCGACAGGTTAAGAAACTTCAAAGGAAGCATGTGCCTATTGTAAAGGTAAAATGGGATGCCCGTAGAGGTCCCGAGTATACGTGGGAGGTAGAATCCACAATGAAAGAAAAGTACCCTCATTTGTTTCAATAAATATCGAGGTCGAGATTTCTTTTAAGGGGGTGAGGATGTAACACCTCGAAAATTCATGTCCTATAATGTGTTGACACGTGTCATAGGTTTGAACGTGTGAAAGAATGTTCTAGAAGGACTAAAGTTGACAAACATGGAAAGTATGTGAATATACGGGTTCAAAATGTCAACAGTGAATAAATATACTTTACAATAACCCTACATGATGTTTATACCATCAAACGAATAAATCATGGATCATACGAAGCTAAAAAATGAAAGAAAGTGAGAGATTACAAACTACAGGGGTTAAATGTGTCAACATGTTTAAAGTATACCTCTGAGTGACCTTTTAACAAACCCGAAGCTTTGTAACGATTAATTATGCTCACTACAATACATGATAAAGATTTCATAAGGGTTCGTTATCGTATGAGAAAGTTATGATCAAATTCGTATGCGAGGGGTTAAAGCGTCAACGTTGAAAATTTTGACTTTTCGGGTAATAACAAAGTGACCAAGGACTTAACAAAGTAGGTATAAGTCTTTGGGCCCTTATATGTCAATTTGAAGGGCTCATAATGCAATTTATACAGTGCATGACCCTTCGAAAGAGCCAAGATACAATAATGGAAAGATTTGAAATCTGACGACAGGATTCAGGCGGGCCGCGTAAAGCTTAACAAGACTTTACGCGGGCCGCGTCAGACGCCCAGATGCAGAAACTTTAGACAACAGCCTATTTTCACGCGATAACCGACCCAAAACAGATATTTTCACTACATGGGCGACCCCTAAACAGTCCTAGGCACTTAGGGACACCTGTGGACGATCCATTATCAGTTATAGCACTTGTTGTTAATGATCTAAGGTGATTAAAGCACTATAAAAGGGCCTTGTGTTGCAACTTTGTAACCACACCTTCCATCTACATTTCTGATCATTTCTGGAGCTCCAAAGCAGACTCAAGTGATCACTAATCGTGCATAGGACTTCAGTAAGTATGCTTAACCTTTCTTAGTTGAGTTTTTACTTAGTTTTAGCTTAAAAGTCAAACCGTCGTAATTAACGGTTAACTTAGCGATTAATCATTGATGGTCCAGTGATTAGTCGAATTGAAAGTAGTTATAAATTGTTAATTATGTGGGCAATAAACCCTTAAAAGGGCACCCTCTGATTACCACTGTAACTAGGTCAAATGTCGGGTCAAACTTATTATTAAAAAATCAACAGAATGCTTAATTTCCAATTTATGCATAATTAGCAATGTAGAACCCATACAGCCTGTTTGATCATTAATATAACTTGGTAATTAATGTAAGAACATGTCTAAACATGTTCAACCCGACAATTTTCAGTAGAGACCCGGTTCGGAACCGTATGTCGCATAATTTGACTTTTGCTTTGACTTTCAGTTCTGACCCGTTTAAGCATGTTTTAGAAATTCCTTAGAGTTTTAATTGGACTAGGTTACATGCTAGTATAACCCTCTATGATTATACACCTTGGTTCATTAGTTATCAAATTAATATGCATGATTTCCGTTAATTGCCTATATGTTGACCATTATGCCCTTTTCACCATAAAACGTGATTTTTAGAAATGTAAAAGAGTAGAAACCTTAGTTACTGATTTATAAACTTGCACCCAAAATTTGACATCAGTTTGAGGTGTAGATTGAGAGTTATGCTCATTAGCGTAATTAGAAAGCTTCTTTAGCGATTAAACGGCATAATTAGCATATAGCCTATTTAAACCCACTTTTTGATATCAAACTCTCTACCCACTGATGTAATATATTATTTTGGGATTTTTGAAGATTTTTAATTAATTTTAGGCTGAGCATAACTTAGAGTTATAAGCTTAATTCGGTAATTGTCGGTTTTGCCCTTTTGGGCTATAAAATGAGTTTTACATATCTTTTTGACTCCAAACCTTTTGCTACTGATTTCATATGATAAATAATTATTTTAAACCTTCTGGGATATTAAAAATATCAGCTTTCTATATAGAACCCGGAAACGGCTTCTAATCGCCTTTTTAAGCGTTTTTAACGCATAGTATGTACTAAAACTATTTTAAACATACAAGGGTTGATACCTACTGATATTTTAAGTAAATTATAATATTTTAATAGTATTCAAAAGTTGTTTAACTCAGACATCAGTTTTGAGCTTTTCGGCTTATGTGAAATTACCAAAATGCCCCTACGGTGCATAGTTTGGTTATAATTAATAAATTTCACATATATGCAATACCCTACTGTTATAACTTAGTAAATTAAGTATTTTTGCTGATTATATCAGACCTGTAACTCAGGTTAATACTTAAACTCTTTTATAACCTTGAAAATGACCAAAATGCCCCTACGGGGCATAGTTTGTGTTTAAATTCGTTTCGGGCATAATAAAAGATATCTTACTGATGTCACAACATATTTGAGGCATATTAACTTAGGAAACCTGTCTATGGCTCTTACGGTTACCCGTTACGCTTCTTGCGCGTTCGGTTTATGTAACTAGTTTGCATAAATTAGCCGAAACGAGTCAAACCTTATCGTTTTTATCTCAAAATCCAGAATGTGTATAATATACCCATATTAAGCAAGTCTTCAAAATTTTCGGGTCTAAATCACATTCTATTCCGGTCTTCGCTTAATCGTGCGTACGGACCGTATCTTTAAAACTAACCGGTCTAAGTTTAGGCTTAATTAAAGACCCGTTAGGATTCTAATAGATTATTATAAACCTTCGTTCCAGAATAGGAGGACCAGTAAAAGCTACTTGCATTTGCTGTTTGTGAATTATACTTGCAAAGGTAAATACTTTTAACTTATTTTCCCTTATACGGGCTTGGGGTACGGTATATAAAATACCGCTTGGTCGGGCATTCGACCTTAATCGATTGGTGGTTAAGTATTATCGAGATGACCCGTTTAAATATGTTTTGTTTGCTTAACGCCTTTGGGAGGTTAATGACCATGTCCCGGATATCCTTGGAATCATTTTACGAAATGGCCACGACCTAAGCGCGGAGTGTAGGCGTACACTCGTCAATGCATAATTAAATAATGTGGTGTGTCTATTGATCTTTAACCCGGCACGAACCGGGCTACTGAATGCATAAGGAACATGTAATCCTTTTACAAGTTTATATATTTAAATAATTATCTCAAGTTATAAAATGTTTGTGCCACGTGCATTCCAAATCAATTTTTAATCATTTTTAAAATGAGTCGGTTAATTGTATTTACCAGTGTAAACTGACGTATTTTTCCAAAAAGATTAAGTGCAGGTACTACGCGAACTAGGCTGGCTACCCCTAGCATCATTAAAGAGTCTCGCAAGCTTAAGATGCCTAAAGTCTGTTGAACTACTGTTTCCATTTTATTCTTAATCCACATGTGGATAAACTTTCGACTGTTGTGATACTTGATATTACAATATTATATTCGATTGAAATATATCTCTCATTTGCTTCCGCTGTGCATTTAAATATTGTGTTGTTTGACTATAACGTTGCCAACCACGTCACGATACTCCCCCACCGGTGATACGTGGAAAGTCGGGGTGTGACAGAAACTCTAAGACAACAATGTGAGTTGATCCGCTTTTTGTTAACTGTTTTTACAAAACCTCATTTAATTAATTATATATTAAACAATGATTGAGTATTTGTAAGAATACAATTATCATGAGTATGTTGGGGTTTTGTATACAAAATTTGTTACCACCTGGTCAAGGAGTAACATTTCCACAAGTCGGGTTCGACAGTACCATGGATGTTAATTGTGATGTCTTGGAAACAAATATAATTGCGGGATCGCCCTCAATACTGTACAATGGGATTTTATTTAAACTTGATTAAACTGGGAGTCACTCACCAGTATTTCCCACTGATAAATGTTTTGAAAACGCGCTTCAGGTAACAAACTGTGAAAGCTAAATAGAAGCCAGCTGGACAGTACTGAAGGCTTGGAAAAGTGGCATTAAAGTTATCTAAAATAAAATAGTTGTTTTTATTAATAAAATAGGATTTATTCCTATGAAAACGAGTGTACTACGAACTTGGGTTTTAACCCATTTGTTTAATGTTTTGAAAATGTGGTATTTTACTCTGATCAATGTTTCCTAACTACGGTCCTGATGAAAATATCCGCTGCCAAATTAGACAATACGCGATACCACCGAAACTGGCTCGCGACCGCCCGTTCCCAGGGATTAGGGATCGGGGGTTGCGACAGAAGGTGGTATCAGAGCTAAAATGTAAAGTGTCAGGAAATAAATTACGGAAATATGTGCATAACTGTATTTATTGTTATGTGTTATTTGACTATCTGTTTGTTTACAGTATGAGCGACCAAGGACCATCTGACGCGTATCGTCAATTGTCTGGTTCGCCTAGAAGCGAAGGCACCTCCTCTTCTCAGCCCGCCCTCTCAGTGTACTCTGCTGATACAGAAGAAGGAATCTTTGTGTTTAAGGCTCAGTCAGAAGAGCCATTTCCTCAGAAAAAGAGGGGATGGTTCAGTCGAGGGGCGCACGAGCGTAGAAAACGTATGAAAAAGTTACAAGATCAGAGGGTACTAGCCACAGCCAAGAGAGAGACAGATGCCTATGCCCAGGACATGATAAATAGGGGTATAGCCAATATTCACATCCTATCCACCACTGCAGTTGACCCTAATCTGGAGCAAATAATAGCACCTCAACCACAACTGCCAATCTCTGACCAACCCATGGAAATAGAAAACCCTGAAAACCAAGTAGAAATGCATGACTTCAATCCAGAAGAAATCCCTAGGGTACCAGCACCAAACCCCCTAGACCTAAATTACGACCCTTGGTGGAACGGCGTTAGGGACTATGTGCAACGTTACCAGATACATGAAGACACACCCATGCAGAACGTAGGAGGCTACCTAGGTTTGGATCCTTTAGATCCCTATTTCCATGATGAATACATTAGGGAGATTTTAGAAGATCCTTACCAATTCCAGGCACCTACACCCCCATACCAAGAACCCGCGCCCCAGATTCCGAACGCAGTCCTAGAACCTGCACCCCCAATGAGTGCAGAAAACGTACAAGAACTTAGGACATTTGGTGAGGAAATTTTAGAAAGTAGTGAACGGATGAGACAGGTGGGAGAGCGACTCCTATGTAAATACGACAAACGCAATATGGATTTCTGGATGAATCCATATCCGTGAATGTGATGGTGAAACGGTAGTAGTAATAATAATAATAAAATAATAATAATAAAATAATAAAATAAAATATGTATATATGGATGCCTACTACTATTAGTGTAATTTTCTTTCTGTTGGTATTGTAATTTTTATTTCAGTACTGGTGTGTAATAGATGCCTAGTATATAGATGAATAGAGTAAAGTCGCAATGAGCGACGCTTTTAGCAAAAATGCGTGTCATGTGATTGACTATATTAAATATTATTTTGTGATATTAATACGGGGTAAATGTTTAAAATTCAGATGGCCGACGAAGGAAATCAAGGAAATTTGAATAACGATAACCAGAGTAACATTAACGTGGTTAATGAGAATCCGAGCATCAATAACAATGGAAACCAAATGGATAATAGTGCCGTTCAACACATAGTGGCACAAGGAATCATAGATGCAATGCCATTTATTATTCAAACGATTCAAGAAGCGAATAATAAAAGTAAACATAGCAGTAAGCGACCAATTGAAACAGAAAACAGCGTGAACAATGGACCTATACTCCAAGTGCCCATTCCCAAAAGAAGAAGAACCGTGTCTTACGGTTGTTCTTATAAGGAATTCTGGTCCTGCAAACCAATAGAATTCTCGGGCAATGAAGGACCCATTACAGCTCTACGCTGGATAGAGAAGACTGAGGCTGTTTTAAAAATAAGCAAGTGTGCTGAAGAAGACAAAATAATGTTTGCTTCTAATCTGTTTAAGAAATCAGCCTTAGAATGGTGGAACACTATCCTCCAATCAAGAGGAAGTGATAGGATTTACAACATGGAATGGGAAGAATTTAAGAATATGGTAGAAAGGAAATTTTGCCCTCCCAATGAAAAGGAACAGATAGCAAATAAATTCCTAAACTTAAGAATGACCGGGGTAGATAGTAAGGGTTATACTACCACATTCTTTGAATGTGCTAGAATAGTACCAACCCTTGCATCACCTAAACCAGTATTAATCTCCCGTTACATCTGGGGATTAATCGGAGAGATTAGACATATAGTCAAGGCAGCTAGACCTCAAACTATAGAAGAAGCTGTAGAACTAGCGAATACATTGACAGATGAATTAATCCGTACTAGAGAAGAAGAACAGAGGAGAAACCTAACCCAAGGCTTACTCAAGAATTCCGTTCTGGGAATTACAATCGTAGGAATATGGGTTCTACCTCTGCACCTTTCTGCAAGGTCTGCAAGAAAAAACATTCGGGAAAATGCTCCACTCTTTGCAATTTCTGCAAGATGCCGGGACACAAGGAAGAAGATTGCAGGAGAAAATCTAGTAATGGACTGTGCTTCAACTGTGGAGAGAAAGTTCATATCAGGCCAAACTGCCCAAAATTGGCTCCAGCTGTGAACAATAGGAACACTAAAAATGCTAGAGCATTTGTTCTGACTGCAGATGAAGCCAAGATGATTCCAGACGTGATAGCTGGTACGTTTTTAGTTAATGATGTTTTTGCTAAGGTATTATTTGACTCTGGTGCAAACCAAAGTTTCATTAATACTTCGTTTTGCAAACTTCTAAATCAGTCATTAACTAAACTACCACAAGAATGCCTGGTAGAGACAGCTAATGGAGAAACTGTTAGGATTTCTGAAATCTTGCAGGGAACAAGAATAGAAATTTTAAATCAAAAGTTTATGGCAAACCTTTATCCCATGAATCTGGCAGGATTTGATGTCGTTTTAGGAATGGATTGGTTAATAACAATAAAGCCAGTATTTTATGTGATCAAAAGTCAATCCAAGTAAATTCACCAAAAGGTAAAACGATCACAATTAAAGGAGATAAACCATCTAGATCCACAAAATTCATCTCTGTGATGAAAACTGCAAGTTATATAAGAAAAGGTTCTATAGTGTATTTGATTTCCATAATCACTAATGTAACAACTGTGCTTGTAATCACTATGAACAGTTCTGTTATCAATAAAACAATGTTATTTGATCCCAATGTTTGTTTTGTTATGTTATACTTTTTTTCATGTTTTGACTTTTATGTAATTTCAAACTCTACATCGCTTTCTGGAGAGTTATACGCAAACTAGTGCGTAAACGTACTCAGTTTAATGCGAGAAATACTCCGGAACATCAACATATACTCAACATACCTTAAATAACCTTTACATAACTTAGAAATAAGTTTTGAAGGCTTTGGTATGGCAAAATCAAGTTAATTCGCTTACAGGGACTAAATATGACAAACTGTGAAAGTATGTCAATTTGAACTGTAACGAACATTCCGGAACATGACCATAAGTTAAACACACCTTAAATATCCTTTATATAGCTTAGAAATAGGCTTTGAGGGGTTTGGTGTGCTAAAATAAACTTTTGGAACATTCAGGGACTAAAAGTGTCAAAAAGTGCACAAGTTTGCATTTTCGCGCATAACTTACGTTCTGAATACATCTGGACATCCAAAAATTTATGTAAGCATGACTACATTATATTTTAGTGTTCGCCTTAAGAAAAATCCATTCGTCGCGTCATTTGGATCGTTTTTCGCGCTTATGCGCATTCCGTCGTAATTAAGCGAACATCGCGTTCGTACGGCCAAACGAACCAACCTCCGGCATATTTTTGAGCATGTTTTGAGTTCCCTGTACTTTAACTTCATTTTAGAGCCTTGAAATGAGGTTAACGGGGTTCAAACGCATCGAAAATCGCTTAAAACACAACAGGGACCATTGCTGCCAAATTAGGAAACTTTCTGATTCAGGTTGAGTGCTAGCGTAGCGCGACGCCTGAGGGGCTACCTGTCGCGCTACGCGACTGACTTGCTGGACAGATTCAATGTTTCTAAATGCAAGTTGCAACTAATCAATCCTTAACCACATGTTTTAAGTGATGTGTCACTAAGTTAAGGAGCATTTGTGGCACCATAACTTTCCGACAAGTGTACGCACGAGATTCGATCACGTTATTCAAGAAACGATCCTAACGGTTACCCGAATACTATATATAACCCATGCCTTTCATTGTTTTTAAGCACTAGAATCTTATTAGTTGTGTTCTAAGTTGAAACCTTGTTTCATACCTGAATTATACTGATCTAGATTAGCATTCGGGGACCCTTCGTAAGTATTCTTTCGTTCTTTTCCTTATTTTTACTGCTTTTCGAGTCAGAAAGTCAAACTTTGTTTGACTTTCAGCGTTGACCAGTAATGGTCAATGCGAAGTTCGTTAGAACTTCGCAACGTGATTGTAATCACGATGGTCATAGTCCCTTGGGACTATGCCTACTGATTACCACGTTGTCTAGGGTCGTAGGGTAGGCGATCTAATAAATCGCCTATACCTTCGAACCCGACCCAGTTTGGTCGATCATTAGGATCCGACCAAATACATTAGGTGACCATAGTGTAGGGAATAACCTTCCGAGGTTATACCTTATGGTCACGACGTGTAAGTAGTTGTATGATAGGTAGTTTATATGCCGTAGGTAAATTACCAGAATACCCTTTTCATGTATAATTGGTAATTAAGCATATGTAACCTAAACCTTTGTCACATAACTGATTATGTAACATGTTTAGGCATATAACGCTTGTCATAGGGCTAGTTAGGCGGTCCGAACGCGTTTCACGCGAACGACGCGTTAAAGTAGCATAAGCTTCCTAAACGGGTCGTAATGGGTCGTAAACAATTATGTTAAGTTTCATTTAGTATGTAGGCTTTGTTAAACCAAATGACACGAGTCTCTACACTCGTTTGGTTTACGAAACCTCATTCTATCCAACCTTCCGATTTAGGTCCGGTTTATTAACATAGTTTCCTATACTAGGTGCCGTTTGATTCCGAGATCTATAGCATTACTTGGTGGTTATCTTTTGACAACTGAGCAATCTCAAGTGAGTACATAGACCCCTCTTTTACTGTTTTCCAAACTGTTTTGGGGTGAAACACATGTGCCTACTTGTTACTTTCATGCTTTCATGTTTTCACATCATATACATGCTATGTTCGTTAGTACATTATAGTACATGATTTCATTTCATCTTATGCTAGGTGTGCCCATTGTGTGCATTACTTAAAACATTGTTTTACATGACATTTCATGCTAGGTGTGCCCATTGTGTGCATTACTTAGTACATCGTTTTACATGACATTTCACGCTATGTATGTTCATTTGATTACATACTTAGTGCATTGTTTTTCACATGCTCACATTTTGTTATGACATTTGGTTTGTTTACATGGGACAATATATCCATTAACATTAGCTACGCCGTTCGTTAGTAGGTAGTGGTACCATAGGAATTGACAACTCCCGTTCCGGACATCCCAGGGTAAGGGGACAGAAAGGAATGACCGAATTCGTTGACATTAAGACAGATAGACCTTTAATTTGTTTAAAGGGTTTATCACCACAGTCGCCAGGCTTGGATGTATGCATTTTCACAATACCTCATAAATGTTCATATTGAATAGTTGCATGCATTTACACAAGACATAGCTTTGATTTAAACCAAGTTTTACTTCAATACTTTGTTTTTGTGCATATGGTTTAGTTGAGACATTTCACTTGCCATACATGACATTTTGACATAGACATTTGACATGGATATTTGACATAGACATTTGACATGGATATTTGACATAGACATTTGACATGATTTACATCTTGACATAAACACTTTGACATATTATTCAATACATTTGACAATTTGGTTAAACATAGACTTCTTACATTGGTTGGTTTGGTTTGATTAAGTGATTAAGTTAACGATGCGTGTGTAATATGATACAAGCATGGTGGATACGCCGCTGGTACTTCCTATATATAAGTGTTTGTATGGTATTACATGGCGTAACGTTATTTGAATCATTTCAGTTTGAGACATAGAACATTTTATACAAATAACATACTTTTCACAAGACATTGATTTACAAACAACTTACCTTATACAAACACATCATTTTTACATGGTCATTTATTTAACCTGACATTTACTTATACATATCATCGGATCTTATTGTTTTCAAATGATTTACAAGACAAAGCAAATTACAAGGTTCATGACTAAACATTTTTCTTAAACATAAGTCATGAATCCTATTTTCAAAAACCTATGTATCTCACAGGCATTTTTATGCTGACGTACCTATTTTCACATGTGTTTTCAGGTGCTTTTCCATAGGATGTTGATCATGATACTAGGGCGGACCTGTGCCTTAGAGACTTTAAAAGATGATAGACTAAGTTTAATTATGTTCTGAACTCTTAAATTACCTGTTTGAAACAATGTAACACCCTTGTTTAATAAATAAAATACACTTTGTGTGCCATGGTTATGAAACAATTAATTCTGTCGCAACACGCCCCGATGTTTCCGCCGCGATTTGTTGTTTTACGCGGTCGGGGTGTGACAGAAGAGTTGGTATCAGAGCCAATGGTTATAGGGAATTAGGTTATTAGTAATGCTTTGACCTAGACTATAACTTTTCTAGGAACCTAACACAAGTTATCTTGTGTTTAGATCTTAAAACATGTACATCACCTATCCTTAGGTGATTAACAAAACAAGTAACCAAAATTTTTCCGAAACGATTTTTGAAAAAACAATCATCTGTTTTTGAATAAATTTTTACAAGGTTTTGAACCCTCAATTGTAAGGTTTTGAACCCTCTGTTTTATGGTTTTGAACCCTTTTTCAGTGTTTGTTTTTGGCCTTGTGCCTTCAAATTTTCAAAATCCCGTCAAACGTTTTGGGTTTTAAATAATGTGAACATGTGCAAACTGGAAGGGTGAGTGCCTGTATTCTGAGTTTTCTGTCTAGGCAAGCACTTCGTATACATCTCATCAGACGCGAGACCAGTTGTGCTTACCTAGGAATTCTTGGGATGAGTGTTCACTTATAGGCGAGCATGTCTTCATTATACATTATTTTTGACCCATTTACTTTGATTAGTCACTGTGATTCGTTTGTTTGCTTGGTAATGCGGACGAATGATCACCATCTTTGCTTTTGTTGATTTTGTTTCATCTCATTCTCTTCATCCAAACATCTCACTCGTTTCCTTTCATGTTTTCCTCTTTTAGAATGCCTCCTCGACGCGAGAACCAGATAGCAACTGCTGAATTGGCAGAAATCATTGCGCAGCAGATGGCTGCTCAATTTCCAAATCTCTTTGCTCAATGGAACCAGGCCAACAACAACAACAACGTTCCATGCAAATACAAGGATTTTAACCAGGCTAAACCACTCAAGTTTAGTGGTTCTGAGGGAGCGACTGGGCTTCTTCAGTGGTTCGAGAGCATAGAGAATACTTTTCGCCATGTGCAGTGTCCGGATAATCGCAAGGTCGAGTTCTCCTCGAGCGTATTTCAGAAGAGGGCTTTGACATGGTGGAACGGGGTTATGAGGGACCAAGGTGCAGAAGTTGCTCTCGCACAGACATGGGCTGAACTTAGAGCCCTTATGATGAGGGAATTCTGTCCTCGTCATGAGCAACGAGCGTTGGAGAAGGAGTTTGATATTTTGAAGCAAGATAGTGGTGAGCACAGGGCTTATACTGATCGGTTTGAAGAATTGAGTCTGCTTTGCCCAACAATGGTCACCCCACTCGACAAGGCTATCGAGAGATACATCGATGGTCTACCTGACTCGGTACAAGACATTCTCACTGGTAGTAACCCTGCCACACTTCGTCAGGCGATCGAGTTATCTGCGACATTGACTGAGTCGCAGATCCGGAAGAACAAGTTACACCGGAAGGGTGACAAGGGCAAGAAGCAGTCGGCTGACAAGGAAGATAGCAAGAAAGGTCAAAACTTGAATGGAAAGAACTCTGGTTCTTCGAAGAGGTCAAGGAAGCGTAAGGCTTCCCAAAATTTTGCTATCACTGCCCAAGCTAATCTGGCAGCTCCCAACCAACCCGCACAGCTTCCAGCAAAGAAACCCTATACAGGGAATGCACCTTTGTGCAATAGATGCAACAGTCACCACCAACCGCAACTTCCATGCCGTTTCTGTACTAACTGTGGGAAATCAGGCCATCTCGCCAATGTTTGTCGATCTGCTCAGAATCCCGCGGTTCAGAACCCGGCTCAACAAGTTGCTCAGCCTCCTGCTCCGCAACAGGGTCAAGCTGCACGACCACAATACCCACCTGGTGCTTGTTACAATTGTGGGGATCTGACCCACTACAGAAACCGGTGCCCAAGGCTAGCCAACCAGAACCAGAATCAGAATCAGGCTCCGGCTAGAGGCCGAGTTTTTAACATGAATGCCCAAGAGGCACAGGCTGACGATAATGTGGTGAGCGGTACGTTCTTTATTAATAATCAGCCTGCATCTGTTCTTTTCGATTCTAGTGCCGATAAGAGTTTCGTGTCATTATCTTTTGAGCAAATGCTTCGCGTGTCTAGAACGAAACTAGGCAAATCTTTGACAGTAGAGGTTGCTAGTGGTGAACCCATTATTCTTGATTCTGTTCTTCACAACTGCCAGTTGAATCTTAACGACCATCTTTTTCCTATTGACCTCGCGCCTATGCAACTTGGAAGCTTCGACGTTATTGTGGGAATGGATTGGTTATCCAAGCATCACGCAGAGATAGTTTGTTCTAAGAAGATTGTTCGTGTGCCGCTTTCGTCAGGCGAGATTCTGCAAGTTCAAGGTGAGAAGCCTACCGGTGGTCTCAAACTCATGTCTTGTTTTAAAGCTCGGAAGTATCTGCAGAAGAACTATGTGGCTTTCTTAGCACATGTTACAGAAGATAAAGGCAAGGGTAAGTCTATTTCAGATATTCCTGTCGTTCGGGATTATTCTGAAGTATTCCCTGAAGATTTACCTGGTCTACCTCCAGCACGCCAAGTCGAGTTCCGCATTGATCTCGTACCTGGTGCAAACCCCATTGCCAGAGCTCCATATCGTCTTGCACCGTCGGAGATGCAAGAGTTGTCTAAACAGCTTCAGGAGCTCTCTGACAAAGGTTTTATACGTCCTAGTTTTTCACCTTGGGGTGCTCCCGTTCTTTTTGTCAAGAAGAAGGATGGATCCTTTAGGATGTGTATCGATTATCGTGAGCTTAACAAGCTTACCATCAAAAATCGATATCCTCTACCTCGCATAGACGACCTCTTTGATCAGCTACAAGGCGCTTCTTATTTTTCGAAGATCGATCTGCGTTCCGGGTATCATCAACTTCGGGTGCAAGAAGAAGACATTCCGAAGACAGCATTCCGTACTCGTTATGGACATTACGAGTTCACAGTCATGCCATTCGGTTTGACTAATGCTCCTGCTGTTTTCATGGACTTAATGAATAGGGTCTTAAAACCTTATTTGGATCAGTTCGTCATTGTTTTTATTGACGACATCTTGATTTACTCTAAGACGCGAGCTGATCACGAGCAGCATCTTCGTCTTACTCTGGAACTCCTGAAGAAAGAGCAACTTTTCGCCAAATTCTCCAAGTGCGAATTTTGGCTTAAAGAAGTTCAATTTTTGGGACACATTATCAACGAACGAGGTGTTCATGTAGATCCCTCCAAGATCAGTGCGATTAAGGATTGGGATACGCCTACTACTCCTACTGAAGTTCGTTCTTTTCTTGGTCTAGCGGGTTATTATCGCCGCTTCATTGAAAACTTCTCTAAGATTGCAGTTCCTCTAACTGCTCTAACTCAGAAGAAAATGCCCTTTTACTGGGGAATCAAACAAGAGGAAGCTTTTCAACACTTGAAGCAGAAGCTATGCGATGCGCCTGTTCTATCATTGCCTGAGGGTGATGATGATTTTGTTGTGTATTGTGATGCATCAAAATTGGGTCTTGGCTGTGTTCTTATGCAAAGGAACAAAGTCATAGCCTATGCATCAAGACAATTGAAGATACATGAGAAGAACTACACCACTCACGATCTTGAGTTGGGTGCAGTTGTCTTTGCTCTCAAGATCTGGAGACACTATTTGTACGGTACAAAATGTGTGGTTTTCACTGACCACAAAAGTCTTCAGCATATCTTCAACCAGAAAGAACTCAACATGAGACAGCGACGTTGGGTTGAGCTTTTAAACGACTGCGAAATTCGCTACCATCCTGGTAAGGCGAATGTCGTAGCTGATGCATTGAGTCGCAAGGAAAGTACTAAGCTTCATTGTGTACGTGTTCAATCTGTTATTCAAGCTCGATCTGATATTCAAGCCCGCATTTCTCAAGCTCAACAATCTTGTGTTTCACAGGGTTTGATGGATAAGGAATTTCCCTATCACATATCACCTGCTCTTGAACTGAAGGACAATGGATCATATTACTTCATGGACCGTTTGTGGGTCCCAAGCCAGGATGATCTTCGTACCTTGCTTATGGATGAAGCCCATAAGTCTCGCTATTCTATTCATCCGGGCTCAGATAAAATGTATAAGGATCTTCGTATTCACTATTGGTGGCCTGGTATGAAGAAAGACATTGCCTTATATGTATCCAAATGCCTTACTTGTCTTAAGGTTAAGGCTGAACATCAGCGTCCATCTGGTTTATTGGAGCAACCAGAGATCCCAGTTTGGAAATGGGAAAACATTACTATGGATCTTGTTACCAAACTCCCGCGCACAAAGAAAGGTCATGATGCCATCTGGGTAGTCGTTGATCGTCTTACAAAGTCAGCACATTTCTTGCCAATCCGCGAGGATTTTCCTACTGACAGACTTGCTCAAATCTATGTGGATGAAATTGTAGCTCGACATGGTGTTCCTTTGAACATCATTTCTGACAGAGATGCTCGTTTCACTTCTCATTTTTGGAGAACCATGCAATCTGCTATGGGGACCCAACTTAATCTGAGCACAGCTTATCATCCGCAAACGGATGGTCAATCTGAGAGAACAATCCAGACTCTGGAGGATATGCTAAGAGCTTGTGTGATCGATTTTGGTGGTAGCTGGGATTCACATCTTAAATTGATTGAATTCTCCTACAACAACAGTTATCACACTAGCATCGGAATGGCTCCTTTCGAAGCTCTCTATGGTCGAAAATGTCGTTCACCAGTCTGCTGGAATGAGATTGGCGAGGCTCAACTTACTGGACCTGCCCTCATTTTAGAGACAACTGACAAGGTCAAGAAAGTTCGTGATAACCTTCAGGCAGCTAGAAACCGTCAGAAGATTTACGCGGACCCAAAACGCAAAGCCTTTGAATTTCAAGTCGGTGATCGAGTATTACTTAAGGTCTCACCTTGGAAAGGTGTGATCAGATTTGGAAAGAAAGGAAAACTTGCACCTAGATATGTTGGACCATTCAAGATCGTCGAAAGAATCGGAAAGGTAGCCTACAGACTCGAGTTACCTCCTGAACTGGGAAATGTTCATCCAACTTTTCACGTGTCCAATCTCAAGAAGTGTACAGCTGATGAGAACTACTCCATACCGCTTGACGAAATTCGTGTTGGCAAAACACTAAAATTTGTTGAGAAACCAGTGGAAATCATGGAACGTGAAGTCAAGTGGCTCACACGCAAGCGCATTCCTTTGGTCAAAGTTCGCTGGGAAGCAAAACGTGGACCTGAGTTTACTTGGGAACGCGAAGACCAAATGAAGGCGAAATATCCACATCTTTTTCCACGAGTTTCCTCTAAATAAATTTCGGGACGAAATTTCCACAAGTAGGGGAGACTGTAACAACTGTGCTTGTAATCACTATGAACAGTTCTGTTATCAATAAAACAATGTTATTTGATCCCAATGTTTGTTTTGTTATGTTATACTTTTTTTCATGTTTTGACTTTTATGTAATTTCAAACTCTACATCGCTTTCTGGAGAGTTATACGCAAACTAGTGCGTAAACGTACTCAGTTTAATGCGAGAAATACTCCGGAACATCAACATATACTCAACATACCTTAAATAACCTTTACATAACTTAGAAATAAGTTTTGAAGGCTTTGGTATGGCAAAATCAAGTTAATTCGCTTACAGGGACTAAATATGACAAACTGTGAAAGTATGTCAATTTGAACTGTAACGAACATTCCGGAACATGACCATAAGTTAAACACACCTTAAATATCCTTTATATAGCTTAGAAATAGGCTTTGAGGGGTTTGGTGTGCTAAAATAAACTTTTGGAACATTCAGGGACTAAAAGTGTCAAAAAGTGCACAAGTTTGCATTTTCGCGCATAACTTACGTTCTGAATACATCTGGACATCCAAAAATTTATGTAAGCATGACTACATTATATTTTAGTGTTCGCCTTAAGAAAAATCCATTCGTCGCGTCATTTGGATCGTTTTTCGCGCTTATGCGCATTCCGTCGTAATTAAGCGAACATCGCGTTCGTACGGCCAAACGAACCAACCTCCGGCATATTTTTGAGCATGTTTTGAGTTCCCTATACTTTAACTTCATTTTAGAGCCTTGAAATGAGGTTAACGGGGTTCAAACGCATCGAAAATCGCTTAAAACACAACAGGGACCATTGCTGCCAAATTAGGAAACTTTCTGATTCAGGTTGAGTGCTAGCGTAGCGCGACGCCTGAGGGGCTACCTGTCGCGCTACGCGACTGACTTGCTGGACAGATTCAATGTTTCTAAATGCAAGTTGCAACTAATCAATCCTTAACCACATGTTTTAAGTGATGTGTCACTAAGTTAAGGAGCATTTGTGGCACCATAACTTTCCGACAAGTGTACGCACGAGATTCGATCACGTTATTCAAGAAACGATCCTAACGGTTACCCGAATACTATATATAACCCATGCCTTTCATTGTTTTTAAGCACTAGAATCTTATTAGTTGTGTTCTAAGTTGAAACCTTGTTTCATACCTGAACTATACTGATCTAGATTAGCATTCGGGGACCCTTCGTAAGTATTCTTTCGTTCTTTTCCTTATTTTTACTGCTTTTCGAGTCAGAAAGTCAAACTTTGTTTGACTTTCAGCGTTGACCAGTAATGGTCAATGCGAAGTTCGTTAGAACTTCGCAACGTGATTGTAATCACGATGGTCATAGTCCCTTGGGACTATGCCTACTGATTACCACGTTGTCTAGGGTCGTAGGGTAGGCGATCTAATAAATCGCCTATACCTTCGAACCCGACCCAGTTTGGTCGATCATTAGGATCCGACCAAATACATTAGGTGACCATAGTGTAGGGAATAACCTTCCGAGGTTATACCTTATGGTCACGACGTGTAAGTAGTTGTATGATAGGTAGTTTATATGCCGTAGGTAAATTACCAGAATACCCTTTTCATGTATAATTGGTAATTAAGCATATGTAACCTAAACCTTTGTCACATAACTGATTATGTAACATGTTTAGGCATATAACGCTTGTCATAGGGCTAGTTAGGCGGTCCGAACGCGTTTCACGCGAACGACGCGTTAAAGTAGCATAAGCTTCCTAAACGGGTCGTAATGGGTCGTAAACAATTATGTTAAGTTTCATTTAGTATGTAGGCTTTGTTAAACCAAATGACACGAGTCTCTACACTCGTTTGGTTTACGAAACCTCATTCTATCCAACCTTCCGATTTAGGTCCGGTTTATTAACATAGTTTCCTATACTAGGTGCCGTTTGATTCCGAGATCTATAGCATTACTTGGTGGTTATCTTTTGACAACTGAGCAATCTCAAGTGAGTACATAGACCCCTCTTTTACTGTTTTCCAAACTGTTTTGGGGTGAAACACATGTGCCTACTTGTTACTTTCATGCTTTCATGTTTTCACATCATATACATGCTATGTTCGTTAGTACATTATAGTACATGATTTCATTTCATCTTATGCTAGGTGTGCCCATTGTGTGCATTACTTAGAACATTGTTTTACATGACATTTCATGCTAGGTGTGCCCATTGTGTGCATTACTTAGTACATCGTTTTACATGACATTTCACGCTATGTATGTTCATTTGATTACATACTTAGTGCATTGTTTTTCACATGCTCACATTTTGTTATGACATTTGGTTTGTTTACATGGGACAATATATCCATTAACATTAGCTACGCCGTTCGTTAGTAGGTAGTGGTACCATAGGAATTGACAACTCCCGTTCCGGACATCCCAGGGTAAGGGGACAGAAAGGAATGACCGAATTCGTTGACATTAAGACAGATAGACCTTTAATTTGTTTAAAGGGTTTATCACCACAGTCGCCAGGCTTGGATGTATGCATTTTCACAATACCGCATAAATGTTCATATTGAATAGTTGCATGCATTTACACAAGACATAGCTTTGATTTAAACCAAGTTTTACTTCAATACTTTGTTTTTGTGCATATGGTTTAGTTGAGACATTTCACTTGCCATACATGACATTTTGACATAGACATTTGACATGGATATTTGACATAGACATTTGACATGGATATTTGACATAGACATTTGACATGATTTACATCTTGACATAAACACTTTGACATATTATTCAATACATTTGACAATTTGGTTAAACATAGACTTCTTACATTGGTTGGTTTGGTTTGATTAAGTGATTAAGTTAACGATGCGTGTGTAATATGATACAAGCATGGTGGATACGCCGCTGGTACTTCCTATATATAAGTGTTTGTATGGTATTACATGGCGTAACGTTATTTGAATCATTTCAGTTTGAGACATAGAACATTTTATACAAATAACATACTTTTCACAAGACATTGATTTACAAACAACTTACCTTATACAAACACATCATTTTTACATGGTCATTTATTTAACCTGACATTTACTTATACATATCATCGGATCTTATTGTTTTCAAATGATTTACAAGACAAAGCAAATTACAAGGTTCATGACTAAACATTTTTCTTAAACATAAGTCATGAATCCTATTTTCAAAAACCTATGTATCTCACAGGCATTTTTATGCTGACGTACCTATTTTCACATGTGTTTTCAGGTGCTTTTCCATAGGATGTTGATCATGATACTAGGGCGGACCTGTGCCTTAGAGACTTTAAAAGATGATAGACTAAGTTTAATTATGTTCTGAACTCTTAAATTACCTGTTTGAAACAATGTAACACCCTTGTTTAATAAATAAAATACACTTTGTGTGCCATGGTTATGAAACAATTAATTCTGTCGCAACACGCCCCGATGTTTCCGCCGCGATTTGTTGTTTTACGCGGTCGGGGTGTGACAACTAACACTAAAGGAAAAGAACTAAAAGTCATTCCAGTAGTGTCTCAGTTTTCAGATGTATTTCCAGAAGAATTACCAGGACTACCACCAGACAGAGAAGTTGAATTTAGAATTCACCTACTGCCTGGAACAGCACCAATTGCCAAAGCACCTTACCATTTGGCACCCGCCGAAATGCAGGAATTGACGAAACAATTAGATGAACTGTTGGAAAAAGGATTCATACAACCAAGCTCATCACCATGGGGAGCGCCAATATTATTCGTTAAAAAGAAGGACGGATCAATGCGTATGTGCATTTATTACCGTGAATTGAACAAAGTCACGATTAAGAATCGGTACCCATTACCGAGAATCGATGATCTGTTCGACCAACTGCAAGGAGCTCGATTTTTCTCTAAAATCAATTTAAGGTCAGGATATCATCAATTAAAGGTACAGGAAGAGGACATTCCTAAAACCGCCTTCAGAACAAGGTATGGTCATTATGAATTTACTGTCATGCCATTTGGTTTAACCAATGCCCCAGCTGCATTTATGGACATGATGAACCGAATATGTAAGCCATATTTGGATAAATTCATAATTGTTTTCATAGATGATATTCTAATTTACTCTAAGAGTAAAGAGGAACATGCAAAGCATTTTCACGCACTTCTAAGTTTATTAAGAAAGGAAAAGCTTTATGCTAAATTTTCAAAGTGCGAGTTTTGGCTAGAACAGGTACAATTTCTTGGACATTTAGTCAATCTTGAAGGAATTCATGTGGATCCAACAAAAATCGAGGCAATTACCAAATGGAAAACCCCTGAATCACCAACCGAGGTTAGAAGTTTCTTAGGATTGGCCGCTTATTATAGAAGATTTATTCGAGATTTCTCTAGAATAGCCATTCCTTTAACTAAGTTAACCTGTAAATCCATTAAGTTTGAATGGGGACCAAAACAAGAAGAAGCTTTTAGAATTCTTAAGCAAAGATTAACTAATACACCCATACTAGCGTTACCAGAAGGAACCGAAGACTTTGTAATCTATTGTGACGCTTCTAAATTAGGTTATGGATGTGTGTTAATGCAACTCCAAAAGGTTATAGCTTACGCATCTAGACAACTTAAGAATCATGAAGAGAATTATTCAACCCATGATCAAGAACTAGGAGCTATAATTTTTGCCCTTAAGATTTGGAGACATTACCTTTATGGTAGTAAGTTTACCATATTCACTGATCATAAGAGTTTAAGGTATGTTTTCGGGCAGAAAGAATTGAATATGAGACAAAGACGCTGGATGGAGATGCTTAGTGATTATGATTATGATATCCAGTATCATGAAGGAAAGGCAAATGTAGTGGCAGATGCTTTAAGTAGAAAGTATCATGAAAAGCCAAAAAGGGTACGTTCTCTTAAATTAAATCTACAAGTAGATTTAAATGATCAAATCAAAAAAGCACAAGAATCAGTAATCAAGGATGATGCTGAAAAACTAAAAGGTATGGTTAAGGAATTAGAACAAGAAACAGATGGAATTTGGAGATTCCAAAAAATGAGAATGTGGATACCTAAATTAGGAAACCTACGTCATCGTATATTAGAAGAAGCCCATAAGTCTAAGTATACGATGCATCCAGGAAGTGATAAAATGTACCAGGATTTAAGGAAAAATTTATGGTGGATAGGAATGAAAAAGGACATAGCAGCCTATGTTTCTAAATGTTTAACTTGTTCACAAGTTAAAGCTCAACACCAGAAACCCTCAGGTTTGTTACAACAACTAGAAATGCCAGTGTGGAAATAGGAATTAATAACAATGGATTTTGTTACTAAATTACCCAAAACAAGGAAGGGTAATGATACAATCTGGGTGATTGTAGATAGACTAACTAAGTCAGCTCACTTCCTACCAATGAAGGAAACTTTCAGTATGGAACAGCTAGCTAAATTATATGTAAATGAAATTGTTTCTTTACATGGAATTCCTTTATCAATTGTTTCTGATAGGGATAGTCGATTTACCTCTCATTTTTGGTCATGTTTCCAAAAAGCCATGGGAACCAAGTTAAATCTGAGCACAGCTTATCATCCTCAAACGAATGAACAAAGCGAAAGAACAATTCAGACAATGGAGGACATGCTTAGAGCTTGTGTAATTGATTTCGGAGGTAATTGGGACGATCACTTACCTTTAATAGAATTTTCTTATAATAATAGTTATCACACAAGTATCAATGCTGCACCATTCGAAGCACTTTATGGACGAAAGTCCCGAACCCCAGTCTGTTGGGCAGAAATTGGGGAAAAGCAACTATCTGGACCTGAGATAGTACAAGAAACAACCGACAAGATTATTCAAGTCAAGGAACGACTAAAAGCAGCACGTGATCGACAGAAGAGCTATGCCGATAACCGACGCAAGCCATTGGAATTTCAAGTAGGAGACAAAGTATTGTTGAAGGTCTCTCCTTGGAAAGGAGTAGTAAGATTCATCAAAAGAGGAAAGCTAAGTCCCAGGTATATTGGACCTTTTGAGATTATTAGAAGAATAGGACCTGTAGCCTATCAGCTACAACTGCCAGAGGAAATGGCAGGAATACATGATGTGTTTCATGTATCTAATCTCAAGAAATGCTTAGCTGATGAATCGCTAATGGTACCTCTTAAGGATATAGAGGTAAATGAACAACTCAAGTTTGTAGAAAGACCTCTACAGATTGAAGACAGGAAAGTCAAGAGTCTCAAGCACAAGAGATTAGTTCTGGTCAAAGTGAAGTGGGACTCCAAAAGAGGACCTGAGTACACATGGGAGCTTGAATCTGAAATGCAAAGGAAATATCCACACTTGTTCCAATAAATCTCGAGGACGAGCTCTAAAACAAGGTGGGGAGGATATAACACCCCTCAATAAAACCGAGACCCTCGATTATTTTCCAACACCCTAATATATTTTAAAATATCCCATTATGTCCAAAATACACCCCATACGTGAAGACGGGCCCCGAATACCCTAAATATTAATAAAAATAATTAATAATCTGATTATTAAGTTAAGGCGGACCGCGTAGACCCCACCCCTAACCTTACGTGGGCGGTTTAAAGGTTAAAACCTGATTTCTTTGATTTTTAAGTTTTGGCGGGCCGCGTAAGACCCCCGTTAGTTAACGCGGGCCGCATAAGATCGGAAAGATGGCGCAGCCCGGTGATGACACGTGTCATCATCGTGGCGAGTCTAGTGTTGACCCGGATCAGCTATAAGTTTGACCTGGGATTGACGCGGGCCGCGTAAGCCCCTGTCTTGTTTTACGCGGGCCGCGAGAGAACCAGACTCAGCAACTATATAAGCAGGCCATCAGATTTCATTCGAATTTGTTCAAAGTTTCTTTCTCAATCTCAATTTATGATAATAGGCTTTATAATCGGGTATTATACCCCCCTAAATAGCAAAATTCTGCTCCGTTGTAAGTATTATAACCCCTGGATACGTATTAGATACGTTGCCCTATTGATCTAGGGTTCCGTAACGGCTGTCGTGGTTCTGCCCGACGTAGTCGTTGGAATGCCGTCTCGGGGAGGGTATTACTAATGTTAAAATGGGTTATTATACTAACGCATGTACATTTGTGTAAATTATAGATAATTCTCAGGAAACCCTTACGGAAAATCTAAGACAGCAATGTGAGTTGATCCGCTTTTTGTTAACTGTTTTTACAAAACCTCATTTAATTAATTATATATTAAACAGTGATTGAGTATTTGTAAGAATACAATTATCATGAGTATATTGGGGTTTTGTATACAAAATTTGTTACCATCTGGTCAAGGAGTAACATTTCCACAAGTCGGGTTCGACAGTACCATGGATGTTAATTGTGATGTCTTGGAAACAAATATAATTGCGGGATCGCCCTCAATACTGTACAATGGGATTTTATTTAAACTTGATTAAACTGGGATTCACTCACCAGTATTTCCCACTGACAAATGTTTTTAAAAAGCGTTTCAGGTAACAAACTGTGAAAGCCAAATAGAAGCCAGCTGGACAGCACTGAAGGCTTGGAAAAGTGGCAATAAAGTTACCTAAAATAAAATATATGTTTTTATTAATAAAATAGGATTTATTTCTTTGAAAACGTGTGTACTACGAACTTGGGTTTTAACCCATTTGTTTAATGTTATGAAAACGTGGTATTTTACTCTGATCAATGTTTCCTAACTACGGTCCTGATGAAAATTTCCGCTTCCAAATTAGACAATACGCGATACCACCGAAACTCGCTCGCGGCCGCCCGTTCCCAGGGATTAGGGATCGGGGGTTGCGACAGCGTTACACACAGAAGGGTCTTAAGAGTCTGAAAAGATTCCTCTTCCTCGGGACCCCAAGCAAAAGGATTCTCTTTTTGAGTCAACGAAGTAAGAGGAACGGCGATCTTAGAGAAGTCCGAGATAAATCGGCGGTAATAACCCGCAAATCCTAGGAAAGAACGAATCTCAGATGCAGATTCAGGCGTGCTCCAATTCTTCACAGCTTCGATTTTAGAAGGGTCAACATGGATACCTTGCTTACTAACAACGTGACCAAGAAATTGTACTTCATCAATCCAAAACTCACACTTAGGGAATTTAGCGTATAAGCGTTCACCACGTAGTAACTCAAGCATCAAGCTTAAATGACGAGCATGATCAGCTCTAGTCTTAGAATAAATGAGAATATCATCGATAAAGACTATCACAAAACGATCCAGATAAGGTTTGCAAACACGATTTATAAGATCCATGAACACGGCGGGTGCATTGGTCAAACCAAACGGCATGACTACGAACTCGTAGTGTCCATAACGAGTACGAAAAGCGGTTTTGGGTACATCACCTTCGAGAACACTGAGCTGATGATAGCCAGATCGAAGGTCGATTTTCGAGAAACAGGACGCGCCTTGTAGTTAGTCGAATAAATCATCAATACGAGGGAGAGGATAACGATTCTTAATGGTAAGCTTATTAAGTTCACGATAGTCGATACACATACGAAATGAACCATCTTTCTTCTTGACGAATAGCACAGGAGCACCCTACGGAGAGGTACTTGGACGAATGAATCCCTTGTCGAGCAATTCTTGCAATTGACTAGATAGCTCTTGCATCTCGGAAGGTGCAAGTTGATAAGGAGCCTTGGCAACAGGAGTCGCGTCAGGTATGAGATCAATACAAAAATCAACAGATCTAGGAGGAGGAAGACCATGTAGATCTTCAGGAAAGACGTCAGGGAAATCACACACTACTGGAACGTCGCTTATGTTCTTTCCCTTCCCCTTTTGTTCCACCACGTGGGCCAAGAAGGCAAGGTTCTGTTTATGCAAGCATCTGTTCGCTTGAGTGCATGACATCAACTTCAATCCTTTAGAAGGTCGGTCTCCATAGACGTGTAAGATATCACCGGACGGAAGAGGTAGACGAACAAACTTCTCGTGACAAGCAATCTCGGCATGATTCTTACGTAACCAATCCATGCCGATTATGACGTCAAAGCTACCCAATTGCATGGGTATGAGATCAATAGTAAAAACGTGGTCATTAAGAGTCAAGGAACAACCACTGAGAATAGAATCAACTAGAATAGACTTGCCATTGGCAACCTCAACAGAGAATGACTTAGGTAGTTTCGAGCATGCCCAATTTAAAAAAGATTCAAATTCTACGGACACAAAGCTTTTGTTGGCACCAGTATCAAATAGTATCGAAGCATAAAGATTATTGACGAGGAACATACCATTAACGACGTCATTGTCGTTACGAGCCTGATTAGCGTTGAGGTTGAATGCTCGTCCACGAGCGGCTGGCTGTTGCTCCTGGTTTAGCTGTGGACACTGGTTACGGAGATGAGTAGTATCTCCACATTTGTAGCATGTACGAACCGCATTGACTGGTCTAGGATTCTGCGAATGAGCTGGGAGAGCTGGTGGAGTTGCCTGAACTGGGGCTTGCTGAGCTAGTTTGGTCGGGTTGACTTGACGACAATAAGGATTTGTGTGACCATAGCGATTGCAGTTGGTACACAAACGACAAGCAGAGGCGACAGGATGATGAAAGTTGCAGGTTACACACTTAGGGTGAGGCCCAGTGTACTGCTTTTTTATTTCAGGAACATGAGGGTTTGGAACAGCAGGAGCAGGCTTAGCAGCAGGGTTTACAGCAGGAACAATCGCATTGCATCCTGAACCCTGTGACTTTCTCTTCTTGTTCTTGCTGCCACTAGGCTGCTGGGTAACTTGATTCGCTGTTTTCGAAGGGACGAAGTTTCCAAACTGTTTATCACGTATGCAATTGTTGTTCAAGCTTGCTGCCAGATGATAAACTTCTTCAATTGTCTCGAGTCGAGCTGCTTCAATCGAATCTCGCATAGCAGGAGGTAACCCATTGATGTACTTGGTTATCATGCGTTTAGGAGTAGAAACCAAGTGAGGCACGATTAAGCTGAGTTGCTTAAAGCGGGTAGTATAAGCCAGATTGTCATCACAAATCTGCTTCAAGTGCCAGAACTCTTCTTCAAGCTTCAGTTGTTCATGGGGAGGGCAGAATTCAAGCATCATCAATTCTCGCACCTCAGCCCATGGAAGAGCATAGGCTTCTCCATTAGAACGGATGTTTCTCTCATTCGACCACCACTCTAGAGCTCTGCCTTGAAACATTCCCGTTGCACTCCTAGTCTTTAGATGCTCTGGGCACTCGCTGTTAATGAAGGTAACCACGATGCTGTCAAACCATTCCAGCATAGCAGTCACCCCATCACTGCCCGTGAAAGGCTTAGGGTTGCAAGAGACAAAGTGTTTGTAGTTGAACTTTGTAGGCTTCTCTTTCTCTGTCATAGAGTCAACAGAAGAGGGTGGAGTGTTCGATCCTTGGATCTCAGAGACGATCTTTGGCACGACTCGAGCGATTTGGTCGGCCATGAAGGACATCATCTTTTTCTGAGACTTCTCCCTGGATCTCTTGAGAGTGTCGGATAGCTTACGAGAAGACATCTAAAGATCCAACAAGAGGATCGTATAAGTCTAGATCACAAAGTCTCACAGTATATAGATTCACACACGATAGGTTAAGACTCAAGATTCAACAAGTTTCACGTAGTTTAAAGATTTAAGCTTTAGTTTCACATAGATTTCGATAGATTCGACACCGCAAACCCACGACCTTCGCATGGCACATTATACGAAGTTTGGCAACATGTCAGAAACACTTATATATAGGAAATACCAGCGGCGTATCCACCACGCTTCGGACACATCCCTTCTGCCTCGTATTCGGTGTCATGTTACGTGTCGCAATTGCCAAACATAACAACACACTCATCATCATCATCATACACATGTAGATTAATCCAATAGATTCACATAGATTAGTGTTCAACCATCTCACCATAATCCACAAACAACAAATCCCCACACAGAACGTGCTACGAAAGTTCGGCAACATGATGGAAGCACTTATATATAGGAAGTACCAGCGGCATATCCACCATGCTTCAATCATGCCACGTCCGTCTCGTCGTCGGTGTCGTGCTTCGCCAACCATAACATTAAACTCCACTATTCTCACAAGACTTACACATAGATTAGCCAAATAGATTCAACAACTTCAACCCGAGTCCGCAAAACTACGAACTTCACTTAGCGCGTGGTACGAAGGTTCCGTAACATGCCAGAAACACTTATATTGTCACACCCTGGCTTTGCGGAAGCGTGGGTTTATTTTGGTGTGACTTCTTAATACCATAGCATAATCACAACAATGCTATATGAAAATAAAACCATGATGTTCATCCATTAGATAAGTTTTAAAAGTAAACACGACAACATTGTTTTTAAAAGTCGATACGTGAAACAAAATACAACCACAAGATAACTAAAAACTTGTTTCATAAGACACAACTAAAAGACATAAGTGAAAACACAGTTTAAGACTTGTGACCCGTCCAGGCAAAGATCACATTTCCTAAACTTGGATGACATCATTACTCCTATGCAGCTTAACACCCTTGCATACTTGGCCAAATCCATTAATTTCCTGAAATAGATGTAAGTTGAAAAATCAACATAAAGTTGAGCGAGTTCATGTAAAAGTGAGTATGTAAAACCTTTGTATGAAAATCCTTGGTATGTAGCAAATAAGGAAAAAGAGATCACCATTGGGTTGCAAAGCCAATGATATGTGTGAAGTGCTGTAGGAAGACTCAAACCTAGCAGATTTTTGCATCGGGCTCAAAGTCACCCCGAGGTCCGTACAGTGGGCCTGGAGTTGGGCTCGCTACACCCAGATAGATCTACCGCTAATGACCCTCGGTCCTACAATGAGGATTAATGGCCTCTAGTTCCAGCCTACCCACTCACATGATCTAAGTAGTAAACCCTCCTTAAGCTAACCATACCATGTATAAAAGTCTGTAATAATTGTAACATGTATTCCACCCCCGAAGTATAAAAACTGAAAACAGTTAAGTGAAAAGGGGGACATGAACTCACTGAAGTGCGTCTCGAAATAGTCAATCCCAAATCAACCTGCTGTGTGACGACCTACACGTACTAACTTCTATTAGACGGATGGCCGTGCCTCGGCTTAGGGTTTAACGTTTTATTGGAGAAATAGTTAGGTAACTATTCCGTGTTCACACTTCTTATATATTTAATAAATATATTCCTTCCCAATGATGGGGGTTTTATTAGATGTGTGTTTTATAATTCCGAAAATATATTTTTAAGTCTCACTTGAAAAATATATTTTAAATCACTTGTCTAAAATATTCTAACTCCAAAATATACATATTTTTCCCAAAAATATTATATTTTACTTCATACCATTTCCAAAATAATACTTTATCAAAGTACCCACTTAAGAGGATTTTCCGAAAATACATAAGTTACATTTTTAAAGTTCGCGTTATATTACGATACTTATATAACTTAAATATTTATTTGTGATAGCGTTAGTATTATTTTGGAGTCGTGATTTCATAAAATACTCCAGTTATATTATTTTTGCCCTAAAAATAATATATGTAGTTCACAAAATAATCACGTAATCACACAAGCGTTTCATTATGAAATATATATCCTAAATATATATTTAACAAGTTTTATTTATGAAAATCCACCTCCGATACTTTGTAATTTTTGAAATAAAAATCATGGCGAAGTTTATTTTGAAAACAAAGTTAAAAATATATTTTGTAAACATTTGTTTAGAAAAATATTTCTAAGTGTTATATTTCTGGAAAAATTTCGCCAGTGTTTCCTCTGTAACTGGAGGTGTCCACGCTTACAAGCGTATCATTTTCTTTTCAAAATTTCAATCGATCATCAATCAATATAAAATATTTAGTCATCAAACTAGACAAAATATGAATAACCATAAACTCATGAACTTGAATGTTTTGTAAGAATATGTAGTAACTTTCTAACATATTTAATAGATCTTGTTATCTTTAAAAATAAAATTAGTTTCTTAAAAACTTTATTTTTAAAGATCTTCGAGTTTCACAACTTCTAGTCACGATTTACCAAAAATATTTCTTGTTAAATTTTTCTTGTGACACAAGTGTTTACACACTTGTTTATTCACTAAAATGCTTTTAGTTCATGTAAGATCCGGGTTTTAAACAAGACTTGCATCTTTCACTTGGTTCTTCCGAAAAACCACTTGTAGATCTTTAGATCTACTAGTTTAGAACCTTATTTTACAAGAAAAATTATGTTTACACAAGTTCATGTTTCATGGTGGATGGTTCCATCATCTTTTTACAACTCTAGCACTAACATACTACTAGTTCGTGTTCTTGAACATGATCTAGTATGGTTAGATGATGATCCATCCCACTTCTAGTAACAAACAACATCAAATAATCACAACTAGACAAGTTTCACAAGATTTACACAACTAGTTTCTCTTTATCCAACTTATTCATCATATGATCAAGACTTTATGTTATGTTCTTGTGTGTTCTTAATTTTTAACCATTAAATCTCTTATTAACCACCATAAACAAGATCAAGATGATGTTTAGAGGCACTTACTACTAGCTCAAGGCTAGGGAAGAAACAAGATGTAAATGAGGTGGATAAAAGAAATCTAGAGAGGTCCTTGCACTTTCGAAAGCACCGAGCTTGTTTATTGGACTCCTTGCACCCTTGTATGTATGTGAAATGGTTGAACAAGACTTGAAGGTAGTGATGGTGATGATGGTTGTGTTCGGCCGAAGGTAAGCACGAGAGAAGGAGGAGAGTGAGTTTGAGTTGTGATTGTGAAAATGAAAGTGGTTAACTCTTAGGTTTATTTATAATCCAAGTTCCCTATTATCCAACATATAATGTGTCTATTAGATACTAAACATCTAGGATTTAAAATAATCAAAGGAGGACAAGGGTGTGTCCCAGCCTTGGAACCGTCAAAGAGAGGAGGGTAAGGGTTGGGTGGTGTAATGGTTAGTTAAGATTAAGTTGGAATCTAAAGGTTTAGTTAGGATATCTATGTATGTTATGAAATATAAAGGGTGTTAGGGTATTCGGGGACCCTAACTAGCTCAGAAAAGTATAAACAATGTATTTGTTAAAAATTTTATGTTCCGGGTAAAGTCCGGTTGTCCGGTTGGATATTGAACCGTTAAAGTGTCAAATAAAGCTTTAAAGTGTCTTTAATAGTGTTTTTAGTGACATAGTGAATTCCCAACACTTTGGAAAGTGTCTAGTATTATTTTACCAAGTTTTTGCACTTTACTAGTTTTGTTAAATGCAGAATTTTTGTTTAAAGTGCAGAATTTTGTAATTAAAGTATGTTTTAGGCACTTCCGGTCACTATAACTATCACCTAGTGACACAGTTTAATGGTTCTCACCTCCCTACACTCCCTACTAGTGTAGTAATCTACTCCCGGCTCATACTGGCCTCAGAACAATGTCTGTTTAGGTGCTGGTAATGTCAGCATGTTTACTGGGTTATCCGTATAGTGTGCTCACTGTGCTTTTGTGCATCAAGGTTGTCACTAATGTTTGTGTGTAAGCAATAGAATGACAGTATAAAATGTGATGCATGAGTATGTATGTATCAGAAATCAAGAAGTAGTTTAACCATAATTGTAAGCAAGCACAGTAATTAAGCATAAATTAAATATTAATTAATTGTACGGATACCTGGTTTTGTGAGGGTTGTCACATTCTCCCCCCGTTAAAGAAATTTCGTCCCGAAATTTTAGGTTCTGCTTCTAGTTGCAGGGGTCTTAGGAAATAAATGGGGGTATTTCTCTTTCATACGATCCTCACATTCCCACGTGAATTCAGGCCCATGTCTTGCATTCCATCATACTTTGACGAGCTTGACACTACTCCTGCGTGTTTTGTTAACTTTCCAATCCGTAACCTCGACGGGTTCTTCGGTAAAGTGGAGCATGTCGTCGATATGAACTTCGTCGGCAGGAATGATCACTGTCTCTTGTGTTGGACTCTTTTTCAAATTTGATACATGAAATGTATCGTGAACACCATTAAGTTCGGCAGGTAGGTCCAACTTGTAGGCAACAAGCCCAATCCTTTGCAGGATTCTGAACGGGCCAATGTAACGCGGATTCAGCTTCCCACGCTTTCCAAAGCGTGCTACACCCTTCCAGGGTGAAACTTTCAATAAAACCATATCCCCGACTTGAAACTCTAAAGGTTTCTTTCTTCGGTTTGCATAGGCTTTCTGTTTGTCGCGAGCCGCCTTGATGCGCTTTAGAATCTGTGCGATCTTGTCTGTCGTCTCTTGGACTATCTCGGGACCAACAAGTTGTCTATCGCCTACATCAGCCCAGCATAAGGGTGATCGACATTTGCGTCCATAAAGCGCTTCAAATGGCGCGGCTCCAATGCTTGTGTGGTAGCTGTTGTTGTATGAAAACTCGACCAATGGTAAATGATTATCCCAGCTACCACCTAGATCCATTACACATGCTCTCAGCATATCCTCCAATGTCTGAATAGTTCGTTCACTTTGTCCATCAGTTTGCTGATGAAACGCAGTGCTCAGATTCAACTGTGAGCCAAAAGCTTCTTGGAAGGATTGCCAAATCCTTGATACAAATCTCCCATCTCTATCAGAGATGATTGAGAGAGGCACTCCATGACGTGCGACAATCTCTCTCATGTATATTTCCGCAAGTTTACTCGTGTTGTCTTTTTCTTTGATTGGCAAGAAATGTGCGGACTTGGTCAGACGGTCAACTATTACCCAAATAGTATCATGACCTCTGGGCGTCTTTGGCAACTTAGTTATGAAGTCCATTGAGATCTGTTCCCACTTCCATTTGGGTATCTCAGGTTGTTGCAGAAGTCCTGAAGGCTTCTGGTATTCAGCTTTCACCTTGGCGCACGTTAAACACTTGCTAACATAAACAGCAACATCGCCTTTCATCCTAGGCCACCAATAATAATCCTTAAGATCTTGGTACATCTTATCCGCTCCTGGGTGGATAGAGTACCGTGATTTGTGAGCTTCATCAAAAATAACCTTCCTCAAACCACCAAACAGAGGAACCCAAATTCGTCTCATGAAACATAACGTTCCTTCCTCGTTTGGCACTAACTGCTTCTCCATCCCACAGAGATACTCATCTTCAATATTCCTTTCTTTCAAAGCTTCTCTCTGCGCGGCACGAATGCGCAAAGAGAGGTCTGTCTGGACAATCATTTCCAAAGCCCTAACCTTTATGGGCTTGATCCTTTCTTTTCGGCTCAGGGCATCGGCGACCACATTCGCCTTCCCTGGATGATACTTGATCTCGCAATCATAATCGTTCAACAGCTCTACCCAGCGTCTCTGCCTCATATTAAGCTCTTTCTGGTTGAATATGTGTTGTAGGCTCTTATGATCCGTGAAAATTGTACATCGCGTACCATACAAATAATGTCGCCAGATTTTCAATGCAAATACCACTGCGCCTAGCTCCAAATCGTGCGTGGTATAATTACTCTCGTGAACCTTCAACTGACGCGACGCATAAGCTATAACCTTTTGGCGTTGCATCAGCACGCAACCCAAACCTTGACGCGAGGCGTCACAGTACACCACGAAGTCATCCGTTCCTTCGGGTAGCGATAAGATCGATGCGTCACAAAGTTTGTTCTTCAATAACTGAAACGCTTCTTCTTGCTTGTCACTCCAATCAAACTTCTTGTCTTTCTGTGTGAGCGCGGTCAGGGGTTGAGAGATGTTGGAAAACCCTCAATGAATCTTCGATAATAACCAGCCAAACCCAAGAACTGTCGAATCTCGGTTGGCGTCTTTGGGGTCTCCCAATCCTTGATCGGCTCGATCTTTGTGGGATCAACAAGAATTCCATTTCCATTAACCACGTGTCCAAGAAATTGGACTTCACGTAGCCAGAACTCGCACTTCGAGAACTTGGCGTATAACTTCTCCTTTTTAAGTAGCTCTAGAATAGCTCTTAAGTGTTGTTCGTGCTCTTCCTTTGTCTTCGAGTAAATCAGAATGTCATCGATAAAAACAATCACAAACTTGTCCAAGTACGGCTTGCAGACTCGGTTCATTAGGTCCATGAAAACTGCAGGTGCGTTCGTCAACCCAAACGGCATAACTAGGAACTCGTAATGTCCATAACGAGTCCTAAAGGCCGTCTTCGGGATACTTTCCTCTTGTATCCTTAGTTGATGGTATCCGGATCGAAGATCGATCTTTGAATAAAAGCTTGAGCCTTGCAGCTGATCAAACAGGTCGTTAATCCTTGGCAAAGGATATCTATTCTTGATAGTCAAAGTCTATGCACATACGGAAACTACCATCCTTCTTTTTAACAAACAGAACCGGAGCTCCCCAAGGTGAGAAGCTTGGACTGATGAATCCTTTGTCCAATAGCTCTTGGAGTTGTGTTGACAACTCCAGCATCTTCGAAGGCGCAAGTCTGTAGGGTGCCTTGGCTACAGGCGCGGCGCCTGGAACCAAGTCAATGTGGAACTCGACTTGCCTTTGAGGCGGTAACCCTGGCAAGTCCTCTGGAAATACTTCCGGATATTCCTTGACGACTGGAATGTCTTCGATCTTCGGTTTAGCAGCTTCCTTATCCATGATGTGTGCCAAGAATGCAACACATCCCTTCTTCAAGCACTTTCTAGCTTTCAGACAGCTAATAATCCTCAACGGCGTATCATGTTTCTCTCCGTGCACTACGATGGTTTCTTCATCCATCACAGGGATACGAATGGTCTTCTCGTGGCAAACAATCTCGGCCTTGTTGCTCGACAACCAATCCATTCCCATTACCACATCAAATCTCCCCAACTCGACAGGTAGTAGGTCTAGCGTAAACTCGTGTCCTCCTAGTTCGATCACGCTTCCTCTTATAACTTCACCCGTTTCAACTAGTTTCCCATTCGCCAATTCAATCGAGTATGGAACGTCTAACTTACTAGTGGCCAAACCAAGTATATTCTTAAATTCTAACGACACGAAACTATAATCGGCGCCAGTATCAAACAGAACATATGCAAATTGTTGGTTTATCGGGAACGTACCAGTGACAACGTTGGGATCCTAGCGCGCTTCTCTTGCGCCGATGTTGAATACTCTCCCACGGGCTTGATTCAGTTTCAGGCATTCCTTCTTAAAGTGCCCAACTTCTCCACAATTAAAGCATCCTGGCCCTTGGCCATTTCCATTCCCAGCTTGAGTGTTGTTTTGGTTGCGATTTCCATTCCCAGCTTGATTCGCAACGTTCCCACGGTTTCCATTTCCTCCATTGTTTCCTTGCGGACGGTTCCTATTACCACCTCGGTTGTTGTTCCTATTACCAAAACCTCATTGGCCTCCCTGGCCAGCACTAACCCAACAAGTATCCTTCAAGTGACCAATTTTCCCACAAGCTTCACATGTTTTTAGTCCGCATCAGCCAGTATGATGGCGCTGGCATGTGTTACACTTGGGCAGTGTGCCCATATAACCTTTTCCTTTGATTTCAGCACCGGTTGCAGCTCTAGCCGGTGTGCTTGGCTCGCCCTTCTTGCTTACATGGCGGGGTTCCTTGCTTGAAATTGGAAAACTTTCGCTTATTTTCCCCAGACGACTCAGCATGTGCTTCTTTCTTCTTTGGTTCAATATTTGGAAAGTTGTTCAACCGAATGGCCCCCTCAGTAAGCACCACACTAAGATCGATCGCTTCCGTGATCGTGGCAGGTTTGGACGTGGTAACCATACTCATTATCTGAGGTGCCAATCCCCAGATAAACCTCTCAATCCGTTTGAACTCTGGTGTGACCATGTACGGCACAACGTGGGATAAATCATGAAATCTTTGAACGTATTCTACAATCTTGGGACCATCCATCCTTAAATTTCAGAACTCAGTCTATAACCTTTGGATCTCAGCACGCGAGCAATATTTCCTTCGCATTAACTCTTTTAACTCAACCCATGTCAACGCGTAAGCAGCAGCTTCTCCTAAAGTCTGCACTTGTACGTTCCACCACGATAGGGCTCCATCCAGAAACAGCCCTGAGATGTAAGTCACTTGTTGATCGGGAGCGCATTTGCTCATTCTTAAGACAGAGTCTGTTTTCTCAGCCCACCTTACGAACGCAACAGCACCTCCTATGCCGTCGAAGTTCACGGGCTTGCAGTCGAGGAACTGCTTGTAAGTGCACCCTGCACATACGTTAGAATATACAAATGGTATTAGCGGACGTGCTATAAATATCCAAATGTATTGTAACATGTCTCAAACGACTTAACATAACCATGCGGTGGATTGTTATTGCCGTTACTGTTCGAATTGCTCCCGCTGGTTCCTCCTTGTGAGGCTGCATACTGCGCTATGGCGGCAGCAATGATTCCTTGGAGTTCTGCCTCGCTGGTAGGCATACGTATCTCGCGTCTTGGAGGCATCTTCTAAAAGATTATCGTGTTGGTCAGGTCATAGTAAGTAAACAACATACGTACGTAATATCATTCAAACACATAACATCTCATGTTACAATTTAACCAAGCATATAGCATCACATGTTATAAAATGTATACAATCAATCCAACATCACATATAATGAGAATACTACGATTGCGCTATCATAAATTGAGACCACAATAATGTTTACAAGTTTTGTATCTGTATCGTACATCACATATGGCTAAGGGTCACATCGCCCTTGCCCAATCTGGCTAATATACTACAACAAGCAAAAGCTAAACATCAAAAGTCATGTCATCAAAATGCGGTCTTCCAAAAAGCGGTATAGTCTGCACAATCGCGGTCCTCTCACCAAAAGTCTACCTGCGTAAAACCAAAAATATGCCTATGCTGATGGCGGCGGAGGAGGAGGAAAATGAGAATAGAGTAAGCGACGCATATGTAACCAGTCCTCCTCCATAGCGCGATGAGCACGCAACAAGTATGCTATCTGCTGCTCAGGAGTCCAAAAGCGAGCGGCAGAATCGGGGGATAATGGACGTGGAGGGTGCGGTGCAGCAAATCGGGATCAACAATGACAAGGTGGGTGTGGAGCTGACTCCAAAACCTGAATGCGACGCGTCAATGCGTCCTGCTGCACCATCAAAGAAACGAGGATGTCCTCGGTAGAAGACCCAACATGGTATGGGTTGTAAGGATCGGACAGTAGCATAATAGGGGGCGTAGTCCATAAAAATGGCTCGCTCGATGGTGCAGTGGGTGGTGCAACAGAAGAAAACTGTGAAGGATCGGACAGTAGCATAATAGGGGGCGTAGTCCATAAAAATGGCTCGCTCGATGGTGCAGTGGGTGGTGCAACAGAAGAAAACTGTGAAGGATCGGACAGTAGCATAATAGGGGGCGTAGTCCATAAAAATGGCTCGCTCGATGGTGCAGTGGGTGGTGCAACAGAAGAAAACTGTGACGTGAACGGTAAGGATGATGGCAGCACAGGGGGAACAAAAGTAGGATGAGAAATCTGGGGTATGAACTGGCTGCCTCCTGCCATGAAAGGTGTATGACCAAACGGCTGTCGTGATGACCCCTCCCCAGGACGTGGTAGAGGAATGTCCTGGAGATAGGTGATCGGGAGATCTGTGCGGTGAGCATCTGTGGTGTGTGGGGGAATCAAGGGAACATCAGTGTGTGCCAAAGTAGGTGTGACGGGTACCATGTGTGGTGGGTAATCATCATCGTCATCAATCCACCCATTGTGGGTGTCGGCATAACGTGGATCCACATAAGCAGCAAAATGTGCACGGTCAAGCAGTACCGGCATAGGATCAGGAAATGGTGCAACAACAGGATCCTCTATCAAGAGTGGAGCGTCAACAACAGCGTCAGCAACATGATCATCCACCAACGGTGGAGCAACAACAGGACGATCGGCAATAGGTATATCATCAATAAAAGGGGCAACAGTGTGTGCATCGTCATGAACAGGGTCATGCTCTAATGCAGGATCAGGAGCGACGACTGGCTCAAGGGCCACGACCGGCTCCGGGTCAACCAAATCCATATCAAAGTCAGCGGGATCATCAAACAAAGGATCGATAGGGGCTACAGGCTCCTCTAGGGGCTGGTCTAAGTGAATGAACTCAATATCCTGGTCAGGATCAAAACCAGGGGAAAGATGGGGTCTAAATCATCGTCAATATCGTGATCAAACTCGAAGTCATGCGTGGGAGCAGGTGCAGCTGATAACGCCAAGTCCAGGTCGGCGTCATGAGAGTGATGCTGCACTCCCTAAGTGTGCAAAGATGCGGACGCCACAGACTCAAAGGAATCTGGGACAGGTGAATCAGCAGGTGCCTCCTCTGCAGGGGCATCGGAAATGGGTAGAATGACATCAGCAGCAATAGGGGCCCCGCCCTCATGGTCAGCCTCGGGTGGGTCCTCCTCAAATAGATCGACATCATCGTCAGAAACATCAACAAGTGGCATATCAACGACTGGATAAGCAGTAAGTGGTATAGGAGCAGGGATCACCGCGAGTGGTAAGTCTCCATCAGGAAAGCCATCAGCAGGCTCGGCTCCGATGTCGGGTAGCGCAAACGGCTGGAAATCGTCGTCATCGGTGCTGGTGGTATCTGAGGTATACACCTCTCGCTCAGATGGAACCTCGTCATCTGAAACAACTGCCATAGGATCTAAGGTATCTGAAACTCCCATGTCTGATGAGGATGGCATGATATCTGTAACACAATCACACATATGCACAAATAATTAACATATAATCAAATAAACATGTTAGTCACCAATAAGCAAACAAGTAATCATCCTAGTCTTCCCAGACTACCCTCCCAGCCTTAAACTCCACTATAAACATGTTCGTGCTTCGCCAACCATAACATTAAACTCCACTATTCTCACAAGACTTACACATAGATTAGCCAAATAGATTCAACAACTTCAACCCGAGTCCACAAAACTACGAACTTCACTTAGTGCATGGTACGAAGGTTCGGTAACATGCCAGAAACACTTATATTGTCACACCCTGGCTTTGCGGAAGCGTGGGTTTATTTTGGTGTGACTTCTTAATACCATAGCATAATCACAACACTGCTATATGAAAATAAAACCATGATGTTCATCCATTAGATAAGTTTTAAAAGTAAACACGACAACATTGTTTTTAAAAGTCGATACGTGAAACAAAATACAACCACAACATAACTAAAACCTTGTTTCATAAGACACAACTAAAAGACATAAGTGAAAACACAGTTTAAGACTTGTGACCCGTCCAGGAAAAGATCACATTTCCTAAACTTGGATGACATCATTACTCCTACGCAGCTTAACACCCTTGCATACTTGGTGATGTGTGCATAATGCAACATATAAATTTCATCAATTGTGGCATAAAACTAACCCTTTTTTAGTACTAATGTTGGAAAAAGTGTGCTTTTGTCTTCCTTTTGTATTTTCAGGATTAAATGAGCTCAAATTAACAAAAGAAGCAAAAAGACATCAAAATCTAACATAAATACAAGAAAAGGAACAAATGTGACATGCCCGACCCCACGACAGCATCTTCCCAAGCAAAACAAGAAGACAGAAGACTGAAGACTGAACACGCCCCGTGCTCAGCCAGCACGGGGGCGTGCCCAAGTGTCAGCAGAAAAGACAAAGTGGTAGAAGCTTATATTGCCCACCACGGGGCCGTGCTCAGCGGACACGAGGCCGTGGTCAACTATAAGATTCGCACAATCCAGGCAAATCTTCATAGTACAAAGATTCTTCTGCACACGGGGTCGTGCTCAGCGGACATGGGGGCGTGGTCAACTAATAAGACAAGCTGCATTAAATGAAGAAAGAGAAGGATGTGGACACGGGGCTGTGCCCACTGGACACGGGGCCGTGCCCGAGCTTCTGTTCAGCCTATAAATAGGAGTGCTTGGCTCAAGCTCAAACCATCCCTTGGCACACCACCTCTCTCACACTTCACCCACCACCACCATAACACCATCATCCATTGTCCAACATAGAGTGTGTGAGTCGTCTCGGGATCCAAGATTGATCGTAAGAGTTCTTGACAATCAAGGCCATGTTTGCCTAAGTCTCTTACATCACTTGGTGAAGACAAGTGTCTAGTGTAATACTTTTTATTTCTAATCTTTTCGCACTTTTTATTTGGTTTTGTATTAATGACTTTAATAACTAGTTTCTTATGTTGAAGGTGATTCTTCCTTATCGTTTGTCCGTGGTGTCTTGACATTATTTTACTGTCTATATAAAATAAAAGATTTTCACCATTCATATCTCCACGGTCTATATGGAGGTATGTTGGCTACCTGGTCGGGGGTTAAGGGAACGGTTTGGTAAGATTCTTGCCATTGTTCAGCGTTTAGAGGTCCTGCAATGGACTTGGGTCAAATTTAGTAGGACCTCCTTCAATACTTAACGGTATTGGATGGAGGGGGTCCAAACTCTTTGATCCCCTCATAAGTTAACTACTATTAATACTATAACCCGACTATTTAGGACTGTATCCCTGCTGACTCAGACTACTTAGTCGAGGGTAACGTCACCTCCAAAAGAGGGGCCTACCATAATTTGCATTAATAACTTAATTAATTATCTTTCAATAATCCGACCCTTTAGGATTGTATCCTTGCTGACTCAAACTACTGGGTTGAGGGTAACGTCACCTTCAAAAGAGGGGCCTACTACAATAACTAAGATAATCTCTTAAATAAGTGCAAAAGTGCGGAAATAATCAAAGGTTACACTATACACGAGTCGGAACCAAGTGATTCATCTTGTCTATCTGTTTTTCTTTTATTTTTATTTTTCATCATTTTAGTTAGTTTTTATTTTTCTTAGCTTAAAACATTTTTCTAAACTTTTTGATTTGATTAGACGTTGAGGATAAACCGGTACTAAAAGCTCTTGTGTCCTTGGACGACCTCGGTATCTTACCAACACTATACTACGCTCACGATGGGTGCACTTGCCCATATGTGTGTTTAGTGTTAGTAAATATCGTGTTTTATAAATTTAAAACTTGACTAAAAAAGTGTTAAAGGGGCTTAAAATATACACCTAATATATATAACACTCGACACCCATCAAGTTTTTGGCGCCGTTGCCGGGGACACAAGGATTTTAAGAAAGTTAGGAATCAACGGCCTAATCGTTTTTCTTATTTTTTGTTTTTTTTTAGGATTTTTTCTTAATTTTTTCAGCTTCTGCAGAACTCAGCACGGCCGTGCCCGCTGAACACGCCCCGTGCCCAATCATTGGAACTGGCAATCCTGTTTTAAGTCAGACAGTAGCTGAACACGGGGCCGTGCCCACTCAACACGCCCCCGTGCCCAAGTTTCAGTTACTGAAAACAGAACCGTAAGATCCCGACGGTTGGTAATTTCTGACACAAACATGAGTGATACTGATACTTTTTACTTTCGGCACTCTTATGGTACTATGTGGTGTCAATTATGTGGTGGTAACCATAAGGAATTAGAATGCTATTTTCTAAATTATAAGCCCCACTATATAGACCCATCGTTTCCTAGTATCCTTAAGAGGGGCGAAAGTAAAAATAATCCCTATCTCTCCCTCGAATGCTCCCAACCAGATTTTCTAGGAGAAATGCTTCTCGATGAATTATTTCAATTAGAAGATCTAATTCTTAATTGGTTAAAAGAACTTAGGAAAGATTTCAATGATCTTTTCCAAGACGATAACCAAGAAGAAGGGTTGGAAACGCATTCAAACAACTTCGTTGTTTCCGATGATACTTCTAACTCTAGCGAGGAAAAGGGTTGGACTTGTCCACCTACATATAGAATAGGAATCACCCTCACCGACAACCTCTTGCGTTCCTGTCTTAATATAGAGCAATTAAGGTATCTTATGCACTTTGGGGTTGTTTCATCCAGTAAGGAACCGCCCGATCCGGAAAAGTTCCCTGAAAATAGACACACTTCATAAAACAGCCTTCCGACACGGGGCCTTGCCCAGGTCAACACGCCCCCGTGTCCACCGAAAGATTCCCTTCTGACTTTTGTCAGAATACGGACAAAACGTGTCAGGATCTTGCCTGCACACGGGACCGTGTCCATCCGACACGGGGGCAGTGTCCAGCATGTTGTCGTTTTCTATAAATGCAGCCAAGAATCCTGCACATTTGGACCATCCAGGGACAGAGATTTGAAAGGATTTTCTAACTTACCATCCTAGGTATGTTCTAAAAGAAGGTTCTAACAACCATCTTGTCCTTTCCTCTTTTATCCATTACCTTCTTCTTCACCTTTCTTGCAACAACACCTCCATTGAAGCTTCATTTCAAGCTTCATTGTGATGATTGTTGAAGTTTTTGCTCAAGGAATCTTGTTAAAAATAAGTTACACAACATTGTTTTAAGTTATTTTTGGTTAAAAAATGCTTCATAAGTTTGGAAAATAATTTGAAACTCCAAGACTCCTTGTGCTAAAAATCTGCAGAAAGTTGAACACGGGGCCGTGCTCATTGAACACGGGGCCGTGCTCATTGAGCACGGGGCCGTGTCCGTGGTACTGTTTCATTAAAACGAACTATTTTTGGTTTGTTTTCGTAGAATGTCTAGCCAAAACAGTGGAACCTCTTCTGCACACTCCAGAAACAGTCGAAGGGAAAGGAGACCATCGATTGAAGCAACTCTCGTAAGATACGTAATGGCGCTACATGAAGCCCTTGACGAGATGACTTCGGTAGAGGAGGTCCTCATAGACCGTATAAATTATCTTTCGGTGGGGTTGGAAAACAGTTTTCAAGAAATAAACCTCTTGCACCAGAGGTTAAACATTCTTGTGACACCTCCCATGGAACCAATCCTCCCTCAAGAGGATTGGAACCTAGCACTTGGAATCCACAATCCTACCGGTTGGGACGACATTCCGGCGGAACCTCCTCTTGAAGAACTCCAAGAAATCCCGGTGGAAGTTGCACCTCCTCAAACCAATGCTAATGAGCCCGCTTTTCTTCTCCCTCGGGAGATCGAAGAATGGCTCGCCGACGTATGAGGAACCCATAACCGGAAAGAGAAGTTGTCAAAGCCACATTTAACCGGAAGATTTACCTTTTCGAAAATTTTGCTAATAGAATAAGGCAAGAACTTCTTGGTTTAGATTTCTTGTGTTTCTTTGACCTAACTATCTAGTATTTTAATTTTTAGGACAAATATGTAACTCTCTCTATGACTAATGAATGATGGTTTTAGTTAATTTGGTGTTTGGGTGATGTTGAAATGAATAAAACACACTTGAGATGGCAAAGGATACAAGGGAAACTTGAACCAGCACCCCATGCAGGAAAACAGGACCATCCGACAAAATTCTTCGTTTACAGTAAGTTCGGCAGGGGCCGTGTCCGCCCAACACGGCCCCGTGCTGCACAGTCTGCAGAAAAGACCCAGTTCAGGTAACTGGACACGGGCCGTGTTCACCCAACACGCCCCCGTGTCCAGGCTTCTGTTTCTCTTGATTTAATTTTGTTACTGGCACTTGAACACGGGGCCGTGCCCGGACAACACGGGGCCGTGTCCAGTGCCCAGTAACATAATTTTTTGCTTAAATCACACCTTTTACACATTCAATCAACCTAAAAACTTATTTTTGGGACACATTGAGGACAATGTGTAATTTAAGTGTGGGGGGGATGCTAAAACCTTGAATCTTGCAAGTCCTAAATACAAGCCTTACACAAAACTCTATTGGAACCGCTAATCACCCCAAATTTTTTCAAAAAAAAAATTTCATTTTTTTTATTTGTCTAGGTTTAACTTGGGAATTTCAAGTTCTAAAAAGGTTATATTTTTACGAATTTACAACCGATAGCATCGTGATAAAAAGAACCAACATAAGAAAATTATGAAAAGGCATGGCAAACTTAGTTAAAATTTGATTATATATACTTGATCACATAAAAACCCATTCCCACAAAAGTGAGTTTTGAGCCTTTATTGAGCATACAATTACATATCATTAGACTAAATGCTCATTTTTCGTTTCTTGTGTGAATAGCCGCTTGGTTCTTACGACTCTAGAACTTGCCATGATGATACATTCCCGGTCCTTACCAACTTAAACCCGAGTAAGTAAATGATGGAGGCATTAGGACTAACCCTTTTTTATTTCTACACCATTATTTTTCTTTTTTTTTACCACCTACCCAAAATCCCCTAGTTAGCCCCTTTGAGCCTAAACCTTTTCATTTCATAACCCAAACCAAACACCCTTTTTCCCACCAAAACCTTTTTTATTTTTAACCCTTTGTTTTAGTAACTAGCTCGGTTTTTCGTATGACTTTTCAAAAAAAAATGTGTGTTGATGATGAAGCAAAAGAAAATAAACAAACAAGTTCATCAAAAATAACTTTGTTTGAAAAAAGCTTCATCAGAATAAAAGTTACAACAAAATAAAAAGTCTTACGAAAACCGACGCTTGTTACGCTTTTCGCCCTTTTTCTACTAACCACTAACCCAACCACCTACCTTTAGCCCAAGCCTAACCCTTCACCCAAAAGCCCTCTTGATATTTACAAAGGTATATAAGTTAAAAAGGAGGAGGATTGATTGCTTGGCAAGCCTATGGTAGGAGTAAGTTCCATGCCGCTCTCGAGTGATCCACAAAAATACATCTTCGGCCGAGTGTTGAGTGATCCCCCGTGAGGTATGTGAACTTGTATATAAATAGAATTTTAAAGAGCCATGTTATGCCCTAATAAGTAATTTATCTTATGAAAAGTTTTAAATAAATCATGACGAATAGGATTGTAAATAAATAAAAATAAAAATAAAACTAAATAAAGAATCTTGGAAATCCCAACACTCTATGACAAGCCCAAAAACCTTCTTCTCTACCCATTCCATTTAGGAGTGTAAAGCCACATTATAAAGAGTTTTGCTTGAGGACAAGCAAAGATTCAAGTGTGGGGGTATTTGATGTGTGCAAAATGCAACATATAAATTTCATCAATTGTGGCATAAAACTAACCCTTTTTTTAGTACTAATGTTGGAAAAAGTGTGCTTTTGTCTTCCTTTTGTATTTTCAGGATTAAATGAGCTCAAATTAACAAAAGAAGCAAAAAGACATCAAAATCTAACATAAATACAAGAAAAAGGAACAAACGTGACATGCCCGACCCCACGACAGCATCTTCCCAAGCAAAACAAGAAGACAGAAGACTGAACACGCCCTGTGCTCAGCCAGCACGGGGGCGTGCCCAAGTGTCAGCAGAAAAGACAAATTGGTAGAAGCTTCTATTGCCCACCACGGGGCCGTGCTCAGCGGACACGGGGCCGTGGTCAACTATAAGATTCGCACAATCCAGGCAAATCTTCATAGTACAAAGATTCTTCTGCACACGGGGTCGTGCTCAACGGACACGGGGGCGTGGTCAACTAATAAGACAAGCTGCATTAAATGAAGAAAGAGAAGGATGTGGACACGGGGCCGTGCCCGAGCTTCTGTTCAGCCTATAAATAGGAGTGCTTGGCTCAAGCTCAAACCATCCCTTGGCACACCACCTCTCTCACACTTCACCCACCACCCACCACCACCATAACACCATCATCCACCACCATCATCCATTGTCCATCATAGAGTGTGTGAGTCGTCTCGGGATCCAAGATTGATCGTAAGAGTTCTTGACAATCAAGGCCATGTTTGCCTAAGTCTCTTACATCACTTGGTGAAGACAAGTGTCTAGTGTAATACTTTTTATTTCTAATCTTTTCACACTTTTTATTTGGTTTTGTATTAATGACTTTAATAACTAGTTTCTTATGTTTAAGGTGGTTCTTCCTTATCGTTTGTCCGTGGTGTCTTGACAATATTTTACTGTCTATATAAAATAAAAGATTTTCACCATTCATATCTCCACGGTCTATATGGAGGTATGTTGGCTACCTGGTCGGGGGTTAAGGGAACGGTTTGGTAAGAGTCTTGCCATTGCTGCGTGACGACCTACACGTACTAACTTCTATTAGACTGATGGCCGTGCCTTGGCTTAGGATTTAACGTTTTATTGGAGATATAGTTAGGTAACTATTTCGTGTTCACACTTCTTATATATTTAATAAATATATTCCTTCCCAAGGATGGGGGGTTTTAATACATGTGTGTTTTATAATTCCAAAAATATATTTTTAAGTCTCACTTGAAAAATATATTTTAAATCACTTGTCTAAAATATTCTAACTCCAAAATATACATATTTTTCCCAAAAATATTATATTTTACTTCATACCATTTCCAAAACAATACTTTATCAAAGTACCCACTTAAGAGGATTTTCCGAAAATACATAAGTTACATTTTTAAAGTTCGCGTTATATTACGATACTTATATAACTTAAATATTAATTTGTGATAGCGTTAGTATTATTCTGGAGTCGTGATTTCATAAAATACTCCAGTTATATTATTTTTGCCCTAAAAATAATATATGTAGTTCACAAAATAATCACGTAATCACACAAGCATTTCATTATGAAATATATATCCTAAATATATATTTAACAAGTTTTATTTACGAAAATCCACGTCCGATACTTTGTAATTTTTGAAATAAAAATCATGGCGAAGTTTATTTTGAAAACAAAGTTAAAAATATATTTTGTAAACATTTGTTTAGAAAAATATATCTAAGTGTTATATTTCTGGAAAAATTTCGTCAGAGTTTCCTCTGTAACTGGAGGTGTCCACGCTTACAAGCGTATCATTTTCTTTTCAAAATTTCAATCGATCATCAATCAATATAAAATATTTAGTCATCAAACTAGACAAAATATGAATAACCATAAACTCATGAACTTGAATGTTTTGTAAGAATATGTAGTAACTTTCTAACATATTTAATAGATCTTGTTATCTTTAAAAATAAAATTAGTTTCTTAAAAACTTTATTTTTAAAGATCTTCGAGTTTCACAACTTCTAGTCACGATTTACCAAAAATATTTCTTGTTAAATTTTTCTTGTGACACAAGTGTTTACACACTTGTTTATTCACTAAAATGCTTTTAGTTCATGTAAGATCCGGGTTTTAAACAAGACTTGCATCTTTCACTTGGTTCTTCCGAAAAACCACTTGTAGATCTTTAGATCTACTAGTTTAGAACCTTATTTTACAAGAAAAATTATGTTTACACAAGTTCATGTTTCATGGTGGATGGTTCCATCATCTTTTTACAACTCTAGCACTAACATACTACTAGTTCGTGTTCTTGAACATGATCTAGTATGGTTAGATGATGATCCATCCCACTTCTAGTAACAAACAACATCAAATAATCACAACTAGACAAGTTTCACAAGATTTACACAACTAGTTTCTCTTTATCCAACTTATTCATCATATGATCAAGACTTTATGTTATGTTCTTGTGTGTTCTTAATTTTTAACCATTAAATCTCTTATTAACCACCATAAACAAGATCAAGATGATGTTTAGAGGCACTTACTACTAGCTCAAGGCTAGGGAAGAAACAAGATGTAAATGAGGTGGATAAAAGAAATCTAGAGAGGTCCTTGCACTTTCGAAAGCACCGAGCTTGTTTATTGGACTCCTTGCACCCTTGTATGTATGTGAAATGGTTGAACAAGACTTGAAGGTAGTGATGGTGATGATGGTTGTGTTCGGCCGAAGGTAAGCAGGAGAGAAGGAGGAGAGTGAGTTTGAGTTGTGATTGTGAAAATGAAAATGAAAGTGGTTAACTCTTAGGTTTATTTATAATCCAAGTTCCCTATTATCCAACATATAATGTGTCTATTAGATACTAAACATCTAGGATTTAAAATAATCAAAGGAGGACAAGGGTGTGTCCCACCCTTGGAACCGTCAAAGAGAGGGGGGTAAGGGTTGGGTGGTGTAATGGTTAGTTAAGATTAAGTTGGAATCTAAAGGTTTAGTTAGGATATCTATTTGTGTTATGAAATATAAAGGGTGTTAGGGTATTCGGGGACCCTAACTAGCTCAGAAAAGTATAAACAATGTATTTGGCAAAAATTTTATGTTCCGGGTAAAGTCCAGATGGATATTGATCAAAGTGTCAAATAAAGCTTTAAAGTGTCTTTAATAGTGTTTTTAGTGACACAGTGAATTCCCAACACTTTGGAAAGTGTCTAGTATTATTTTACCAAGTTTTTGCACTTTACTAGTTATGTTAAATGCTGAATTTTTGTTTAAAGTGCAGAATTTTGTAATTAAAGTATGTATTAGGCACTTCCGGTCACTATAACTATCACCTAGTGACACAGTTTAATGGTTCTCACCTCCCTACACTCCCTACTAGTGTAGTAATCTACTCCCGGCTCATACTGGCCTCAGAACAATGTCTGTTTAGGTGATGGTAATGTCAGCATGTTTACTGGGTTATCCGTATAGTGTGCTAACTGTGCTTTTGTGCATCAAGGTTGTCACTAATGTTTGTGTGTAAGCAATAGAGTGACAGTATAAAATGTGATGCATGAATATGTATGTATCAGAAATCAAGAAGTAGTTTAACCATAGTTGTAAGCAAGCACAATAATTAAGCATAATTTAAATATTAATTAATTGTACGGATACCTGGTTTTGTGAGGGTTGTCACATATATATAGGAAGTACCAGCGGCGTATCCACCATGTTTCGGACATGCCACGTCTGCCTCGTCTTCGGAGCTGGGCTACGTTTCGTATTTTGTTACTCAAAACGACACATTCACACTAGAGCATAAGTAGATGACACATAGAATTCTCATAGATTACACAAGTAGTTTCTCATAGCTTAGAGTTCAACATTCTCATCACCGATCTGCAAAGCACTAAGTTTCGCATGGCACGTGGTACGAAAGTTGGTAACATGTCGGAAACACTTATATACAGGAAGTACCAGCGGCGTATCCACCATGTTTCAGACATGTAACTTCTGTCTCGTATTTCATGGCCATGTTACGTTTGGTGCTTCACAACCACAATAACACATAGATTCCTCAGATAACTTCACATAGTATCATAGTCAATCAATATTCACACATAGATTAACATGACGAATAAAGCTTCGTAAATTTAGTTTGTTCTGGGGCGTTATGATTAGAGTTTTAGATTGCGGACATACGTGCAATTTGTGTAAAAAAATCTTAAAATAACGAAGAATCAAGTTTAAAACCACACATAAAGATCAAGATAACATAAAAGGTAGGCTCATAAAACATAGGATTGTTCCGTGTAGAGGAACGAAGACTAACCAAAGTGAATCGAACCCCTTTCGAATTGAGGCAACGCGTCTTGACATACTTAGACAAATACGTCATCGATGTTAGGCCTACGATATTCGTCCTTTTGGTCATTCCACGTTCCTAATTGATTGGGAATTTCGAGACTTTGGCGAGACATGAAAATCAAAGAGTGGGACTAGTTATCAACGTCTGAGTTTCACCTCTATCTTGACAACATCGTACCCTAATAGCGTCGGTACTTGTCAACAGACAAGACCCTTTAGAATAAAGTAAGGAAATTTCCCCATCAAGGTTCGGATGTCACTCCTGACTTGAGGGCAAATCTCATGCAAAATACAAACACTGTTTAGCAGTGTTTCCAAAGTTTACAAGTGTCTATTGTGTTAGCCTTAGGAAAGGCATGTAAGTTTAACAGGAAAATGTGCTGCTAGGAAGTAGATACGGTAGAATGCATAAGTCTTAAACAACAGATAAGAGTCAAGATTCCTAGAACTATAGACTATGGCAAGTATTCCTACTTATCCTAATTCCCTATAGTTATGGCTCTGATACCAATCTGTCACACCCCAACCGATGGCGGAAACATCAGGGTGCGGCACTAAGCGTTCAGATTGCTCGAGAGTTTCCATAACACTAATAGTTTCAATGGTAATTAGTTAAGTTTCATGATAACATTTTCTAAAACATCAAACACAGAACCAAAGTTCCAAATGCAGCAACAAAACATTGTTTTAAGTTTCTAGATTAACTAGGCGAGTTTCTAAGCATCAATCCTAGCTTGTTTCTTGAGAATCAGCATCCTATCAGCCTGCAACATGTATTAAAATAAAATCAGTACAAAAACATACTGGCGAGTATACAAGTTTGAGTATATAGCATAATAGATTAAAAGAACTCATATCCATCATGTAAACGATAAAAATAGTTTCAGCCATGCTAGTGTTCGCAGTCCAAGTGATAGCCCAAGTGTCCCGATGCTTTAGGTGCTTTCCCAAGACTCAAGGAAAACTAGAATCCTCCTAACAATACCCCCAAGAATAACGGGGGGTGCATCTTCCTATAGCGCTACTATTGTTAAGGCAGAACTACACACAAGGATTAAACGTTCACATAGCATAAAGAATCAAGAATCACAAGTATCAAGTTTCACATTCACATAAGATAGAGTTTAGATTCAAAAGTTTCAAGTTTAATAGAATACATGTTGCATCCCAAAAGTTTAAAACGAAAAGGGGTCGAGTATACTCACAGTGATTGCTTAACAGTAAATTGTTATTGGATTAAAGGGAGCTCTTTAGGATTAGCCTGATTAGAGTACAAAAGATAAGTGTCAGAAAGAATACAAGAATCTTGCAAGTGTCGGATCAGTCACCTGATCGGATGGCCATCCGGTCGGATGACATATGTGATTTGGGATGGATGGTCATCTGTACGGATGGCCATTCAATCGAATGGTCATTCGATCCATTGACTGAGTTTCCAAAACTGATTAAGTGTTCATACTAAGTGTTCAAACCAGGGCTTTCGATCGGATGGTCATCCGATCGGATGGCCGTTCAGTCGAATGACCCTTCGTATGCAAGTTTCAAAGTTCAAAGTTTCTGATTCAAAACAATTTAAGTGTTAGAGGTTGTGAGGCACGTGTCACTCTGATCGGATGGTCGTTCGATCAGACGGCAGTCCAATCGGATAGCCATTCGACTGAAGTGACTTTGTGCCCTTTGCAACCTTGTAAAGTTTCTAAGTTTCGAGTTTGATGACGACATGGCACGTATTGAGACAATGGAGAAACACATCAAAGCTTAGCCTGTCTGATCGGATGGGAATCACCCCGTCCGATCAGGTTCTGACCTTGATGGTGTTTATGTCCGAATCCCTACTCCAGCCACATTCTCTGGCGATAATCCATTTCCAAGCCGACTCCAGTAGTCATCAAGTCTACAGCCCGTTTGGGTCCGGATTTCCACCGTTTTAGTAAAAAGTTTAAGAAAGTTTGAATAAATCGACTGAAAAACCTTAGATTTAGTGAAGATTTGGTGTAAAAACACATGAGATTCCTTAGATCTGAGCTAGATCTTGGCTGGAATGACATCATACAGCTTGTTTGTACAACCATCATGATAACGTAATCCTCAAGAGCTCGAATCTTAGAGATTTCATGGTGAAAAGTGTGATTTTAAAGAAGAATCATGTAGAAAATAGTGTGTAGATTGAAGTTGTACAAGATTTAGGTTGAAAACTTACATGGATCGGCCTAGAATTGAAGAAAAGTGCTCGAAAGTGAGAAGGTGTGCGTCTGAGCAGAAGGAGGCTGACACATCAGTGAAGGATGATGTGACAAGTCCCATTTATAGTGCAAGTGAGGAGTTAAGGCGGTGTGGCACGGATCAGATGGTAGCTCGATCGAATGGCCCTCCGATCAGATGGTCATCCGATCGGATGGTCATCCGATCGGATTGCCATTCGGTCAATCCCATCCTTTCTACCTTCCGGTCTTGGTTTGTTTCGCGAGTTAGATTAAGCGTTGCGTTGCATATTATTGTGTAATAGTATCACATAACTAGATTATATCATTAACACAAAATTTTCCAAGTTTCCGCCAGTGACAAGTCTCCAGTCCCTCGTTCAACCAAGTCTCAAGTTTCACGAGCCTCAAGAGTCAAGTACCAAGTATCAAGTATCAAGAATCAAGCCTCAAGCATCAAGAATCAAGTCTCAAGAATCAAGTATTAAGAATCTAGAATCAAGTACCATTACATCAAGTATCAAGAATCAAGTGTCTAGAGTTAAGTATCAAGAATCTAGTATTAAGAATCAAGTTTCAAGAATCAAGTGTCTAGAGTTAAGTTTCAAGAATCTAGTATTAAGAATCAAGTTTCAAGAATCTAGCTTCATAGAATTAAGTATCAAGTATCGATAAGATTCAAGTATTATAGCATAAAGATCCATAAGCGTCAAAAGTGTCAAGAGTCACATAGTATAAGGACTAAAACTGACAATAGCTAAAAGTTCAGGGACGCAGGGCATCACAATTTTGGTGAAAAAGATGAAGGGTTTTTGTGAAAAGCAGAAATTTATGAAGAAAAGAAGAAGTTAAGGGAAAAGTTGTATGTTTTAAGTGAAAACATAAGAATTTAGATGAAAACGAAGTGATTCTTGTGAAAATCGAAGTGGAAAACGTTGTATAATTGAAGAAAACTGTTAAATCTTACTTGAAAATGGTCGGACAACAATTCAGCAGAATTTCAGTATGAAATCAGCAAATGAGAATGAATGAGGAGGGCTTGGGTATTTATAGAGGAGCTGGGTTCGCACAACAGCCCTTGGTTCAAACTGGTTGCCTTCGTACGAAGGCAGTGCCTTCATACGAAGCTGCCTAGCTTCAAACAAAGGTGTTGTTTTGTGCAATGAAATCCTCGTTTCGCGTGTAGGATGCTCGTTTAATGCATTTTGTTGCGTTAGTTAGTATTGGTACATTAAGTATTTTAGTATAACACTAAGTTTCAGGTAGCCTTGCATTTAGAATGATAAATCAAGTTGTGCGAGTAGCGTTGAGTTTGCGATGCGATAGCATTTGCGAGTAACTAATACACATAATAAGCACACACAAGTAAGACACCTAAGAACACACGCTATTACATTACTACTACTAATACAGCGTTTACGATTTAGCGTGTTAGTTGTGATAAGCGTATGCGGAGGCGTGTGATAACCATACAAACACACTCGGCAAATAAATTAATATAATTCTCTGTAATCCGTGTTGCGTAAGCGTTTGAGAATGTAAAGCGTTTAAGCATGAAACGGTGCGGTGCGATGAAAATGCATTTAGTATAACATAACCCTTTGTTTATATCGAATCTCGGAATACAAGATAATTACAAATCAAAGTGAAAGCAAACAGGTAACGATCCGAAAAGTCGGGTTGTTACATGACATGTGCTCACTCAAATTTTCATTATTAATGAAATTCTCATATCATTGCTCTTTTTTACTTAAATAATATTTTTTTCCTTCAACTTTGATAGATAATTACGTATATGCTCATCACATGCCTCTCATGTGACTAGGATTAAACTAAAGGTGGATGGAGTTAGTCTGATGAAGTGAAATTGCAATAAAATAGAAACATTTGTATGTAAATAACAAGACATTTGGATTTTGTGAAATATTGCAATGGGCTATAAATCACAGGGACCAAAACCGCAATTTACTCTTTCTTAAAAATAAATGTTTGGGAATTTAATTGAATAGTTGGTGGGTGCATGACCAAAGGTAAAAATCTAAGAAATCAGTGTAAATTTTGAAGTTGTGGTGAAAGAAAAGACAATGCTTCTAAATACTCCGTTAATATGTGTGTTGTTTGGTGCAAGCAAGTCTTAATTTTGAAGCTAAACAATTCGTACTACATGTTTATACATACACATACACCCAATAAATATCAAGCAAAACCAGTCAAAGCAAGTCTAAGCTACTCAACACATTCATCAAGGAGCTCGGCGTGTTTCATATTATAAACTGGTGACATGGGAACGTATATGCTCACACTTGAACCCTTTAGTTAAATATTATATACGTTATTACGTATTAGTATTATGTGATGTGTGTGGGACGTAACGAGCTTAACGGACCGAACTAACAAGTTTATGCGTCACTACTAACTCCTTCGATTCATGCTCTTAAAGGTTTGTGATGTAATCATCTTGTGACACTTGTGGACTTAACGAGCTTAATGAATAAAACATAAGGATCTTAACAAACCAAACTAACCCGGATTCTTTTGGTTCCGAGTTCGGTGATGATTTTTTCATCTACAATGATAGAAGTGTCCGAATATGTACATTGTTGGGTGTTCTTAATCACCCAACAATCCTATGAAATTTTCAAGGTTTAGAGTACCACATTGTAACTTGTTACCGCCGCCGCATCGCGCGGGTCCCTACTAGAAGGATAAACCCTTGTTTACAAAACACGTTTTATTCAGGTTACATAGCCACTCATTTAAGCATTAGTGCCTCGTAGCACTTTTCCTTCTCTTCATAGTAAATCACCTTAAACGCATTCTAAAAACATTTGATCAGCGGAAAATACTGATGAGTTCATTCAGGTGTATAAAAATACACTTTCTTATAATTACAGCATTAAGAGTCTTTATATTTATATCTTACAACTACTTAAAGATATTTGTCACTCGACAGTTCCTGTGACTATAGTCATATCAATGTTGATCAATTTCTCACCTAGTGAAGCCTATCAAGTAGTGTATACAAAACCCTACATGCTATAGTAGTTTTCCAGTAAAAATACAAAGACTTCATCACTGTAATATATAAGTAACAATTGGAAAACATTTAGGGTTTTGAAAGCATTTGATAAAAGAGAATGACTCACATTGCAGAATTTTAGGGTTTCAAGCCTCTTGGGTTTAAGTCCTGGTTCCTAGATATACACACAATTTACCCCGTTTTAGTGTAACAAACCAAATCAAACTTTAACAGTAATCACAAGATCAAAATCGCAACATATAAAGTATCACCTTATTCTGGTAGAACTTTAGCTATTCGTTGCTAGGGTTTCAGATTAATCAGACAGGGTATCGTTTCAGCGATCAGGGTTTCGTACACCATAATATATGAAAACAGAGATACGAGATTCGAGAGTACGAGTTTTTGAAAGCAAATGGTACACTGGGACTACTTCTGAACTGCTCTATTTATACCTGAAAAGCGACGTCGTCGCGTCACGCGATGTCACAACCCCCGACCCTACCATGGGCGGAAGGCGTGAGCAGATACAAGTGGTACCGGTGTTTATTAAAATTATTGCAGCGGAAAATTTATTAGGACCGGGTGTCAGAAAAAAATATCAGAGTTTTCAAAAGACCGTAGTTTTCATTTCATAAAGTGTGGGATGAAACTCATATTTACATAAAGGATTTTCACATAGATAAACTCTTTATTACAAAACACGTTTTATTCTGGTTTACATAGCCACTTATTTAAGCTTGAATGCCTCTTAGCACCTTCCTTCTCTTCACAGTAAATCACCTAAAACGCGTTTTAAAAACATTTGATTAACAAAAAATTTTGGTGAGTTCATTTCATTCGTATAAAAGACACAATATTGTAATTACAACATTAAGAGTTTTTAATTACCCACAAGACTTATCACTTGCTCATTTCGGTGATTGTGGTCATATTACTATTGGCTAACCCTTTTGTCCAATAGTAAAGCTTATCAATTAATGTATACAAAACCCCACATACCGGCTTTAATTTCATAATACAAAGACTTAATCACTGTAAATACAGCTTGAAGACATTTAGGGTTTTAAAAGCATTTTGATAAAAGAGAATAACTCACTTTGCAGATTTAGGGTTTTCAGTAATAGCCTTCTGTCTAAGTCTTGGGTTCCTAATTAAACACACAATGCAACACGTATTAGTGTATTAACCCAATTCAAACTTTAACGATAATCATGAGATCAAAACCATAACGTAGATAACAAAGTATAGCCTTATTCAGGCAGCACTTAAACATCCGTTGATTTGGTTTCAGATCAATCGGATAGGGTATATACCAATGATCCGGGTTAGCACGCTGATTACGGGGCAGAGTTTTAGGGGTTTAAGGGCTTCGGGTATTAGAACATAGTTTCGAAAGAGAAGAAGCATCGATTTATAAATTGGTTTGGTGCAACTGAACTACTCCCATGGCTGCCTTTATATAGCCAAACTGGGATTCTCCCCGTGTGGCGCGGCAACTGCCTATTGGGGCTAGGTCAGCCTCGTCAACTGCATAGCATTGCCACTTGTTGCGAAACGGTGCCACCTAATCTGGTACTCCCCCGCGCGTCGCGAGAGATGCAGGGGATTCTCTCGCGTGGCGCCTGGGATGCCAGGATGCGGATTCTCCATTTTTCGCGTTGGGTTTCGTCATGCAGGTCCGGGGTTTCAATTATGGTTCTTTCTAGGGTGTTTTGGGAGTAGTTACACGCGAGGAGGCCATGTTTATCCAGATGGAATCTGGTGCTCGTCGCGCCACGCGACGAACTAAAACAGCGTGGTCCCGCCATGCGGTGAGGCAAGCTAGGGCTAGGTCACCCAAGTTAGCCACGTAGGCTTGCCACGTGGCACCTAGGGAATCAAGCACCATCGCGCCACGCGAAAGTCTCCAAAAGCCCCGTCACGCCACGCGACGAGATTTTTTTTACTATTTTAATTCTTATATATAATATAACTAGTTGTAATCCCACGCTTCGCGGCGAGCTTTCGGTCGGTATCCGTTTAGTTCGCTAAAGTATCGGTATGATACTTTCACTCGGTATAGACACCAAAAGATAGACGTCCAAAAGGATATTAGCACGCGCTTTACAATGATCGAAAACTATAGAAACAAATACCAGTACCGATATCGTTGTTGTTCGGGCGGGGCATCGGTTCAGTCACTGGCACTCACTATAACATATGATACTAAAAAAACTCTATTGCTAATACAACATTATTTTCAATCACTTTTATAACGTCATGTCGAGCTAACGATAAAGACGAATATGGTACTTGTACCAATATAGTTCGAACAATATTGATAAGATTTGTCACGCTAAAGAAAAAAATCAACTATATTTATCTATTCAATTAAAAGTTTCATTGAATCGTAGATAAACATAAGCATGTTGCAACGATGTATTCAAATTTTAATATTATGTTAATCAAATAACAAAAAAAGGGAAACTCTGTAACTATATACAAAAAACTCAACGAATTTTGTATCATCATGTCAAGAAAACCATAAAACTAAATACAACACCGGTATTGATGTTTGTTCGAATAAATTTTATCGAATCGTAGATAGAAGTAAACCCGTCACAATGGTATATGCAAGATTTTATTAAACGTCATATTATAGTATTCAAATAACGAATAAGGTAAACGACTTAGGGTGAGCGGGGCACTCCCCTAAGAGGGCAGTCCCCTCTCTTACGCACACCCAATCAGGTTATGCCACGTCAACTTCCCTCTTAAACTCCCCTCACACCCCAATTTGATGGCGGCACTCCCCCTCTTAGGTGACTTATTTTTTTTATTAAAAAAAAAATCAATGATTGGTTGAAAATGAGGCTGGCCCCACCAACAACCCTCCCCTTCTTCGGTGAACTCCCCCCGACCACCCTCCCCGAATTGGGTCACCGCAGGGATGGCGGCGGTGTTCCCGCTGGGGGAATTGGGTCACCGCGGCCACTCCCCGCTGGTGCCCCGCTCACCCTTATAAAACGTTATATTATATATGCTTAAAATGGAAAGGGTAAACATCATGACTTTACATTACTATTTACAACTCGGTTTTATATTAAATTTATGTCTAAACGTAGATAAAAATAAGCTAACGAATAGGCTAAGCGACTTATAAAATGTTTTATTATATTGCTTAAAACGTAAAGGGTAAACATCATGACTTTACATTACTATGTACAATTCGGTTTTATATAAAGTTTATGTCTGAACCTGAAAAAAAATAAGTACATCACAATAGCTTACTCGAAATTTTACAAAATATCGTAATTTTTAAGTTATAAGCGAAAGACCAAATCTACCCAAAAGGAGTTATAACAATAAAATACTATAGCAATTATATTACAAAATAATTATAAGAAAAAGAAAAAAATATTTGACAAACTCCATTATATACCAGTTTACTTCAAAAATAAAAAATAAAAACCTAAATTGTCTGATTGGTCTAAATTTAAAAAATAAATAAGAAAAAAAACCTAAATGGGGTGATTGGCCTAAATGATGGTGCACTGTACAAGTCGTTCAAATCTGTAAGTTATAAGAATTGCCTAAGGAAATCCCTATTTTCACCTAAAAGAATCCAATCACTTCAAATGTAATAATAATTTACTCGACCCTTAAATCATACATATGAATATATGATGTCTAGTTTCCAATACAATCTATAACAATATGTGTAGTGACTTGGCGCCACCTGCGACATCGCCTCAAGAGGACGTCAAACACCATGTCTAAGCGACATCAAACAATTAGGCGTGAGAGAGGCAATGGACGTAAAGGGTGCACCTTAGGCATGTGTGTGACCATTTTTTAGCCAATGTAAAGCCTCCAAGCGCTATATATTGGACACACGCCCACTACATTGAGTCTAATGTACTTAACCCTAAACCCTTTAATAATACATTATTAGTAGCTGGTCTAAAAAACCTTTATAGGGGCAACGTTCAAAGAAAGGGGTAATAAAATCGAAAAAACGTCATTTTTTTCCAAAACTTGCACTACAATCGAAGCGTTAAGGGGCAACGGGGTTACCCCTTGTTACAAGGCAGGTCCGCCCTTGAATACATATGATTTCTAGTTGAATATAGAAGTACTGCTTTTTTTTTACCAGGAGACTTTCTTCTTTCTTGCGTTCTTTTTACGGTCCATTTTCTTCCAAGGGTCCTAGGGTTGTGATCTTTAGTACTTGGTGAGTTAATATATCATCATAAACAAAAGAAAATAATAATAAAAAATTACGTCTAAAGGTATGTTGCAGTAGACATGTATGTATGTTTGGGTTATCGAGTCAAGTATTATCTAATACCACACACGTCTAATATTCACGAAAACTTTAAAACGAATTAGGTACCCGATCATCTACCCGAATGTTTCGGGCCGGATTCGGTTTCGTATTCCATCCCTCTATCCGTAAAAGTTTCTAAAACTAATCACATATCCCGATACTCGTCTAAAATTAATGTCTGATATCATTTTCTATAACGAGAAAAAGAAAATTTTTCTTAGCAATCATCATCATCATCATACTCAGTAAATCCCACCAATAGCAAAGCTAAGGTAGGGTCTGAGGAGGGTAGATGTAGACAGCCTTACCTCTACCCCGTAGGAATAGAGAGGCTGCTTCCGGTGAGACCCCCGGCTCGATTGTAGTTTTGTATCAAGCCTTGGACCTAAGACACATAACACTCAAACAATCAGGACAGAGACTGATTGGTGCATGTACCCCCGTGTCTTTTAGCTATCAACGTCACCACATGATGCATGATTAACCATCCGCCGCTTTTAACATTATTTTCACGAAATTAGTAAAATAACGTTAAAGTTAGTACCATTTCACTTTTGCCCCCCGAGCGCCCACACATATATACATTATATGTGCACACCGCAAGCACTATATATAGTAATAGTTCTACTCGCAACAAGAATTGCATTCATAATCCGAATCCAAAAACAACAAAAAAAGAAAACAAAACAAAAAAGTTACTATGATCTACAGATTATAACCACACAAGAACTACCAAAAAAGGCTTTCAAGATCAGTCGTTCATCATGGAACATTTTGAGGTTTATTTGTGGAGAAAGTGCAGATGGAATTAGGGTTTTCATTATGGCAAGAAGATGAACCAGAAGGTGGCACATTACCCTTTGGAAGCATCGCCGAGAAAACCCTATCATCATCCCAACCCAATCCACCTTTATTATTCTTCATCTTTTCTGATCTTCTTTTCTTCATGTTAGTCAACATGATGCGTCTTCTTTCGTCGGCATTATTACTATAACTCAAGAAACGAGACGACGATGTTTTCTGCAGGTTCTTGATCACGGCGTTGTTTGGTGGCGGAGACGGCGGTGGTGGTGCGGCGGAGACGGTGAGTAACAGTATGAGAATGAGAAAAAAGATGATGTTGATGAAAACCCTAATGAAGTTCATGACTTAAGTTGGGAATGAGTGGATGTGTAGTGGGGTTTTGTGATGGATTTGATATTTTGATGAGAAGTAGGTGTTGTATGTGTGGTGGGTGGTGTGTGTATATGTATATACATGTATTTGCACTTTGCACTAAAGAGAGAGGGTTGAGTGATCTATAGTAAGTCGGTTGCATGGTACAGGAGTTGGAAGCCCAAAATTCAAGATTCTACAGATTTCAACTGTTTTGACTATTTCTATCTCATATTTTTTTTTTTTTTTTTTTGGAAGGTGACTTTCTATGTACTGGACCTATTGGTCACCGGGTTCATGTCTAAGACATTCCCCCGTCAGTCACACCTATAAAATTACACACAAGAAACAATGACAAATTAGTTGACTTTATTCGTTTTTTTTTTTTTTTTAAGAAGATGATCTAGATTTTTGTCTATAAAATACACTAACTTTTTTAAGCCCTTCCCTCCCCGAAACCCCTTCACCTGGGTCTGCTCCTAGTTGAGATTAGCTCGTTTGCAAATGAGATGACTTGAGGTAGCTTGATTTGTAAACGAGTTAAGATTAGAGCGGTTTAGTTTATCATCGAATCTTTTTATGATACCTAATAAATACTTTATTTTTAGTACAACTTCGTTTTTAACAAAACTTATAACGGAATGTCAGGGAAAAATCAAGCACAACTACGTGCTTAAGTTTTTAGAAAAAAAAAAATTATAAACGTAAATTATTAAAGAAGTATCAAATTAATCGATAAATTAATATATTTTCTAAAAAAAGAAAAAAAAAAGAATTATTAAAGAAAATGACAAAGGAAATATATGGTTTTGAAAAAAGGAAAAAAATTAAAAGTATGTTATTAAAAGTAAATATAACAATAAACTATTATAATATATTAAATAGAAAAAATAATAAAAAGCTACATATTATTATAAAAAATAAAGTTACTATTCATCGTCCTTCGTCAACAATATATATATAATATATAATATAATGGTTTATTACTCAAATAGTAATCTAAATTAATCTTTCTAAGCTAAGGTATAAATACATTTAAACTTGTAATTTGGTTTGAACTGAATCTGTTTATATATTTTGCATATATGTAAAAATATTATTTTTATTAATATTTGAATATACGATTTACATCAACGAGCGAGAGTTAACTCGATCTTTTTGCGTGCCCAACTCAAGCTCAAATCTAGGGATGAGCAAAATGGACCCGGTACAGGTACCGAACCGGTACCGGTACCGAATTTACCGAACCGGGTACCTTTTCGGTACCGATTCGGTACCAACTTTTGACATTTTCGGTACCGGTCCGGTACGGTACCGGTTCGGTACCGGTATTTACTTGTTTTTTACCTTCAAATACCGGTACCGGTACCCACTTTTGAGGATTTTCGGTACCGGTTCTTTCGGTACCGAACGGTACCGAGCTCATCCCTACTCAAATCTCAACTTGTTAAAGATAAATGATTAAGTTGACTTGTTAAACTTCGAGTCTAAGCCCAAATTAAAGCTGGCTCACTTCACTCATTTTCTGAGTATGTGTATTAGTATTTTTTTTTATCAAACTTGATAAAAAACATGTAATTATATAACGTTCAAAATTTTGAGAAAATAAAAAAATACCCTTGGTCATCTTTACAACAAACATTAGAAAAGAATTGTGTGAAATATGGTACATTCCACATGTTGTGCTTGGATTTGATACAAATACAGTTAGATACATGTTTGTGTGACTTGTAAAATCTTGTTTTCTTAGTAAAGTAACCTTAATAGAAAAATACATAAATATGTGACATCTTTTATGATGAAATATCCATACTTAAATTAAGTGGATGTTCTCGTAAAGTAATTGATTAAAACCTTCAAAACTCCATTAAACCAATTTATAAAGACTAATATTTTCTATATGTTATAAATATGATTTGTTTACGCATGTATAAGTGTGATAATTCATTTTGATTCATTAAAATTTGATTGATATGCGTTGTTTTACAATAATCTAATATATTTTTAATCTATAACATTGTTCATCGCGAGACTTAAACCGTCAATCTTAGGGGGTGGGGGTGGTCATCACTTATCACTCACTCATCACTCACAACACCCAATCAAGTTCCGCCATGTCATCAACCATTTTTCCATCACTCACAACATTTTTAGTGGCAATGGTCATCACTCACAACACCCAACAATAAACCCTCACACCCCCTCACATGTTCCATCACTCACAAACCATAACGCGTGAAATATATCACGCACATCATTCCATCACTCGTTACATATGAAGGTGGCGGTGGTCTTGTGCACTTCTCCACACGTGATAGAATTCTATTACGGGCAAACCATTTACCACCCCCAGTCCCTTTATAATCAATCAATCATACCCAGTAAAATCCCACAAATAGCAAAGCTATTTGTAGGGTCTGAGGAGGGTGGGATGTAGGCACACCTTACCTCTACCCCTAGGGATAGAGAGGCTGCTTCCAGAGAGACCTTCGGCTCCAGAACACAATTATTTCTTTCCTGGCTGCTCCAAAACACTCAGGAAAGAAATAAATAGAACATAAGGTGTGCGTGTGTGTGTATGAAGCTACCAATGTAGCATGAGTTGTGAAAGAGTGCATGGTAAAACAGAACAAGTGTGACAACACAAAACAGCCTATACACATAGTTACATATCTACGACCATTTACCACCCCAGTCCCTTTATAATGAGAACTATAAATACTAAATTGATTGTAAAGCATATAATATGGTGGGTGTGTTTGGGGGTTGATTATGTGGTTAGGGAGAGTGTAATATATAATTCAAACACTCGCATTTATGTTCCTATTCCCTCGTGGGGTTGTCAACATTCTATGGGACCTAGATCCGAATTGTAAGAATTTCAGAAACCAAAGAGTCCTACCTAATTGATTTATGTCCTACTTTTCAAATTTGAAAAAATATATATATTTTTACTTGGTATAAAATGGATAAAAAATCAATTTACTTGTGCACAAATATCAAAATATATTATAGATGGCAATCATGTGATTCAACAAATTACTCAGGCCTCACTGCTGCTCACAATCTAGCTACTTCATCATGTGTGATGTGTGGCACTACCACATATTGATTTAGTTTTTTATGAATTATTAATTATTATGTTTGCGAGCCGTAGTGGCGAATACACAAGAGATTAAGTGTGCGTTATTCGGCTTTGGGGATGACTGTGCGACATAGGGGTGAGCATAAATAGGTCCGACCCGACTAGAACCGAGAACCGAACCGAAAACTACCCGAAACCGACCCTAATATAGTATATAGGGTATTTGTTCGGTTCTTGTAAATGTTGTATGTCGGGTATCGGGTCGGGTCGGGTACGGAACAACAAGGAACCGAAGCCAACATGTTGGAACCGATGCAAAAGTATGATTCTGTACAAACAACTAATCTGGGCCAAAGCCCACCAGCCTAACTTAACCTAATCGATTTATAAGAAACAATTGCTAACATATATCAGAACTAAATGCAAATCTTCATTAAATCTTCAATAATTTTCATCAATTTCATACGAGATCAAACGTTAAACATCAATTTCATAACAATCAAAACAATACATCAATTTCATAACAATCAAAACAATTTCATACGAAATCAAACTTACCTCATGAGTTCTATTATTGATTAGCCCACTGTCAAATGTGAAATCTTGAATTACTCCATACATGTCTGAACTCTGAATCCGTATGTGGCTGCCTACAATGGATAAATCAGTAATTCAGTATTGAATCGAAAGAAATTGAATGAAATGGATGTCATGGGGCTGAGCATTTGATAGTAAATCAGATTCCGAAAGCTAAGAGACACTTGAGAAGCACCGAAATAGATAGTAGTAACTCTGAAATGAAATGGATGTAACTGTGATAATCGGTTTCGGGTATTACCTAGGAACCGAGAACACCGAACATGGTAGGAACCGAAACCCGACTATTATATAGGGTACTATATTCGGTTCCAGTTTTAGGCTGACATCGGGTATCGGGTCGGTTAATTCTCGGGTCGGTCCGGTTCCTGTCAAATGCTCAGCCCTAGTGCGCCAGGCCCTGATGGGATAAATTTCAAGTTCCTAAAGAAGTTTTGGCATTTCTTTGAGGAGGATTTTCTAAAGATCTTCAGCAGTTTTTACGAACACGGTACTATTAACTGCGGGAGTGGTGCGTCTTTTATTAGTTTGGTTTCCAAAGTTAAAGACCCTGTTTCTTTGGGTAATTTTAGACCAATTAATCTTGTGGGAGTCATTAGTAAGGTTATTTCAAAGGTGTTGGCCAACAGGATGAGATTGGTGTTGGAGGAGGTTATTTCGGATTCGCAGTCGGCTTTTTTAAAAGGTAAATTTATCCTTGATGGGCCGCTTATAGTTAATGAAGTCCTCTCTTGGTAAAAGAAGAAGAAGTCCAAAGCGTTTATCCTGAAGATTGACTTCGAAAAAGCTTATGATAACGTCAATTGGAACTTTTTCATTTCTATTTTGAACCAAATGGGTTTCCCTTCTCGTTGGTGTTGTTGGGTTCTCGGCATTCTTAAATCTGCTAGGTCTTCGGTTCTGGTGAATGGGTCTCCAACCTTCGAGTTCAGTTGTAGCAAAGGTATGAGACAAGGAGACCCTCTCTCCCCGTTTCTCTTCCTGGTGGTGATGGAAGCCCTCTCGTGCATGCTTGATAAAGCTAGCGTAGCAGGGGTGATCAATGGGGTCCAATTACCGTATGGCGGGCCGGTATTGTCTCATTTGTTCTATGCGGACGACGCTATTATCTTTGGTGAGTGGTCGGAAGATGAGGTGAAAAAAAATGGTCAGAATTCTCCGGTGCTTTCACATCTGTTCAGGTCTTAAAATAAATATTGCTAAGTCGAATCTCTATGGTATTGGGGTGAATTTGAACGATACTGAGAATATGGCTAACATAGTGGGTTGTAAACCCGATTCCCCTCCCTTTTTGTATCTTGGGTTGACTGTCGGTGCAAACATGAACCGCATTAACAATTGGAAACCGATTTTCGACGTTTTTGAAAGGCGCCTTGCAGTTTGGAAATCAAACCTTCTCTCTATCGGAGGTAGAGTTACGTTAATAAAATCTGTTTTAGAGAGTTTGTCGTGCTTTTATTTCTCTTTATATAAAGCTCCTAAGAAAGTGATTCTTGATTTAGAAGCTATTATTAAGAGATTCCTGTGGGGAGGTTCTGGTGTTGGTAAGAAGATGCATTGGGTTGGGTGGGATAGGGCTGCGTCTCCTAAGGATTGTGGTGGTTTGGGCTTAAGTAAGTTAGGGAATATAAATGTTGCTTTGCTTTCAAAGTGGGGATGGAGGTTTAAGTCTGAGCCTCTAAATCTTTGGAGAAAAGTGATCGTTTCCCTCCACGCTAATAGAAAGTCCTGGGAATGTGTTTCGTACAAGGCGCCGCTTGGGGGTGTGTGGGGTAATATTGTGAAACTTTTTGCTAAATTCAGGATTAATAGATCTCCGATGCGTAATTGCCTTAAAGGTATTGTTGGTGATGGTAACGAGGTCTCGTTTTGGTTAGACCCGTGGCTTATGAATGATCCGTTAAGATTTGTTTTCCCTGAGCTTTTTCGGTTGGAGGTGGCTAAAAAGTGTAAGGTTTCTGATAGAGTTGTGGATAGTGACTCGGGTCGCATCTTCAGGTGGCGGTTAAAGAGGGTCCCTGATTCGCCTTCGGAGATTGCGGAGTTCCATCAGTTGCAGAATTTGGGTCAAGGGGCTGTGTTTTCGGGAGGTAGAGACAGATGGCGGTGTAGTGCGGACTCAAAAGGTATCTTCTCGATCGCTAATGTCAGGAAACTTTTGAATTTCGGGTTGGATGTTAGTATCAGATTTGTTATGCAATGGTGTAAATGGGTGCCTTTGAAATGCAACATTCTCGTTTGGCGGGCGGAAATGGGTAAGATTCCTACCTGTTTGGCTCTTAGACACAGGAATGTTATGGTGGAAAATATGGCGTGCAGCCTCTGCAACGGCTGTGATGAATCGGTTGACCACATCTTTTCTTCGTGTCCGGTGGCGGTCAGAGTTTGGTGCTGGATAATGACATGGTGTAAGGTTCCTAACTTCCTGATTTTTTCGGTCAAAGATCTGTTGGAGTGGCACTTAATTACGGGTTTTTTCAGGCTGCGCCAAAGATGTTTTTCAAGGTATAATATCGGTTGCTTGCTGGTGCATTTGGCTTTCGAGGAATGAAGACAGGTTTAACAACGTCCCGGTTAAAGTCGATAAACTTTGTTGTCAAATTAAAGCTTTGAGTTTTTTTGTGGTTTCACAATAGATCGAGATATAAGGAGATGTCTTGGGATGAGTGGTGTAAATTTGTAAATATGTAATTTTCGTTTTTGTTTGTGGTTGCCCGGTCTGTGGGTTGGCTCTGTCGGTTTTGGTTTAATGAAAGTTACCGTTCAAAAAAAAGTAAAATTATAGAGCATTTAAACAAAAGTTTTTATCATACATTCATATAAAACATTTTACCGTACATTTAAGTTATTCTGCATTTCATAAAAAAGTTGAGAGGTATTCCAAACACCCCCTAACCCTTAATACCTCTCTTTATATTGCTCTAGAGTTAAGTGTCATTTACCTCTACGTGGTTTGTTCACTTTTGCTATTTCAGGTCAAATTTCAAAATTGCACAATTTTTCTCCTTGACATTTTGGAAACGTGTCATTTCAGTCTAAATAAATAATCACAGTTCAATAAATTCAGGTAGCTTAGGGGTAACCACAATCAAAATTGCAGCTGGCCGGGATCGAACCCTTGACCAGCTGCTTAGAAACAAACGAATTTTACCTCTAAGCTAACTAATTTTTTTAACTATGGTTATTTTTTAGATTAAAATGACACGTTTCCAAAATGTCAGCAAACAAACCACACGTTTCCAAAATGACCCCCCCCCCCCCGAACTTCAGCATTATTATGTATGTACGTTTCGTATAGAACTTTTTAGGATTATACGTTTTCGAAACCCCCACCCCCAATTCAGGTAGCTTAGGGGTAACCACAATCAAAATTGCAGCTGGCCGGGATCGAACCCTTGACCAGCTGCTTAGAAACAAACGAATTTTACCTCTAAGCTAACTAAATTTTTTAACTGTGGTTATTTTTTAGATTAAAATGACACGTTTGCAAAATGTCAGCAAACAAACCACACGTTTCCAAAATGACCCCCCGAACTTCAGCTGGCCGGGATCGAACCCTTGACCAGCTACTTAGAAACAAACGAATTTTACCTCTAAGCTAACTAATTTTTTTAACTATGGTTATTTTTTAGATTAAAATGACACGTTTCCAAAATGTCAGCAAACAAACCACACGTTTCCAAAATGACCCCCCCCCCCCCGAACTTCAGTAGTATTATGTATGTACGTTTCGTATAGAACTTTTTAGGATTATACGTTTTCGAAACCCCCACCCCCAATTCAGGTAGCTTAGGGGTAACCACAATCAAAATTGCAGCTGGCCGGGATCGAACCCTTGACCAGCTGCTTAGAAACAAACGAATTTTACCTCTAAGCTAACTAAATTTTTTAACTGTGGTTATTTTTTAGATTAAAATGACACGTTTGCAAAATGTCAGCAAACAAACCACACGTTTCCAAAATGACCCCCCGAACTTCAGCAGTGTTATGTACCCCCCCCCCCCCCCCCCGGTTTTATAATTTTTTTTCTTAAATAGAATTTTTAGGTCCGGTGACTTCCGACCCTCTGGTGGAAATTTTCAAGCTTCGCCACTGCATAGAAACCCTCTTAAAATGCATGATGTGTTACTATGTTTTTCTATGTATACATTAAAAACTTTTAGGTATATAGGTTACCTCCATTTAAAATATTTGGTTAGTTGGGTACTTCGGTTGTTAGGTTGAATACTTGAGAACAATGACTGAAAACATATTTTCGGAGTACTTGATGATTAAAAATTAGATCACACTTAGTTTATGGGTGCTACTTTCTACACCCCCTAATTACTTTTTACACATCTCCTCCTCTCACATGCTTACAGGTGGGGCCCGCGTGAGACCGGTAGTTTTCCTCTCACAAAGGAGGTGTAATCATGAGGGGGTGTGTGTTTAGAATTAGCCTAGTTTATTTGTAATAAGTGCTTTAAAGATTTTGACTTCAATGTTTGATATGATGTCAAAGTTGGTGAATCCATATGTTGGAACACAGTTGGGTTGAGAGTTAGCAAATCATAGCAATGGATTAAACCACATAAAATTTGATACTTTTTCTTATCATTCTCTCATGCAATTTTATGTCTAGCTTGTTCTTGTAAGTAGGGATGGTAATGGGTCGGGTTCCGGTCAGGTATAGGTAATTTTATACCCATATCCGGTTATAAAATCGTGTCCTATACCCGACCCAGTACACGTCGGGTATTTGTCGGGTAATTACCCATCGGGTATACCCATTAGTTTGTTAAAAGATATGCATTGGAATTTCCAAATCCATTTTTTACTATTATAATTATTATATAATTTTATTTATACAACAACTATTATAAATTATAAATGTACATTATATACATATAAGTTTTTATCATGAATTAATAATAACTTTATAATATATGTATATACTTCACAACATATAAAATATAAATATTATTATCAAATATACATACTAAAAGAAAATTTATTTTTTAGATTATGAACATAATAAAATAAATCGCTAATAGACAGGGGTTAATGAAAAATATAAATATAAATTAAAAAATTCGGGTATATGATCGGGTAAACGGGTATATGGTTTCAGGTAATCGGGTCGGGTATCACCTAATCCCATACCCGTGAAAATTTTTAAAACTAATCTCATACTCGGCCCAATATCCGTCAGGTATCGGGTATACCCGTCCCATTTGTGTCGGGTTTTGGGTATACCCGTCGGGCTCAGATATTTTTGCCATCCCTACTTGTATCTCTTACACATATCGGTATGAATACCATATTAACGCGATTGTGATCAAATCAACAACATATACCATATTGAAAATTCACTCGAAAAAGCTGACAAAAATCTCATTTTTTATGAATATTGGTTAAAACCTGACAAAGAACTCATTTTTATTGTATCAATAATGATTAATGAGTATGGTATAAACATATATTCATGGGTGTAATGTTATGCTAAACTTTCAGATATTGACTTTTATATTTTCGTGTTGTATCCAGAAAACAAATAGTAAATTGTCATTTTAGTCTCAGGTTTGACCAAAATTGTCACTTTAGTCCAAATAGTTTTTTTCTTGTTATTTTAGTCCAAATAGTTTTGTTTTTTTGTCATTTTAGTCCCTGACTTTTGTCATTTTTTGCCATTTTTATCCAACCCACTAACTCTATTCACAAAATTTAGTTAACTTAGGTGAATTTTGGTCAAATCACTTTTTTCTTTCTTTTTTTTGCAGGTGCGATGGTATAGGGATGGTATTGTATAGGGATGGTATTGTGCCGGTTTACAGTGAAGATGATGGTGGTGGTTGTTGGTTTTAAGATGATGGCAGTGGTGTTGGTTGATGACGTGGGTGGCGGAAAAGTGGCCGGTGGTGGTGGAAATGGTGTGTGGTGATAGTGGTGGGGTGGGTGGTGACGATGCAGGCAGGTGGTGGCGATGATAGAAGGTTGTGATGGGGTGGGCGGTGGGAGGTGGTGGTGATGGTCGATGAAAATGACAAAAAATGACAAAAGTCAGGGACTAAGACTATGGGGTATTGTAACACCTCGTGTTTTCACGAGTGAAAGTCAAAGTCAACGACCGATTTCGCGCGACTTGACTCGTAGAAGTGTTTTTATTTTAATTATATTATGTGGAGTAAGTGTCGTACATTGCAGGTAAGATCTTGCTCTAATTCTTGTACATTCTTGGCAAGTGACGTCCGACCCGCACGCATTCTTCACCTTTTCTCAGATTTCTCTCAATCCAGGTAAGATCTTGCTCTAATTCTTGTACATTCTTGATCACTACACAATTCTACACATTTCTATCTTTCAAATCTCAACTTTTAACCGTGAAATCATCAAGATTTGAGGTGTTCTCGGGTGACGTCATCATGAAGTTCTCATGAACTTCAAGTGTGACCTCATTCCGCCAAGAATAACTCAGATCTGAACGATTTCCACAAGATTTCACAACAACTTCACCTAAGTCTAAACTTTTCTAAGGATAAAAGAGTTGAAAGAAATAAACTTAAGTTTTCTCCTTCTTTTACCCTCAAGAACGGTACGAATCGGGTCAGTGCTAGTCTTCCACTCAATATTAGTGATGCACTAGTCCTAGATCTGGATTCTACCCACAAGACACCTGATTTCGGGTTAAACCGGAATGACCGCTCTAAACCGCCGACAGGCCGAGTTAAGGTGATTCCTAGCCGGCTTGGTCATTCGGGTAAGAACGCGATTCCAAATGGTTGTCACGAAGTCATAACGTCTCGATAGAACGACAAAGGCGACCAAGGTAGCCAGACGGAACAACCAGGACGAGGAAGTTGTCCGCACGGACAGACGATCCGGACGGGTTGTCACCCGGACGAACTACACTTGGGACCCACATTCAAAGCGAGGTTTGAGTATCGACGAATGAACAATCCGGACGGACGACCTCTGAATGGATTACTCTTCGGATCATGAGATACTAAGACCTTGAATAAGTTCAAACAATGTGCATCCGCACGGACAAGTTGTCCGCACGGACAGACTATCCGGACGGATTGTCTGTCCGCACGAACAACTATCCGGACGGATTAGCATTATCCGCACGGATCACCATCCGGACGGATTGTTGTCCGCGCGACCGGCATGAAAGGTAGAGATACTTAAATGTTTTCTAAATGCTACAACGAAAACTTCAAAGCACAAGCCATCATACACAAACACATCCTTAGGAAGAAACAATCCACTCGAATAGTAATCCACACGGACTACTTGTCTGCACGAATAAACAATCCGCACGAGTGACAAATCCGGATGGATTACCATCCGCACGGATTACCATCCGCACGGATAGTTACTCGCACGGATAGTTTATCCGGGTGGATCACCACTCGCACGGATAGTTTATCCGGATGGATCACCATCCGCACGGATTACCATCCGCACAGATAGTTTACTCGCACGGATCCATCCGCACGGATAGTTTACTCGCACGGATAGTTGATCCGCACGATCAGCTATCCTACCCGCTCTCACTTCGTACTGTTCTTACACGCCACTTATCGTTACGTTATCGAATCTATTCAGGCTAACCGTACTCGCTAAGCGCTCCCTTCAATCCATAATCGCTGTGAGTATACTCGAACCCTTTTTGCTTTTAGCACTTTTGGGTGTTACATACGTTACGAATATTCAAACTACAACTATCACACTACTCAAGCTATTTTAACGCTAAACCATTAATGCATGTTATACGTGGCTTATGAATGCTTGTTTGTTATGTTTACACATGGAATGATGTCTACCTGCCTTAGCAACGATAGTACTATAGTTTGGACTCAGCACCCGTTCACACGGGGGTTGTTAAGGATCTTTTACTTGCATGGATTACGGTGGTAATCATGTATTGCGAACTGCCTCGGGCAGTCAATCCGCAGTCATTGGTATCGATGGATCTATGTCGATAACTCACGTGCTTCATTTCACTATGTGTACGTGCTGGTTATGCGTAAACGAATTCGAACTCTATATGCTATTATCAAACCTGTATGCTCACCTTTACATTATATGTATTGACTTTATTTTAACGTATGTGACAGGTGCTTAGGTTGTTTCTGTGCTTAACTTGCTGGTGATGAAATTGAGGCTAGGGAAAGAGTCCTAGAAACCAACAAATAAATTAGCTATGTTTAAATCTGAGTTGTCGGAACAGAATACTTGTCTTGATGCTTGTCTGTAATAATTATTTAACTATTTGAGATACGGTATGGGACGTATTGCTTTAATTAAATGGTTATGATAGTTGTTATGGAAACTTCTGGACAATCTGTTTCGCTCAGTGCCACGCCCCGATGATTCCGCCATCGGTTGGGGTGTGACAGATTGGTATCAGAGCCATAACTATAGGGAATTAGGCAAGACTCGACCTAGTCCGGGTCGAAGTCTTAGAGACCTAGTCTATAGTCAGGAACCAACAGACCGACTCGAGCACATCCCTACTAGATAGTGTACGAGTTTATTCCTCACTATTTTCATTTATCTACACTATCACTGCACTCGAATTTTCAAATTATGAACAGGTAATGAGGCAGAGAATAGGTGTGAAAACCGCAAACTCTCGACTAAAGTTGCCTAATCAGCTTGCGTTTTAGCTACAAACGAGGAGAATCATACCAAATTAGGAGTGAAATCCATATTTTGATGAATAATCTCCTCAATTTTATTAAGAACAAGGACGAAGTTGTAAGATAGGGGTGAAACCCTAACCTTGACGACTTGTCCTGCTTTTATACAAAACTCCCACCAAAGTTTCGATGGACTCCAACGATTTGAAGACACAATATAACCAAGGGGAATTGTGCCAACGCCCAAGAATCGAGGCAAAGGCATAGTCCTGAAGGTAATTGTGCACACAGGATCCTTGTGAATAGTCGAACCACTTTGGTCAGTCGAAGTCTAAATAGCCGCAGACAATCTATTCTCGATTTTATGTGTTTCAAGTTTTCGTCGCTTTTATGTGAATTACGTGTTTTAAGCTTGTTTGTTAACGTTTTGAGGTACTACCGGCTTCAATCTAATGTTTTTGGCCTTGGCTACCCACACAACACATCATTAACGAAGCGCTCGCACCCCACTACGTTCGAACACTCGCAAACTCTGAATACTAGGTTTCTGTTTTCTGAATGCCCCTAGTGACTAAGGCGTATGTGTTTCTTGCTATTGTGCTTACGTGTTTAGGAATGTTGTGACTATGTGCTCTATGTATTTACGTGATTTCGTGTAATTATGTGAATTTGTGACTATATGCGTTTACATGGTACGTGTTACTGAGCTTTGGTAGTAGTAGACGTGTGAGGTGAGATTCGAATACATGTGTTGAGTTCCGTGGCGATGTCTATTGCAGACAATGTCGTCTGGATCTCGTCATACACTCTCTCGTCAAGAAAAGAGGGACAGACGTCTTGCTTCTATTATCGCGAAAAGTGTGGCAAAAGCCGTGAGTGATGTCTACGAGAACGCCAGCAAATCATCCGAGGAATCGAGGACTGAAGGTCCTAAAGCTGTCACGAGACCTTTCAGTTTCAAGCAATTCAAGTCGTGTGGGCCAAAAGAATTCACAGGCGAAGGAGGTCCTACTGCACTATTCCACTGGTTTGACTCTATCGAGGTTACTCTGCGACAAAGTGGTTGCCCTGATGACCTTCGAACTCTGAACGCTACCGGCGTCTTCTAGTCCCGTGCTCTAGACTGGTGGACGGCCGAGAGGAACAAGCGAGGGAATGATGCAGCCTACGGGTTGTCATGGGATGAGCTCAAGGAAGTCATGCTAGAGGAATTATGCCCTCCTCACGAACGTCAAAAGCTTGAAGATGAATTTTGGCACATACATCAGAAGGATGGAGACAATGCTGGTCTTACTGCTCGCTTCAAACAGCTCAGCATTATCTGTCCCGACCAGGTCAAGACTCCCGATATGACCATCAAGAAGTACATCCGAGCTTTGCCCGACTGCGTTGCTGATTTCGTGCAAGCGGCTAAGACTACCACGATCGAGGAAACCTATCTGCTAGCCGCTGAAATCAACGACAAAAGGGTTAAGGCTGGGGTATGGGATAAGACCTCCAAGCATCTGCATCAAGCTACCGCTACCGCACCAACTGCTGAACCCACCTCGTCAAGCAACAAGAGAAAGAACAAGAGAAAGAACAGCTCCACCAACAAGAACTGTGTGATTACTGTTGCACCGATTCAAGCTGTACCTGCCCAACAGCGTCAAGTAGCGGCGCCTGTGGCCAATGCACCGCCCGCGAAGCGTGCATATACTGGGCCGCACCCGCTCTGCCCTACTTGCACCTATCATCACCCGACAGCTATTCAATGCCGCTTTTGTGCTCACTGCAACGTGTACGACCACTTTACTGCTAACTGCCGTATTCTCCAAACTCCTGCCAATCAAGCTCTACTCACTGCCCCACAGGGTCAACAAGCTCCTCCGGCAACCGCAGTCAAAGCCAGAGCCTGCTTCTCATGTGGCGACCCGAACCATTTCGCCAACGTGTGCCCAAACAGGGTTGTGAAGCAAGAGCCTCAGCAACAACAGCCACAGCAGCAACAACAACAGGCCGCACATGCCAGAACTTTCAATCTCAACGTGCGTCAAGCCCAGGCCGACAACAACATGGTCAATGGTATGTTCCTTGTGAATGGTATTTATGCTTCATGTTTGTTTGATACTGGAGCCGATAATTGCTTTGTGTCGCTTGAATTTGAGAAACTCCTTAGTCGTAAACGTTCTCAACTCTCCTCTGCATTTGATGTTGAAGTCGCTACCGGAAGAACCGTCGCTGTCAATTCCGTCATCCGTGATTGTACTCTCGAGCTCAACAAACACATCTTCCCAATTGATCTCATTCCGATGCAACTCGGAAGCTTCGACGTCATAGTAGGCATGGACTTTCTTCGAGAAAACCATGCCGAAGTTGTGTGCTTCGACAAGATGATTCGTTTTTCGCTCGCTAACGGTGATTCATTGCGCGTTTATGGTGATACTACTTCGAAGGGTCTCAAACTTATGTCATGCCTCCAAGCTAGCAAGTATCTCCGCAAGGAATACAGGGCTTTCTTGGCTAACGTTGTAGCAGCGGGGAAGGAAAAGAAAGAGAAGAAGGAAGTGAAAGACGTACCTGTGGTTCGAGAATTTCCTAACGTTTTTCCAGAGGATCTTCCCGGACTACCGCAAAGTCGTGATATCGACTTTCGTATTGACCTCATTCCAGGAGCAAATCCTATTGCCAAAGCTCCTTATCGACTCGCACCGTCCGAAATGCGCGAACTCTCAACCCAACTCCAGGAATTGCTTGAAAAAGGCTTCATTCGCCCGAGCACCTCTCCCTGGGGCGCGCCGGTCCTTTTCATCAAAAAGAAGGATGGGTCGTTCCGGATGTGCATCGACTACCGGGAATTGAATAAGTTGACTATCAAGAACCGCTATCCTCTGCCTCGAATCGACGATTTGTTTGATCAGCTACAAGGCGCTACGTGTTTCTCGAAGATCGATCTACGCTCAGGGTATCATCAGCTGCGTATACAAGAGGAGGATATACCCAAAACCGCGTTTCGCACCCGTTATGGCCATTACGAATTCGTTGTCATGCCTTTTTGCCTAACCAATGCACCAGCAGTTTTCATGGATCTGATGAATCGCGTGTGTAAACAATATCTCGACCGTTTCGTCATCGTGTTCATCGACGATGTCTTGATCTATTCCAAGTCGAGAGCCGAACACGCGCAACATCTACGTTTGGTTCTCGAGTTACTCCAGGGGAACCAACTCTACGCCAAATTCTCCAAGTGCGAATTTTGGTTGGGGGAGGTTCAGTTTCTGGGTCACATTGTAAATAGTCAGGGTATTCACGTCGATCCTGCGAAGATTGAAGCTGTTAAGAGCAGGGTTACACCTAAGAACCCGTCTGAAGTCCGCTCCTTTCTCGGGCTAACGGGCTATTATCGACGATTTATCGAAGGATTCTCGAAGATTGCTGTACCACTTACCTCTCTTACGCACAAGGACCAGCCTTTTGTCTGGGGAACCAAACAAGAGTCTGCCTTTCGAACCCTTAAACACATGCTTTGCAATGCTCCTGTCCTCACATTGCCCGACGGAAACAATGATTTCATTGTCTACTGTGATGCTTCCAACCTTGGTCTTGGTTGTGTCCTTATGCAACGAGACAAGGTCATAGCTTACGCATCTCGTCAGCTCAAAATCCACGAGAAGAACTATACAACCCACGATCTCGAGCTAGGCGCGGTTGTTTTTGCATTAAAGATTTGGCGACACTACCTGTATGGTACAAAGTGTACGATCTTCACCGATCATAGGAGCCTCCAACACATCTTTAATCAGAGAGAACTAAACATGCGTCAACGCCGATGGGTAGAACTTCTCAACGATTACGACTGTGAGATTCGTTATCACCCAGGCAAAGCAAATATTGTAGCCGACGCACTTAGCAGACGGAGCTATCTGCTTAGCACTCGTAATGTTCAAGCCCAGCACAACCTCGGAACTCTCATCCGCGACGCCCAGCATGCGTGTTTCAACAAACGCACATTGAAGAAAGAACGAATCTACCACGATGGAGCCCAGCTTGTGAGCAAATCAAACGGGATATTCCACTTTTTAAACCGAATTTGGATTCCCAAGCGAACCAATTTGCGACAGATTATCATGGACGAAGCCCACAAATCTCGGTACTCTATTCATCCCGGTGCCGACAAAATGTACCAGGATCTCCGCTATAGGTACTGGTGGTCGGGTATGAAACGGGATATCGCTCTCTACGTCGGAAAATGCCTAACCTGTGCTAGAATCAAAGCTGAACATCAAAGACCCTCTGGCTTGCTCAAACAACCACCAATTCCTATGTGGAAGTGGGAGAGTACAGCATTTGGGTTGTTGTTGACCGTTTGACTAAATCAGCTCACTTTTTGCCAATACGAGAAGACTACAACGTGGAACGATTAGCCCGAATCTACACCGATGAGATCATCTGTAGACATGGGACGCCTCGTGATATCATCTCTGACCGTGATGCTCGGTTTACGTCACGATTGTGGGAAACGTTTCAAACAGCACTCGGTACAACGCTAAATCTAAGTACCGCTTTCCATCCACAAACCGACGGTCAGACTAAAAGAACGATTCGTACTCTTGAAGACATGCTCCGTTCGTGTGTTCTAGACTTCGGTGGTAATTGGGATAAGCACCTGCCGTTAGTCGAATTCTCGTATAACAACAACTACCAGGCTAGCATTCAGATGGCACCTTTCGAGGCCTTATACGGAAGAAGATGTCGATCGCCTATTGTGTGGCACGAGATCGGTCACCCGCAACTAACCGGTCCGGAGCTGCTACAAGAAACGACAGACAAAATTTTCCAAATTCGAGACAACCTAGCGAAAGCTCGGGATCGACAGAAAGTTTACGCCGATAAAAAGCGCAAGCCCCGGGAATTTGGCGTTGGTGACTACGTACTCCTAAAGGTATCACCTTGGAAGGGTGTAGTCCGATTCGGCAAAAAGGGAAAACTCGCGCCTCGATATGTTGGACCTTTTAAGATTCTGGAAAGGATCGAAAAAGTCGCCTACAGACTCGAATTACCGGAGGAACTTAGCAATGTCCACCCGACTTTCCACGTGTCAAACCTCCGAAAGTGCATCGCCGACCACGATTTACATGTCTCTCTAGATGATCTACAAGTGAACGAAACATTACACTTCGTGGAAAAGCCTGTCGAAATCATGGATCGCCAAACCAAGCAGCTCAGGCGCTCACGCATTCTTATTGTGAAAGTCCGATGGGAAGGTAAACGAGGCGCGGAGTTTACTTGGGAACTCGAAAGCGACATGAAGGCAAAGTACCCGCAGTTGTTTGATTAGAAAAGCGAACCACAAAAACTCAGATTTCTCTCAAACGGATTGGGATCAAGTCTGAAAATTTGTAGGCTTTTAGATCATGTATATTCGCACAACATATCCAAATTTTAGCCAATTCTAACCGTAAAATCTTGTCTAATTTGATACTTTTCAGTTAGAAACGTGAAATAGTTGAAAAGTGAAGGAATTTTGACAAATCTGTGTGAATTTGGCTCCGAATCTGATCAATTCCTGTACGAATCTAGTGCGTTTCATCTGTACAATCGAGAACCTGCTTAGATACCACTTGTAGGTCCCGGTTTCAACCCCGTTGCAACTGTGATCGTGCACGGATTCCGCACGTTACACGAGTCAAAATCGGTCCAAACGAAGAACTCTCGCACGTGATTCACGACCTTGTTACGGTTTTCAGCTTAATTTCAGGACGAAATTCCCTAAACAAGGGGAGGCTGTAACACCCCGTGTTTTCGCGAGTGAAAGTCAAAGTCAACGACCGATTTCGCGCGACTTGACTCGTAGAAGTGTTTTTATTTTAATTATATTATGTGGAGTAAGTGTCGTACATTGCAATAATCGAATCATGTTAACCGTATTTCAATCGACTCGCAACTGTGAATTATAGGCAGTAATAATGCGATGAAGTTAATCAACTAATAATCAAACTATGCTAATCGAATCGACATCGAACCGCAACTCGAACTGTGTATTTTACTTGTTGTTCATACGTGTGTGTGTGCCTTACGTGTTACCTGTGCATGTTTATTTTATGTTATGTTGTGATAATCAAGCGAACTCAATCGAAACTCGAAGTCTAACTCGAATACAATCGAACTCGAACCCGAATCCCGATCGAACCCTGTTAAATACGAAGTAGTTGGGACTAAAAGTAATTTGGATAGGAAACCCTATCGAATCGTTCGCAATCTAAACCGAAACGTCAAAGAATCGTCGCACCGAACGCACCATTCCAGCGTCATCCGGACGGACAGTCAATCCGCACGGATTGACCATCCGCACGGATTACCAATCCGGACGGATAACCAATCCGGGTAACGTGCAATCCGCACGGATTACCCTTTCCCCTTTTGGCATCCTATAAATACACGGGTCACTCTCCAAACTTTCCACTTTTGGCAAGTGACGTCTGACCCGCACGCATTCTTCACCTTTTCTCAGATTTCTCTCAATCCAGGTAAGATCTTGCTCTAATTCTTGTACATTCTTGATCACTACACAATTCTACACCTTTCTATCTTTCAAATCTCAACTTTTAACCGTGAAATCATCAAGATTTGAGGTGTTCTCAGGTGACGTCATCATGAAGTTCTCATGAACTTCAAGTGTGACCTCATTCCGCCAAGAATAACTCAGATCTGAACGATTTCCACAAGACTTCACAACAACTTCACCTAAGTCTAAACTTTTCTAAGGATAAAAGAGTTGAAAGAAATAAACTTACGTTTTCTCCTTCTTTTACCCTCAAGAACGGTACGAATCGGGTCAGTGCTAGTCTTCCACTCAATATTAGTGATGCACTAGTCCTAGATCTGGATTCTACCCACAAGACACCTGATTTCGGGTTAAACCGGAATGACCGCTCTAAACCGCCGACAGGCCGAGTTAGGGTGATTCCTAGCCGGCTTGGTCATTCGGGTAAGAACGCGATTCCAAATGGTTGTCACGAAGTCAGAACGTCTCGATAAAACGACAAAGGCGACCAAGGTAGCCAGACGGAACAACCAGGACGAGGAAGTTGTCCGCACGGACAGACGATCCGGACGGGTTGTCACCCGGACGAACTACACTTGGGACCCACATTCAAAGCGAGGTTTGAGTATCGACGAATGAACAATCCGGACGGACGACCTCTGAATGGATTACTCTTCGGATCATGAGATACTAAGACCTTGAATAAGTTCAAACAATGTGCATCCGCACGGACAGACTATCCGGACGGATTGTCTGTCCGCACGAACAACTATCCGGACGGATTACCATTATCCACACGGATCACCATCCGGACGGATTGTTGTCCGCGCGACCGGCTTGAAAGGTAGAGATACTTAAATGTTTTATAAATGCTACAACGAAAACTTCAAAGCACAAGCCATCATACACAAACACATCCTTAGGAAGAAACAATCCACTCGAATAGTAATCCACACGGACTACTTGTCCGCACGAATAAACAATCCGCACGAGTGATAAATCCGGATGGATTACCATCCGCACGGATAGTTACTCGCACGGATAGTTTATCCGGGTGGATCACCACTCGCACAGATAGTTTATCCGGATGGATCACCATCCGCACGGATTACCATCCGTACGGATAGTTTACTCGCACGGATAGTTGATCTGCACGATCAGCTATCCTACCCGCTCTCACTTCGTACTGTTCTTACACGCCACTTATCGTTACGTTATCGAATCTATTCAGGCTAACCGTACTCGCTAAGCGCTCCCTTCAATCCATAATCGCTGTGAGTAAACTCGAACCCTTTTTGCTTTTAGAACTTTTGGGTGTTACATACGTTACGAATATTCAAACTACAACTATCACACTACTCAAGCTATTTTAACGCTAAACCATTAATGCATGTTATACGTGGCTTATGAATGCTTGTTTGTTATGTTTAACAGAATACTTGTCTTGATGCTTGTCTGTAATAATTATTTAACTATTTGAGATACGGTATGGGACGTATTGCTTTAATTAAATGGTTATGATAGTTGTTATGGAAACTTCTGGACAATCTCTTTCGCTCAGTGCCACGCCCCGATGATTCCGCCATCGGTTGGGGTGTGACAGGTATGGGGTGGGGGTTTGGGCGTGGGTTTGGGGAAAACGCCCAAGCCACCACCCCGGGTGGGCTTGGGTTGGGGCGTGGCCCTTGGGGCCTGGGTTTCAAGCTGGGCGTGGGGCGGTCTTGACATCCTAGCTGGCTTACTTCCATTCGCTGACCCCGCCATGTCATAGCGGGCCATATGAAAAGTTTGAATTTTAAATTCAAACCGTTTGGCTTGGCCAAGCGGTCACCCCAACTCCAACATCCCCTAAAAATAACCCCAAACCCCACCGTGTGGTCCATCCCAAACCCCACCATGTGGTCCATCCCAAACCATCGCTATCCCCCGCTACCCCACCGGCTACCCACTTCATCCACGAATCCGCTTCCCCAAGCCGAAGAACATGGCATCCTGGACCCACGAGGAAGAATTGGCTCTCGTCACAAGCGTCGTTGACACTATGAAGGGGCGGCCACCGGGCCAAACAAAATATTGGCCGGAAGCATTCGCAACCTACCGACATAACGTCGGTAACGACCGTCACAACCTCAACGCGTGCCAACATAAATGGCGCGAGCTACGGCCCAAGCTTGAGCGTTTCAAGGCTTACTACGAAGCCGTTCCGAGCGGCGAGTTAAGCCACGAGGACCGGGTGGCGGTGGGGAACATAGAGTTTCGAGGCAAGGAGCGAAAGGCGTTCGACAAGATCGACCTTTTTGAAATTTATTTAACGCTCTAGGTTTGTTATTTTGTAATTTTTAGAAATTATGTATTTTTTTGGAAATTATGTAATTTTTAGGATTATGTAATTTTTAAAATTTTAATGAAGTTGTAGGTTTTTTTTATAAATGTTGTGTGATTTTTATAAATTTTTTGTATTTTTTTTAATATTCTGCCACGCGGTGCACCCAACCCAAGCCCAACCCACGCCCCGCCATACCCCAAGGACACGTAACTAGGCGGGGGGGGGCTCTCATTCCACGTGTCAACAAATGCCTCAACACAAGCCCCACCATACCCCATGGTCTAAATGGCAGAAAACAAAACTACTTGGACAAAAATGGCAAGAAAAAAACTATTTGGACTAAAGTGACAATTTTTGTCAAACCTCGGGGACTAAAGTGGCAATTTACTCAGAAACAAATTTGCATATAAAAACTTTTTACTTCTTAGTCTTTAGAAAGAGAAATGCACAAAAATGTATGTAGCACTTTTTTAAAGGCAAATTTGTATTCTTTCTGCTGTGTGTGGGACTTGAACTCAATACTTCTCTCTCCTAAGGTATTTAAATATTTTGTCTTTACCAATGGATCACCACACCATTTATGTAGCACTTATTATTTAGAGTAAACTGTCAAAATGGTCCCTATGGTTTGGTCATTTTTGTCATTTTAGTCCAAAACTTAAACCTTTTGAATCTGGGTCCCTATGGTTTCAATTTTGTTGTCATTTTCATTCAAAAGCAAAATCTGGTCAGATTTTTCCAGTTAAAAGTCAGCTTTTTGTTTTTTTTCTTCCTTTTAATGAAGGGCAAAATGTTCATATATTTTTTTTTAATTTGTTATAATAAAACGTTAAAAGACTATTTTGCCATTCATTAAAATGGAGGGAAAAGATAGAAAAACTGGATGTTAACTGAAAAATCTGACCAGATTTTGATTTTGAATGAAAATGACAATAAAACTGAAACCATAAGAACCCAGATTTAAAAGATTTGAGTTTTGGACCAATATGACAAAAATAAACAAACTCAATGACCATTTTGTCAGTTTACTCTATTATTTATTATTTATGTATTCAGATTTCAAAATTAACTTTTAGGTGTTGTTTGTTTTTGCTTATTACATCTGCAAAAAGCTTATGTCTGCAGGCGGGCAGACATAAGGCCTTGAAGACCGTTTGTTTTTTTTTCAAACAGGTCTTAAAATAGCTTCTTACATCTTAAAAAAAAGCTATGAAATAAAGCTTCAAACATCTGCACAACCTTCAAACAGATCTTAAAAGGGCAGACCCACCCTTCTTCTTCCCTTCTCCCCTGCCACCGCCACCACTCCTCCCCTCCCACATCACCCACCGCCACCATTCCTCCCCTCCCACTCACACACCCAACCCCCTTTCTCCTAGCACCCCCTTACACCCACATCCATCAGAACCGTAAAGAGAGAGAGAGAACGATGAGAGAGGGAGGAAGGCGGGATAGAGAGAGAGAGAGAGAGAGAGCGTCAGAGAGAGAGGAAACGACGGGGAGAAGGATGGTGCTGTTGATGTTGTTCACGGCGACGGCGGTGGAGTGAGAGAGAGAGATCGGTGAGAGAGAGACCGTAGAGAGAGAGAGATCGGTGAGAGAGAGACCGGAGAGAGAGAGGCGGTGGTGTGATGGCGGAGGTGGTGCGGTGGTGGTGGTGGTGACGGATTATAGAGAGAGAGTAGAGAGAGAGAGAAGGCAGAGAGAGATAGATCTTGTGTGTGTTGTGTGTGAAGAGCTTTTTGTAGGAAAAAAAACAAACCCTCTTCTCCTTACAGACTGCAGACATTTGGTCCACATCTTCTCCTGCAGATGCCTGCAGATGTGGTCCACAGACAACAGACCTTTTACGTATGAAAAAACAAACACAACCTTAATATATCAACATTTTAAACCTTAGCTTTTAATGTACACGAGAAATTAGGTTGTTATTGATGTGACCCCATTTTTTTCATGTGGATTTAATAAAGGAACAATTTTTTAACACCTTTAAGTTTTGAGTTTTAATCTGTAATCCTCACTGTCCTTGGACTTCGATCTCCATTGTGACCACTAACATCATTATCATTGCATCGACTTTTAGTTCTTTTAACATTGTGTAGGTCTTCAATTGTGCCAACGCCCCATTACATTTCTTTCTCATCCATGCTTAGGTTCGCATAAACCTCACCTCAAATTAGGGTGTGGTTCTTTTAAATCCAATAACAAAAAAATAAGGTTTACATGAGAAGCTATACAACTAACACGCCGACGGCAAGTGAGAGTGAGAGATGCAATAGGAAAAATCGTGGAGTGGTAGATGCAAATGGCTTAGGAGTTAAGAGGTGGTGATGATGTTTTGTGGCATTGTTTATTAGAACAGGCAATGGTCGGGGTGATTCCAAATGCCAAAGGTGGTGATGACGTGACAATTTATAACGTTCTTAGAGTTTTTTTTGAAGGGTGACTTTCTATGTACATGACCTATTGGTCACCGGGTTCATGTCGAAGACAATCCCCCGTCAGCCCCGCTCTTCCGGACGCGATGTTCGATCGGGCCCCGGCCGTTGCGCAAGCTGACCTTCGCCCGGAAACCATACTGCCCCCACACGAGAGACTCGCTGGGGTAACAGCTGGGTAAAACCGGGTTGCCCTCAAGACCGCACCATGCCTAGTAATATTAATATCAATAATAACTCATATTCAATTTTTTTACAATATTTATAAATGTATGTGGTATATATTTAATGATGTGGTTGTTTATAATAAAGGTATGAAGAAGAACACGTTTCCTATTCTATATGTCAGTTGATACATTGAATGATGTCTACACAAACCAAATTATAGTACATACATAACAAACACAGTCAATAAGCAACGCAATGTACAAATTTCCAAACAGACGAGTAATAAGTTTATTATGTATCACAAATTTTGTTACGTTATAACAATAATAAAAGTAAGAGGAGGTTTATGTTATTTGCCCATACCCTTAAAAGACGTTTAATATTTGCATAGTTGTCAAAGGCGCACTCAAGATGCAAAAATGAGCTGGAGGCCCTTAATTCAAGGCGCTTAAAAAACGAGTGCTTTTTCATTCCTATGCAAGTTATTAGCCAAAGTCAAGCAAATTAACTTTTGTTTCTAACCATTTCGGTCAAGTCAAAGTTAGAATCGAACTTTGCAACGTGATCGTAATAATGAAGGTGTGAATCACTTGTGATTGCACCCTCTGTAAATCACGTTAAGTAGACGAAATGACGAGCCAAATTTATATGAAATAAAAGTAAAAAACGTAAATTTTGCAAATTACGCTAAATAAACTTCTAAGCATCCAAACCTTAATTTTTGTCATCATAACAGTTCATATAACATATTAGGACATGTTTGATCATCTCCGACTCGCCATTTTCTAATTAGAGCTCGTTTCGTAATCGAAAGTCAAACAATTTGACTTCTGCTTTGACTTTCGATTCTGACCAGTTTGGTCAAGTTTAGAGCATGTATAAAGATTGTTATATGGTCATATTGTTGTAGGAAATATGTCGCAACCCCCGACCCCTTGCCCCGGGAGCGGGCGGCCGCAAGTCTCAAAGAGCCGATGGTATCGGTGTTTATTAATTTGGTAACGTAATTTAAACATCAGGACCGTAGTTATGAAATATTTTATCAGAGTTTAAACACCAAACTTTTATAAATAATAAATAAATGGGATAAAACCCAAGTTTCCATTTATAATACATTCGTAGGGATAAAACCCTAATTATTGAAAACATAAACTCCTTTTTATTTAGGTAACTTTTATAGCCACTTCTTTAAGCCTTCAGTGCTCTCCAGCTGACTTCTATTAGCTTCACATTAAGTTACCAGAAACGCGTTTTAAAAAGATTTTATAAGTAAGAAATACTGGCGAGTGCATCCTAGTTTAATCAAAACATGTTTTTATAATTTTACAGGATTGAGAGCATCAGCGAGCACAATTTTTATATCTACCCAATTACTCCTTCGGTACTGTCAATCCTGACTTGTGGTCAATTGGTCATGCTACCATTCACAACAGTAACGAGTGGCAAGTAATGTATACAAAGCCCCAACATACCGACAATAATTGTAGAAAACATATACTCAATCACTGTTAATTATAATTTAAAACATTTGAGGTTTTCACAAAAAAAAGGTTTACAAAAAGAGAATGGACTCACATTGTTGACTTAGGTGTTTCTACGGCTTCCTGGTAATGTTCCTGTTTATTATCTATTAAAATCAAACAATGCACCCGTGTTAGTAAGATAACCCACTTTATATTAGTCATACTACTGAGACAGAACTCCAACGAACTTGTGACAACTGTCAAATTTGCATGCATCCGTACAATTATTAAACAATGATTAGTGCTTAATGACTGTGCTGAATTTCAATTAATGCCTTGAATTGCTTTCTGGTTATTTCTTTATACATACATGTGCATCACATATTGCTTAATGTCATATCATTATTGCATAAGAACTTCATTGACTCAAATGATGCACGAAACGCAGTTAGCACAGTTATCAGACAAATCAGAAAAATGCTGACGGAGTTCAGTACATAGACAGGCAATGTGTTGGAACACAGAAAGAGCCAGAAACCAAGTATTACCCTAGTATAGTGTGTAGGGAAGTAATGATTATAAAACTGCCTTCCTAGAGATAGTTTAAGTGTCGGAAAGTGCCTAAAACTCACATAAATTGCTGAATTCAACAAATTCAGCACGATTCAGCATTTAAACACTTAAATATCATGCAGAAATATGGTTAAATGGTCCTGAATGCTTTCCTAAGTGTCGGGAATCAAAACTGTCATAAAAGGGTACATAAAGCACACTAAACTGCATAGTTTAGCACCTTAACAAACCGGTAACCAACCGAACAACCGGACACTACCCGAAACGCCAAATTTACACTAGAAGCACTGTTTTAACATTACCAAGCTAGTTATAGTCCCCGAACATCATAACACCCTATATAAATATCTAATAACTAAACATCTAACTAGAAACTTACATTTCAACTATGAACTATTGGTTTAAACCTACACCTATACCCCCCCCCCCCACCTAGTGGATGGCCCAACATGGCCCCCACTATGAGATTTTCTTTTAATTTAATATTGGATCTTGTTTTCTCTTTATAAGACTATTATACAATGGAGAAACTCTTGATATGGATTTATAAGTAACCCACTAATATCATAACTCTCATAACTTTCACACACCAACACACACACTTTCTCGCTTCCTCTCTTGCTTGTTCACGGCCGAGAACAACCCCCCCCCCCCCGCACACCACCTTCATTCATTCAACTTCCAAGCATATATAAGGGTGTTAGAAGGTGCATAAGGAAGTTAGGAGCTTTTGGAAGTTCAAGGACCTTCACCATTTGCTTTTATCCACCTCTTTTCTTCTCTTGATCATCCCTAGCCTTGAGCTAGTGGTAAGAACACTAAACTCTTCATTTTACATCTTATTTAAGTGGTTAAAGAATGATACATAATGTTAAGTTTGAAGAATACTAAAAGTCAAGAGAATGGAACATGAACATAAGCTTAAATCATGAAGAAATCATGTTGTTTATGTGTTGTTATACTTGTTGATTGTTGTTTACTTATGTAAATGATGTAGATCATCATATGATCTTGCTAGATCATGATTAAAAACATAATCTAGCAAGATGAGAGGATGAAAATGTTAGAGATTAATAGATCATCCTCATGAAAGACATGAACTTGAAAGAATATATTGTTTTCTTGTAAAATGATGATTAAAATGAGATGTAAGTCTTGTAGATCTAAAATTTCAAAGATGATTTTTCAAGAAACCAAGTTAAAAATACAAGTTTTACTTAATCTTGGTTCTTAAATAAATAACCCTCGTTTTTGTGGTTAATAAAGTGTAGAAGCACATATGTGACAAGAAAAATCCATGAAGAAACAGTTTTAGAAAATGTGATTATAAGTTGTAAAGATCTAGATTCTTTAAAAATGATGTTTTTAAAGAATCAACCACACTTTAAAGGGTAACTAAGCTTACTAAACACACTAGTAAGTTACTACAATTTTTTATAAATTTTCAAGTTCATGAAGTGGTAGTTTATGCTTGTTTTTTGCAAAATTGGTAAGTATAGATTGTTTATTGTTGATTGTTAATTGATTATGTTGATTTACGAAAGAAAATGATATGCCTTCAAGGCATGGAAACCTCCATTTTTAGGGGAAACTATGGCAAAAATTTTCTAAAAATTAAACACTTAGAAAATTATTTCTAAACAAATATTTACAAGTATATTTTAAACCATGAATTTTTACATAAATTTTGCCATAATTTTTGTTACAAAGTTATAAATATTGGAGGTTGGTTTTTATAAATAAAAGTGACTAAATATGTATTTAGGAAATATATATTTAGAAGGCACCTTGTGTGTGATTATTTGTATATTATGTGTATTAGTTATATTATTTCAGAACTTGAAATAATATAACTCATCAAAATACCAAAAATTACAATCCAAAATATTACCAAAATTTTAAGGAATATACAAAGAATACCCACAATATTGGAGAAACCGAACTAAGGAATATAACTCACAAAATATTCCGGAAAACTTATTTACAAGTATATTTTTGGTAAATAATATTTTGGACACTAAGGAAACAAAAATATGATTTTTACAAGTATTACAAACATATCGTATTTTTGACCATGAGAAAATATATTATTTTTGACAAATAAAAATATGTATATATTTTCTTGGAGTTATTAAAGGATGTATTATTTTTGAAGGAATATATATTCTTCTCACACAAACATGAAATACATTATTTTTGAGAGAAAATGTATTTTCTTAAATAAACTTGAAATATATTATTGGATGAAAAATAAGTTCACATATATTTTCTAAGTTAGACTTGAAAATATATTATTTTTGGGACTTGCATGAAATTTATAAATATTTTTGCCAAAGGAAAGATTATAAATAATCTTTCTAACTAATATTTCTTAAAGTATATATTTTGGAAATATATATTAATGTATTCTTACTAAAGATATTATTCCGGAAAAGTTAATACAAAGTTAAGTATAAGGATACTTAATAATTACAAGAAAATGCGTATTCTCGTACGTATAGATACACACCGGAATACAACATCAATACATGGCAAAAATATACAAGTATAAGAATACAAATACAAATACACCCATCCTTGGGAAGGATATACATGTTTAAATATTTGAAAAGTAACAAGTTAAAATATATTATTTTAACAATTATTCCGAAATGAAATAAATATAATTTAAGTTAAAATATTTATTATTTTAACAAATAATTATATAACTTGGAATAATAATGAAGACACTATGGAACATAACTCAAAGGTAATACTAAGTCAAGGCACGACCCACTCGTCTAATAGACCTTAGTACGTTTTTCTTTTAACTGTTTTCGGTTTATAACTTCGAGGGTGAAGTACATGTTACAAATTGTTTACAAATGTTTATATGTGGTATGGTTAGCTAAGGAAGGGTACTGCTAGATCATGTGAGTGGTGGGTATAACGCTTAAGACCATTAATCCTCATTGTAGGACCGAGGGACATGAGTGATAGATCTATTTGGGTGTAGCGAGCCCTCACCCATGTGGACCAGGGTGGCCCATGAGGTGACTATGTCTTATTTCCGGAGACAAATTTGCTAGGTTTGAGCCTTCCTGCATCACGTCACACATATTAATGGCCTTGCAAACCATTAATGAACTGTTTTTCTTTGTTGCTTTCATACTGGGGTTTAGAAACAAACATACATACATACTTTCAATGATTACAAAGGTTTATTCATACACACAAACAAACACATGAACTCGCTCAACTTTTGTTGATGTCTTCAAACTACATGTATTTCAGGGAATTAATTGTGGATCTGGCGGGCGTTTGGAGGTTTCAAGTTATGTTGAGAATAAAAGATGTCATCCGTAGTCTAAGGGTTTGGATTGTGCATCTTATCCTAGATAAGATGCATAGTTCAAAACCTGGTTTTCATTAATGTCTTTTGTTGAGTCCTTATGGAACTCTAAAACTATTTACATGGTTGTAATATGGATTCAAGGTTTGCGTTTGGATTTCCAAAACAATGTTGTTGGTGATATTTAAAACTTATTTAATGGATGATTATCTTTAGTTTTATCATATAGTTGTTGTTATGATTGAATGCAATGATATTAAGCAAGTCACACATAATCACGCTTCCGTAAAAGTCAGGGTGTGACAGAACTGACTCAGGCAGAGCCTCAACATGCGTTACGGAGCCCTAGATCAATCGGGTAGGGTAACAAATACTTACAACGAGGCAGAGCTTCACTTTTTAGGGGTATTATACCGAGCAATACTACACTATATTATCTGAGAAAGAAAACGAATTGAGCGACTGTAAACTGAGGCATGCGCCTCCTTTTATAGGTCTGGACGATGGCGGCTCGCGGCCCGCGAGCCCCCGCTCTCTTTCTTACGTGGCCCGCGAGAGACCTAGGGTAGGTCCTAGCTTTAGCGAGTCACCTATGTAGCTTCGATACGTATCAAACACGTGGCAGCCTAAGGGCTCGCCTGGTGTTACCTGGTCGCGGCCCGCGACTCACACTTCCAAGGGTTTCGCTCCCCGCGAGAACACTATATTATTGTTTCTATTGGATTTTTATAAATATAATTGTATTTTAGGGCCGTTTCTGGTATACGGGGTATATTTTAGGATGTTTTAGGGTATGTTAAGGGTTTTAGGAGGGTTGTTGTATCCTTCCCACCTTGTTTTAGATCTCGTCCTCGAGGTCTACTGGAACAGGTGTGGATATTTCCGTTGCATCTCTGACTCTAGCTCCCAAGTGTACTCTGGTCCTCTCTTGGAATCCCATTTCACTTTGACCAGAACTAATCTCTTGTGTTTGAGATTCTTGATCTTTCTATCTTTAATCTGTAGTGGTTTCTCTATGACCTTAAGCTTCTCATTTACTTCTATGTCCTGAAGAGGTATTAATAATGATTCGTCTGCTAAGCATTTCTTGAGATTACAAACATGAAATACATCATGTATTCCTGCTATTTCCTCTGGCAGTTGTAGTTGATAAGCTACTGGACCCATTCTTTTGATAATCTCAAAAGGTCCAATATACATGGGGCTTAGCTTTCCTCTTTTCACGAATCTGACTACTCCTTTCCATGGAGAAACTTTTAACAATACTTTATCTCCAACTTGAAATTCCAAGGGTTTTCGTCTGTTATCTGCATAATTCTTTTGACGATCTCGTGCTGTTTTTAGTCTTTCCTTGACTTGAATAATCTTGTCCATTATTTCTTGTACTATCTCGGGTCCAGATAGTTGCTTTTCTCCAATTTCTGACCAACAGACTGGAGTTCGACACTTTCGTCCATAAAGTGCTTCAAATGGTGCAACATTTATACTGCTATGATAGTTGTTATTGTAGGAAAATTCTATCAAAGGTAAGTGATCATCCCAATTTCCTCTGAAATCAATTACACAGGCACTAAGCATATCTTCCATTGTCTGAATTATCCTATCACTTTGTCCATCTCTCTGAGGATGATAAGTTGTGCTTAGATTTATCTTGGTTCCCATTGCCTTTGGAAACTTGTCCAATAGTGAGATGTAAAACAGTTATCAGAAATAATAGATAAAGGAATACTATGTAATGAAACTATTTCATTTACATATAACTTGGCTAATTGTTCCATACTGAAAGTTTCCCTTCATAGGTAAGAAATGAGCAGATTTAGTTAATCTGTCTACAATCACCCAGATTGTATCCTTACCTTTTCGTGTCTTGGGTAATTTAGTAACAAAGTCCATTGTTATCAATTCTCATTCTCAAATTGACATTTCTAATTGCTGCAATATTCTTGAAGGTTTCCGATGCTCAGTTTTAACCTGTGAACATGTTAGACACTTAGCAACATAGGTTGCTATATCCATTTTCATTCCTATCCACCAGAAATTTCTCCTTAAATCTTGATACATCTTATCATTACCAGGATGTATCGTATATTTAGACTTATGAGCTTCTTCTAAAATTCGGTGGCGTAGGTTTCCTTGTTTAGGTATCCAGATCCTTTTCTTATGGAATCTCCAAATTCCATCTATTCTTTGTTCTAATTCTTTAATCATTCCTTTTAATCCTTCAGTATCATCCTTTACTGTTTCCAATATCTCTCTAATTTGCTCATTTAAATTGAAGGATCGTTCTGAGACCCAAACGAGTCAATCAGAAGAGTTCTTAGTCAATTCATGAGGCGGAAACAGATGAATTGACTTGTAAAACAGCTTGATTCACTTCTAAATGTCTTGTATATTGATTATAACAAGTTTACAAATCAGTAGACACGTCGGCAGCACTTCGGTACCGGAAACAAGAACCTTACAAATGATTTCGTTTGAGCCCTATATATAGTGGAGGTGATTCCGCTTGAAAGTGGCACTGGCCATTTCAAGCGGAATTAGCTATGTTGATTTCGCTTGAAATGGTACATGCCTCTTTCAAGCGGAATTAGCTCAAACACACCTAAAACCTATTTCTCGTACAACGTGCCCTGATCTAACAATTCTAGTACAAGACTCGATACAAGACGAAGTCGACAGACGTAATACACCAACAGACTCCCCCTCGGATGTTGACGAGTCTTCAGTGTCGAGTCTTCAACGTCTTCAGTCTTTATCAGTCTTTGGGCTCTTTCAAAATATCTGACAGAGTAAGCATCCTCTATCCTCTATCCTCTCTTCTTCTTTATCTCTTGATTCCTTAAGCTCATCAGCTTCAGCATTTAGCGTGATCTTCAGGAATCGAACTGGCTCTTACTCTGCTCATATGTTTACAGGTTCAGGATCGATTCCTGTCTCACCTGCATACTCTCTACCCAAAACATAAGTTTCACAAATTAACAATTTGACAAATTTAAATTTTGCTAACCACTTGATGAATTCAGTTCAAAACATCAATTAAAGATATAACAATTTTAATTTCTTATGACCACTTGTAAAAATAACATTTTCTTTCCACACATTCCCAAACCTGTTCGTCATGTTCAGCACTCAGAATTTTGAAAATCAGCTTTTCAACATCAGTTGTCTAAAATCTTTTTGAATTTTTCAATAATTTATGCTAAAATACTCCGAAATCTTTTTCGATTTTTGATATAAAATGAAATGCAGTAAAGAAATATATACACACAATATTTTTGTGAGTTTGTGTAAGAGGATCACATCAATTATTGAGACAAAACACCAACACCGTTAAGCTTTAAACATTTTAAGTTCTAAACGATTCACTTAGATTGTCAGTATACTGATCCACTTAAATTCTCACACAAAGTTCAACTGTTTCGAGATACGGGATTAATGTTTTAAAGACTTAAACTTATTCGTGTGTCCCACCTCAGAATATACTCCCGTATCCAGATCCCAATATTCAGTCGTACAGGTGAGTATACCTAGATGATATTTGTAAGGGGTTAAATGCGAGGGCCGTGAGAGCTCAGGTCAGAACTTCCGTTCAGCAGAGAGATGATGGCTTCGACTTTTGGTGGGTCCCCTTTAGAGGATCTTTTTTACAATAGCACATGATTAGCATTTTTCAATGTTTCATCATTTTTTATGCTGAGGGCAGGCTTTTATTTCAAGCAAGCTTAAAGTATTCTCCGGGGACTAGGCCATTGCTTCCGCAAAATCAGAAGTCCTGGGATAATACCCCAGATATCACTAAGCATAAAGACCTAGTATCTCAGAAAGAGGGACCTTTCAAACAAGATTTCGGGGGTTACCCATATATCCGAGAGATGTTCCCCACAATATAAGCAAGTTTGAAATTTAGGTTTTTATCTCGTCACAATCTACTAAATGTGCAAAAACCTACTGGCACATCATCAGTGAGACCGTTTATCACATTTGACTTTCCAATTCTTTAGCATGCTGTGATCGTCCACTGATGTACTACCATTTCCTCTTTTTCACAACAAAACTCATTTTTTTATTTTATCATGTTTTTGTTTTTTTTTTTATTTTCAAATGTTTTTGGATTTTCTGAAAATTCTTACTCCCCTTAAAATTCAAAATCGTTTAAGGAAATTTGAAAACAAACTGTACAAGTAAAGAAACAACTGATATTGAATCACTTCAGATCGCCATCCACTTGGCATAAACAATCAGAACTCCCCCTTTCAACAAACTATTTTCCCATTGATTTCAAAATACTTAAGTTTGTTTTAATCAAATGTTTTTTTCGGAAAATAAATTTTGTTGATTTTATCACTTGTAAGTTAGGGGTTCATCACATTATTTCTCAATCATTTGTAGGAAAAACAAGTACAATTTAATGTCCTTGCTTTACCACTTGTAAGTGAAAACCTTTCTTCAACCAGTTGTAGGTTCACTTATCAACCAAAATCACTTGTAAATCAGAATATAACAATATAAAGATATCACATGTAGATTCACCAACCAAACATATTCAAGAATGATGCCGATTCCTGCTCCACGATTACCAACTTGGGAGCTCCGGCAAGTCCGGATTTTTAGTTTGAAAATGGTGTCACCCAAGCCTGGCCAGCCTTGGGTGATTTTGGCACACATCTATCCCACCATCTTTTTTATTTGTAAAATTCTTTAACATCTTTCACTTTCCCATCAACCATTTTCCCGAAAATATGTTTAACTTTTCCATTAAACACTTTTTCAGCATCAAATTCTTTCTTACCAGCAAAGAATTGACCTGAAATCTCAGTTTTACCAACCTTTAACTTCAACTTTTCTTTTAACAATTTAGGAAAGTTTTCATCGTTCATCTCAGGAACGGAATTCTCATTCTCTTTCCCAACAAATGACTTCTCTGATTTTATGGAATCAGATTCATTGTCAGAACTTTCATCTGAACTTTTGACAACCCATTTTTGTTTATTTAAATCGACATTTCTTTTGTAAAAACGTTTTCAAACATCACCAGTTTCGAAAGTCGAATTCTCAGTTGATTGTTTCTTTTTATCAACATGTTTCTTGTTTGTTTCAAAGTTAGAAGAAACTCCCTGTTTTGAATAAGTAGACTCATGGCAATTCCAAGCAATGTGTCCAATCTTGTGACATTTAAAACAGGTTCTTTTGTCAACTCTTGGAGCAAATTTCTTCACATTCTTCTTTATTTCAGCACGAAACTCTTGATTTGACTGTTTCCAGAATGGTTTCTTCTGCTCTTCTTCAGAACTTCCTCCTGCAACAAATTGTGTTTTTGGTTTATAATTTTTCTCATTTTTATAATTTTCCAAAGAATTAAAACCTAATCCCTTCTTTTTGAAATTACTGTTATGGTTTGGTTTCTTTTGATAACCTGAACCAGAACTGTAACCCTTTTTCTTGTTTAAGCGTTGTTGAACTCTTGAGGTGTAAGGTCTTGGTTTTTTAGAAATATTTTCATCTTTTATTTCAGAAATATTAATTTCTATTAGTTTGAAAATCTTTTTTATCATTTCTGGTTTAACACCTCTTATTGGAAATTCCTCATCAGAATATAATTTATCTGAATCATTCAAAGTATAAGCCACTTTGATTGGTCTGTCATTCAAATTAGATTTTAATAATAGGAATTCTTTATTGTAAACCCTTTTAACCGGTGAACTCGGACTCTTTTCTGACGAACTCGAACTTTCAAATTTAGACTCCGACCTTGACTCTTCATCCATATCCAACACTTGATCGACAACTTTCTTTAACAACTCAGACTCATGATCAGTGTTAGACGCTGTGAATGTGACATCAATATTGTCTGGTAACTCATCAATGATTTCAGACTTTAACTTGATGTTGAGAGCCTTATTTAAACGTTCCTCATTTGGCTTTCTGGGAGAATAACTATTCCAAATCAGGGGTGGACACTTGTTATATTTGACACTTTGTTTCTTACCAGTATCCGTATCTTCCTCTTCTTTGTCTTGGAAAGCTTCAAGACCTGCAACAATAGGATAAACTCTATCAATCAAATAATCACAAGTTGTATAACTCAACAACAAACGTTTGATTCTTTCACTCTCAATCTTTTCAAGTTCCAAATCCTGCTTCAGCTTAGCACAATCTTCAATATATTCATTGATGACCTTCTGCTTTGTCATTAATTTTGAGCTCATCATCGTCATTGCAGCATCAACTTCTTTGTTTGTCTTGTTCAAACCATCAACCGTCTTGTTCAACACATCGTATGACTCTTTCACATACTTCACATCAGACAACAAATTTTCTTTCAACACTTCCAGTTCACTAATCTTCTTGTCTTTTTCTTCACAATCTTTGCAAGATTCTAAGCATTTCTGACAAGGTTTAATAACTTCAACTATCTTTTCAATCTCAACAGTCTTCTCAACTTCAACGAGTTTCTCAACTTCAACAATTTTTTCTACCTCGACAATTTTTTCAACTTCGACAAGTTTTTCAACTTCGACTATTTTTTCGACTTCAACTATTTTCTCCACCACTTTCTCCACTTCAACGATTTTTTCTTTGTTTTCATTTTAGTACATGCGATTTTGAGTTATCTTGTATTTTTTTTGTGACAAAGATATCTAAATCATTCATGCGATTTATATTATAATGAAGCAGAAGTTGTTTTCAAAACTTGTACCAAAAACATAAATATAAAGTAGTTATTGTCTAACACAAATAAAACCAAAAAACCATTAAACAAAAATTTAGTTACTTGAAGCAAATATTTTGTCACGTTCAACCGAGCTGAACTCCATCTTCTCTTTCACAGTGTTTAGAGCGTCTTTCAGGAAAGAGAATGCTAAGTCATCAGCTCGAGATTGTTCCTTCATGTGATCCAAAGTTGCGTGTAACACCCCGTGTTTCTGAAGTCAAAGTCAAGATTGAAGTCAAAGGAAGACAAGATTGCTAATTACGATCTGTCTCACCTTGCTCAATTCCTGTTTGACTTCTTTGACTTGTAATTAGTCTATTTTGTTTTCGCTTTAGTTGTATTATGTGGAGTATCTATTAATAATCGCATAGTAATCACCATTTATTGTATGTTTAATCGCTTTATCGCTATCGCAATCACACTCGCAACTCGAAATACGCATTTTGGTTACTGATATACGTGTGTGTGCCTTATGTGTTACTTGTGCATGTTTATTTATGTTATGTCGTGGTAATCAATCGAAATGCAATTGAACTAAATCGCAATCGAAATGGTATGATAATTGGTGGAAAAGAGATAGTGCGAGATATGAGTAGTTGGATTAAAAGTAATTTGACTAGGAAACTTTATCGCATCGAAACGCCCGCAATCGAAATCAAAACATCAAAACTCGTCGCGCCAAACACTCGAACGAGGTGACTGATCGACCAGGCGACCAGCCGTTCGACCAGCCGACCGATCGGACTGCTGTCCGATCGGACAGGCTGTCTGCACGAGTTGCCTAAACGTTCAACCAGCCCCTTTCCTCTTTGGGTAACCCTATAAATACCCCTTGTCACTCTCATTCTTTCTACTTTTGGCAAGTGACGTCCGACCAGTGCTCCTACTCGCTTTTTCCTTCGATTTCTAGCAATTCCGGTAAGATCTCGTCCTAAATCTTGTACTTCCTTAATCTACACGCACTCCTACACCTTTCTATCTTTTAAATCTTAACTTTTAACCGTGAAATCGTCAAGATTTAAGGTGTTCTAGGATGACGTCATCATGTGTTCTTGAAGAACTTCATGTTTTGGCCTCAATCCACCAAGAACAACTTAGATCTAACCGATTTCCACATAAACTAACAAAGATCTTCCATAGATCTGAACATATTCACAATGAAAAGAAGTGAAAGATGGTTTTCCAACTTTCTTTCAACTCTTTTACACTCAATGCACTCAAAACCGATAGAATCGGAGCTTGTGCCGACTTACTACTCATTCTTGTGGTTGCGTTGGTGCAAGATCCGTATTCTATCCATGAGATGATCGATTTCGGGTTAAACATGGAACATCGTCTCGAACCATCAACTGATCGGGTTTGGGCGATTCATGTCCGATCAGGAGTACCAAGTATTGACGAGGTTTCTGTTGCTTAACACGTTATCAAAACATCTCGATAAAACGACAAACTATCAAAACAACCAAGTGTAAGACGAACAGGTCAACCAGGACGGAGTGCCGTCTGAACGGACAGCCAAACCACACGAACTGGCCACCCGTACGACTTGCACCTTTGGTCCCGCACTTAACCAATTTTGCCAACATTTGAAGAATGAATGTTGAACGACTTGTTGTCTGATCGGACTACCATCCGATCAAACTGCCAATCGAATCATGAGACATTTAAACTTCAACACTTAAATAATTTTCAACATGTTCAATGCACAAATGATGCCACCCGATCGAACAACTGTCCGAGCGAGTGACACCCTGCTGTGAACTTGTTCTCGCTGAAGTGCCCAACCGAACGGGTTGCTGTCCGATCGAACGACCGTCCGATCGACCGACCTGAAAGGTAGAGGTACTTCAATGTTTTCAAAATGCTACAACGAAAACTTCAAAAGTCAAGCCATCATACACAAACACATCCTTTCCAAAGGAAGAAACAATCCACACGAATAGTCATCCGACCGGACGACCGTCCGAACGGACAACCACTCGCACGACTGGCTGTCTGATCGGACTACCATCCCAACGGCTACTGTCCGAACCACTTGTACCTTGCATCGTTTTGCGCGTCACTTATCGTTATACTATCAATATGTTCAGGCTAACCCTACTCTCTAGCGCTCCCTTCAATCCATCAACCGCTGTGAGTATACTCGATCCCTTTTTGCTTTATGCACTTTTAGGTGTTACATATGTTACTTATACTAAATCACATCGAACACACTACGCAATACTTTAAACGCTAACCTTTACCGCATGTTATACGTGACTTAATGAATGCTTGTTTGTTATGTTTACACATGGAATGCTATCTACCTACCTTAGCAACGATAGTACTATTAGTTTGGACTCAGCACCCATTCACTCGGGGGTTGTTAAGGACAATTACCTACATGGCTCGCGGTGGTGAGTATGTATCGCGAACTGCCTTGGGAAGTCAACCCACAGTCATTGGTATCGATAGGTTCATGTCGATAACTAACATGCCTCATTTCACTCTGTGTACGTGCTGGTTATACGTAAACTATTTTGAACTCTATATGCTATTATCAAACTTGTATGCTCACATTTACACTATGTGTATTGACTTTTACTTTAACGTATGTGACAGGTGCTTAAGATGCTTGATTGCTTTTCTTTGCGGTGATGAAATTGAGGCTAGGGCAAGTCTAGAAACCAATAAACAATTGTCTGTAATAATAGAAATCTGAGTTATCGGAACAGAACAATTTGACTAGATTTGTCTGTAATAATTTGTTTGCTTTTTAAGACATGGTATGTGACGTTTTACTTTAAATTAATTGGTAATGATAATTGTTATGGAAACTTCTGAACAATCTGTTTCGCTCAGTGCCATGTGTAACACCACGTAAAAACGTGTCCAATTATGTATAGACACGTGTCCTAAACTCTAATTATGTGAAAGATTGAGTTTGAAGGACTAAAGTTAACAAACAGTGAAACTATGTCTACAGAAGGACTAAAAGTGTCAACATGCCAAACTTGAGCCTCTGAATGACCATACGTGATAAATATATTCTTAATCGAGTGATTGATTGGATGTAAAAAGCCGTTTGTGAAAATAATCGGAAGATTATAAAACTACAAGGGTTAAACGTGTCAACATGTCAATTCTGACCTCTGAGTGACCTTTTAATGAAACCGAGGCTTCGAAATATTCAAATATACTCTTAAGAATAAGTGGTATAAATTTCACGTGGTTTCGAGATCGTTAAGAATGTTTTCAAGACTTTGGGCTATAAGTGTCAACTTGACGAAACTTTCTTTTATAGTGATATTTAACGAACCCGAGCCTAACAAAGTTAATTTATTCATCCTTGAGCCTCAACAAACTGACTACAAGGGCCCTACATGTCAACAACGAGGTTAAAAAGGGTTAAAAACGATCAGGGACTAAAGCTGCCAAGTTACAAACTTGTTTTACCAGTTCAGCAGGTCCACGCGGCCCGCGTAAGCCTCCCCTTATGGCTTACGCGGCCCGCCTCAGCATGCCAGTTCAGTAAAAAGGATGCCAGGTGCGGGTTTTGGCTGTTCCACCGCCTTAGCCTAGTTTATATCGACCTAAGGAGCTATATGTCGGTTTATTTCAATAACTAGGACACCTGGGGTGATCCTATGATGCCCCATAACAGATGTAATTGATCCATAATCATGGAAAGTAGTATATAAGGACATTAGTTCTTGAGCTCCTACGCTCACTTGGAACCATTTTCCATTCTACAACTTCTGGAGCTAGCTAAGGACAAGGGGAAGATTATCAAGTGTAGAAAAGACAGCTAGGACCTTTAGTAAGCCTCTAATTACTTGTTTAGTCGTTTTAATTAGATTAATTACTCTAAAGTCAAACTTATCGTAAATTAAGTTTGACTTTCGTTTTAATTACATATGGATCAGCCACTGATCAAATTGAAAGTGGTTATGGGACCATATTAAGGTAGGTGACTAACCCCCAAAAGGGCACCTCCTAAATTATCTCGTTTGACTGGTCAATTGTCGGGTCAAAGTAGTTTGACAAAAAGTCAAACTGGACAGAATGTTTGAAAATGACTAAAATTAATAAATCAGAAGTTCTAAATTATATTTTAACATTCTAATGACTTGGTAATTAATATTAAAACATGTTTAATCAATCCTAACCCGACAATTTATGGTCTAAGGTCAGTTTATAACCGAAAGTCGCAAAAGCTTGACTTTTGCTTTGACTTTCAGTTCTGACCCGTTCAAGCTTAATTCTCCCATGCTTTAAGCTTCCATTAGGACCACATTACTTAGTAGTATAACCCTCTGGAGTTATATTGCATGGTGCCTAGTGGTTTGAATTATATGCACTTGATCGTAATTATGCTTAATAATGTCATAAACGCCCTTTTGACATACAACTGAGATTTTTTAACAATGTGAATGGACTAACACCTTTGCTACTAATATTTAGTCATGTCCCGAAAATTTGACATCAGTTTGAGGTCTAGAATAGGAGTTATGCTCAATAGCGTAATTAAGGAATTTTTTATTATTTAAATAGCGTAATTAACATAAAGCCTATCTAAACCCTATTTTTAATACCAAACTTTTTACCTACTGATGTAAAATAATATTTTGGGATTGTTTGAGATTTTTATTTATTTTTAGGCTGAGCATAACATAGGATAATAGTTTGATTTCGGTAATTGTCGGTTTTACCCTTTTCATGCATAAAACGAGTTTTACATAACTTCTTAATGCCAAACCTTTTGCTACTGATTCTACATGATAAATAAAGTATTTTGAACCTTATAAACTGATCAAAAACTCATATTTTCTGTTTTAACCCGAATATCCCTTAAAACCGATTTTTAAGCGTTTTAAGCACCTAGTATGGGTCAAAACTATTTTTAGCATCTAAAACTTATTACCTGCTGATGTTTCAAGTTAATTTATATAATAAAACAGTAAACCAAAGTTTTTAAACTCTTAAGTCTATTTTGACCTTTAACGCTTATGTGAAATTACCAAAATGCCCCTACGGTGCATAATTTGGTTATATAAGGTAAATTTCATATATATAAAATAATCTACTGATTTAACTTATAAAAATATATATATTTACTAATTAAATCAGACCTGAAACTCAGTTTCACATTTAAACTCTTTTATGGACATTAAAAATTACCAAAATGCCCTTATGGGACTTATTTTGGTTTAAATGACTTTTTGGGCATATATGTTAGCATCTTACTGATGTATTAACATATTTTGAGCATAATAACGATTAAGACCTGTATATAATTTATTTGGTTACCCGTTACGCGTTTATGCGTTCGGATCAGGTTACGTGACTAGTTTACGTAAAATAGCCGAAACGGGCTTAACCTTATCATTTAAAATTCTCATTTTCCAGAATGTGTTTAGTTTACCCATATTATACAAGTGTCCAAGCTTGTCGGGTCTAAACCACATTCTATCCCGGTCTCCGCTTAATCTAGCGTTTAGAACCGTAAGGTTTCCTTCTAGCTAGCCGGTCTAAGTCCTTGACTAAATTAAAGACCCGTTGGCATCCTAATAGGTAATAAACCTTCTATACAGATTAAATAGCTTCCGGTAGAAGGTGCCTTCAAAAAGCTTTAGGAATTTTACTGCTAGCATCAGGTAAATACTTTTAACTTATTTTCCCTTATACGGGCTTGGGATATGGTATTATAATAATACCACTTGGTCGGGTATGAAATCATTTAATCGGATTGTGATTAATAAATTTACATAACCCATTTTAATCTGTTTTGTTTGATAACATAAGCATTAGGGGTTAATTCGACCGTGTCATGGATATCCTCGGCTCGTTTCGTTTGAAAATGGCCACGACCTATGCACGGGGTGTAGGCATACACCTGACAGATGCAAATGCTAAAATATAAACCCACATGTTGGGGATAACTCCTTTGTGGGTTCTATAAGTGGTGAGTCGGTTAATTATGACCGGCTTCCAACCGGCCCCAATTGTAAGACAAACATGTAAATCTGTATACAAGATTATATTTAAATAATTATCCCAAGATATAAAAGATTTGTGCTATGTGCACATAAATCAGTTCTCATAAATGTTTTCAAAAGAGTCAGTTAATTGTATTTACCAGTGTAAACTGACGTATTTTCTTAAAGACTGATTTGACAGGTACCTCTCGTAATAGGCTGGAGCTATTAGGTGTCATAAGAGGATCTTGCAAATCCATAGATACCTGAAGTCTGTTATTTTGTTTCTTTGTATTTATTTATGATCCACCTGTGGATCTTATTACATTCCAGTCTGTATATTCTTTAACTCAGACACTCAGACATTATGGTTTGTAATAGTTTATTCACCAAGCCTTCCGCTGTGCTAATATATTGTGTGTATTGACTATGATGATATCAACTACGTCACGATACTCCCCGTCGGGCCCACCGGTAATATGTGGAAATATCGGGGGGGGTGACACCATGCCCCGGTGTTTCCGCCATTGGTTGGAGTGTGACACTGCGTCCCTGAAGCTTGATGGTTGTTCATTAAGTAGTCTCTCCCACATCTCTTGATTTTTCTTGATTTCTTCAAGAATCTTCCCCTGCACATCAAGAATCAAATGAGAAGAGGTGACATCGGTGCTTATTTATGTCAACGTGCGAGTTGACAATAGTTCCTTTATTGCAATGTTTTTTATCAGTTGTGAATCTTCAGATGACATTTTTGTGTGTGTGTGTTTTGTGTGTTTTTGAGTTCAGTATCTTAATATGGAAGGTCGTTATCTTTGGGTGTTTTATATTAAAATAGTAAATTTATTATGTAGGTAGGGTTGTAAGTTCATTAGTATTTATGGTAAAATTGATCATTACAAGTCACATTTCAGTCACATCGGTTATAAATTCAATTTTTTATATATAAAATAGTTAGTTTTAAATTTTTTTAATTATATATTCATAACTTTTTGTTTTTGCATTTTAGGGACAAAGTTACATGAAATCATCAACTTAATTTTTTTTCAAAATCGCATATGATTCGAAAACGAATTCGCACACTTTAAGAAACCACAGACAACTTCATTTTCTAAATCTATAAATCATGTGTGTTAAAATAGAATTCGCACACTATAAGTAATCTCAAACATTATTAACTTTTTTTAGAATCGCATATGTAAAAACAAGAATTCGCACACGATAAGAAATCTTCAACATTATTTCCTTTTTTTTTAAAATCGCATGTTATAAAAAACGATTTCGTATACTATAAAAAAACAAAACCTTTCTTTCTGTATTGATTGTTTTTTCGCACGTTCAATATGTATTTCGTATATTTATAATTTTCAACCTGCATCATCTTCTTCAATAGACGGTCTATCGATTTTTTTCTGTTCTGAACTTCCAAAATCATCATATATGAAATCGCAGAAGGAGGTTGGTTAATAAGAATATTACGCTGTTGTATTTGATTTTATGGATCGAATTTTGATTAATGGTTGGATTTTCGAATATGATTTTGAAATTAAGATTCAAATCTTCGGCGGTTACAGGGATTAAGATATCGTAATGACGATTTTAACCTTTTTTCAATATTTGAATAGATTAATTTTGGCTAATTTAATGACTTAAATTGTTTTGATGGATTGAAGATCCAACGGCTGAGAATATCGCGTACGTAATGTACGATTAGTCATATTGTATGATAACACGCCTCTCTCTCTCTCTATATATATATATATTAGGTGTCGTTCATCCAATACTGCATTTCTCGCTCGTCATATTTCCACACGAGCTTGTCTCCTATCTGTCATATCCTATTTCCTTCTTCTACTAATTTTTCGCTGTATGTGCGAAGTTCCTGCACATTCTCTTCACTCATGGGTAGTAGTGGTGCTGGCACTGGGTCAGGGTATCGAGGTATGGGTTCTCCATATGGATATGGGTTGCTTAACACACTCCGAATATACCTGTCGTTGTTCCAAAACGGATCTTAAGGATTAAGGTCAGTATACAGTGCTTTGGGGTTTGGTATTGGTACTGGTTCATCATGAGGATATAGTTCCTGATATACCCTATTGTCATCTTCCCATGGATCATACTCTAAAGGATTTGGTGTTGGGATTCTAGGTATCTCGTTGGGATCAAATGTTGGTATGGGGAATTGGTTTTCCGGGTTAGGTTCTAACTCCATTGGTTGGTTGGGGAATAATGGCAATGATTGTGGTTTAACTATTTGATTCAGATTTGGATCTGCTGCGGTGGTTGCTAACATATGAAAATCTGCTAACTGTCTATCAAGTTCTTCTTCCCACAATGGCTTATTAACTGCTTCCTGAGTTTGGGCATTCACTTCCCTATTCGCTTTGGCTAATGCTCTATGTTGTTGTAATTTCTTCATCCTCTTCCTCCTCTCATGCGCTCCCCTACTAAACCATCCTCTCTTTTTTCGGAGGGAATGGTTCCTCGGATTGTGCCTTAAAGATGAAATTCCTTCCTCGATATCAGTAGAGTACCCCGAAGGAGTAGGCTGAGATGAGGTTCCTTCACTCTTTGGGGAACTACCTAATTGACGATAATGGTCGGATGTATCTTGCTCACTCATACTGTAAACTAACAGATTATCAAATAACACAAAACAATAATATACATATTTACACATAGTCACATAAATTATTTCCTAACACAATTGATTAAAATTTAGGTATCAACAGAACACCTCAGTGGCTTAAACCAGTGGCTGTACCTCTGATGCCACCTCCTGTCGCAACCCCCGACCCCTTGCCCTGGGAGCGGGCGGCCGCGAGTCTCAGAGCCGGTGGTATCGGTGTTTATTAATTTGGTAGTGGAATTTAAACGTCAGGACCGTAGTTAAGAAATATTTTATCAGAGTTTAAACACCAAAATTTTATAAATAATAAATAAATGGGATAAAACCAAAGTTTCCATTTATAATGCATTCATAGGGATAAAACCCTAATTATTGAAAACATAAACTCCTTTTTATTTAGATAACTTTTATAGTCACTTCTTTAAGCCTTCAGTGCTCTACAACTGGCTTCTATTAGCTTCACATTAAGTTACCTGAAACGCGTTTTAAAAAGGTTTTATCATCAAGAAATATTGGCGAGTGTATCCTAGTTTAATCAAAACATGCTTTTATAATTTTACAGGATTGAGAGCACCAGCGATTACAATGTTTATATCTACCCAATTACTCCTACGGTACTGTCAATCCTGACTTGTGGTCATGCTACCATTTGCAACAGTAACGAGTGTCAAGAAATGTATACAAAACCCCAACATACCGATAGTAATTGTAGAATACATATACTCAATCACTGTTAATTATAATTTAAAAAAATTGAGGTTTTCACAAAAAGGGTTTACAAAAAGAGAATGGACTCACATTGTTGACTTAGGTGTTTCTACGGCTTCCTGGTAATGTTTCTGTTTAATATCTATTAAAATTAAACAATCACGTGTTAGTAAGATAACCCACGTTATATTAGTCATACTACCGAGACAAGACTCCAACAAACTGAGTCAGGCAGAGCCTCGACATGCGTTACGAAGCCCTAGATCAATCGGGTAGGGTAACAAATATGTAACCGGGGGTTATAATACTTACAACGAGGCAGAGCTTCGCTTTTTAGGGGTATTATACCGAGCAATACTACACTATATTGTATGAGAAAGAAAAATAATTGAGCTACTGTAAACTGAGGCCTGCGCCTCCTTTTATAGGTCTAGACGATGGCGGCTCGTGGCCCGCGAGCCCCCGTTCTCTTTCTTACGCGGCCCGCGAGAGACCTAGGGTAGGTCCTAGCTTTAGCGAGTCACCTATGTAGCTTCGACACGTATCAGGAACGTGGTAGCCTAAGGGCCCGCCTGGTGTCACCTGGTCGCGGCCCACGACTCACACTCCCAAGGGTGTCGCGCCCCACGAGAACACTATATTATTGTTTTTATTTGATTTTTATAAATATAATTGTATTTTAGGGTCGTTTCTGGTATACGGGGTATATTTTAGGATGTTTTAGGGTATGTTAAGGGTTTTAGGAGGGTTATTATAAAATAACCCTATGAGGTTATACCTTCTGATCATATCATTTGATAGGTTTTATGATAAAGTCCATATAATAGGCCTAAAAATGCCGAAATTGCACTTACGGCATAAAAATGGTTTTAAAACCAAATGATCGTGTAATCTGACTTTGAAACTGATTATATAACATAATGAAATCTGTTTTGGCATAACTGACTTGTTATAAACCTATCCGTCCACCCGATACCGCATATGCGCGCACGACTAGTTTAAATAAAATAAAATGTATAAACTAGCCGAATCGGGTCAAAACCTTTCAAAAAAAGTTCTAATCAAAATGCTTGGTTATTTAACCCATATTATATGATTCCTTACACTCGGAAGGGTATAAACCACATTCTATCCGGTCAATGCTTAATTTAGCGAACCGTACGTATCTATTAAGTTAACCGGTCAAAGTCAATGACTTTTTAATGACCTATTAACATTCTAACGGATCATATTTCCGTCCATTCCAGACTAGAAGCCTCCAGTAAATTGCGCCTATGTTTAGGTTGTTTTGAGGTACGGTTGTGCTAATATATTTGATTTGTAAAGACTAACACAAGTAAATACTCTTAGCCTATTTTATTTTATAAAGGCTTGGGATACGACACTAGCCACTTGGTCGGGTATTGAAAAAGGACGAATGATGTCATAGAAATTCAAATAATGTAACACCCCAAAATGCGTAAAAGAAATTAATTCGTGTTATGTAATTAGAGAGATATTAAAGCACATTAGTATGGGTACCGTTTCAGATGAAGTTATACAATATTATTTTATAATTCGTTGTGAATTATTTATGAGGGAAAATAACTTGCTGGATATCAGCATATTGTAATGGAATGTATTTTAGTAATATATGTCGATAAATATGATGGGTTCGGTTCAAGGAAATACGGCTACCTCATATTGTGACTCGCCCGAACTTGACGGGCCATTGTCGTAAAAATCAAACATGAAGGGGGTACTATGTAAATATCCAAAGTTCAATATATAAAGCCCCTTTATGGCTCATTTTGGAAGATTTTATCTCTCAAGTTAGAGAGAGAAATAAGAGAGATAGAACTAGAGAAAGATGGGTGGCCGACGGTGGCGTTTAGCGGCGATTCGCGGTGGCCGGAGGTCGTCGGAGTTGTGGGTTTCAACCTGGAACCAATTATCGATGCTACGAACGTAATGGTAAGCTCTGATTTACTTAAATCCTTTCTTAAAGTTGTTAAAATTATAGAAATCAAATCTGTCTAGAATGTGATTCTATAACCCAGTCACAAAGAACCGGACGATCTGCGAAATATAACCGTTGGACCATCTTGATTTTTGTATACAAGTCTTATAACATATATATCATAACTTTGAACGGTGGAAATGTAAAATAGAGCTGTTAAACTCGAGATTTAAGCTCGTTTTCATAGCAGCTCGTATTTGCGTTTTTTATAAAAACACAACCCCTTAGAATCGATTTCCCCGGAGATCCGACCGTTAGATTGAGCTGAAATTTTGACTGTAGCTTTCTAGCATAGGGATCTATAATACCTCTGAAGGAAATTCCGATCAGTGGTCGGGAACTAATGTTTTGAAACTAAACAGTTTATAACAAATTTCTTGTACGAAAATTAGGAAGTTGATGGTGTTGTATGAATGGTCTAATGGTATTGCATGTGCAATCTATGACAAGAGAAATGTTCATGATGCTTGATGTTGTGAACTAGGAAGGTAGACATGAATTACTTGTACATTGTGCTTTAGATATGGTTCGCACGCCAAGTGTTTGATAAAATGTCTAGTAGATGATTGTAAGTGAATTTGCATGTAACCACTTGATCAACATGAATGGAATGTAAAATACGATGTAATTTGTGATTTTCATATGAATTGGTTGAATACGTGCATTAAAAGCTTGTACTAGGAGCTTAGCACATGGTATGTCTGCCATGTGTTTAAATGTATGCTTGATGTAATTCAATAAGTGAAATTTTGTTAGTTATGGGATATTCAAACTTACTAGCAAGCAACCATGTTAGAACATGTTGAAATGACACCGTGGAAATGAAATGAGTGTAATTTAGAATGTAGCTTGATTTAACCGAAAAGTAAGTGGATATAGGATATGAATGTAATTTAGAATGTATGTATATGCTAATAATGTGGTAACCATAATGACATGGAAGTATAGGATCATGTCAAGGTGGGTGGAAGCATGGAAGGCTAACAGAAAGGATGCGAGGAAGCAAGTACGAAACGGACGCTTAAGGTAAGTGATTCTAAGACTCACTTCGAAGTATGTATTTATGTAATTGTTGTACCTATTTGTTTAAATTGGGATCATGGTAATGTAAGAGGAAAAAAGAATCTTGGTTAGATGTTATATGTTTAATTTGAAGCAAATCATGGCAGGTAAGCCATAGCCTACGGCATGATTGATATGGGCAATAGGAGGATGTCGTAAGCTACAGCATGTGGACCGTAGCTTACGACGGGTTCAGGCCACAACCCAAAAACCTTGTTTTTGGTCTCTTGCACATTCCAAACCTCGTGGAAACGTTCTAAGGACCTGTTAAAGTCCCGAAATGCAATGTAAAGTTTTCTAAACTGAAAAAGTTAAATCACGTCATGTCAGAATATTCGAATTATGAGTATGAGTAAAAATTAAGAAGTAATGTAACAGAAGGTGGATTTGGATGTTGGGGTATGGGTAAGGATGGAACTAGTACGCGTGTACGAATGAGAGACGAATAATAAATATGGACATGTTTGTGTGAGTTATATGTAAGTGTCTAATTAAGACTTGTGTGAACAAATGTGTTAGAACTTATTATAGGTGTGAAAAGGATGAAACTTGTGCATAGGCATGTTATAGATAGATAGTTGTGTGCATGTAAAAGTATGATATTTGAATAAGAATAAGTGAATGTGATTTGTATGTATATATGCAGATATAGAACTGTAGCATGTGTAAGTAGTGTGAACTTGTATGTAAGTATATATGATTGGAACACGTATGAACGTACATAGATATATGAAAGTGTATACGCGTGTTGTAATCTAATGATTGTAGACCACTGGTATACGTTTATGTGAAGATGTGGGTATTCAAGATGTTCGAGAATATGTATTCCTAACCATGTTATTATTAAGAATGAAATGAAGTGCAGGTATGGGAACGTCGGACTCTCGAGGTATTGATGTCGGACTCGAGTGAATAAAATTGAGAGGATGTTTCAATGGAATACCTTATGTAGTTAGAATGTGACATGGCCTTTTAAGCATATGTATTAAATTATATATGATCTCACCATTTACTAATGCGTCGGTTATTCATATGGTGACTGTAGGTTACACGGACAACATTATCATCATGAAGAACAAGCGGATAAAGATCGAGATAAAGAGCATGGATTGTACGGGAGGGTAGTCACATAGATTGTATTTGCATGTTATTCTTGATACGGTAATTTAGAATGAATAATGTTTTTCTTTAAAAAGAGTCGTTTTAAATGCTTTTCAAGAATGTCAGAGTATTGATGTGAAAGAAATTTTATGGTTCGTATTTTCCGCTGCGTATTTATGATCAAAACGTGTTAGGGTCATACAAATAACCCGTTTTAATCCATCTTTCTTGGTAACTTAAGCATTGGGGGTTAATACGACCGTGTCCTGGATATCCCGACTCACTTAATTGCAAATGGCCACAACCTAAGTGCGAGGTGTAGGCATACACCTGACTGACGCTAATGCTATATTTGTATGATTTTGAAAATGTGGTGTGTTGATTAATCATGTACCGGCGTTTAGTTCCGGTCCTTAGCTGTATTGACAAGCATGTAAACTGGTAACTAGAGATATAGTTTGTCCCAAATTATTTAAAAATGATATATCAAATGGTATCGAATAAATTTTGAAATGATTTTCAAAGAATCGGTTAATTGTATTTATCAGTGAAAACTGACGTATTTTCAAAAGACTAAGCACATGTTATTTAACAAGTACAGAATATATTGGGGCTGCTTAAGTCTAGACACGTTGGAATTTGCAACTCCATGAAAAAGACCTTATTAGTCTCAGGTCGCATTTTATACATTCGACTCGTTCTTAGGACATGCTTAGCTCTAGTTATTTAAAATGAAGAAATTGTACAAGGGATCAATTCTGTTTCACAAAGTAACTTCTCAAAGGATCCGCATGTGGATCTTTTCGTACGAACAACTTGTATGAGTTTTGTACTTTATTTCTTGTTTGTACTTTTATTTAATTTACTTTAAAATCCCAACTTCCGTTGTGTATTGTAATTACTGACATCAATCGTCATGCATATACCTCAAGTTCGGGCCCACCGAGAAATCAGGGTGTGATAGCTTGAGCCACTCTTTGGGGCAAGAAGCGACAACCCCTTCCTTGGCATGAAGCGATATGTGACATCGCAGTCAGCATGGGGCATTATGGGAGGTAAATTAAAAAATGGTGTAGTTATATAATGCCCTATGACTCCTATTCAATCATTACCCAATTAATTATTTTTAATTTCTTTTTTTTTAAATTAAAACAAATAATATTTCAATAAATTAAAAAATGACATTAACATTATCTAAAATACTAAAAATAAAGATAAAACATGAAAAAGTAATAAAAATAAAAAAAATACAAATGCTTTAAAAATAAAGCTCTAAAGTCCGTATTTGTTGCCTACGCACTTGTGCTAGAAGCAAGGCATCTCCTTGGAGGTGCTCGATCGGTTTAGACAGATACTCGATGTTTCCCTCCATTTGCCTCGCTTCTTGAATCGCGACGAACTTTTTTATTTTCGGTGTTTTTTCTTGCAATGTTTCCAAACGCCTATGCTCAAGGTCTCGGATATTTTAAGTCGCCAGTTCATCTACTCGGAATCTTCTTTCATTTCGATACCGCCGAAGATTACTCCGCCCTTCTCCCCCTTTTACCACTTCTTCTATCGGGTGGTCGGGGCAACTCCATTTCCTCCTCCTCGTCATCCTCATTAATAGAAATGTTTAAACCAACATTTCAAGCATCAGATGTGGGCGTTCCCGGATCAACCAAAGAGGAGCCAAACCCGTGCAAGCTTGAACTCCTTGACTTCTGTCCAGGGGCGTACCCACCCAAAGCCAAGGGTGGGCGGGCGCACCCCATGAAAAAAAATTAGTATTATTTTTCGCCGGAAATCCCAACCACACCCCTTGGAAATTTTCACCCGCACCCCTTGGAAATTTTCAACCGTCCCACTTAGAAAAAAATATTTTTTAATCACCTAGTTACTTAACCCAATCAAAGGCCAATCTACAATTTATTTTTAATAATCCAAGCCCAAGCCCAAACCCAACCCAAAGAGATTTGAACTAAATAAAATAACCCAAACCCATCCACTCATTCCAATTCCAAATCCCGCCCCCAAAAAATTTTCCAGCGACTTGACGTCATTGCTCACGACCATACGATTTTTTTTGCCGGAAAAACCAAAATTCCGGCTGGACCGGCTCATATTACGCCAGAATTCCGATATAGAACTAGTATGGTTTTTTATGTAATTTTTTTTATGTGATGATTATGAGAAAATATAGATGTGTAAGGGTTTGATCTTTTTATATTTTTTGATTTTTTTGTTGTTCTAAACTTATAGTTAAAATGATTTTGTTGTTTTATTTATATCTTTGTTTGTTTAAATTATTAGTTACAAGTAATCAACATTTAATATCAGTGCTTGAATGTTTGAAAATAAAATTGAAAATTATAGACTATGGTTGAACATGATTATTTTGTTTAAGTTTTTAGTGTTTTTTATATACTTATGGAGCAAATTATCTGTGATAGAAACAATGAGTAAGAATGTAATAAACTTATGGTGTGTTTAGTATCTTTAGATGATGTTTTGGATATATTTCAAAAAATGAAAACCTGTAGGTCACAGTTTTAAATACGTTTGTAATGACGTTTGACGTGTTTTTGATGATTTTATAAATTTTAGTTTGATGTTCTTTTGTCTTACAAGATCTGACCCAACCCGGCCCGCTATGAACCGGTTTTTTTATATAGCTAGAGGCCTAAGATCATTGAAAATATTCCGCACCCCCAGGAAAAAAATTCCTAGGTCCGCCATTGCTTCTGTCCAAGGTTGGTAGGCTTTTTTCGCACGAGAAGCGGTAGCCTCTCTTTTTTATGCGAGCGTCTTCCACGTTGAGAGGCCTTGGGTTCGCGCTCGGCTTATGTCTCTAGCACCGTCTCAATCTCGGACTTGGCTTGATTTTGGGAACCATACGTACCCTCATGTTGATGTTCATATTTGAGGCAAAACCGAGTGGCCCTTGAAAGTATTGTTGGGACATGTTTAATAGTTGCGTGTACCCCTTCGTATTCGGATCGTAATCTTGGTAATTACAGGTTGGTAGTGGTTGGATGGTGTTCGGGGGATACAAATTTGGGTTGGTTCTTATAAAAAATAAGAGGAGAGTTTATAGAAAAGTGTATAAAAATGGGTTGACTTGGGGTTTAAATAGATGGTAAAGTTAATTAATAAAAATGATTTTTTATTACAGTTGCTCAACAGTTAAATATTGAAAACCACACAAAAATCCGGCGTTTTCACCACAACGCCAAGGCCAAATATTTGAAGAACGCGCCCATGGGAGCGGTGTAGCCGCCTTTTCCGGACGTTTTAGAGCAACGTCACACCACTTCACCTATCGACTACGGGTGGTCCAACAGATTGCTCATTTTAAAAATACCCTTTACAACAAAAAGAAATTAAACAAGCTCTTTTTAGAGATAATAAAATAAATCATTAGAAAAACAATTCACCCCATATTACATGAACTACAAGGGCTAAGAATTACAAACTACATGTTAGATTTAAACCAAGCTCGTGATATAGAGATATAGATAGCATTATACACATACATTTTGTGGTATTAATTAAAGTCTTATACATGAATGATATTAGGCTATCACTAGTCTATAAAAATTATTTCTAGTTTTCATCTCACATGCATCATGCATATATATTAATTAAAGAACTCGTAAAATAGTAAATATCACTGGCGTCTGGCGGAGCTTATTTGGGGCCAGGTGCCCCAATATACCGGCTCCCACCGATTTGGATTTTAAAAGTACGGTACCTGTTGAGTTTTTTTCAAACCTCACCACATATAAATATTGCAAACACTAAAATGAAAAAGTGTTGGGTATGAAATAGAAAATAAGAAATCTTGTTGGGATTTTAATATTGTTTAGATAATATGATGAAACTTATTTTATATAAAATTTCCTTAAGTGGGATATGGGCCCGGACCTCAACGGGTCGGGGCGAGCCTAACTCGACCCACAACCAAGAAAACTGGTACAGACAAGTGACCCACGTAATCACCTCTAATACACTAGGAAAGATGAGACAAAAAGGAAATCCTGATAGCGGGCCTAGCCAGTGATGTTCTGCGGATTCGTGCTCCTCTCAACCTCCACTAACCATTATTAAAGAGGTGACCGCTATGACACCTTCACAACGATGTCTAGCCAATGACACTTGGCGAACACACATCCTCCTATGCTACTACTAATGGCCAACTTTGAGGGGACCAAAGAGACACCCATAAAGCGACGTCCCAACCAATACTTTCTCACTACACCGGCTATAAATACCTCACTTCTCCTTCAAGTGGAGTTAGTCGATTCTCCTCGCTCTCACTCTCACTTTATACTCATTAAATTGATACTTATTCTCATGTCGGATGATGGTTATATCCTTCTTGTGACGCGCCTAACGGTGTTTTTGATTTTGCAGATTGAATCATTGTCAAAAGCTCACAGTAATCAGATGTTTTCCCAACTGTCAAACCTATAGTAAACCACGCGTTCAGCTTATTGTTTCTTCATTAATCTATTTCAATAGTTTTATATATTGCCTGACTAAATTAGTGAACCAGATAAATAAAAAAAAAGAACTTCAATGATTATAAAAAGTTAAAAACCTCCACACTCAAATGATTTAAAAACCTCCACACTCAATAAAGTCGTGTTTCTTTTCTCGTATTGTCAAAAGAAAAATAAATGATATAAAATAAAATGCTTTTTTAAATAGGGTTTAATCCCAAATTTTACAACTAACATTTTTTGTAAACCTCTAGATTTTTTTATACCTATGGTTGGCCCGGATGAACATGTACGAAATATCGTTTTCAAAAAATATTGTTTCACAAAAACGTCTTTAGTTTTATTTAGATTCTCAGAGTTAGGATATAATAAGAAGTTTATTTGGCTAAGAAGGCTAGGAAGTAATCTTGATTATCCATTTATTTAATCAATGGCTAAGATTAAATGAGGGAAGTTGAAAGGAAGAAAAGAGGCGTGTGAGTTTGTTTAGGGCATTCTAGTCAATCCAAGACAATAGTTTTTCTCTCTCCAATTTCCCCTTTTTTTTAAACGTTAATAACTCTTTCATACGACATTATTCTTTTATAAAAATTGCAAAAAAAAAAGTTTTTTATCTTTAAAACGAGTATACTATTGCTATATTTTCGAATTTTTTTTTTGAAAACTCATTTGCGTAAAACGCAATGAAAAAAACTCAGTTGCAGTTGCGTAAAACACAATGGAAAAAAAAAACCAAAAAAATGACATTTTTCTAAAACACAATGCACAAAAAACACAAAGAAATGTCTTATTTGTAAAACGCAATGGTCAGAAAACACAAAGAAATGTCTTATTTCTAAAACGCAATAGCCTAAAAACACAAAAGAAAGTATACTTTCTAAAACGCAATGGACTGAAAACACATAAAAATGTATTTTTACCTAAAACGCAATGCACCAAAAACACAAACTAATGTCTTATTTCTAAAACGCAATGGCCAGAAAACACTTAAAATGCCTGTTTTCTAAAACGCAATGGACTGAAAACACATAAAAAAATGTTTTACCTAAAACGCAATGCACAAAAAACACAAAGAAATGTCTTATTTATAAAACGCAATGGCCAGAAAACACTTAAAAATGTCTCATTTCTAAAACGCAATGGCCTAAAAAACAAAAGAAAGTGTTCTATGTAAAAAGCAATGAACTGAAAACACCTAAAAATGTGTTTTACCTAAAACGCAATGACTAAAAACACTTCAAAAATGTGTTTTACCTAAAACGCAATGACTAAAAACACTTCAAAAATGTGTTTTTCTAAAACGCAATGGTCAGAAAACACATAAAAATGTCATAGTTCTAAAACGCAATGGCCTCAAAACACCAAAGAAAGTGTTCTCTCTAAAACGCATTGAACCAGGACAATAGTTTTGTCTATGAATTGTCTGAACCAGGAATGCAGTTCTAAAACGCAATGACATAAAACTGTCTACGAATGCATTTTTCCAGAGGCAAATTTACAGAAAATTAATTTTTCTCTGCCCCTTGGACCCTGCTACCAGGGGCGCTGCCCCCGGACCCCCGCCAAGATCGTAAAACGCAATGACTAAATCAAAAACCCAGATCGTAAAAATGAAATTAAAGAATTTCTTACATGGATCGAAGCCGATTTTTTCAACGATTGACGAAATTTGAATGATAGAAACACTTATCAGCGTTCAAATCGAACGGATCGAGTGATTATCTTCAAAATCACGGGAAAAAACGAGATTTTGAATGAAATTAAACTGGGTTTTCTTAAAAAAAAAACTGAAGAACGCGTCGATCTGGTGTTTGAATCATTGATTGATGACGAAAATTGCACTATAATGTAGTGATTATTGAGATAGTAAGTGAAGAAAATGTTGAAGATGGTGGGTTTTGAAGTTACTGGGAGAAGAAGGAAGAAGAAAGGATTGGATTGACTAAAATATCCTTTCTCTTTATTTTAAATTTTGCCGTATGTTATAATCCTATTGCTTCCTATCCTTTCTAGCCAAAATACACTTTCTATTTGATCTCACACTAGATTCTCATTATTACCATATTTATATTGAAAAGTATTTTGCCTAATATCCATATCAACTTAAGTATTATTATTTCCCAAACAAAGTATCAATTAAAGTTGGTCAAAAATCTTTATTTCCGTAATCCGAAAACGATTTCATTCAACAACTAAACTAAATGGCGTTAAATATGTACTATAATATAATATAATATAATAAAAACACTTTTAATTACTACAATATAATAAAAACACTTTAAATTAAAAAAAATAAAAACTTTCAATGTTTTTGGCGACTTGTGATTAATGAAGATAGTGGTACCACATTAGGACCAGAGTCCAATCTTACTCTAGATATTGGGTATGACAAAATCCGACTCCGTAACACAACAACCAAAAATATTTTAAAACTTAAATATTTTCTATATCTACAAATAACATGAAGGGGAATAGTATCCGGCAGCTGTCTAACACTCCCTTATTAGTCCGAATAAAATACAATTTTATTGCTACTTTAAAATTTTCTATATCTACAAATATCATGGAGGGGAATAGTGTCCGGCAGCTGTCTGACACTCCCCTATTGGTCCGAATAAAATACAATTTTATCGCTACTTTAAAATTACGAATATGCCACAATTAAAAATTATGATTTTGTCCCAGCTAAAAATTACAATATTGTCATCGTTTTAGCTTTTGACAAATTACGATTTTACCCTCAGTTCAAAATTACGTTTTTGCCCCCAATTCAAAATTACATTCTTGTCATCGTTTTAGTTTTTTCAAAACTATGGAAGCTTTTTTTTTAATTGTTGACATGATGTAATTTTTATTTGTACCAGACAACTGCATAGCTCTCGCTCATTCGTCCTGATAAATTCAGTTTTGCCACAATTCAAAATTACAGTCTTGTTATCGTTTAAGCTTATACTATAATAGTGTTTTTCTAGTTGGTTGAGAAATATTCGATCTAACGTCCCGTAACGCGGACAGACATAAAACTATTATTTTACGTTACATATATTTTTTTAATTAAATAGCATTTTTATTTCATTCCAATCATCAGGGCAAATTACATAAGGATAGCAGGTAGACGAGCAACAAACTGCGCCGCCATCCCTTTCTGAATAGAAAACCCTAATCTACTAAAAACAAAGCCCCGCCCCTGTGGGGTCGAAAAGTTGCTATGGACCACACGCTGAACTCTAGACAAGAACCGAACTGCCTCCGGCGCCAAGGAGCCGAACGTGTCAAACGCCAGGGGGACAAAGGCATGTTGATTATCCTCACAAGCTTTCGCGTGCTTTTCCACCTTTTTTGACTCTGCTTTCAGTACCGCTTGCCCCGCCACAAACCCATTTTCCCGGAACCCGGCTAGTGGGGATACACCTGTGAGATCGACACAAGCATGTTTCCCGCTCTCCCAACAAAAAAACTTGATTTACAAACTTTAAATAGTGCATTGATCTTGGAACAAATATTTTATTTTTAATTTTGCCTTTTATTTTAGTGAAAAGGTTCAATGGCCATATTTGATGATTGATTGGTAGCATATAAAAAAGAAATTAAATAAAAGAAAATAATAATATAAGGAGCTAGAGAGTACTTGTAAGTTGCAACAGTAGCAAGAAGCCAGTAAAGCAGCAGCAAAGGAGCTGAAAGCCATTTCCATTACTAGAAAAACTGTTGAACAACCCTAAAGGTTCAACCTTTGATCTCATTTAATCTTTACCACAAAAACCCACAAACAGATATGATATCAAGATGCTTCTATCTGCAAATCTTGGTGTTTCATTGAAGAAGCCCATTGTTATTTAAGTGTTTTAGGCTTAAAGTTGCTTGCTTTTTGTGAATCTTGGTGAAAGAGATCTGGGTTTTGTAAAGGGTTTCTGTTTGTGTAAGTTTCAAGATTAGGGTTTTGTTTTTCTGGGGTTAAGATAATAAGATCTGAAGTGGTTCTTGTAGCTAAATGAGGTTCTTGGTGTGATTCTTGTATAAATTTGGTGGTGGGTTTGGTAGGAAAAAAAGAAGAGAACAAGACTGTTGTTAGATGAAGCTGTTTGTAGTTAATTTTTGGGGGTTTGGGGTTAGGAATATCAAGATCGAATGAAGTGGAAATCATTTTTGTTTTGTAGTACCACTGGTTTTGGTTGAAAATCTAGTGGAATAGTGGGGTTTCTTTTGTTGAAAAAGAAGCAAGAATCATTAATCTTGAAAGGAACAGTGGTCCCTTTTCATAGGGTGGTGCAGTGGTGCATAGTTTAAGGATTTGGGTGATTAGTTGTTGAGATTCTTGATTGTTTTTACAAGTTTTGTTGTTTGAAGCTGTGGAAATGAAGCTTTCTGCAGTCGGTTTCGGTCAGCAGTTGCCCGAAGGTTTGTTCTTTTCACTTTGATCATGTATGCAATCAGCATTTATTGGTTAATAGTGTTAGTTTATCTATTTGTGTAGTTGGTATTTGATCATATTGTAAAACTGATCATATTGGTTTTTGAGTATATAAGTTTATTTGGAGGTTATTAGCCAACTTGCTACTTTGGGCTTAGGGCAATACACCAAATATGTTGAATATCATCATTATAAGTTAATGATTGTTAGTTGCGTACTTGCGTTAAATAACTGTTTTTTTTATTTTTTTTATTTTTTTTAATATGAGTTTGTTTGCAGGGGAAAAGAGATGTCTGAATTCTGAACTTTGGCATGCTTGCGCGGGCCCTCTTGTTTCTCTTCCGACGGTTGGAAGTCGTGTGGTTTACTTCCCACAGGGTCACAGTGAGCAGGTTAATATTAGCAGAACCGTTTCGGTTTTTATTTCAATTTGTTTTCTTATGAATAGGTTGATTCTAGTTGTGTTTTATCTCAAATAATCAAATGTATTGTCAATGCATAAAACCAGACTAATTTGAAATTATATTATTGACACTCTAATTTATATATATCTTTTTATACTTCGAGTCAACCCAATCCGGTTCGGGCCTGCATTGGCCAATAATAAAGCTACCCGTTTTGACCCGAACCAGCCCATATTGCAAGTTTGCAACCACTAGATGTAATCTGAGTGCAACAATGGAGTCCGTTTTGCAAATCGTTTATGTAAATTTACTCAAATTAGTATATTCTAAATTACTTTGGTTATTTCTAACTGTATCACATGTAGGTTGCTGCATCAACAAACAAAGAAGTCGATGCTCATACTCCCAATTACCCGAGCTTACCTCCTCAACTCATCTGTCAACTTCACAATGTCACCATGCATGTAAGCATCCAAAAACAATCTTTTATAACCTTTTTATTTCTTTTTTATTTCCATTTCTTTGTTGTCTCTTTTCTATATTCATTGTGTGACTCAAAATTGTCATCAGGCAGATGCGGAAACTGATGAGGTTTATGCTCAGATGACATTGCAACCACTGAGTTCTGTATGTTCTTCCCCTTTTATCATTTTAAGAATGTATGAAGGTTTATTTACGTATTTCACATGATGTAATCTTTCAATTTATTTCTTTTTTTTTATGATTTATATAGGAAGAGCAAAAAGAAGCATTTCTTCCAGCGGATTTGGGTGCTCCGAACAAACAACCCACGAACTATTTTTGTAAAACGTTGACTGCAAGTGACACTAGCACTCACGGTGGATTTTCAGTTCCTCGTCGCGCAGCTGAGAAAGTGTTTCCTCCACTGGTAAGCTAGAATACATCCCAAAAATCTTTCTATACACTATAAAGTCCGTGCAGTGTCACTAATTTTGTTTGGATTTTGCAGGACTTCTCACAGCAACCTCCGGCTCAAGAACTGATCGCGCGAGACTTACATGATAATGAATGGAAGTTTAGACACATATTTCGCGGTATGCTTGCAACTTGATTCGCATCATAAATACATTAAATCCTCTTTTATGGGTATTATTTTAGTAAGAGTAAAAAATCGACACCTCACCGGGAAGTAAATTGTTTAAATTAAAATGTCTAACTTTTGCTGTTCATGTTTTAAAAGCCCACATCTTTATCTATTCTGTACACTATTTCAGGACAGCCAAAAAGACATCTTCTCACAACTGGTTGGAGTGTTTTTGTAAGCGCAAAAAGACTAGTTGCAGGTGATTCAGTCTTATTCATATGGTAAGCGATTTGTATACATCATGATATCATGTAATGCACATGAATGAAAATGAAGATTGTCTGCTTGATTGGTTATAATAAGTGAGTATTATTTTTGCACAGGAATGAGAAAAATCAGTTGCTGTTAGGAATCCGACGTGCAAATCGACCTCAAACTGTTATGCCATCTTCCGTTTTATCTAGCGACAGCATGCACCTCGGGCTTCTTGCTGCAGCAGCACATGCTGCAGCCACTAATAGCCGTTTCACCATTTTTTATAATCCAAGGTACATTTTTACTTATTTATTAATTATATATTATATAAAAAAGAGGGTGTCTTAGGAATAGTTTCTAAGACACAACCTCTATTATTCTATTTTTTTCCTTTATCCTATTTACAAGAATGCCATTTAACTCATGAACTCATGGCTTTTTTTTTTCTTTTTGTATTCAATCCTTCAACTTTTAACATTGCCACTTACACCCCCTCAGCTTACAAAAAACTTTGTAAAATGTCATTTTGACCCTTTCGAGTTTTACATGCTTATTTCTATGTACTTTTTTGGTTGGCCTACGTTTTGTTTGGAAACGAGTCGGGTCAAATATAATACGTTTTCACTAAGTGGTATAAGTTCGAGTTACTTTAAGTTTCGACCCCGCCGCAACGCGCAGCGGGTCAAAATACTACTTCATATATAAAATCACATCTTTTGAAACCTTGAGTTTACTAAAATCACGATTCTCTACAGGGCAAGTCCATCGGAATTTGTCATACCTCTTGCTAAGTATATTAAAGCCGTGTATCATACACGTGTTTCTGTTGGCATGCGTTTTCGAATGTTGTTCGAAACTGAAGAATCAAGTGTCCGTCGGTATGTTTATAGAAAGCTTATTCCCTGTACTTTTTGCCCTATTATTTTAATTTAAAAAGGGTATGTGTTTTACTAAAATTGGATGTGTTCCAGCTATATGGGCACTATCACTGGCATTAACGACCTGGACCCAGCCCGCTGGCCCAACTCACACTGGCGGTCCGTTAAGGTTGGGTGGGATGAGTCAACAGCTGGAGAGAGACAACCAAGGGTTTCACTATGGGAGATTGAACCACTAACCACATTCCCTATGTACCCTTCGCAATTTCCCCTCAGACTCAAGCGGCCATGGCCATCCGGGCTTCCGTCTTTTAACGGTAAATTACTAAACTAAAAACGGGCTTTTCTCGTTATTTTTTAAAACTCAATATTTGTTTGTTTGTTGGATTTAGGGATTAAAGAAGAGGATTTGGGAATGAACTTGCCAATGATGTGGCTCCGAGGGGACCCGTGTGACCGTGGGATCCAATCGCTAAACTTTCAGGGACTAGGTGGTTCACCGTGGTTGCAACCGCGGCTCGATGCGGGCATGCTCGGTGTGCAAACCGATATATACCAAGCTATGGCTGCAGCCGCATTGCAAGAGATGAGGACTATGGATTCTTTGAAACAGTCAAACCCGTCACTTCTACAATTTCAACAAAGCCAAACGGTTCCAACCGTTTCGGGGCCGATTGGGCTGGTCCCGGCTCAGATGGTGCACCAATCTCAGTCTCAACCTACTTTCGTTCCTGAAAACGTACCCACTTTACTTCAAGAGTCTCATCTTCTTTCACATCAGCTGAAGCATGAGAACCCGTTCGATAACCAACAACAAACTTTACCCCCAATGATCTCGTCAATCCAAAATCAGAACTTTTCCGATTCGAACGGAAATCACACGAGTCTTTTAGGCTCGTTTTCTCATGAGGAAACTTCACATCTTCTTAACATGCCTCGGTCCACCTCTATGTTAACTTCCACTGGCTGGCCTGCAAAACGGGTTGCGGTTGACCCGCTTCTCCTGAGTGGTTCGTCACAATCTCTTCTTCACCAAGTCGAACAACTGGGCCCTACGCCGCACACAAACCTTTCTCAGAACACTAATCTTTCACAAAACACGGTTTCGTTACCACCTTTCCCAGGGCCGAACAATGATCCTCAAAGTAATCTTTTATTTGGAGTTAACATAGATAACTCGAATCTTTTTATGCAAGGTGGTGACGGTGGTTCATTGACTATGCCGATGACTTCTTCCAATTATAACGGTAATACAGGAAACGGGTTCTCAGTCAATCCGACAATTACATCTTCAAGTTGTCTTACTGAGTCAGGTTTCCTGCAGTCTCCTGAAAGTGCAGGTCAAACAAACCAACCGACCCGCACGCTTGTTAAGGTGAATTTTTTATGTTACTTGTACATGTTTTGTTGTAACGGTGTTTATGACTCTTTTATCGGTTTATGGTTAATTGATGTGGGTTTTTGGTATTGTTTTAACAGGTTTATAAGTCAGGATGTTCTGGGTTGTCACTCGATATAGGTAAACTCAGCAGCTATCATGAGCTTAGAAGTGAAGTTGGTCAAATGTTTGGTCTTGAAGGCCAACTGGAGGACCCGTTGAGATCAGGCTGGCAGCTTATATATGTAGATCGGGAGAACGTTCTTCGTCTCCTTGGTGACGACCCTTGGCCGTAAGTTTCCCTCTTTTACTAATTTATAACCCTGGCAAAACGGGTGGGTCGGGTAATGGGTCCAAACTTGTTCAGGTCAAAACGGGCCACTTAAAAAATAGTAAAATGCCATTTTCGTCCCTGAGGTTTGGTCAGTTTTGTGACTTTCGTCCAAAGGTTTGTTTTTCCGCATCTGGATCCAAAAGGTTTGAAATCTTGCCATTTTCACCCAGCTCGCTAACTCCATCCATTATTCTCCGTCAAGTCAGGGGTATTTTTGTCTTTTTGTTAACTTAAAGGGCAATTCGGTCTTTTGAATACGTGTACATTATGTGAAAAGGACCGAGTTGCCCTTGGTTACAAAAAAGATGGAAATACCCCTGACTTAACGGAGAAAAATGGATGAAGTTAACAAGCCAGATACAAATGCGGAAAAACAAATCTTTGGACGAAAGTCGCAAAACTAGCCAAACCTCTGGGAAAAAAATGGCCTTTTACTCTAAAAAGTATCAATTTGGTTTGGGTTCGCCTATAACATTTTACAAACACCTACGTCCCATTATCATGTGGTGTTTTTTTTTCTCTTTGAACAGGGAGTTTGTGAGCAGGGTATGGTGCATTAAAATAGTGTCGCCGCAAGAGGTGCAGCAAATGGGGAAACAAGGGGTCAAGGTTCTTGACCCGGTTCAGATACAGAAACCCTCAGACAGCAGCTATACTCCGAGCCAGCAAGAGTCTATGAACTTGAGCAATGGAGTCACATCAGTGGGTTCGCTTGAGTATTGAACCGACTTCATGCTAGGATTTATGGTTATATGTAATGTTACTTAGCGGCACTTCAGGTGATTTGGTTTATTAAGAGCTTTAGGTACTTTATATGAACCCGAATATGTAATTAATATGACCACGTTACTTATGTCTTCGGAGTATACATGAGACTTGATGCTATGTATTATATATCTCTCTAGGAATTATTTGGTGTACTTAATTGGATGTTTTTGATTTTCGCTTTACGTAGAAGTGCTTAATAACTTGATAACATGCTAGAGGTGATATAATGAAATTGTAACGGTTTTTGCAAATAGGTTAAGTATTTTGTGCCGCCTTGGCCATGGATATACCTTAAGCCCCTTAATTCCATTTAGGCGTTACATTACCCACTTTAACCCTTTTTACTCCACCTCACCCCCAATGAAATAGTTTAACCCTGCTTTACGGACTTCACCCATTTTTTTTAAATTAACACGATTCATTTAATTTAAAGAGTTGTCGCCATCAGCGGCGGCTAACTCTACTCCTTTTTACGTTATAATGCAAGGCCATTATAACGCCCTGTGGCGGAGTGGTATTTAACGGCCTTCATGAGTCCATGTCATCTTTAACGTATGTGGCGTTTCAAACTATAGTTGGTATTTATCTTGTTTAGTTTGTAAAATTTCATTTTGGTTTATAAATCTTTTGGTACATTTCCAAAATATAAATGTTAATAAATAGGTTTAAATTAGAACACAATTACGTGTTGTTTGTTTTTTTAAGAGGTAAAATGTCTGCGGTCTGCGGACCACATCTACAGACATCTATAGAAGAATAGGTGGACCAAACATCTGCAGTTTGTAAGAAGAGGGTTGTTTGTTTTTTAATGTATGCAGACTTCTAAAATAAACTGGTGGTGGTATACGGACGGTGGTGGTGGGTGGTGGTGGTACTGGACGGTCATGGTGGTAGACAATGGTGGTGGTGGTGATGGACGATATTGGGTGGTGGTGATGGACAGTGGTGGTGGTGATGGACGGTAGTGGGTGGACGGTTGTGGTGAACTGTGGTGGTGGTGGTGGTGGTGATAGGCGGTGGTGGTGAGTGGTGGTGTTTAACTCTTTGCAACTTTAGAAGATCTTAGAAGTAGCTAGGCCAAGTCTGCACCAAGAAGAGCTCGCGCAAACGTTTTTTATAAACGTATTCGAAAAAACAAACATTTTGCACGTGGTATGCGCGACGCAGACAGAAGAGCTTGCGCAGAGTTTTTCAGAAAAAACAAACTAACACCTTAATAATTACACGTCTTTGAATTAAAAAAAAAATAACCAACATATAGTTTTCAAACACCTAACTAAAAGGGACAGATTACTTAATATTATTTAAAAATATTGTCGACCAAGACGTCTAAACACCCAAATACACTACTTTAAAAAACGGTGGAAAGGATTTTGGTTATCTTAGGAGACCAAGGTTCGATCCCCACCCACTGCATTTGGGGGAAGGGCAATGAACGGGGGAGAACCAGGTTTCCAGGTTCGAATCCCGGGAGCCAACCCGAGTTTTCTACTACAGTGCATTTACTCCAGCGGGTCGCTTGTCACAACAGGCGGTCGGCTCGTGTGGAGGATGCAACTCCTGTCAAGTGGCAGGGGGCTGGAAATTTTCTCGGGGAGAGCCAAAGCTCCCATTGCTACCGAAGCGTGAGCCCGGTTAAGACAACATAGTCTTCGGGACAGTAGTGGGGCGGGCCTGCGACTAGTGGGTGTGATATTACCGTCTGTTGTGAAAGTCACCTCTCAAAAAAAAAAAAAAAAAACAATAATACAAATATTAAAAAAAAAAAAAAAACAAGTATCATGATTTCCGAGATTTTATTCCAAAAACGTGAGGTAGTAGTCAAAGAGCAATGTAGGCGGTCAAAAAAGGAATTTCATTGAAAGTACAACCCACATGCTTCCCATTTCTTGACTTTGACCACCACCCTCACACTGGACCATTCTAACTCACCAACCCTACACAATAATAATTCTTTATAAAAAAAAAATAAACAAAACTAATAAATAATAATAATAAAATTTACTGTGGTACCACCTGCCATCAACTACCAACAACTCATATTATGTGTGATTGCTGGATCATCAAATCCAAACAAGAAATTGTGCAAATATTACACTACCAAACCAAACTGGACTAATTACAGATTATTATTATTATTATTATTATTCTTATGACCACCCACAACAGCTGTTGGGGGACGATGGCGGAATTCGACCCGTTTGCCTAATGTATTCGGCTTGTGCTGCTGCCCGAGCCGCCTGCCTGCTCTTTAAGGCTTCTGCTGCAGCCCTTTTCGCCTCCGACTTCTGTTTTGCCATTGCAATCTTTTTCAGCATCTTTGCTTGTGCATGGGCTCTTTTTTGTTCAACTTCAGCCTGAACATATATAACCATTAATTAACTAATATATATATATATGTTTTTAATACGTAGCAATGGTTACCCGTTTTGACCCATTAAGCAACACCGTTTGAACAAGAAATATCAAACATTAAGTTACCTCTATTCTTCTCATTTCGGCTTCAAGTTTCGCCTTCTGCTGACTCTCCCAAGCTTGAATTTTGATCTCTTCGCGCATGAATCTAGACAAAAAAAGGTTAGCTAAACATAAACAACGGGACGGACTTAAAGAAACTTAATAAAATGGAGTTAAAACTTAAAAATATTACTTTGCATTATGTTTAGATTTTTCAGCATCTTCCCAAGCAGCAGCCCGTTTTTCATATTCAATCCTCAACGCTTCCTCAGCCCGCTTGTCATTTTCAACATCCGATACTTTCTTTTCCATATCTTCTTTGCTAGCCCATGCAGTGATGTTCGTCTTCCCGAGCTGTATCCCTAGCTGTATGATCTCCTTGCGGGTTCTAAGTTTGACTTCTTGCTCGGTCAACACTTTTGGGATCTGCGAGTCGTCGTTAACCGTGTGTTGTATAGGTGTGGATGTGGGTCTGCCTCTTCTAGGTGAAGATGGGATTGAAGAACTTGGACTACGAAGCGGGGTTGTGGCCCCCACGGGTGTGGAAGTCGTTGAAGGTTCTTGACTCGGAGTCGGAGTCATTTCCGTTCCCATGTCTCTCATCGACACAGATCTTACATCATTATTTGAACTCTGGGTGTCGATTTCTTTTAAATCTTTACTTTCAGGACATTGATCGATTGACCCACTCGCGTCATTTGTTTGACTCGAAACGGGGTGGTGTTGTGAGCCAGAGGGTGTAAATGAAAATCTATCAGGCCCCAATTGCAATGTGGGTTGACTACTAAAGTCAACCCGTTTAACAGAACTAATATTAGACTCAGAATAACCTCTAACGCCTCCAAAATTCACTCGGTTTTGCATAGTGTTTTTCGAATTATGATTCTGCATATTTTGCTTATTAATGATCCACTTTTCAGCATCATTCCATTTAGAAGACATAGGTCTCAACAGTGATCTTGAAATAGCATTGTGACTCGATCTTTCGTGTTTCTGAAACTCAAAGCTGGATGAGCTTGCATTACTATCATAATCAAGATTATCATCTTCCAATGACCTTATAGGATGAACCGAACTCGAATTACCACAATCTGTCTTTTGAAACTGGTTGGGCTTCACACGAACCTCTTTCGTATGATCTTTATGTTGCCCAATACCCTGATCAACTTGCCCGTTATCGAATGTCAATGATGAAATCCCCATGCTAGAAACTGCAGGTTTAGGCCCACAAATCCACAATTATGATACAGAAGCTTACTCTAGTATATGTATATGTCAATGTCATTGTTTTTTTTTAATTTAAATGAGTTAAATGTCATTTTAGTGTTTGGTCCATTTTGCCAGTTTAGTCCAAAGGTTTCATTTTTCGTCTGTGGGTCCAAAAGGTTTCACGTTGCCATTTTAGTCCACTAGGTTAACTTCATCCATTTTTTCTGTTAACGAGAATGGCAATTCGGTCATTATATATAATTTTGTTAACCAGAACGGCAATTCGGCCATATAAAATGACTGAATTGTCCTTCTCGTTAACAGAAATAATGGATGAAGTTAACCTAGTGGACTAAAATGGCAACGATGAAACCTTTTTAGACCCACAGATAAAAAATGAAACATTTAGACTACACTGCCAAAATGGCCAAAGCACAGGACTAAAATGACATTTAACTCAATTTAAATCTAGAACTAGAATTGGGCCCATAAAAAGTATTATTGATTTACGCTCATAAAAGCACATCTTTGGCTTGCTAAAAAAGGACATCTATGGTTAAAAACATACTTTACCAAAAGATGTTTTGGGGTGTTTAAATGCACTTTTCAAAGTGATATTGCCATTAAATAAAAAGATAATTACTTGCTTAAAGCTAATAATAATAGTATCCTCAATTTTCTTACACATGATGATCCAAAGAAACTCATAAATAATTAGGTGATTATTGTGATTTAATTTTATATCTAAACACTTCCTATATCCAGATAATTAACTTACAAGGTTTCAACTTTCAAACAACATTCAATAAGTAAAATGTTACTAGAAAAGAAAAAAAAAAACAAATACTTAAAAAAACTTATACCTTCTTCTTCATCAGAATTTGAAGCTAATAAACTGTTGTTCACAAAGTCTGCATCTTCAAGTTTAGAAGGAGATGTTCTCGCAGAACTGCTTCTTGAACCTCCTCCATCTTTTTTTTCTCTGGCCCATTAGTTTCATCCTCAATTTACTAGGAGATATTATACCAGCCTACATTCAAAAAACATATATATATTAAAAAAACGGACACATGGCAAGCTTCATAAATTACATTAAATTTAAAATAATACAATAAGCCAGATATAAAACGGACCCAGGTGATGAAAAAGAAGGATCAATATCTTGAATAGTTTGGATAAAAATAACAGAAGAAAAAATAGGAGTAATTCAAATTGTAACGAAAAGAAGGAAGGTGAATGATGTAGCTACTGTAGTGATGTTGCGTGTATGAACAGGGATTCCATTGATTATTACAATGACAGAATGGTAATAATAATGGGAGAAGAAGAAGAGGAATTGAATACCTGAAGCGGGTTGTGAATCCTTTCGTAGTCCATATTTTGTTATTATTAGATTCTGCAAAATGAACAGTGAGCTAGAGAGAGAATGGTTATGAAAGTTTGAAGCTGGTGATGAGAGACTGAGGGAGATGACAATAATTAAACAAGTGCGTGTGACGTTTGCCATCTTTTACCCATTTTTCACCTTTTTCCTCCCTCGGTTTTTGTTTTTCGAGTAAATTACTTTTTAAGTTTACGTGTGTTTTAGTGGTTTTAACCACTTCGGTCTACTTTTCATAAAAAAAAAAAAAACAAACAAAAATAAAAAAACCATTTGAGTCTAAAATCAAAAGGTTTAACACCTTAAGTCCTTAGCCACTCATTTTATAACGTTTTGAGTTCATTTTTTGTTAAAAAAGAAAATTGGACTCAAAACGTTAAAAAAAATGCATCTAGAGACTTAGATGTCAAACATTTTGATTTTGAACTCAAATGACTAAAACCACTAAATTACAAGGACTTAAAAATTAATTTACTCTTGTTTTTCAGTGTGTGTTGTGTGTCTAATATAATATAATATTTGAGTTTATCAACTTTGTTTATTAAGGTCGTCAGTCACAGTCACAGTGGCGGATCTAATATTTTTTTCATTGCGTTGGTAGATTCTGATTATTTTTTTTCAAATCATATAAGGTTTCAACTAATTTTTTCTATTTTTTCCAAATCAAAAGGGTTCTGAGAACCCTCAAAACACACTTGGATCCTCCCTTGATTAGTCAAATTATGAGTCATTATTATCTAATCAAAGTTAAATTTGATAAAATATGATGATTAACTTTCATAATTAGAAAGCATAAAAATCAACTAAATATAGACTAGAGATTTTTTTTTATTTAAGACATTCTTGATCAAAACTTATTCATACATTGGTGTTTTTGGAAAAATATCTACTAAAAAGTTTTTTTATACCTTGTTCACGCAGGTAGAGGTATTGACAACACTTAGGAAGATGAGAAAGGCTAAGTCAGTTGTTCCAAACAACATACCAATTGAGGTTTGGAAGTGTTTGGAACAGGAAGAAGTTCATTGGCTAACTATTTAACTTGTTTAATCTTATTTTCAAATATGGAAGAAAACAAGAATGCCAGACCAGTAGAGGAGTAGTATTTGTAGTGCCTTTATATAAGAACAAAGAAAACGCCCAATGTTGTGGTAATTATAGAGGGATTAAGCTGTTAGTTCATACTATGAAATTATGGGAGATGGTGATTGAGACTAGACTCAGAAGAGAAACTCAGGTTACAGTAACCTATTTGGTTTCATGCCAGGGCGGTCAACTAAAGAAGCGATACACATTCTAAGGAGGTTGATGGAAAAAATATAAAGAGAAAAATCGAGATCTGCATATGATGTTCAATGATCTAGAAAATGCATATGACAGTGTGCCAGATAGACTGATATGGGATAGTTTGGAGAATAGAGGGGTTCCTAGAAAGTATATAGACTTAATTAAGGATATGTATCTTAATACTAAAACTAGTGTTCGTGCACCAGTAGGAGATACTGATTTCTTTCCTATGGAGATAGGACTCCACCAAGGGTCAGCGTCGAGTCCATTTCTCTTTGCGATTGTCCTAGATGAGTTGTTAAAGTCGATTCAGGAGTCAGTTTCGTGGTGCTTGCTTTCCGCAGATGATATTGTGCTAAATTGAGGAGAGTAAACATAGTTTGAATACAAGGTTAGAAGAATGGCGAGTAGCCTTAGAATGCAAAGATTTGAAGATTAGTCACTCTAAGACTAAGTACCTTTACTGTGATTTCAGTAGACCAGGCAATGAGCACGACACTCGTATCACCATTAAGGGTCAAGTGGTTCCATAGGCAACTAAGTTCAAGTATTTATGATCGTTTGTTCAAAGTATGGAGAGATAGATAGTGATGTAACTCACCATATCCAGGTTGGATGGTGTAGGTGGAGAGCAGCTATAGGGGTATTGTGCGACAAGTGGTTCCCGGCTAAATTAAAAAGGGAAGTATTATAGGATTGCAATTAGACCTTCTATGCTACACGGAACAAATTGTTGGAGCATCAAGAAAATGCATACATGTAAGCTAGAAGTAGCATAGATGAGAATGCTAAGATGGATGTGTGGGCACAATAGGTTGGACATGATAAGAAATGCGGTTTTTAGGAAAAGATTAAGGGTTGCTAGTATTTTAGACAAGATAAGGGAGGGGAAATTGAGATAGTTTGGGCATGTCAGAAGGAGGCAGCAAACAGCAAGGGTTAGAATAGTTGAAACACTCACTGTACAGGGAAGGATGAGTAGAGGTAGACCGAAAATGACTTGAGATGAGCAAATTATGCAAGGTTTGTTAGATTTGCACCTCTCTGAGGACATGGTCGAGGACAGAACTTCGTGAAAACGTAGAATTAAGGTTAAGGACTTTTAGGAGGTTAACTGGTTTGTTTTAGGTTCTTGTAGCTTAATTTTCAGTTCTATGGGGTGTTATATAGCTTTTTTTTTATAGGTTTTCACTTATTTCCGGTTTCGTAGTTTTACTAATAAATACCTATATATTTACCTGTTTATTTTTATTATTATCTTTTTTTTAGTAGTTGTGTGCTTATGAATGTTTTCTAAAATCTTATGTGCTGGTTATGGTTTTGGAGCTGAGGGTCTCACTGTAAGCAGTTTTTCCATCCTCTGGAATAGAGGCAAGACTTGTATACATCCCACCCTCCCTATATCTTATTAATAGCTTGACTATAAGTGGGATTATATTGTTGTTATAAAAATAGTTAAATAGAAACTTTTTGTTTAAAAGCCTTTATTTAAATGGATTTTTTTTCAGGAAACAATAAAGTTTAAAAAAATCATTATTATGAAAAAATCTTTTTAACAACACCGTTTGGGGAATAAGTTTTTCATCAATATTTTTTTCTATAAAAAAAACTCAAATTTATTCGAATAATTTTTATGCGAGGTAATAATAAACTAACCCAAATTATATTTGATGAAAATAGGTAAAAGAGCCCTTAAAAAGCATAAAAAACAATTATTTTATTTATTTTATGCGAGGTAATAATAAACTAACCCAAATTATATTTGATGAAAATAGGTGAAAGAGCCCTTAAAAAGCATAAAAAACAATTATTTTATTTAAAGTAATTATACGGAGCTTTAACTAATAGTTTTTTAATGACAACGTTTACTCCCACTTTATTACACCACTAATTCTAAATTAATCGCTTATGTCGATTTAAATCTAAGACCTCTCCTCTAAGAAGCAATGGCTCTGACCCTCAACCAAGTCTTTCAAAGCTCAACCTTTTACTTTTTGAATAAAATAAAAATAAATTTTAATTGATAGAAAAAAAAAATTGTTTGTTTATGTCAAATATTAGCTTTGAGATAACTTCTTTTTTTCATCTTTATTTACTGCTATACACTATTTTTTTTTATAGAACTGAATACAACTTAGTGACTTACTACTTATACTAACATTTAAAGCTTGCTACACCTACTACTATCGTGTAGTACAGAATACAACTTACTACTTATACTAATCATTTAAAGCTTGCTACACCTACTACTATTTTGCAAACATACATAAAGTGCTTTATCTTTTATAATGGAAAAACAAAAGATACAAAGGTAAATTGATGTAAAGGTAAATAAACATGAAAGATTTACGTGTTGATGTACTATTTTGATGTTGTCAATTTCTTTAGATAGAAATATAAGTAATTCCGTCAAACATAAAGTATCAAGTAAGGGTAAACAGATGCCAAACTGTAAATATGCGGCATAAAATAACATAAGCAAAGCAAAATATACATATCATCTGGTTTTTGACTTTGGGGTTGATCGAAACTTTTGATTTGATTTGGGTTTGCCAAAAAAAATGAGGATAAATGATCTCAACGAACACAGTGTCACAAACTATACACAGGGGCGGATCTAGTATAGAAAGACCGGGTTCCCAGGAACCCAGTCTTTTCGGAAAAAAACGTTTTTTTGTAGTGTAAATCTTGTATGATTTGGAAAAAAAACGTTTTTTTTTTTAGTGTAAACCTTGTATGATTTGGAAAAAGGAACCCAGTGATTTCTCCGGCTGGATCCGCCACTGACTATACATATCATCTTATTATAATATATTTTTATAACATTAACATTAACTGGTTTATCTTGTAAATATAAAATTGTTGGATTTTTTTTTTCTTTCTAAACCATATACTATTGGTAGGGTCTGAAAAAGATAGAATAAGAGCAAACATTTCTTCTATCCTAGAAAATAAAAAAATTGAGACCACATGCTCCAAAACTATATGAATATTCATACAAGACTTTGAAATTATATTGTTGGTGGAGTACAAAATATAACTACAAAATAAGTAAATAAAATAATTTTATTAACTTTAAATTAAATTTTTTTAGTAAGTAACTTAATTGAAACCAGCTTACTTAACCAAAATCAAATTAACCATTTCTAAACGTAAAAAATGGAACTTTTGTCTTCAATTTTAGTTTTATATAAGTTAGCCTGGTATACTTTAACGTTCATGGTTATCAGGGGCGCAGCTTAGTGTTACTCCGAGGGGGCGCCCGACCCCTCGAACTTTTCGATGCGTAGTGTTATGAATAGTAATTTCGTATAGAAAATTTTTAGGTGTATACGTTTCCACCCCCCCCCCCCCCCGATTTCGGAAAAATTGGGGGGGGGGGGGGGCGAAGCTTCGCCAATGATGGTTATTAATCCTAGTTGACATCAGTTAACACATATCATATCGTTTCTGAGGGTGTTAAGGGACATTAAAAGTTTCAACGTGTTAAAAGGTTAATTAGGAGAGAGGGAGGGGGAGGAGGATTAAACATTGAGAAATTTGTAAACACACACAACATGCCATATATATGTATTTTAATTAATCCAAGGGAGTGTTAATGAGGTTAAACCATTTTCTTGGTAACGAAATGAAGTGAAAGAGGGTAAAGTGAGTGATGTGGCACCTACGTAGAGTTAAGGGGCGTTTAAACATACCCATGGCCTAATAACCGACCTAGCCTAAATCAAACAAAGTTGGTTCTTTGTGCCGATAAGTTTTCGGAATATAACTATTAATTAAGGCTTATTCTATTCCTACATCCCTAAATTCTTATTCTCATATCATTTTCACTCTATCTTTCTCTATATATATCTATGTATATATAGAGAGATAGAGGGGAGGGGTGTGTGAATATTAACACCCTTAATTAATACTCAAGTAGTAGGATCATATACAAACTCTATTTTGTGTAAAAACAATAAATACATTTCACAATCCGCCACATGTCATCACTCTATCTATGTATCAAAGGCATTTTTGTATTTTAGCTTAGAGTTGGTTTTTAAGAATTCATAAAATCGTGGAAGTAGTTTTAAATTCATGTGCTGATTATACAAATTCATGTGTTGCTCGTATATGTGCTTATAATTATATACGTATGTGCTGGTTATAGAAACTCATGTGTTGCTTATATAAATTATGTGTTGGTTATAATTGTGAACGTATGTGCTGATTATATAACTTTATGTGTTGCTTATATATGTGTTGATTATAATTATCAGCACATTTATAAAACACTATTTTGTAACTTTTAAAAAAAACGTAATTTACTCAAAAAAATATATATATCACTATGATACACATTTTAAAGATAAAAAAATTCTTGATTTTATGGTATATTCTTTTTAATAAAATAGCAAAGTATATAAAGGTTATTAGTTTTAAAAACGGGGTGGAAAAATATAAAATCATGGAAGTGGTTAATAGAAAATGAGAAAATGAGTAAAACACCCTTGAATCTCATTAGATAATATAGTTATTTTTAATAATGATTTGAATCTTACTGTTTTTAGATAAAAGAAGGTTTGTATGAGATCTTAACTCTTAATACTCATGCTAAATGATATTCATCAAAAGCAAATGGTGCGGTTAAAAAATCAAAATCAAACATTACATTATATTAAATAGACAAAATTGCATAAATCAACCTTTATGTTATCCCTAAATTGCACTTCATATCTTTCACTATGAAATCGGCAAAACCCAACCTTATGTTCATGTTTTGTAACATTCTATAACATTTACAACTAACGTCGTTCAAAAACTGAGTTAAGTTACCTCACATGCTTTGCATGTGAGGGTACTATAGTCTTTTATAAAATAAAGGTTGATTTGTGAAAAAAAAAATATTTATAATATAAAGGTTGATTTTGTGCAAAATGTTATTATATATATAGTAATTTTTTTTTGTAAAAACATTATTATTTGTTAATAATTATATATATATATATATAAACATATATAAAAATAGTTTAAATTTATTTTATAAAAATTCTGATTTTAATATTTTTATAAAGTAGATAATAATGACAAGATAAATTACTTTTTTATATAAAGTATAACTAAAACACAAATTCTTTTAAAACAAAGTTATTGTAATATCCCAAATATTTTTATAATTATGTATATTATAACAGACGTTTTAAAACTACTCAAACTAAAAGATATTTTTTATGTATATGTAAGTATGTGTTTTTAAAATCAAAATATTAGACAAATTTATATCGATAAAAGAAACTAATAAATTAATTTAACTTTTGAAAAAAATCTTTAATAAACTTCAGTAAACAAATTCTAAATATATAATATATAAATAATACTAATACAAATGCAGTAGGAAATGGTAGAATGTCTTAAACTGCATATATATTTTTAACTAGGTTATCACCCGGGAGAGCTTCCCGGGCTCGAGAAAGTTATACATGTCACTTATTATTTATAAGCAATAAATACTTAAATAAAATGATAAAAAATAAGTAACATGTTATATTAAATCAAAAACCAACACTTTACATTATAAGCTACCAAAGACTTCTTTATAGACGACATTGGACGTCTTATTTGTTGGTTTTCCATCGGCATCGAATATCAATATTTTAACTCCTTCTCTGGTCTTGACCCTTGATAATGCAACGTACAACTGACCATGAGTGAACACAGGATCTTTCAAATAAAGACCAACTTTTGATAAGGATTGACCTTGACTCTTGTTAATTGTCATGGCAAAACAAACTGATAGAGGAAATTGTCTTCGTTGAAATTCGAATGGTATTTTTTTGTCAGACGGAATCATATTAAGCCTTGGAATGAAAACTCTTGTGCCGATATTACCGCCAGATATTACTTCAGCTTCTATTACTCGTTTGCCTAGAAAAGTAATTTTTAGCCTTGTACCGTTACATAAACCCTTCTGTTGATCAATGTTGCGGAGAAGCATGACAGGAACACCAACTTTAAGAACTAATCTATGATTAGGCAATCCAGAAATCTTAAGAGCATTCAAATTTTCTGTTGAGTATAAACCTTCTTGAAATGAATCAAGCATTTGTTCAGTTTGACATATGCTATCGGAACTCAAATACTCTTTAGCATCACCTGGAAATAACGAAAGCAATCGATCGTTAATTTCATGAACTACGTCATTTTTTGGTGCTAGAATTGCTCGTTCAGAAAAAAAACCAGGATTCCGAAATTGTTCCATAATTGAAGGGTAGACGAAGTCAATTAAGCTTTGTATTGGATCAGAATTATCGGTGATTAATAGATCATTCGGTATCTGAATAATTGCTTCACCATCGTTATCATCTCCCAACTTACCTTCACCAATATCAAGCAGCCATTTCGCAAAATCCCTAATAGAGTCCATATCAGAACTATCAGCTCCAATTGTTAAGCGCATGTTTTTAGTCAACCTTAACAGTTTGCACTTTGACCATATATATGAAGAGCTTAAAGACGCACAAACTATTTGTTGTCTACTTCCATTAGGAATAACTGGTAGGATTTGTCTAAAGTCACCGCCGAATACAAAAACTTTCCCTCCAAACGGAACATCAGATCGAATACTCCTACCGTCAGAAAACATGTCAGACATAGTCCTATCTAAAGCTTCAAAGGCATGTTTATGGACCATCGGTGCTTCGTCCCATATGATCAATTGAGTTTCCTTTAATAAATTGGCGATATCACTATTTGGCTTAATATGACACATGGAATTTTCAGTAAGATTAATTGGGATATGGAAGCGAGAATGGGCTGTCCTTCCACGAGAAAGTAATAACGAAGCAATACCACTTGAAGCAACATTTAAAACTATCTCACCTCTACATCGAACTGCCGAAGCCAAAGTCTTCCATAAGAAAGTTTTTCCAGTTCCACCGTAACCATAGACAAAAAATAACCCTCCTTTACGGCTTGCAACTGCTGCCATTATTTCGTCAAAAACAGCTCGTTGTTCATCTGTCAGACATTTATGCAACTTATTAAACTCAGTTTGTACTTCATCTACGTCATGTGATAGCTCTTCATTGATTAGACGATTAGTAGCATCACGTAACGAATCATCATCAGGAAAAGGCATCGTGTTAAAACTTCGTAACGACGAACCATTCGAAACTAAATATTTTTCAATTTCCAACAAAGTAAGGTTTTTAACTTGATGTTCAGGAAGCACTAAACCTAAAAATTCAAACAAAATAATTGTTGTTAATAATCAAACAGAAAATTAGAATGTAAAATAAAAAGACAAATGACAACCTGAAATATTTGTTTCTTTTTGACGTCTGTATAAAATATCATCTGCTAAGTACTTCCACGTGTTCTCCCACACAAACTCTGGACGTGATAGTGTATTTGATAACAGCAAGGTAGCAAATAACGCTCGGAGATACCCAGCATGTCCTTCAAAACTTGCTTCTTTAATGGCCTCAACGTACTCATTGTCATCATCTAAGAGCCCCATTGCGTAGCAAGCATCTCTAAAAGTAGGGAATAACTGACCGTTAACAGTACGTATTTCCTCGAAGGATCTGGGCCCTCTAACTTTATTCAGAAGTATCCTCAAAAAATAAGGTTCGCCTAATGCAGGAGACACAGAATGTATACGGCCAACAGTTTGGTACGTCTTACGTACCTGCCAACATCTATCTTGAAGTTTCCAAACAAATTTGGATGGAAACTCGACATAAGTCAACTTTCTAGCATCTTCATTTGACTCGTTTAATTTCATCCATTCAACAAATATTGAAGAAGCAACTGAAGGCTTGCTTAACACATTATCAATATCGTCATCCGCACCATAAACAACATTCTGTTCACCCGGCATATGAAAGGGAAGCCTCATAACTGCAGGATACCTATAATGAACCTCGTTTGAGAATATTCTCCATGATGCCTCACAAGCTGAAATATATCTACAATCATAATATTCCTTGATCTCATCTCTTGGCTTATCCTTAATGCTTGGATTTGAAACACCAGAAACAACCGCAGTAGCCATATCAGGGCCTTTATTAATATATTTGAACAAATATTTAACTGAACCGGATTGATTACACCATTCTACATTGATGTGTGCTTGATATCTTTTTAGAAGCCTTTTGTTATATGGAACAACGCTTCTGTTGTCCAATCTAACACCAGATTTTATAACTATGTGGCCGGTATCTCGTCTTCGGTATACAGGGAAACCATTTGAATCAACAGTTGTATGTGGTGAAATTTTCTTTGGAAAATTTTTTGAACATCTTTTATCAACCATGCAAGGACAATTCAAATTAGCATTTCCACATGGACCGTGAACCATATAATCACTTACCAAGGAATAAAGTTCGGGATCTTGATTTTTATCGGGAATCTCAGCCGATATAAATGGATCTATGTGATCTACAGTAGGAAGTTTGTGATCGACCTTCATAAATAAGCATATATGTGCATGAGGAAGACCGCGCTTCTGGAATTCTACCGTATAAACAACTAAATAAAAAAAAAACCAAATTTAGTACTTTATAAAACTAATTGCAAATTATACACAAAAATAATAAATGTACAAAAAACCTAACATACCAGCGTTAATCTCACCGAGATAATTCGAATCCTTCAAATCTTTGATTATTGAATCGAGCTTCATTTTAAACAATCGACACAATATGTCAGGCCTGTCCTCAGCTTTGATGGTGGAATCTTTTAGAAATCGTTTTACTTCTGGCCACTTAGGATTACAAGTTATAGTTATGAAGAAATCTGGGTACCCGTAAGACTTACATAAGGCCATTGCATCGAGGTAGTTTTGTTGCATGAATCTTGCACCACCAGTAAATGAAGAAGGTAGTATAACAGGCTTTCCAGTGTCTTTTAAAGTTTGTTTACCTTTAGCTTTATGCTTCTGAAAATTTTCAAATGTTTCAGATCGAAGTTTTGTTTGTTGTCTCCGAATGTAATGTAGTCTCTCGCTCTCGATCATCGTATATGCGTCAACCAAAAACTGTTGTAACAACCTTCTTCCGTTAAGAATTAATGAAAACCCATAATTTCTATCTTGGATCCTATATGCAAAAAATTCTCTCATCGTGTACTTTGGCTTTATTTTCTTTTGTGTCGCCGTGAAATCTCTATGGGGAATATCAATTCTATATCCATCGTCACCATATGGGAAAAGTAACGGATATTGCAAAGCAAGATATGATGGATGTAATTCGCTAATACGCTGCAGCATTCCAGACTGAGTCTCGACAAGAATATCACGATGGTCTATAGCTTTGTCTATGTCTCCAACAACCAAAGCAGCAACTTCAGACGTGGTTGGTAAGTTATATGTTCTGCCATCTTTTTCTCTTTTATACATAAGACGAAGTTTAAGGTTGGCCTCTGGGGATTCATGAAAATGGTCTCTGACCATCCTATATGTCTTAACCAACATATTTTCTGAATCTAATAAATTCCTCAAATAATGAATCATTTCAACATCAAGCTCTTTATCATTAGAGGACGAAGGTTTGCGTGTTTTCCTGACAAAATATAAATAAACAACATAAAATTAATATACCATAATAATAATAGAAAATATTTTTCTATAAATATATATATGTAAAAAAGATGGAGCTTATAATGAATCATACCCGAATAATGCCTGTCTGTTTGTTATTTCATTTTCAGTGTCATATATGTATAGCTGACAAAACTGAGGTTGATTTCCATTAGAAGGTTTAAGACTACCGATGCAATGATAGTTTTGCCCACTTATACGATAAATAAACGGAGCATTGCCCTTGTTAATAGCAGAATCAACCTTTCCACCCATAGATGTAAAAGAGAACATAGAGTTGTATCGTCTTATATTCTTTTGGAAAAACTTGCTTTTTTCATTTGAGGAAGAAAACAAAATTTGATAAGACGGATGCGCATCCTTTAAAGGCGGTAGCTCAACTTTACCATACCCACAACACATACTATAACACAACTTATTCATAGTTATTCGACCTTTTCCACCTTCTGATGTCCATAACTTTGCACTACAGATTTCGCATGTAAGAACTTGGTCACCATGGTCCAAATAATCTATTAAAAAATATTAATGGTTATATTGCAGTTTCAATATAATATATGACCTAAAAAAATGAAAAAGAATTAAACCTTTAGATACCCCTTTATAAGGGTCCTCCACTCTGACTAAAACATCATCTTCATCGGAATCCAAATTGACCATAGGTATAGGAGTAGTGTGACGTTTCTTGTGCTCGAGCTTACGTTTACCAGAAGACAACCTTGTAATGGTAGACGTAGAACCAAATACCACTTGATTGTTACTACTATTAATGCGAGGAGAAATGGAATATTGACGATTATCATTTGACGGTGTACTTTTATTGCTGGAGTAATCTAAAGGTTACATATTTTATCATAAATGTTAGTATAACAATATTGGTTGTTTAAATATAATAGAAAACTAAGAAAAAATAAACATAAGACATACCTGTTATGGTTGAAACTAATGAACTTGTATGATTTATACTTGTATGAGGACCAATGGTGTATATGTTCCGGACAGTATTATTAGAAGACTGCATCGAATTTATGTTATTGGGCAATATGTTAGGACCATTTGTTGATGATGAAGATTTCTTTGATCTCTTGTTATTATTAGAAGACTGAAGCGAACTTATGTTCTCCGGCAATATGTTTAGAACATTTGTTGATGGTGACGATTTCTTTGATCTCTTGTTATCAAGTATTATTTTTCGAAGCTTACGCCTTTCAGCAGGTGAATCTATTCATATACTAAAGCAAACTAGTGTGTTGACTATTTGACCATGATGTGGCTACTCTCTTTGGCCAGAGAATTGTGAATTTGGGCGGCATTTTCCTCTCCTCTCTATTTCCTTCAATTTCCTTCAATTCTTGAACCGCCTTCTTTAGATTATATATGGATAGTTGAAATCTTATTCAATAATCAGCAGTTTTTTTAGGAATTATGGAACCGTTTCCAATTGTATCGCATATATACAAAATCTTGCTTTTAATCGGATGTTTCAATCGATCACTGAAGAAGCGTGCTCTGTTTTTTGTTCATCATCAGACATCCAAATACAAGCATCGGTAAGTTTTCTTTTGATGTAGTTCGCCAAGATTAAAATATGTTGTGGAACCTAATTTAGTGTATTCGTTTGCCCTAAATGTCAGTCGCATGCATCAACTACCAGGTATGTTCTTCTCGATCCTCTCGAATTGTGATTGATGATGTTTGTCCATGTTTTTCCTTCTAAAGTAACTGACCGTGTTTGAGATTTTGCGTGATTTTGATTTGTGTATGTTCATCATCCGCTTTTTGCCTCAGCCGAATTTCATTAACAAAATACTATCAAAACCCTAATTGAAACATCAAACCTAAATCTCAGTCGGAGTCCAATCGGTGATTTCTACTTTGGCGCTTTCATATACATCGATTTCATCTTGAAAGAAACAAGGTAAGTTTATAAATGAAATCTTTATTGGTGTTTAGGGTTATTGTTATTGCGTTTTCAATTCATGAGTTTTTTGTTATTGTTTTTGCGTTTTCCATTTATGAGTTTTCAATTGATTGTGTTTTCTCTGCCATATATTAGGAATATATTTGCTTCTCTGAGTTAGTTAGGGCAAATTAAGCACACATCACTCATGATGTAATCGAGTTATTTTGCATTCGAATTGTTAGGTTTGTTACTGGCAATCTAAAATTGGACACAATTAGTATTTTGGATATAAGCAATTAATCTGGATATTGAACAGTAATATATTAAAAAAGTTGACTTTTATTTGCAGTGAAGTTGTATCATGATATTGTTAAATGAAATATGCTTGAACAACAAGTCTAGGGCTTCAACTATCACATGTATTTGCATTTGGGGTAGTTTAGTCTTTCTTGCTTAGATTTATCATTGATCTTGAGTATTTTTTTCAAGTTATATTGAATAAAATAATATAGTTTTGAGTGAAAGAAGTTCATTTTTAGTTGAATTGTTACCGTTTGAATGTGTGCCTTTAGTTAATGAATATGTAGCATTGATTAATCCACAATAAAAAAATTAGCTATAATAAAATGTAGCACAGGAGATAGTGTTTGGATGCAGTATGTGGGTTACTTTTTAGAGCACATGGAAGTGCTCTTCACACATGGGGAAATAGTTTATATTCCAAATATTACAGTTATGTTATTTATATGACTTTAGATATCCGAGAATAAATACTTTAGATTAAAGTACGTGCAGATGCGAAATAACTTATATAACTTATAAAAACATAACGATGTCCTAATTTCTCTCTTTACTCCTCTTAATTTACTATCTTGTGTTACAGTTGTTGGCTGAAGTTACCCTTGGTGATAAATAGCGGGCACGAAGAGTAGATAACCTTGATTGTTTAGAAGATGTGAAAACGTTATATCTTCAGGTATGATTGTGTAAAACTAGGTTCTCAAAATCTTCCGTCTGAAAATCATTTTGAAATTTGAATAACCTGGCCACCAAGTAACTTTCTTTCCTCCAATTTTGCAGCTCTCTCAATGACGATGTTTTTGCAATTTTAGTGTCACTCTCTCCCACACTTATCTCTATTTCCTCTTTGCTTTTAGCAATATTCACCAGCTACTCACTCCCATTGATGACGCTCTCTGAAGGTAACCTAAATTCCGATTTTTTTTGTTTAAATTATGAATTTGAAGTTTGAACTAGATAGTAAAAAACATGTAGTTCCTATTTGCTGTTAGAGAAAAATATTTTGAAACATGATTCTCAAGACTCACTCTCTTTGTATTTTTTCACATGGGAAGTTTCAAGCTTCTCAAGGAAGTTATAATGGGTAAAGCTTTTTAAGGATGAATGAAACATAAACTTAAGTTTCATTTTGGTCACAAAATTTGTATTTAGGGATCGAATTAGTGACTTATATTCAGTGTAATCATTAACTTTAATTACACTAAATTTCTTAGGAAGGCATTAAGTATTTAGGAAACTATTTGGACCAACTAGCAAACTGGGCAGGCCGGGCAAGCGCGGGTCACCGATTAAAGCGACTTTGGGTCAGAATGGGTTCGGGTCAATATGGGTTTAAAATGAGTTCGGGTTAAAACGGGTTCAGATCAAAATGAGTTCGGCCCATTTAAAATATTATTAATTAAATTTGGGTCAATATGGGTTTGGAGCAAAATAAGTTCGGGTCAAACGGATAGTTTAAAGGAAATCTTTCAATTTTTAGAATCTCTTGAAAAAGTAAAGACTCGAAAATCGGAATGGGTAATGTGAAACGGGTAGTTTTAGATACGGGTTAAAAAAGTGAGTCAAGTCAGTTAACTTGCCAACATTTTTTTTTTTTTAAATTTTGGTGCTAAAATAAGTAGTTAAATAATGTGGGGGTATTTTGGAATTTCGGTGAGTGGTTCTATATTGAACCAGGTATTAGTGGGAAGAGTACTATTTTCTTTAGATGCTAAGGGTGCTTGTGGGACTGGGATTTTTTGGTGATTGGGGAGGGTGTTTGGGGTGTTATAGGAGGGTGGAGGAGAGTTGAGATGGTTTTGAGTTTTTGCGATAAGTTTTGGGTTTTAATGTGTAGGATTGGGATGAACATAAGGGTTGATAATGGGATTATTTTAAGAATGGTGCTGGTAGAGTGCAGCTTGGGTGCATGTATTTGGTTGTTGATTTTTTGCAGATTGGTAGAGTGCTTTGGAAGGAGTTTCGTTTGGTTGTTGCTGCACTCAATAGTGTGAAGACTGCTGATGTTGTTTAAGGATTATGTTTTGTTTTGTTTTGTTTTGTCTTTAACAGTTTTGTTGATGTTTTACTTTGGTTTATGATTGTTAGGTTTAACTTGTATGATAGGTTAATTTGGTGGTTTTTGTATAGATTGGGCAGGGACCGGGCTTTTAAGTCCATTTTGTTAGGCACTTTGTCCGTGGGGGTGGAGTACCTTGGATTATATATGTTTATAGCATGTGGATTAGAGAGCATCAATACATAGGGTTTTGAGATCTAACCAGTAATCTAGGGTTTAACATAGGGGATTAAAAATACTATTAACGTTTGGCACTTGATTTATTTAATCTACAAATGACCATTTTCATTATTTCACTTATGCAATTTCTCATGAGGATCTGAAGGAGTCCTACAAGTCAAGAAATTAAATTAATAAACACAAATACCTACTTAAGTGGCCCTGACATACATTATTATTCATATTTCTTAAAATTTATTAAGAAATGTAATTGTTAATTAATTTTTATAAGATATTATTTATCGTAATATTCGAACGAACGTGTAATAAAGTATTTACGTATTAAAATATAATTTTTTTGTTGTTTAGCCACCCGTGTATTACACGGGTACTTAGACTAGTTAACTTAATAAATAAAAAGGTAGAATAAGTAAGGAACATAAGAATTATTAGCATTCGAAAAAGAAAACATAAAAATTATAGTTTTAATTAAATGTAACAGCATTTACCATTTGATATATCTGAAAGAGGATTTCTGATAACAGGACCTACAAAAAAACAAATATGAATAGAAATGTAATCTAAAATATGAATCATTTGTAGTTAACGAAATGAAAACTGAATAACTTAGAATGTCACTTACTCTTAAATATTTGTTGTAATGAATTCGGATCCTTTGAAGATGAACGCGAGTGATTTGATCTTTTTGACATAGTTTACGTGATTAATAACAACTTCATTGAAAACAAACACAAAGAAAATTATTAGAAAACAAAATTGTTCATATTAAAATTGTAGAATAGGTAAAGGAAATACAATCGGTGATAATTACATCATGTTAATAACATGAACTAATGATGAATACATATAGAATTACCTTCAGAAATTTAGCTACGCATGAACTGGAACATAAAGAATTGAAATGTGTGTATGAATGTATTTGAAAGTGGGAAATTGTCTATTTGAATTTCATTAAGTATTATGCATAACAAATATTCTAATGAAAGATGAGAGGGTTAAATAAGGTCTTTTTTATATACTGCAGTAATTGAAATTATGTATTAAATTTAGTGAATTGATTTTCGGTTACATTCAGTTACATACTTTCTAAACTTAGTTTAAAGTTCCCATCTATACATACTCAATAATATTATTATATTTTATGAAAACTATAACTTTTAAAATCTTAATTATAAATAAAATGATTATAAAGGAAAACACAGGAACGTCAATTATAAAAATTAAAATAGAGTCTAATACATAAAACAAAGACTGAAATAAGAAATCTTAAATTCTGGTGACTAAACAAAAAAAAAACATGATTTCTTCATTAGTGACTCTCTATACTTCAATCAAAATCTTTCTCATCTTTTTCTTCATCGATCTTGCGCTTTGAAGAACAACTCGGAAATGCTGGATCAATGTCATACAGCTCATACAGATTACGTTTACCTTTTGCGATATTCTCCTTCTGTAAATACAAATTAATTTCTTATTAGTTACTTAAATATTTAACAATTTACTATATGTATTCCTTATAAGCAATATTATCACCTGTGCAGTCAAAAGGCTCTTTTTAACATGGGAAATTACAGAATAATCGCTGCTTATGGCAGTGATATCATAAACTTCATCAAATTTCTCGATATTTTCGTGGGTAACTTGAATCTTATACGCAAACAACTTCCCAACCAAAGCCTTAATCTCCTTTGGAAACGTCGGATAATTATCAATCTGTTAATATTTTACAAATGTTAACAACATTATGATAGAATACAATTATTATAAACTGAAAATATACCGATTCATTCTCTTTTAGCAATTCATCAGCAGATTTATTCAAAACCTGAATAGCTTGATCATGAAGTAATATAAGATGAGTTGAATCACTATCGTCCTCAACTTCGATTTTGATCTTAAATTTCGGCAGAGGTTTTATGATGTGTTCAAAACATTCATAGTTAGAGCACCGATAAACATCATATTTCTTAAAATCAGAAGAACCATCAAGTGGAAGATATTGCTCAACCTCCATAGTAGCCTCATGTAGACACGTTGGACATGTCATGTAGTGCCAACCAAAACCAGTAAATACGTTCTTGATGATACCGAATATGATAAGAGACTTTGGCTAAAAAAATGGCAAAAACCAACAAACAGTTAAAATAAATAATTGAAAAGTTAAATGGAAAATTAATTACGCATACCTTAGTTGTTTCCCATAACACGTCAATGCTACTGAAAGATGCATTGTTAAAAAACACAGAAGAGACATCATGAGAGTTTGAAAACATGATTGTTTACAAATAAAAGGCAAAATTTAATTTCAGATAATAGGTTTAATATTAAACCGGTTGTATTTATAAGGTTTGAAAATTCATTAACTTTGAAAAAGATTAGGAAATAAGAAATCTATTGTATACCAGAGATTTTGTAATATTATACAATATAAGAAAAATTTGGAAATAAAATTATATGAGATATAGGAATAAAATTAAGTATAATTATTTAGTATTTCTTTTAATATTATTGAATAATAACGAAAAATTTTTATTATTGAATTAAAATTTCAAATACCTAATATGTATTTCATACTTGGGATGTAAAACCTTTATATATATTTTAAAATATTAGTTACTAATTGTAATAAGTACTAATATTTGGTAAGATTTGAATGACTAAAATATAATGGAAAATTGAATGCTCGAATTTTATGAAACATTCTAAAAATTTAGAAAGTCTTTTAATATGGAAATTAAATAATTTACTCTACATTTAACATTTATATATTTCAATGGTTTAATTTTCGAAAATACTGTAATTTCTCATTTTGTGTATTAGATAACCAAAAGATATATGACAATTATTTTAAAATAATACAAAATGTTTAAAAAAAATAAGCATAGCCGTTCCTTTTCAAGAAACATCACCTCAATACCTTCTCCCAAAGAAATACCATCATTACTTTGTATTAATCTAATATATCTAAATATTAAAAACAAAATAATATCACTTCATCAACATCATAATCATTCAACGGTTAGGGTTTGAAGTTGGTTCATACATTATCTCATTATCTTGAAGACAATCCAAGTGAATCGAAGAAAGGTTGCAGTATAATTACGAAGAAAAGGTAAGATCCGAATCATCAATTTTGTAAATCGGTTACTATTTTTTGTATCATAAGATTAGTTAAATAGATATTCAAGTATAGATTTCATGTAGAATGAAGAGGGAAATCGATTAACACAACAAATCAGTAGTATTTATAGATTGCATGTTAAGATTATCAAGGATTTAGAGTGTTCACAAAGATAATAGATGCTATAAGTCATAAAAGGAATAAATTTGTGCTTAAAGAAATAACTAAATGGTGAAAATAATTAATTTTTTTATAAAATTATGTAAAAATTATAAGTGTATGCTAAACAAATAGGTTTCATGAAGAAGGAAATATAAAAATTAATGGGTAAGAATGGTCTATGGTTCTATGGTTTGTTCAAGTGATAAAAAATATGAATTCGAAATAATAAGTATTATACATTGCAGTGTACAAAATGGTTCTATGGTTTGTTCAACTGATGGAAGATCCTAAAGAGCTTTCGTTGGTATGTGTAATTTCCATTTCTCCGTTGATCAAATATAACGTTGTCAGCATATGAATTATTTACATATGGTACTTTGTATCTAATAAACGCCGTATAATGGATATATCAACGTTAATGTAGATGGTACCTGTTGCATTTGTTAAAAAAAATGGGGCAATGACTGGGAACATATGAACATAGAGGTTCGTCATGAAGACGGTAGACATTGGATGGTTCGACTTAGACACATGGATGAGCTACCAGTATTAACAGATGGTTGGAGGGCTGTTGTTAATAATCTTCATTTGGTAAAAAACACATGGCTGTTATTTAGAAGCATTGGGGACAAAGTGTTGGAGGTTTTTCCTTTCATAAACAATGTGCATGGTCAATCATACATAACAAAGAACAACTACACAAAACTGGGTCTTACGGTAAGCGTACTGTTTGATAGTAAATTAAATGTGAAAAAATTGTGCACAGATGAAATGTAATACATATTAAGTAGTTATAATTATAAATATGTTTTCATAACTTGCAGGTAATTCCAGATGAATTTATTAACATGTTTTACAGAAACCACGAGCTAAACGGCATTTACCAAGTATTTGCGGGTGGTAAGTACTGGAATGTAATGGCAGCTAAACTTCATGTTACTTATGCTTTTAAGGATGGATGGCCGAAACTGTGTGAAAGTTTGAACATATGTGATGGTGACACACTGATATTCGATAAGATTGGTAATGTGGTATTTCATTTGAGGGCATTCAGGAATGGAATTGAAGTTGGATTGGGTATTCAAAAAGAAGCAGAAGAGAGCGATTTCTGTGAAATAATATCTAAATCAACATTCCAACAAAATGCTTATTATGTAAGTTTCTTCTTGTTTAAAAAAATCTTTATCAAATAAATTTGATTACTAATATTTATAAATTTTATTTACAGAACGTTGTTGAATCTGATAATGGAACAGATACAAGTGGAGATACGTTGATGAATGAGGTAGTGTGTTATACTTTGTATTTTTTTAATATTAATTTGATTAATGAAGTAATGTAGTTTTTTATTTTATGTTATTTTATATATATATTAAAATTGAATAAAAAATTTGATATCAGGTTAAAGACATTGGAAGTGAAACTGAGAAGATGTTGAATAAAAAAAAAGGAGTTCTAAAAGATGAGCAATTGACACCAACAAAAAAGAATGCTTCATGTTCAGAGGTTCACATCAGTGAAAAGGTAATAATCACTTAATATAAATAGAAACACCATTCCATATAATTAGTATGTATTTGATTTATAAATTTATATGTTTTAAATATATACTAAATAGGTTGAAAACAAACGCAAAAAGCTTGCAGAAGTTGTTGTTTCAACATCAAAAAAGGGAAAGGAAATTGAGCAAACTCCAGAAGTGCTCAAACCAGATGTTTCAAGCTGTCGTAGATCATCAAAAAAAAGAGAGGTAACAATTGATTTATTCAAATGTGTAATAACTGACAAAAATTAAAATTATTTATTGGTTATTATTGTTTATTGATATTAAACTTGAAATGTTGTTAACTACTATCATAAGGTATCGAAAGTTGAAGAAGAAAGCCAAACCAGACAACATAGTGGAAAACAAAAGAAGGCTGAAACTGATCAAGAAAATTATGAGTTTACAAAAAAAGGAGAAAATAGATTGGTATGCTAATTTGTATAATGAGTTGTAGTTACATAATGTATAAATTATAGGGTAAATTATAATAATATAATGTAACATATTTTATGTAGAGGCTTCCTATTGAAGTAGCGAGGAGATCTGGTCTTACAAAGAAGCTTCATGCATTGAAGATTAAAACTTTGGATGGAAAAATGATGGAGAACGAAGTGGAAACCGAAAAAAATGGTGACGTACCGCGTTACAAAATGGTCAATTGGGGTAACTTTATGTCAGCAAATAGTTTGAAGAATTGTGACATTCTTCACTTCAACTTTGTTACCTCAACACAGGTGATGGAGTTAACAAATGTGGATCGAATGTAAGGCATATCGAAGGATGGTAATAGGTCTTTTTGTTGGTTTATGGGTTGTTAATGGTTATGCGTTTTTTGATACTTATATATTTGTATATGAACATGTTGTTGGAAGTTTGTTTTGTTAATGTTTAGTTAATATTTCAGTATATGTAATATGTGAAGTTTTTTAAACATTATATTATATAACTATATGTATGAATGTTAAAAATATTGTTTATATTAGGATTATATTGTTTCTTGAGCCGTCAACTGTGGTCGCACATTACAAATATGGAATTGATTACTTAACAATATTTTCGAAAATTATAAAATTTAATTGTAATATAAAGTTTTCTTGAAAATTAATTGTTAATAGTATATTATCATTGAAATGTTTGTTCAAAGTTATTGAAAATATTGGAATTTTTTAACTATAATAAAAACCATAAAAAGAATGTACACTCACATTTAGAAACTTCATTAGCATTTTTGAATTGGATTTCGTTTTTTTTTTGGTTTATTCACTTAGGCCCAAGTTAATCTACTATATAAAGGATCAACATAGCATGTTCAATTATAAGTTTAAAAGTTTTTGATAATGGTTTATATTCCATTCGATATTATACTGTTTGAAATTTTAATCAGGCTCAATGGTAGAGAAATTGATCAGTACAAATGTGTATGTAAACAATGGAATGAAGGGCTAACATCATGGCCATTTGAATGGTTACACGTCAACTATGCTAAAGAATATGTGGTAATATATTATACTTGTCTTCTACTTACATTCAAAATTTAAATTACTTTTTTCAACATTGTTCGTTTTTTCTTCATAATTATTTTCGATTTATGGATGCAGGAAAGTTTCTGGGAGGATTGCCCATCGCTATATAAAATCATGTATGAAGAATATTTTCCTCCTGAATCGAAACGCAGGAAAATATAAGAATATGAGGCAATGGAAGAAGATAACACGATTGGTGAAAAAAATCATTAGTCTTTTCGCACCTTTGAATTATGGCTTGTTTGTTCGTTATAATAAGTTTTCGTATGCTTGAATAATATTTCCAGTTTTAATTTTTGTTGGATTAAATAAAATTGTGGTATGCAAATCAATGGTTTTTGCTTATTATAATTATAATCTGTTATATAATATATGTAATATCCATTCTAGAATTATGTGACTTATAAGAAAAACATATGAACATGTTGTTGGAAGTTTGTTTTCGAAATGTTTAGTTAACATTTCAGTATATGTAATATGTGAAGTTTTTTAAACATTATATAACTAAAAAAAATAATAATAAAAAACGCGCCACATACAATATCACGAAATATAAGTGATTTATTAAGACAAAATAAGTTATATTTCATTATTATAAATCAAAAATTGTGAATAAATGTTGTTAATAAAACAAAATCTAAAACTTGTTTTATTATTCAAAACAAAAAGACCCACTGAATAATCCATAACAAAACCAAACAATTTAAAATCACGGAATTACTAATTCTGATCTAAAAAGTCATATTTCTGAAGCTGTTCAGGAGGCCAAAATTCTGCATAATACTCATTAACGACATAGAAACCTTCGTCTCGAAGATAATCCTGATTACAAAAATGTTTAAAATATGACATTAATATGAAGAAAAATTGTATTATTATAACGAATATATTAAAAATAATATACAATAAGATCTTACCAAATAATTTTCAACATAGGTAGAATGATGAAGAAGAAACTCAAAGGATGATAGACCGTCACGCCATTGTCTGCATACACATTTATAGCGATCAATTGATCGAGCATTTAGTCTTGTTAAAATCTCAAATAGAAGCATATCAAATGGCAAATAAACCATTGTATTAAAACTTTAAAACCTTTAACAATGATAGTAAATAAGTTAGACATCTAATTTATATGTAAATGGGTTTAAAAATTTTTTGTATGGGCCTGGTCCGATCCAATTATAAATAATGGTTCTTCTTTATTCATATAGATATGTTGTATAATATAAAAAGTTGTTAGAAATCAGTTTACAAAATATTAAAGATTTACAATATTGAAGTTCATATATAACCGAATTAAAATAAAAAATAAATACTTAAATATTAAACAATCTATCACAAACATACCATAATATCATCGATACTTAGTGTTTGAGTTATTTACAGTAAAGGTTTTTTCTATAAATAAATACAATCAATTAAGGTAAACATTTATTTACAATTTTTCAATTTAGATTCAAAATCATTTAAACATTATGTATATTATGAAACTATCTAATCTCGATTTATGTAATTAAAAATACCAATTTTAAAAATGAAATAAACGGAGACAAATTTTAATATCCACATGTGAAAATGTTAAATTGTATTGTAGAATCAATGAAGATAATCAAATATATTACAATTACTATAAGAAAAAAAAGGAAAAGAATATGAAAAAACTGCGACACACATATTACAAAATTTTAAACAAAAAACAATATTAATCAACATGAAATTGACTACTATAATAAGGAACTATGGTGTATTATATAAGACGGTTATATGGAATTTAATTTCATTATATTAGAATTATATAACAAAATGAAATATATTTATATAAAAAGAATATTCAGTGAATTATATTTTGTTATATTACAATATAAGAAGGATCCATAGTTTATTATATAAAAATAAGAATATCAAATATGGAGTTGATTACTTGAATATAATTTTGAAAATTATAATTTTTAATTTGATGTATTTAGATTTTTTTGTATGCAAAAACAAACCTTTAAGAAAAATATAAATTTTAATTGTAATAGCATTTTATTAAAGTTTGACATTAAATACTAAACTTAATTTATAAACTTTAGTGGAAAGAAGTTAATAAATAAAACAATCACAACTAACCACATCCGTTGAAAGAAATTTAGTGGTCAGAAGTTAATTAAAAATCCATAAGAATAATGCAACCATGTGTTGAAACAAAATACCACAATCAAGGCAAACAGGGAAATCTTTTATTAAATTCAAAATTCACGGATTATCCCAATAAATAAAAACACCAATTAAAAAGCCATAAGAAACCCAACACCATATGTTCAAACAAAAAACCATAATCAAACCAAACAGTGATATTGTTTATAAAATGCGGGAAATTATTTCTCAGTCTTCGGAATCAATTTCTTCGAATGACCAACAACTTCATCTTCGACGATTTCATCACTCATGCAGCGCTTTGTAGAAGAACAACGTAATTCATCATCTACTTCATAAACTTCACCAAGATTACGTTTTACTTCAAAAGAAGACACCTTATTGCTGCTTCCAGGTCCATTGGAAATAGGCGTAACATTGTCACCGGTGATTGACACGTCATCCTAGTATAAACAAACAAAAAGTATAAATATTTAAAACAAATTAAATAAAATAATAAATTATTATATTACCTTCGTAACCTCACAAGCATTAGACACACTGGCGGACAACGGAACACCATACGATTCAGACTGCTCATGCTGTAAGTATAAAATTAACAATAAAATAAAATACAAGTGGTTTTAATTATGTAGAATGAAAACAAAGGGAATATGAAACAATAAAAATGTCGTTATTAGGAATTAGACCTGGTTAATATTGAATTTGGAGTAGAGAGCAGCAATGATGTCATCATCGTTGGTTGCCATTGCAATACCGTAGTTCTCAACTTGATATTCAATGTTTTAGTCGCTAACATTTATGACAAAAGCATATTTCTTTCCGACCAATGTGTCAAATACCTCAGGATAGGGGTTGGGGATCTCACCGGAGTTAACAACCTATAATTTAATACAAATAATTGTTAAATTACTACGACTACATAAACAAATAACGGGGTTAAAGATTCTGATTACCTGATCTTGGATAGCAAGTAATTCTTTGGCCGATTTCTTAAAAAATTTTAAAGCTTCATAATCAAACAGGGTTAATGAAACAGTTCCAGATGAATCTTGGACCCTGATAGGTATCTTGAAACTATTATATTAAAATTAAAAAAATATGAGAATGTTAATATTAGTTTAAAAAAATAATTTAAGTTTACAATTTTATAAAGAATTAATAAGAAAATCAAACCGCGGAATTGCATAAATGTCCACTCCTTGACATTCATTGTTGGTACACACCAAAGCCTTTGTTTCAGCTGCATCACATGAACCATCATCACCTTCTTTAGTTACAAATCTATCCTCAACACGTGATTTGCAGTGGTTACAACCATTGTAATACCAAATCTTATCAGTGCATATGGCCGTGACTGTGCCAATAACCAACACCTTCTTTTTCTACAAAAAATTGTCCAAACATATATATTAATCTTAAAATGTAATATATATATTATAAAATACAAAAAAAAACTATACCTCTAATATGGTTCCAAGTAAACCAATGAGCATGAAATCTCCTTTGTTGAGGAACTCATCTTCCACAGTTGAAATAATATAAGAACCAAGATTCTCATTAGATGACTTTGAAGCAGAAACTTTGGCAACATACCTAAACATAGTTGCAAGATATATGCATGGGTAATAATTAATAAAATTATAATTTCAATTAATACAATATTGTTTGATGTTTGTCTCGGTATTACTAAATATACCTCTCTCTGAAAGATGAAATTTCTTCAATATCGGCATTATCAATAAAAAGTCTACTTAGATCAAAACTGTTGGCCACTCCACGCTTGCCTGAAATAAATCAATATTTAAGTAAAAAAATTATCTAAAATATAACTAAATATAATAATAAATTATAAGATACTAAGGAAATAAACAATATTGTGTTGAATATTTGTAACGTACCCTTGTAAAGATTTACTGTACCAAAGTGGCAAATGATAACAACAAATTTCTCACGTTTTTTTGTCATTCATGTACGTAAACATGTCAACAGCAAAAGAGTCCCACAACGTAACCGGACATTTTTGACCTCTAAAAATAACAAAATATAATATACAAACGTCAAAAAGAAACATTAATACATAGATAAAATTGTAAATGTTTTCTACTAAATAAAAAACTAACTCAAGGTCTTCAATTTTCAGATTGAGTCTCTTTCCTTTGCTACCATCTTTCTTTATTGTGTCTTCGATGTTGAAACACACTTCAACAAATCCAATAAAATCTAGACAAAAAAAAATCTTATAAAAACTTAACATATAACTGAAACAAAACAATATGATGTCATACACATACCAATAGTAGTATTCACTTCTACTTTATTCTGAACAACATCTTTTAGATTAACGAAATTAAATTTGTATTTCGGACCACACCAGTCAAGTACTTTCTCAACAGATGTGTAAAAATACAAAGATATTTTTTCATTCCTGTTGACCAATTTAGAAGATGACTTATTAGCAGCAAGGGAAGGTTTAGTAATCTGAAGACATTCATCAAGCTGCAGGAACTCTTCGAATCTTTCTAATAACTTATGAAGGCAGCTAGCTTGTATCATATTGCCCTAAAAACATGAAACGATGACATTAGATATATATATATTTGATATAAATTTACTTTATTTACATTTAACAAAAAAAAACATAAACTTGAATATATAAGGTACCATCTCGTCCATAAAGATCATATCAAGCCGATATGTTTCATTCTTATTCTGATTCATCATCTTCCTTGATGTGCTGACGATCTTGACTCTAATGGAATAGTTATTTGAATAACTGTTTAAATCATTAAGCATAGTAACCTTTGCAACCTCCATTTTACAGCTGAAATTTAAAAATTAAACAGTACGTCAGAATACAATTAGCATTAGCATAAATGTAAATTAAAAAAAATAAAAAAATGGAGTTCAATGTACCAATACACGTTGAGATTTAAGATTGAATGAAATGAGAAAAGTGATTTCGTATTGTTGAACGAATTCTGGTTATATAGGAAACCAATGAAGATGACAAATTTAGAAACGGTATTCATACTAAGGGAAAGTTTCCTATTCGAAATAATTAAAAAAATAAAATATTTTTAATTTTTAATAGCTGTATAAACAAAATAAGAGTTGTATAACTTTTAATTTCATAACATATTTTCCAAGATACGAAATCTATTGATAATTTAAGAAACGGATAATTTAATACAAATGATTAGCTAATTTATCGAAATTGCTGTTAAAGGTTTGTATCTAAGCATGGAAGGTTTATAAAGAGTGCTAAATCTCAGACCAAATTTAAATTGAAAGTTTATTTTTAGAACTATATTGAATACTATTAATGGATCATTATTATTAGGCATTTATTACTAAATTATCTTTGATGGTTAGTAAACGTTTAGTCTAAAAATAACAGTAACACTTTTTTATTGTTAAAATCATTAATCAATATACACCAAAATCAAATAACATAAATTCGAAAACTTGTTTCATTTGTGACATGAAAATAAGATTGTAAAAAATTAAGATTTTCTTATTATTAATATATTCAGAAATTCCATGAAAAAACCAATATAACGAAAAAATAATGATTCTCTTACCAAAAATTAAAAACATTAACAACTGAAATGCATAAAAATGGCTGACATTGTAACTTTAACACATGAACCAAAACTTAATAACCAAACATGTTGTTCAAAGCATAGATAGGCAAAGGTATATAACAAAACCATTGTTAAAAACATAGTAACCAAACATGTTCTAAAAACAAACCAAAAACATAGAAAACCATAACATATTGTTCAAAAAGAGTCATTACTAAAACCATAAAACCATAAAACGAACTACTTCGAAACTTTCTTCAAAATCAACTTATCTGCATCAGGAGAGTAGACGAAAGTGCATCTCTGAGGTGCATTGATTCCATTGGGTTTAGTGAACTTGGTACGCCATCCATTCGCAACATATCTAAATCCTCCACCATGTTTCTCTGGTCAAAAAGTAATAACGGTATCAACTCCAGCAAGATTTTGAACTGTCATCTTCCCAGAAACATCAACACGAGCCATACTTGCAACTTTGCCGTTGAGTCGCTACAAAAAAAAACAAAATTATAAAAATTTAGAACAATAATCAACAAATAATTCTTACAAATATATAATTAATAGTATAACTTACGAAATGGCGTGGATGATAATCCCATTCAAATTCTATGGGTTGATAATCAGGGTCCTTTTTCTCATCATCAGAATCACCAGTAGAATCTTCAACGTCATCATCATCATCAAAATCATCATCAATCAATACATCACTGTCAGAACTACCAACAACGGATTGATCAGAATCGGAAGGTTCAAATAAAGCAGCTACCTCCGGATCAAGATCAGAATTTATATCAACATCATGATGAACATCATCAACATTGTTTACCGAGTGAGTTGAAGTTGGCAAAGCAGGATCAGAATTAAACTGTAAACCAAATCTAGGCATAACAACCTCAGATCCATTGACATCAAACAATGTCAACTGAAAGTTGTAATCAAAGATATAGCGTAAAACAACCACACATTGATTACGAACACCTAGATGTTGTACAATGTTCTTCCAACCATCAGTAAAAAAGTAACATTTGCTATCTGAATCTTTCTCAACAAATACATCTAAAGAGTCCCATGGATTAAGATGAATCTTCATTGGTCTTCTAAGGTTACCAACACCAATAGTGTTTTTAACAACATAAGTCGGTAGAAGCTAAAATAAAAAAATTAAAAAATATTACAATTAATATTGTAAATATCAAATAAATATTACATATTATATACTAAAAAATAAAAATGTGTTAAACATACCAGTGTATTAAAACTTTGATCATTGAAAACATGGCAGAAAGACTCTATGTATTTCCTATTCGGCAAAGATGAGATCGAAAGAAACAAACTGATGCCTGGATCACAGAGTGGATAAGGTGTTTCCTTGAAAAACGGTGTGAGTATATAATTATAGGGATCAACTTGCTTGAAAAGAAGTAAACAACCATCAGATAAACAAAGGTCAGCCACAACCTTTGACCATCCTTCCGTAAAGGCAAAAGTACCATTGTTCTTGGAGAAATTAACATTCCAAACCTTTTCATTTATGGACTTTATAACCACATTATTATCAACATCCGCAGATGATAACCAAATCTTAGAAAACTGAACAGGTATAACCTTAAAGTAAACATAAAAACAAACAATGGTGAATAAAAAAGTTAAAAATATTCGAAAAAAATATGGACATGCAGTAGAAATAACGGATAAAGAACAAAAGAGTACCAGGAATTCTTTAGTTAGTGCAGACATAGATTTGCAAAAAGACATCCTCTTGGTTGTAATGGTGATTCTGTCATCAGAAAAAATTAGTCATAAGAAAATCATGTTTAATTTAAGAAAAATAAATTACCATATAAATAAAGATTCTTCCAAAATATTATTACAATTCCGTTAACCTTAAAAAACCCTAAATTACATCACTAATAAATAAAAAATGCAAAGAAACCCTAATATCAACATGCAAACAAACCCTAATATGAACATACACTAATAAATGAAAGACCAAAAAACAGATCAACATTAAAACCATGAAATCTGAAAGAGACTACAAGTACTTTTGTTGAATATCAAAAACAGAAAATAAAGAGTATAACAGGGAAGAAGAAGACGATCAAACACAAAGAAAAATATAAAACTTAAGATTGTTAGTTTAATACCTTCAATAGTGTGAATCGTTTTATGATGAATCCGCTGAAGATTGATAGTCAGGATTGCTTGTGAAAAGATTTGATCTTCACACAGGGAGAGAACCGAGGAGGTTAGAGAGAGGAAAAGGCGACTGTAATGATCAAATAAGAAAAAAGTCTGATGGAATAGATTATTATAAATGATCCGAATTCAATGGGTCGGTTTACCAAACACAAAAGATCCGCGTGTGATTTTGGACTACATTTTCGTTTTCCCGCCAAAACCCACTCCTAGATGCTCTAATCTAATGACACATCAGCCCAAATCTTCTTGTTTATTATATATAATAGATATTACACTTGTATTATTTACATATTATATATTTAGAATTTGTTTGCTGGAGTTTATTAACAATTTTTTTTAAATGCCAAATTATTTTAGTAGTTTCTGTTATCGATATAAATTTGTCTAATATTTTGTTTTCATAAACACATACTTACATATACATAAAAAAATACCTTTTAGTTTAAGTAGTTTTAAAATATCCGTTATAATTATAAAAGTATTCCGGATATTACAATAACTTTATTTTAAAAGAATTTGTATTTTATTTATACTTTATATAAAAAGTAATTTATCTTGTCATTATTATTTACTTTATAAAAATATTAAAATCAAAATTTTTTATAAAATAAATTTAAAACTAATTTTTATATATATAAATATATAATTATTAATAAATAATAATGTTTTTTGCAAAAAAAAATTACTATATATATAATAACATTTTTTGCAAAAATCAACTTTTATATTATAAATAATATTTTTTTTGCACAAATCAACCTTTATGTAATCAAAGACCACAGTACCATCACATACAAAACACGTGAGGTAACTTAACTGAGTGTTTGGAAGATGTTATTTGTAAAGGTTATAGAACGTTACAAAACATGAATATAAAGGTTTGGTTTTGTCAATTTTATAGTAAAATATATGAAGTGTAGTTTAGATATAAGATAAAAGTTGATTTATGCAATTTAGTCTATTAAATAAGTTATGGTCTACTTCACGGGGTGGAGCAGTTATGACGAAATTATAAATGGAATGTTTGACCAACGTTTAATTTATTTTTCATGTAGTGATGATCTCTTTCCCACCATTTGAACGCAATCATGATCTTATCTGATTGAAAGATTCATCACATTTATTTCTCCTTGATTCACTCCTTAATTATATCCGATCCATCACAATTCACAAGTAGGTTTTTAAGTATACATCTGCCTTTCAAAAAAAAAAAAAAAAAAAAAAGCCTTTCAAAAAAAAAGTATACATCTCAATCAAAGCAAAGAAACGTTCTTCAAAATTAAACTATAGTTGATGTGACAAGATGTTTAAACAATATAAATGTATCTTTTTTTTTTGTTAAGAATACCCATGTAATAAAATTTTCAATGAAGAAAATAAAAAGAGTTAACTTAATGTATTGTAAATAAAGTTAATGAGATATTCATGCAAACTTTTTTAATATGACACGTTAACTTTTAATAAGGTAAACCATTCTAAGAGCATGCGTAGTGGTAAGGGTGAATAATGCCCTCACCCTTGGGCGTTTTTCTAAAATGGATGTAGTGGAGAACTGGGGATGTGAGCATTATGTTAAAAGTGTGTAGAGAATTAAATATAAATAAAAAACCAACCAAAAAAGCTATTGACCAAAAAAGGAAGCTCAAATGTGATTGGCCAAAAAATTGCTTAAAACACGCCAAAACAAAAAAAAAGGCCAAACACGCCCATGCGCAGTGGTTGGTCGGCATGATTGGGCGATATTGAGCACAAAAAACGCCCATTTGGGCAGCCACTACGGGTGGTCTAACTGTTGAATGATAGATTTCCAAGAACGTATCGTTAGAATCTCAAAGGGACTCTTGTATGTCTTCTAGGCAGGGGCGTAGCTTAGTTGATACCTGGGAGTGCACCTTGAACAATTTATTTTTCTAATATTTCATGATGATTGGTGTATATAACCTATACGTACAACAAAATTGAACAATTAAGTTTTCTAATATTTAAAAATTTAAAAATAATAAATGTAGTTTAAGTGCTCGTTTATGTATGTATGGTGTGGTTATTGTACAAATGGTATTAACGTACTGAACGTGAGAAGTGAAGGTTTTCTTTTATGAATTTTTTTCCATCTGGTCAAAAACGTATTTTAGTTACAGAAATTTAAAAAAAAACTCGTGTATTTTCACTAATAGAGTAATTATGTAATCACTTTAGAGTAATTGAACATAATTACTCTACTAGAGTAAATACACTGAAAAAAAGTTCCTTTATTTTCTTACATTTTTCAACTAAACACCATGCTTAAGTAGATGGAAAAAAAGAATTAAAAAAAAAGAAAAATTCTATTTCACTTCTCACGTTTAATACATTAAGACTCATTTGTATTTGATATTTACACATCTATACTATATAATGAAAGAAACCATTTTAGGGACATTTGTCATCATATTAGACCATGTTTTATAGATAAGTATTATTTTAGTTTAATATTTTCTTATTAATTATAGACAATCCTCCTACTAAATATTATTTAGTTTAATTTCTTATGGATAATTATTATTTAGTTTAATCTCATACTCATTTATAATATTAGTTATATAACTAATAGAGTAAACTAAGATTTTGGCCCCTGTGGTTATATCACTTTTACTCTTTTAGCCCAAAATGAATTTTTAACATCTGAGCCACCAACGTTTTTTTTTTTTCTAATCTTTTTGGTCTCTAACGTCTTTTTTTAACCCTTTTGGCCCCTAACATTTAATGGATGGGGTTAGAAAAAAAAGATGTTGGGGGCTCAGATGTTAAAAAATTCTTTTTTGGGCTAAAAGGGTAAAAGTGATATAACCACAACGACCAAAATCGTAATTTACTCTAACTAATATTATTAATCATTTATACATTTACAGAGTTTTAAATAATGGGTTAAATTTATTGAGACTTCGTTAACAAATTTTGCTACAACAAAATAATCTATTTATATCAATCTAAATTTTTATCTATACTATACTATATAACAAAACATTAATGTGTGACACATGTCGTTCATTGTATGTATTTATTTTATGATTTTCTCGCCTCACTTCCAAACTTATCTTATATTAATTAAATAAATAAATGAATAATGAGCTAATATTAAATTTTATCCTACTTTAAATTTCGAATACCATTCTTCTATTTTTCTAATAAAATATTATCCGAAATTGTAAATTGTTAATTTAAAACATTTTAAATAAAACAAATTATTTATCACGAAAACCAAACTTTGTATTAATATATTAAATATTTTTATTTTCACTATACAAAATTACATTTACTAACTTTTTTATTATTTGGTATATAAAATTACATTTATTTAACTCGTGTAATAAATGAGGTTTTTTAAAGATGTATTATTTTATTATTTGGTAAACAATATTAGATTTATTCAACCCGTGTAATACATGTGGTTTTAAAGATATAATTTTTTTATTTGGTATATCAAATTACATTAATTCAACCCGTACAATATGGTTCTTATATATATAAATTTTTATTATTTAGTATATAAATTTATTTACATTTACTCAACCCGTGTAATACACGGATTATAACCTAGTGTATAGATAAGCCATACAAACAAAACAAAACATATGTATTTAAGAAGTACAATATTTTAACGGTATGAATATAATTGATTAAAACTTAAAGGGTCTAGATCACGACCAAATCCGCCGTGACCAAGGTTATTCTAAACCAAATTAACCAAAAATGTAATTTACTCTATTTACAGTTATTAATTTTCTTTAAATTGGACAAGAGCTTAGAGTTATCGTTTTTTTTCATTAGACTTATCATTTAATTTTTTTACAGCTATGTACAAAATTCAAGCAATTAAAAAACCTAACTTTCTATACTTATATATTATACATTATTTAATTAAGTGGCGGATCTAGAGAATACTTATAAGGGTAACGTTTAAAAAAAAGTAACAAAATCAAAGAAACGTCAAAAAAACGTAATTTTTTTCTAAAATTTACAATACCGTCGGAGCGTTAAGGGGTAACGAGGGCTATCCCTGTCCGGCCGCCCCTAATTAACTAGACACAATGTAACAAAAACTTAAATTAGATTTGACATGGGGGGTAATACGGTCCACCGATTCGAGAACTGACCCGATAACCAATTCATACGGTCCACCGAGTTACCCACTTTCCATCCATGCACGTGAACTAGCATTTCCATATTGCGTTATTTTAGGATCCACTTTACCATGTTTATATGTTTCCATAAGGCCACTCGGTGGGGTCGTCCAGGCCCGGCGACGCCCCCCACACCATTTCCTCTGGGTCAGGGGCGTCGTGATCGTCTGGGTTGGGACGTTGAAGACGGGCACTACAAGACAAAAACACATCCTCCTTCTCACACACACATATACATACATATATATATTTTAGGCTCATCCTCCATTTCCTTAGTTTCATCCCCTTTGCCCCATCCCCACACCCATCCTATATGGTGGATCATCCTATGAGGACTACCCTCCTCCCATACCGAGTAGCCTAATTCTATGTTTTCATTTTGTTTCATTATTTCCTAGAAATTAGGTAGTAGTTATTTCTTTGCATATTTAAGATTTTGTATGTTGCATTTCTTGAAAATGAAAAAAAAAATTTCATTTGGTGTTGTTTCTTCTCTAAATATTCTTAGAGTTTGACCCGCTCAAAGGGTTAGTCTAACCCGCTTAACGGGTACATATCAGAGGGTAATACAAGATAAGAAGGTTGATTTGATTGAATGATGAGGATATAAAATAAGCACTCATACCGAAAAGATGCTTTGCATTTAAAACTTGTGTTTGAAAATTACTATTCTTTTCCGTCGCAACTTGTAATATTACCTATTTACGTCGCTTATAAAGGCAAAGTCACTTTGTTAGATCTTATTCACAAGTCACAACTACTTTCTGGGTATCACTTTATAAAAAGTATGGAACAAATTATCAAGATATAAATACCCCCCAAAAAAAAAACAATCCCACTTTATTTTTGAAAAAAAAAACCTCTAATTCATATGAAATATATTACTTTACATACAACTCTTATCAACAAATGTATGCCTTCTTGACCTTGTAAACTTGCAGTTACACACAACATGCTAGTTGATAAAGATTACAATTTTAACTCTATTACATATAAACGGGTAAAGTAAGTAGTTTTAATTTGAACTGGAACGGGTCAAAAGATGACCCAAATAAATACAAAATGCATACAAAAATATATGACAATGAAAAAGAAATTAGAGAAAAAGTTTGGTGGGTCCGTCCCTCGCGACCCAATCTGTATTGACTCGCTAAAAGATACATGTTTTGACCCGTTATCTGACCCATCCAAATTGAGATAACTTTGTCATGCTACTTTTGATCAGGTTACTGCTTCCATTAAGTCTCTATAGACTATAGATACATCAGTTTGTCAACCTTTGAAAAAATAAATGCACAGGACTGCATAAACCATCACAAAACATAACCTGTTATAATTTCATGGAACAGATGGATCTTTATTTCAAGTAAAATGTCATTCAAACTTATGTCAAAAAAATAGTTGGGTATGATATATTTACCTCAAAGACATAAATTCCATAGATGGCCACTTTATAGACTGCTTAAGATTAATTTCAAGTGAAGCATAACTTCACTTTTGAGTTGATCTCTTCTCAGTTTCCCACTTGTTGTCGATGGGAATTTCTTACTCCATCTTATAAACCTTCTAGGAACTTTGAACCTGTAATTTATACGTAAAAAAGTGAACAAAAGCAAACATAAGACGTGACAACTATGAACACATCTGTTCAGGCTAAGTTTTATCTCTAACGGTTCAAACTGGTATCTTTTTTTTTTTTTTGAAGTAGTTAATAAGGAAACGGGTCAAAGATGTCAAAAGTCATTACCCAGTCAAATTATTTGTTCTACAAAATTGGTGGAGGGTTTCACTCGAAATAATCTGTTCTTTCTTGATACCCGAGTGGTCTGAACCTGAACCTAACCATGTCCAGTCGTGGTTTAGTTGGATGCAAGCAACCACCATTTCCGTCAGGCGGTTGTCTGGAAGTCCAATGACTGCAACCGCAGAAATCCCAGGATGTCTTAATATCACAGTTTCTACCTACATCAAACACAAGTTCTACATATTAACACAGGGCTATATAAAACTTCCTATTTATGTAAAATAACTTTTACAGTTAAATCAACATTCTTAATTTGATGATGCTTACCTCTTCAGGATAAATGTTTTCTCCGCCACTTTTGATACGCCCTTTCAAGCGGCCAATGAGCCACAAATTACCATTATCGTCTATCCGACCAATATCACCTGTCTCATGCCAGCCTTCATTGCCATGATTTTCTTTCCGTTGAATTTGGTCCCAATATCCGATCATTAGGTGGGGGCCCCTTGTTAATATCTGTCCAACATGAGTTGAATCCTCGGCCCTAATCTTTAACTCCACATGCGGCGCAGGCTTTCCAACACAAACACCCTCTTGTTGATTGTCCACATCAAACTTCTTTTCGACAGTCGTTTGCTTTGTCGGATCTTTAAGGGTCATAAAAGTTAGAGACGAACAACCCTCCGTCATACCATAAGCTGTGAAAAGTCTAGCATTAGGGAAAATGTCGGTTGCATCTTTAATTTGTTTGTTTGAAAGACTGCCACCGCCATTCAGAATCTTCTTAACCGTGGGTAACTCTTTTCGTGTATATTTGGTCCTGAAATCTGATATAAGATTAATATAATACTTTCGAGCGAAGGTAACATGCATTCATAAAAATATACCTGATTAAAAAGATTATATCGGACATAATTGTGGGAACTGTTATTAAAGAAGTCACACGATACTCTTCAATAGCTTCAAGAGCCAACTTAGCTTCAAATTTGGGCATCAAGACATGACATCCTCCCACCATTAACATGGTTAAAGCCGACGATAGTCCGCCCACGTGGCCTAACGGAGCAGTATGCATATACACCTGCATATTTAAACAAGTTACTTCCACAATTTATTTAAAGTGGTGTTTTGCACATGAAGTTGAAGGGTAAATATGTACATCATCCTCGTTATAACCAACTGTAGCGATTTTGGCCAGAGATTGTACGATTAAAGCTGAATGGCTTAACATGACGCCCTTTGGCTTCCCAGTAGTCCCTAAAAGCGAAATACATTTAATCGGTTTGTGCATGTGAGACAGAACGAAAACCATTATCCAAAACCGAGTAGTCGAGTACCTGAAGTGAAGCACACTATGGCTACTCCATCGCGATTTGAAGTGTAGTTGAATGAATGGGGTCTCGGAGAAGGCATTTTAAGCATACTGGTAGTTATAACTATAAAAAAGATAACATGATATAAGTATATAACTATATAAAGTTTTTTTATGGTCAGAATTCGTATAATATTGTCCAGTGACATACTGTTTTCTGTAGAGCTGTATCTATTATTTGTGTCCATGAGTACATGCCATGTTAGAGAAGGAATAGAACGAGTGTCGAAATCTGAATGCCAATTTGGCGTATATTCGTTATCGGTCACCAACATAATTGGTTTCACATCTTGCATTGCTAATAAAGCTTCCTCCAAGCTCTAACATGAGAAATAGGTATTGATTTAGGCTAAATTATACAGAAAAGACTAAACAAAAGGAAACCAGTTGATGTGTTTTAGTTAGTTATTAAATGAAACAACTCATGGAATCTGATTAAATTTACTTACCCATCTGTAGTTAAGGGTTGCAGCTATTGCCCCAACATATGTAATGGCCAACAACCACTCCAAATATAGATCACTGAAACAATTATAATTATATAAGCATTTACACAGGACTTGTTCAACAGTTTATAAATTGTAATTGTAATTAAAATTAAAATAATAATATATAATACCTATTATGAATAGTAACATTATTATATATCATTATTGTTTTTTAAGTTTCAATTTCATCCATTATGCTTAAAATAATAAGCGTCTTTAACCATTTAGTTTTTATACAATTTGATTTTTCTCTAATAACTTGTACCCTGTGCCGCTACTGTATACCGTAACAAACCAAAACCGATACCGACCATAGCTTCACTTTCAATCCTTGTACTATAAATAACATACGTGTTGGAAATAACTGGATCAAAACCGCAAAACACACAAGGATTTTGTGATCAACTCGATCACGACTCTTTCTTCTATATTACTATTGAACCAAAACAAAACAACCAAATAATTACATACCCTAACATATCTATTTATACTAAAATACTTGCTAAACAAGCTATCCTAAACCAATACCAACTCTAATACCTTTTTTTTGAACGGCAAGGAACAACGTGCCAACCACCGGGCGCTATGGTCAAGGTCGACTACTCGAACACCGCCAGCCCCTTGGCTCTCCCAGATGAGCGGAAACCCAACCTCCACCCGTCCGAAGGCACGACAGTGGAATAATCGGTAAAACCTCGCCTCCCATCCAAGACGAACCGGCGCCACACGTATTCGCCCTTCACCTGGATGCCGTAGAAAATAATGGGGAGAATGGAAGTCGAACCTGGGTCACAAGGAACACCAAGTTTTTCTCCCACCACTCCACCACTACCTCTTTGGCACCAACTCTAATACCTAATTAACCAACAAATAATATAACAAGATAAACCTATTAATTCAAACTAATAATTATCTCTAAACAAATAACAATTATTATAATTTTCCTCTCTTCACCAATCTTTATCTTTTCTTTCCGTTTATCTTATCCATAGTTGTCAATAGCGATCATAGTGATCGCTATAGCGTGCTACGTAGCGTATAGGTCTAGTGTCGCTATTAGGGTTGTAGCGATGGATAGCGAGAATAGCGACACTTTATTTTTTTATTTGTTTTTTTAATATAAATAGTAATTAAATATAGCTATAAAATAGTTGGATTTTAGGTTTTTGTTAAATATACATGTAAAATAGCATATATACCGGAGTATTTTGTTAAATATACGTATAATTTACATATACAAATTTTTCTAGTGTATCGCTATTTATAAAATAGCGTCTGCCATTTATCGTTATTCGCTATTTAGCATATAGGTACCGTATCGCTATTTATCGCTATTCGTCATTAAGAACTATGATACTATCCCATAATTCTACCCAAACTAATAGGATTAACTCTTCAATACGTCTTTAACCCATTTAATTTTTCTCTAATAAGTTAACCTTTTTATAAATCTAAATATTATTGAAAACAGAATTGTATACAAATTCGATAGTAGTCAGTAGACTACACCGAGTACCCACACAAGTAATGTAACGAACCGAACCAAACCAATACCAAATTCCCGCCACTTGGCGTAGGGAATCCCACTAGTGACTCTTGAAATGCAAAAAACGAGTAATGCATCAACATACAAATTTCAATTTGCCAATAAACAAACATATTCTTAATTCAATCTTATAAAAAAGAAAAAGAGAGTAATTAAAGCAGAATAAGGAACCTGTTGAGGGCAGAGATAGCTACAACGTCACCGGATTTCAAACCGAAATTGATGAGTCCAGAAGCCAGATCCAAAACTCCCTCAACAAACTTTTGTCCGGTGTGAACTCTGCTGCCGTAGATAGTCACCGGAGAATGACGTCGGAAAGTTGATAACCGGGTCAAGCAGTGGCAAATATGGGGCTCCGAATACCATCTGGGCATTTTCGAATGGATGGAGTCAGTTGTGACTAGAGCGCCAAATGGATTATGGATAGGATACAATCAACGACGTTATCACTAAATTTTTTTTATTTTGTTTTTTCCTAAAGATTCTCATATCTAAAAGATAAAATAGTGGGAAAAGATAACATGTATTTGATGCTATTTTTTTTTCAATTCCGGGGAAAACCCGGTAACCCACCCGCCCGTAGGCACGACGGTGAAATTACCGGTAAAACCCGTTTGGCTCAAGGATCCAACCCAGGTTTCCCTGGGTCTCCTATCATTGCCCACCAGTGCCTCACTCTGCACCAAATAGAAGTCAAACCTGCATCTCTCAAGAGAAATGAAAGCCGTACACCACTTGATCTAGAGATCATTGACATTTTTGTCTCATTAATTGTGATTAATGAGACAAGTAATTGCATGTGTTGAATTTTTGTTTCTTTTTTATTAGGGGTCAACGCTTATAGTTTGAAATTTTGAATTGCATACCCAACAAATATTAAAGATACAAATTGTCGTGATAAAAATTATTATTAGTATTCAAACAAATCACAACATTACTCGTATTTTATAAACCATTTTTTCTCTAAAGGTTAATATTAAATGAAAAAGGTGTCCAAATGTCCAATATAAAAAAGATGCATACAGTACTAATCAACTCCTGTTTATTTGATTGATTTTTAAGGTTGTACTAGTGTATAAAAGTAATCACCAAGGCCAATGTGGTCATATAAAAGGATTAAACCATGTGTAGTGGTAATGCCCTTATCATTGGGTGTTTTGTGTCATATAGTCGCCCAGTTAGCAATGAGGAGTTTTCAAAAGTGGGTGTAGTGGGGATGTGGGCATTGTGGGTGTAATAGAATTAAATTTAAAAAAAAACCATAAAAATGTTATTGGACAAAAAAGGCATGGAAACAGGTGATTGGCCACTTCAAACATGGATCGGGCGTTGAATATTGAACGCTCCTTCAATTTTTTGCAAAAAAAAAAAAACGCCCCGGGGGGCCGACGTCGGGTGTGTTTGGGCGTGCTTCATCAAAAAAAGGCCCAGTTTTACAACGAATACGCATGGTCTCACCAAGACTTAAAACACATGGAATGATTGATTTCACAAGGGGAGATGAAGGGTATGTTTGGCAAAAGTAGCTGGTGGTTGGTGCCTGAAAGCTGTTGGCTGGTAGCTGTAGCTGGTAGCTGTAACTTTTTAGATATATTTGATGTTTGGCAGAGTAGCTGAAGCTTTTAATAAAATGTATAAAATGACCAAAATGGACATAACTAAAAATTTAAAAAGCTTGTGCATTAAAAAGTTCATTATTTTTAGAGGTTAAATTAGTAATTTTTTCCCTAAAAGCTTGTAGCTCCTTCTAAACGCTAGTAGCTTTCAACCAAAAGCTTCAAGCTCCTAACCTAAAAGCTTCAAGCTCCTTCAACCAAACAAGACTTTTTATTAAGTAGGAGTTTTTTCTTAAAAGCTTAAAGCTATAAGCTTTTAAAAGCTCCATACCAAACATACTATGGGTGTGTTTGGCATGGTGCTTTTAGGAGCTTCTAGCTTTAACATTTTAAGAAAAAGCGCATACTCAATAAAAAGTCTTGTTTGGTTGAATGAGCTTTAAGCTTTTAGGTTAGGAGCTTGAAGCTTTTGGTTGAACGCTACTACTAGTAGCGTTTAGAAGGAGCTACAAGCTTTTAGGGAAAAAATGACTATTTTAACCTTTAAAAATAAGGAACTTTTTAATGCACCAACTTTCTAAATTTTTAGTTATGTCCATTTTGGTCATTTTATACATTTTATTAAAAGCTACAACTACTCTACCAAACACCAAATATATCTAAAAAGCTATATCTACTAGCTACCAGCCACAGCTGACAGCCACCAGCTACCAACCACCAGCTACTTTTGCCAAACATACCCTAAGACCACTGTTGATACATATTTTGTGGACACGACTCGGCTCGGTTCAACTCGGCTCAGTTCGACTTGGTTTCGACTCGAAGACACGAAGATCAAGACAAAGCTACTTGTGTCTGTACTTTGTCTGTATTTTGTCATGATACCAAACGATGTCTTGTGTTAGATTTGTTTATATGTGCGTTCGATGTAAGTTTGACCAAGTCAACCATCCTCCGGTTTGACTTGGCCAAACAGTTAGCACATTGGTTGAAACATGCTTGTGTCGAAGGATGTCATCGAAGGATGGTTTGTATCCTTCGATGACCTCGAAAGATAACATTCGATAGATACAGATGGACCTCGAAGGATATCATCCTTCGAGGTATGTATGGATCCTTCGGTAGAATTCTGGTCGATAGATGATCCTTCGACCAGATTTCCGTATCCTTCGAGCATGTTAGCTGTGTTCGGGTATAAATACCCATGTGTTGTGTTCATTTCTAAGGGGGACACCATAGCAGAACATTGAGAGCACTTAGAGACGAGGGAGAGACACAAGAGACAGAAAGAGACACTCGAGAGATAGGGAGAGCATTCTGTCAAGAACACACACACACTAGAGAGTTTGCAATACAGATTTGTAAACCTTGTGCTTGTAACCGGAACCTTTCATACGCATTAATACAAGTGGTGTTAATCGTTGAACCTTGTGTGTTTTGTGTTTATACTTGTCTCAACTCGGTTGCACTCTAGCTTGGATTCCGCACTTGCTAGTGTGTTAATATAACAAGGATAAGGTTTGACCTCATCCGGGGAGGGACCTACAAGTGGTATCAGAGCCTTGGCTCTTCTCCTTGTTAAAACCGAGTGTTTTAGAGTGTGTTTCAGATTTTTGAAGTTCTTATTTTTCTGAGAAATCGCTTTAAAACTTCGAAAATATGCATGTTTTGCTAGAAGTTCTTATAAAAACCTTGTTATTTTTCAGTGTCTATTGCTAAAAGTTGGTTTTTATTGAAGTTTCTGCCAAAACTCGTGTTCGACAGTGTCGGTTTTCTGGAAAATTCAAATTTTCTGGGTTGTTCTTCATATCTTCAACAAATATTAAAGTGCTTCTTCAAAGTTTTACATGTTTTGATCTTGTTTGATTATTTTCGAAAGTTGTTTGTGTTGGGAAGGGAACCAAATCTGGGTTGGCAGAAAGTAAGGTCTGACCATACCTTCTGCCTTCTGCCTTCTGCCGAAAGTTGCGCACCAACCCGTCACCTTTCTCACCAACCTGTCACATTTGTCAACTGTGTCAGAGCTCATCGAAAGATATCCTTCGAAGTCGAAAGATCATCTTTCGATCAAGGAGGTTCGACAGATACCCATCCTTCGAACATCTTTCGAAGTCAGTGAGTTATCTTTCGAGCCAAGGAATCTTTTCGAAGGATATATTGTTCGAGCTACTGTTGCATTTCGAAAGATAAGGATCCTTCGTCTTGGAGAATCTTTCGAAGTCATTGTTCGAAACTGAACAGTGGTCTTTCGACACTGTTGATCCTTCGAACAGGTCTTTCGATCCTTGATCCTTCGGCTGGTTGTTATCATTCGAAAAATTAACATAGTTTGTGAAAATTAATTTTATTTTAAATCAATTTTCACTTAATATATTAATTTTTATAAAATGGGAACAAACGGTGAGTGGTGGACTCAATTAACTTCGACTCCACAATCATCAGCTACACAACCTGAGCCAGAGTTTGACAAAAATGCATTCTTGCGAGCTATTGCCCCAACTCAAGCTGCAATGATAACTGCAAATCAATGGGCATTGGTCACAAATCAAAGCAGCAGCATTCAATCTATGATGCAGAACGACAGTGAAACTGGTACAAGCACAAAACCGCCAAAGTTAAATCACATCAATGATTGGGGATGGTGGAAAGAAAGGTTGAGAACTTATGTTCAGGGGCAAGGTCAAGATCTATGGATGTGTTTCTTCACTCCATTTGACAGTGAGTTGGAAGTTGCAGGAGCTAATCCACAAACTTACAGCACTCTGTCTGATGAAGATAAGAAGAAGTTTGAGTTAGAAAAGAAAGCATTCATGATTCTCACACAAGCTCTTAACAGAGACATTTACCATCAGTTTGTTTACTGCACGACTACTAAAAGCTTGTGGGATATGCTCACGTTACGATGTGAAGGAAATGCTCAATCTAGAAAGATTAAGCAAGATTTACTGAAGAAAGAGTTTGAAGGATTCACGTGTGTGGAGAATGAGACTTTGGCAGATTTATCTACAAGGTTCCATCACTTGTTGAGCGAGATGTTTGCTTTTAAAGTCACTGCCACTCCACAAGAAATAACGAAGAGATTTGCTGATAGCTTACCAGCGAAGTGGAGCAGTTACCTTGAAATTCTCAAAGAAAATGGTGTTTTAGACACAATCACCGTTTATGATTTAATTCAAAAATTGGAGAACAAGGATGTGGAAGAAAAGCTTAAGGCGAAAAGAACACTAACTCCTTAAAGTCCTGAGATGTACTTTGGGATTGCAGGAGGCATCAGTGGAGAAAAACCAGCTTCTCAACACGCGAAGCTTCAAACAGCTTTCGTCTCAAACACTGGACCTTCCACAACAGATCAATTTGATCCTTCAGCATACTCGATGTATCCAAGACAAAATCCTTCCTCTCAAAAACAGTATGTGCAACCGACAGCTCAGAAGCAACAACCGCAACAGCAAGGGTTTTATGGAAGCTCTTCAAACCTTCAAGCCACTTCCAATCCAAACACTGTCAGATTAGACACTTCCAACTTTTCCAAAGTCAGTGTCGAAATAGCCAAGGAGCATATGGAGATGTTGAACACCTTGGTTAGTGCCTATTGTGGATTGATCGCAGGTCAGATTGGGAATATCAATCTAACCAATGAAGATTTTCAGCAAGTGGATAGAGATGAGTTTGAAATGATGGATATTAAATGGGCTCTTGCTAGTGCCATTCGAAGAGCAAAAGAGTTTATGGAAAGAACGGGGAGAACCAACTTGGAAAGCAAGAAAGACACCAAGTATGGGTTCGACAAGCAAGCTGTAACATGTTTTAACTGTGGTGAACGAGGTCATTTCAAAAGGGAATGCACAAGACCAGCTCAGCATGGAAACCAAAATCCCTTCAGGAATCAAGGCAACCAGCAGAACCAGAACAGGAACAATGTTCGTACGTTGATACCTGTCAACAACCAAAGCCAACCAGGGTCATCAAATGCCAACCGGGGACTCGTGGTTCAAGTAGATGAAGGTTGTGATTGGTCGCTTCAGCTTGGAGAAGGAGGAAATGGTGGAACAGCATGTTATGCTAAAGTGACTGAGAAGGTAGTAGAACCCGTGTCTGCTGGTGAATCTTCAGAAGATGAAGATAGTTCGGGTTATAGTGGGAGCATGGATGGGGAATCACTTGATGCTGGTGATTTATCAAGTGATGCTTTAGATTTGAAGGTTGATGAACTTTTGGCTGAAGCTGAAGTATTATGCAAGAGGAGATCTATTCTTTGCCAGAAATCTGCTGGAACTTCCGAGAAGCTTTCTAAATTTTTCTCTGAAGATGGATCTTTTTCTTTCCATTCAGCCTTTACGGCTAATGTCGACAGTTCATCAAGTCAGGTATGTGATACTAATTCTGACTCTAATTCTGTTCCTGTTGAATGTGCTAAGTGTTTAGAATATGCAGAAAAGGAAAGTCAGTTTGAAATCACACACAAACACAATCAAGAATTGATTGTTGATCTTTCTAAAGCAACTGAAGCTAACTTGTTTTTAACCAGAAATGAAAAAGAATTTAAAGCTACAATTGCGTCATTAAAACATGATGTTTCTGAATTACAAAAGGCTGTTTTGAGAAAACAACATGCTAACAATGATCTAATTGACACAATTGAAAAGCAAATGGTAGAGTTAGCAACAGCTCGATGTGAATGTGAGACAATTAAGCAGAAATTGGAAAGCTATTCCAATTCCCGCTATGTTTTGGATCACATTATTGATGTTCAAAAGAAAAAGGGGGATAGGAAGTGTAATGGATTCAAATCATGTCCTCCCCCAATGAATCACAATTACTCCAAATTGCCTGATGACGAGGATATGCCCCGTTTTGAACCTACTGTGCCACTCTGTCTAGATGACTTTGCAGCAGGCCTCGGGTTCACAACTGGTACATCATCCTCGGGTCAATCTGAATCTGAGTCTGAGAATGTGACGGATTCATCATGTGTTAAGGAACAGAGTCCTCCCACTGTTGAGGATACTGATTCTTCGGATGATGAATCTGATTCATCGGATGATGAGTCTGTAGAAATTGTGAATCAACAGTCTAACTCCGTTACAACAGATATTCCAATTGAGAATCACATCTTATGTGATCCACCAGTGGAACCGAGTAAGACTGAAATGTCAAAAGCAGTGGAGTCCCTTGTTTCGAGCAGTGAAGGGAATAACTTGTTGTACACGCTCAAAGGAGATGACAAAATCTACTCTAACAAAGATTTTCCAATTAAAAATGTAAATCAAGATTTAATTGAGCAAATTTTTGAAGGATGTATTGATAAGTTTTTGGGAAACAAAAGTGGCAAAGTCACCGTCACTCAATGTGATCCAATTCCGTGTGAACAAATTAGAAAACAATACGGAAACCAAAAACAACAAATTGAGCGAAAACAACAAGTCAATTCTGGAAAAGGTAAGGTACAGGGAAAGAAAGCTCAGAATAAGAATGTTCAAGCACCTAAAGTTCAGCAGCAAAAGGTGCAAAACAAAAGAGCTCCTGTTAAGAAAAGAGAACAGAAAGTGAACTTTGTTGGATCCAAGGGTACAGATAAACTGGAAACATTTCAGGATAAATCTAACATTGATTTTATAAAACAAGTTAGAATTTTAAAACGAAATGATCAGAATAATTACACCCAACACTCCAACGGATGTGATTTAGGTCCAAGTACATCTAGATCACAAAGTTCATTGTCTGGTTCTCCGTCTGGTCATCAACATGTTTCTCCGAGGTTTGTAGAGCGGAGAATGTGTTTTGAGTGTGGCACAATTGGGCATATTGTAAGATACTGCCCATACCTGCAAAAGTTGAAGGCTCCCCAAGAAACCAATTACCAAAAACGATCTGTTTCCCCGAAACAAGACCCACGTGTCTTGAAAGAAAGGGAAAAGAAGTTAAGACAAAAGAATCAAAAGGTAATTGAGAAGGCCTTAAAATCAGAGGTCAAAGAAGAAAAACCTGTTCAAGCAAAACCTAAAACTGCAAAACCAGTAAATGCTAAAACAATTAATACAAATACTGGTAAAGGACAAACAGCTTGGAAGCCAAAGCAGGTAATTCAATCAGGGGGAGCACCTGAGGTTCTTTTTCCTAATCATCAAGTGATTGAGATCACTTTTCTTGATGATCAAGGACGACCCAAGTCCACAAAGGCTTGGGTCCCCCTCTCCGTCTAATCTTTGAATGAGTGTGTAGGATATTCCAGGAGGAACTTTCAATAGTCGTAAGATTGTTGATAGTGGAGTGTCCATGCACAAAATAGGCGACAGAAGAAATTGTTGCCTTTGATGGAGAGAAGAAAAGAAAAGGAAAAGAGAAACAGAATTGTCTGTTGAAAGAGTTTGAAAAGCTTCGACAAAAATGCAAAGCCTTTTACAATCAAGCTTTGATCGGGTCCCCAGGGTAGATCCAAATCAAAATGTACGCACCTGCAGCACGTTTGAAGTTCAAAATCACAAAATGAACGTGCAGTGTACATTTCTTCGCGGTGTGATTGAAGAAAAAGTGTTTGTTGAACAAACCAACCGGGTATGCGGATGCCTTGGCATGGGTTGAACAACCGCACACTACTTCTTCAAGAGAAAGACAAAAACCTTCGCTGGTAAAATGTGGAAGACCAGCCGGACCCAAAGGTTTATGATCTTGTTGCTGTCAAGAGACTTCTCAGTAGCTACAAAGAATCGACTTTGAAATCCACACCGGGTGGATATCCAGTTTGGGAGAGCACTCAGATTCCTTGCAATGCACGAAGCAGTTGCAGGATACGGTTTTAAAATTTCTAATCTCTCCTATACTTGTCGGTATTTAAGCTACTTTATAAATTGTTATCCTCTCGCAGCACTCTTTGGCCAGCACACTGTTGTCATGGTCCACACCGCAAACCGACATGCCAACTGATTTTTCCAAAATTCGATAAATCTTTTCAGATTAAAACTTAATTTTGGTAAACGGCATTGAGGTAAAACATGAGTTAACCAACATCGGAAAGTCATTTTTGTAAATACCTTTGTGTTTTTTAAATTTTATCTTAGTTTGTTGATTTTAGGGGGAGTAATTCAAATTTGAAAAATCCAAAAACATCGAAAAATTTCAAAAGCACAAAAACAATAGAAAAAGACCAAATTTGAAAAATCCAAAACATCGAAAAATTTCAAAAGCACAAAAACAATAGAAAATCAAAAATGAGGTTTCCTGGCGAGAAAAAGAGAAAATGATAGTACATCAGTGGTCTGTCTAAACCTCTTTAAACCTTAAATGAAAAAGCGATAAGCAGCTCTATATAAGATGTATTGGTAGGCTCACAACATTTTAAAGTGTGCAGGGTGATATAAACTTAAATCGACTGAGACTGGGTGGGAACCATTCATTGGCATATGGTCTTAGTACCGAAATTTCGTTTGAGAGATTGCCGAGGTTCTGAGATATTCGGTCTTTATGCTGCTTATCATCTGGGTATCATGGTTGTTTCTTTTACCGAAAAATAACGGGGACGCAAGTCTAGATCTTCATGATACTATACATACGTGTACATATTGCATTCGACCTCAATAAGTGATCAACAATCACATGTCCAAACAAATAAGTGATAAAATATCACATTATCCGGGAGTCAAGTTCGTCTCTCTGCTGTACGAAAGTACTGACCTATTCACGGACTTGCTCCTGTGCCCTCATGCATCGAAAATCAAGTTCCTCGTCAATAAGTGATTCTATCACATAGGGCTTGTTTTCAATCAAAATAAGTGAGAATCTCACATCATATACGGTCAAACAGATGATAATCGGTATACTCACCGGTAAGATTGAACCCTCGTGCATACCTTGATACGGGGAATGTGTCGTGATGTGGATGAACACCGGTCGGTAAGTATAAATCATACCTTAACGTATCCCCTCGCCATGATTACAAATGATAAGTTGAGCTTAAGTGGACAACAATACCGATAATTGTTATAGGATGCTTATCTAAAATGTTAACTAAAAGAACAACAAGAACGTTTTGGCTTGACCGTACACTGATATGATTCTCTTACCCTCGAACTCGCAAAAAGAATGTCTGTATATATTTATTTACTGTTTTCCGTCTTTACATTTGAAAAATGAAAAACTTCAAAAAGATTTTAGGTGTGTTTTAATATAAACTTTATAAAATCCAAAAAGATTTTGCTTCTAGTTTATTTTTGATTGACTGATGTTGGAACTCGAGTCTATCCTACCCAAAATCCTGATCGTAAGCCGGGAAAACAATTGCATCTTCATAAACAGTCGAAGTTTAACAAGTTTTGAAAGTTAAAGGATTAAAATTGAATATTTTTCTAAACTTTCAAACTGTTGTCGGTTGGTGTTTGATTGAGATTTGATCTCATATGTGTCGTTTGTTTATATGTTAACTATATTCCAAGCGGTTGTTCTCATTATGCGTTTAGCTTTCTTGCATGTGCAGATGCTAAAGGCGAGGAGAACATGTTCGATGATAAGCTTTGGAATGAAGACACGAAGTGGAGGCACTCAAAGGATAAAGTGATCGAGTTGCGCTGACCCTTCATCAACACCACAAGGATCTGAAGAATTGACAAGTCAAAAGATTCACGAGCATGACTCAATGGAGAGTTCAATCTAAGGGGGAGTTTATTGACACACTTCCTAAATGAAAAGGGGAGTTTGTTGATACACTTTCTACTTACGACGCGTGAAGACTTTGAAGATCCTCCGACGTGGAAGACATCGAAGTTGAACCTCACGAGTAGCGTCCAAGGGGAGTTTGTTGATACATATTTTGTGGACACGACTCGGCTCGGTTCAACTCGGCTCAGTTCGACTTGGTTTCGACTCGAAGACACGAAGATCAAGACAAAGCTACTTGTGTCTGTACTTTGTCTGTATTTTGTCATGATACCAAACGATGTCTTGTGTTAGATTTGTTTATATGTGCGTTCGATGTAAGTTTGACCAAGTCAACCATCCTCCGGTTTGACTTGGCCAAACAGTTAGCACATTGGTTGAAACATGCTTGTGTCGAAGGATGTCATCGAAGGATGGTTTGTATCCTTCGATGACCTCGAAAGATAACATTCGATAGATACAGATGGACCTCGAAGGATATCATCCTTCGAGGTATGTATGGATCCTTCGGGTAGAATTCTGGTCGATAGATGATCCTTCGACCAGATTTCCGTATCCTTCGAGCATGTTAGCTGTGTTCGGGTATAAATACCCATGTGTTGTGTTCATTTCTAAGGGGGACACCATAGCAGAACATTGAGAGCACTTAGAGACGAGGGAGAGACACAAGAGACAGAAAGAGGACACTCGAGAGATAGGAGAGCATTCTGTCAAGAACACACACACACTAGAGAGTTTGCAATACAGATTGTAAACCTTGTGCTTGTAACCGGAACCTTTCATACGCATTAATACAAGTGGTGTTAATCGTTGAACCTTGTGTGTTTTGTGTTTTTACTTGTCTCAACTCGGTTGCACTCTAGCTTGGATTCCGCACTTGCTAGTGTGTTTAGACATAACAAGGATAAGGTTTGACCTCATCCGAGAGGGACCTACAACCACCCGTAGTGGGGCGGTATTTTTAAAAAAAAATTGAAAAAAAACCGCCCCAAAACGCCTTCCCCCATTACACCCGGCGTTGTCCGGCGTTTTTTTTTTGAAAAAAATTGTTGCTGGCGTTTTATTTAAAACGCTGAAATTGCGTAGGGGGCGAGAATGGACCGTTGCCAACGGTCAAATGTGTTTATTATTATTTTTTTAATTCAAAAATTTACCCACTATATATATATCACCCACTTTCTCCTATTTTTTTATAAAAAAAACTCTTACTTTCTCTCCTACTTCTTTTATATTTTATACAACCATGCATCCATTCCGACCCCCTTTTGGTGTCCCCGCAAGACCCATGAACCCGAACACAACCCCAACCGCAACACACGTTTAACCTTCAAGAAATGGACCCGAGCATGTTAACGTACGCGGCTTACTTGAGTGGCGCCACTCCGTTCATGACTCCCACCTTCGGCTACGAAAAAGTCCAAAGTGGGCGCTAGTTAATCCAATGACGTCTAGTAGTAGACGTCGAGCTAAAAGGTCAAAAACATCATCCTCCGTTGACCCTGAAACACCGACATCGGATGGCCCGCAATGTCGATCTAAATGAGGTGGTGGACGTTGACGAGGAACTTGAAGAAGAGTTGACCCGACCGCCCGGTAGAAGAAAGGATAAGCGAACCGGGAAAAAAACGGTCGAGTCGTCTTCCGATCTCGAGTTAAAGGAAGATTTCGAGGAGATGAACCGTCGTCTCCAGACATTCGCGACCTCGACCACCAACGTTATGAGATTATGAAAGAACGAGTGGCCGAAACCAAAAAGTTAACGAGATGCAAGAAGCGAGGCAAATGGAAAAGGACATTGAGTTTTTGGCCAAACCTATCGACCACCTCCAAGGCGATACGTTTGATCCTTGCGCAAATGCGTCGCCAAAAAATTCGAGAAAAATATGGACTCTAGATCATCTTCTTTTTTTTAACTTTATTTTTTTTTCGGTTTTTTTTATTTTCTGTTTTTTTCGGGTTTTTTTTTATTTCAAGTAGTGTAATTTTTATTTTAAATTAATGAAGATTTTTATGTTTTATATTAAAAAAGGGGCGTTATTGGAATAATGCCCCACTACACCACTTTTGCAATAATGCCTCATGCTGACTGGACTGCCACGTGTCGGATAATGCCCCATGGTAGGGGCATTATTTTTCTTAACCACTACACCCGGTCTAAAGCTAGAACATCTTAAAAACTCCATGCCAAACATACCCTAAATTCAATAAGAAATTGTCTCTGGGTTTATAGTTATTAAAGCCCTCAATAACAGCAACCGAATCTGGTGCGATCCGCCAATGAGAAAACAGTTGAAGGGATTTGGAAAATTTACTTAGCCTTATATGTTTCAAGCATAATATGTAGAAAAGTTGGAAATAGCATAGGCACAAGCTTATGGTTCGATAAATGGGTTTTAGATATTCCTCTAAAAGATAAGTTTCAGGTTCTCTTCTTTGATTGATAAAATCAGGCGGTGTGGCTCGGCGCCCCATGGCGCCCCTCCCCCATTTGCTAGGCGCTATAGGGGGTGTTATGGGCAAGTTCGTGAACTCCTTGCGAGCATTAACAGGCAAAAAAAGTGGTGGGGCCATTTT